>VDFB02000008.1:130569815-131181387 GCA_007258455.2 Sequoia sempervirens | reverse complement strand
TTCCACTTGGAATTTAGATACATCTGACACCTATCAACACTCCCACAAAGAAGTGCGGATTGACCAAAGCATACATACTGAACTGGAAACCTATGACACTGCTAGACCTGAACTTCTGTCATTCATAACTTCTTCACCAAAATCCAAAACAACGTGAAATTTTGGATTTAAACTCCACTAACATCAAACAAAATTACATGAAAACCACAGAGCAATATTCTACACAGCAGACCAATGCAGACCAAAATACCGAATGTCCTGTACACTGAAGTACGTATTCTAACACTTATCCAACTTTCCCTTTCATTTGCCTTCAGCAGATCAAACCTTCTTGCAAATATGCACTGGATTACCTTCTTCATGCATGCTCAAGCTATACAAAATGTACTGCACAATGATCTTCTTATCACAGCACAATATTGACATCAATGACAATACTGTATCTAATACTTATTTCATACCTCATGCTCCTGTTGCCAAAACACATCAAAGACAAACTTCTTATTCTTCCAACATGCTTTATTTTTCCCTTTGACCTGTTCTAGTGTATATTTTGAATAGAGCTCAAATCAAACGAAAGACTGATAAAATACGATGTGAGTTATGGAGAGGAAGACCGGCTTCAGTCAAACATTTCAAGATATTTGGAAGCAAATGCTACATCAAAAGGGATGAAGAAAATTTGGGCAAGTTTGATTTTAGATCTGATGAAGGTATTTTTCTTGATTATTTATTAAAAAGCAAAGCATATAGATGTTACAACAAAAGGCTGAAGAGGATTGTGGAAAGTTCAAATGTGAGAGTTAATGAGACAATTTAGTTTATTGGTACTCCAGAATCAGAAGACAAGTAGAAGATGATGAAGAACCAATCTACAATAGTGATGAAGATTCAGAAGTTGTTACAAAAACTCTAGCAAAGTATGTTAGGAAGAATCACTCTGAAGACTAGATTATAGGAGATAAAGACAGTGGGGTTAAGACCCAGAGGAGAATTGAGAAGGAAAATGGGCAAGTAAACTTTGCTTTATTATCAAAGATAGAGCCTAAGTCTTATAAAGAAGCCAAAAAAGAGAAAGTTTGGATAGAAGCTATGGAGGAAGATCCGACTCATATCAAGAAGAATGAAACTTAGGAACTGGTCCCAAGACCTAAAGGCAAGAATGTGATTGGAACCAAGTGGGATTTCATAAACAAGCTATTCAAAGTCTTGTCTCGCCATGTGAATACTCTTCTTCTCTATTGGAGTGAGTTTTCCCCTTGCCTCAATGCCTTCTAAAGAGCATATCTTCTTCATGAGAGCCTCCATTTGGCCCTTCATAGTCTCAACTGCATGAGATAGGCTTGTGATGTCAGCTTGTGTCTTGGAGAACCTTGCTTCTTCATCTAAGAAATCTTTTCCTTTTTCCATGTTTCCTAGCTCTCTTTTCCACCTGCAGGAATCAATGTCTTTTACAAAGAAATAAACTCTCTCCATTTGATGTTGTTGTGGATGTGAACCTACAAAATCACTCATAGCAACTTCCATGAAGGAAAGAAACCGCTCTAGTACCACGTGATCTATAAACTAAGAAGAGATTCTATACAAGACATCAACATATAGATTTACTAAAAGAAATGAGTTGTAAAATTTGACAATCAATTAATTTAACTTGCAATGTGTAAATGAGAGTAAATGTTGATGATAAATGCAACTTCGTGTGATTCCTTCCAGCCTATCTATTTTTGATTGAGAAAATTAAAATAGCTTCCAGCTATTTAATTTATATGTTGTCATGTGAAGAGGCGCTTCACTTATTTGTTTATCATGTCTTGGCCGACCTCCCTTGATATTTGAATTATTTAATTTGTAATTTATTCTCCTTGTGGCCGACCTTGTTCTTGAAGAGGTGCGACCTCTCCCAAGCAAAGTATAAATACAAGTTCATCTCTTCTCATTTGATTCTTTCAAGCAAGTTCGATCATCATTCATTCATTCCGTTTTCAAGTGTGAAGTGCGAATTATCAAGAGCAGATCGAAGTTGTTCAAGAGGTCAAGTTTATCATCTTCAAGAGTGTTTGCATATCAACAAAAGGTTGATATTCCTTATTGGCTGTGTTTTAGCATCAAGTGTGGTGCTGTTATCATTGCATGAGATCGGCCTTGTGATTGGCCTCATTGTAAAGCAGATTTCTGTTTTCATTAAATATATATGTGATATATTATTGCTGGGTTTTTCTCCCTCGAGAAGGAGGGTTTTCCCAGGGTATCTGCTGTACTGTGTCTGTTTTGGAATTACTTTTCTGTGCACTTAATCTGATCACTAATTTTTGTTAGAAGTATTGTCGTTGATGTCAAGACAATCAGACCATTAAAGATATATAAGGCTGATAAGCTTGATGAAAGATTATATCGAAATTGGTGTGAAATTGCATACAGATCGGAATATGAGGCAATAGCTACAGATCAAAACGTATATCACAACATACAGATCGAAATATAAGACGAAAAAGTCCAGAATTGTTTTGTTTGTGCGGCTGTCTTAAAAGCGGATTAATTATCTTCAGAAATTCAACATTCTGCTTGAACTCGAATATCTGGTTCAGATGATCAACTCAGGGTGCTATAATTGTTATCTTCAGAAATAGCTAAAACTATACGTATCTGCAAACAAAACCAAAATAATGCATATTTGTTAATGAATGCGGCTAGTCATTATGTCAACTCGTCTTATTTCAAAGATGCGAATATATCTAAGATGCCTCTTCCGCAAACTAATCCAGCATATATGAATCTCCTTAATGAAAAGTTTCGACTTGATGATTATGCATTATAACTTGTCATTGTGAAAGGGTGAGATTCATTATCTAAGACGTGTTTGAGAAACACATATTTCTGTGTAATGCGGATTTCAAAAGACACGTATTTCACAAAGAGATACGGAATCCTGAAGTGTAACATCGCTTTCAACTCAAGATTGAATAGGTGCGAACTGTTTGGGTCGATATCAAAAAAGGGCACGTTTCAGATAGATATGAAGGGACACGTAAGGAAGCATTCAAGAATACTATTTGTTCTTAAGAGACATGTACATCATCTCTTAACCATGACGTCTTTTGCTTAATAAGGTTGAAAGGACGTGTTCTACCAAAAAGACACAAATGATAATGTTAAGAGAATGCGATTTGGAGATTTTAGAAGTAATCAGTTCTGTGTGTAAATAGAAAAATAATTAAATCAATTAAAAATCGATTTGGCAAAGAGGCACATCTCAAAGGGTGTGACTGAACGATAAAGAGGCAAGAGTTGTGATCATCAATAGTTGCAACCTTTGGTCAATTTATATATTTATCATACCATTCAAAGCTGAATGTGTGGTTGTCAAGTTCAAGAAATCTAAATCAGAAGCCTATCTTCTTCTTGTGTGGGCTGAGTGTGAGAATTTACATCACAAAGGCAGATTGGAGGATTGGCAGAGTGCAGATCTGATTGGCTTCATTTGATTCATCCATCAATTCAAGGTGTGGTGCCTTGCATTAGGGGTTGGTGCTCCTTGTAGGTAGGTGCCTACTAAAATTGTAAAGGGTTAGGGTGTTCCTTGTAGATTGTATTCTACTAAATCATCCCTCTTGTAAATTGAGCAGGTTGGTGCCTACTCCCTTAAAAACATTTCAATAAAGGTTTATCAACTTGTGTAAATTGATTCATATCAATAGTTGATTGTGATAAGTTTTGAAAAAGTTGAGAATTAAAAGGTTAGTTGATATACTGATTCACCCCCCCCCCTCTCAGTATATCCTTGTGCTCTTCAAATTTAACATGGTATTAGAGCAGGTTTAAATAATGATCCAATCAGATTAATTAAGCAGAGTTGTGAATATTGAAGTAAGCCAAGATCTAAGCATCTCTACACCTAGGTGTATGCTCGGATCATCCTTTTGCAGGTCGACTTCACTCTCAAAATGATGGCAGCTCCATCAACCGTTATTCAGGACTCGGGATTTTAATAGCGAATAAATGGGAGAAATTTCAAGTTGCCGTTATATAACTCTTTCTGCAACTTCTATTTGAAGTGTTGCGTACTTATGGAAGTTGGCAAAATAAATGGCGTATGTAGAAGGAATCGGAATATAAGATAAGTAATCGACTTACAAAGAAATCAATTCAGTTTATTATCGGACCCATGTGCACATCTGTTGACTGGCAAAAGATCATACAATTGTCTGTGACAAGCTTCTCTATGTTGCAAATATTACGATCGAGTTTAGTACATTTGACTCTGGCCTCAAACCTTCATTGCCCGCACCTAAATCTGGTTTATTCAACATAGAGACGCGATTGGGCTGTGCAACATCTCTCACTCAAAATACTATCGAGCCTTCATTGTCGGGAAAGCTTGAGAGTCCTTGCGGGCCTCAGTCGTCATCAGATATTCGTTCCCCTCCATTCAAGCATATCAAGAGAGTCACGAGAAGAGTCAGGGATCTCTTGCTTGTCAGAGGTCATTCCAAGTAGGTGGCATTCTTTGTCAGGGTGGTGCGGGTCCAATCTTCATGAAATTTCTGGGTCGTCGGTCACTCTAGGAGTCTTTCACCATCTAGAGATCAGGCAGAATATCCCACTGTTGGGATCCAAGAATTCCCATATCAGTCCGCCAAATGATTTATGTATTCAATACTAGGGCATCTAGGAAGTATCTTCCTTCATTTCTGGGCGCTCATATTTCTCTAGAATATTCAGCAATATTTGGAGAAGTATTATTGAAAGCGACAGCTATAAGGAAATCTCATACTGGTTTATGTATGGCAATCATGAGATCAGTATCCAGGAAAGATCACGATTTACTTGTGCTTGGGAATCAAATCAAAATTGTATGACTGTTCTATAACTCCAAGCTCCAACAGTGCTAAGATGGAACTCATGTAATCAGCAAGTGCAGTACCATTGCCAGTCGAGTTTCTTCTGTAAACCTTAATCATGTAGATGTCGAGTAACTCATCATGTTGGATATCAATGGTCTTTACGACCTTGCAGTCAAGAGCTCATCTTGTTGACAGATCGAGCTACTAATGGATGATGTTTGAGCTCGATGGCTGCAACCAATTGATTTCATCGAGATAAGTATTCTTGTGTTCATACTTTTGAAATCTAGGGTAAAATTTTAGTTTGCTAAGTTGTGCAAATCTGACTTGGGTTATTTGAATCATGTGTGTTTAGTAAAAATCATGGTACCTCTTGAATAAGTGATCTCTGGAACAAGATCTTGTGGAGATACCTCTATTCCTTGCAATTATGAAGATCTTTGAGTGTGACTCTGAGATGAAAAGAGAACTGCAAACTTTTCGTTGTGATAGGATGATCACATCGATACCATTCTCTTGTGCATGGATTGTGGTGGTACCTTGAGGGGCCTGGTTCTGTGTTAAATATGCTAACTGCATAATGCATTTAAGAAAACTGTAGTGCAGATTTGTCTTTTATTGTGTCGAGTTTAGCACTCTCGAGAGGAGTAAAAGATGGAAGGAAGAATTATATCAGAATTCAATAAAGATAAGTTTCCTTATCCCTTCATTTTGAACTGTTGATAATTTTGCTACATATCTCTTATAGGTTGATTTCTTTATTCATGCTTTTAATGTTGTTCATAAATTCTTATGTGCTCATGCTATAACTTGGGATTGTAAATCTTGTATGATTCTATCCTTGATATTTCCTTGGATAGTCATAAACTGTTAGTAATAATCTCTCTATAATGCTTCCAGGATGGTTCGAGAAGCACGAAGGTAATGAGAGATTGTGCAAAAGGGAAGAGCTTCAGGCCGACCAAAGAAATGATCAAGCGTGGAGTCACAACTTGCAGCCATGGGACTGAGTTGGTGGCTAGAGGGAGTTCACTTCCAGAAGTCTTCTTTGCAATCTCTGAAGTAGGGATCAAGAGGGAGTTTTGTGAAGATTGTTGTATTGCAAGGCTAGGTGCTAAACCCTTAGAAGATCCCTTCAACTACTGAGATCAGAATTGCTCAAGATTGTCTTCTGGATTTGTCATTGGTGGCTCCACAAACCTATTCAGAATAGAGTGTTCTAGGATGAGGTCGAAGAGGATAGCCCTGTATCTCTACAGAGGTGTATGTTGGAATCCATTTCTCTAAGGTAAGCGTTGCAGGCAATCTTAGACGATGAGGTCAGAAGATTGATGCAAGTACTTGAAGATGCAGTTGGGAGCATTAAGAAGTACAAGGCAAGATTCATGGCTCGTGGGTTTTCACAGAAAGAGGGAGTTGATTATGAAGAAACATTTGCTTCTGTTACTCGCTATACTTCCATCATTGCCATTGCTGCATCTAGAGGATGGAAGATTCATCAAATGGATGTAAAGACAGCTTTTCTAAATGGTGTGATAGAGGAAGAAGTTTACATCGAACAACCTGATGGGTTCGAGGTACATGGGAAGGAGTCTTATGTTTGCAAGCTGAAGAAGGCCTTGTATGGTCTTAAGCAGGCTCCTCATGCATGGTATGAAATGATTGATCGTTACCTGTCAAGTTTGGCCTTATTGAAGAATGATGCTGACTCTAATCTATACTTTAAGGTAATTGATAGTGAAGCATTGATTTTGGTTTTATATGTTGATGATTTGATCCTTACTGGAAAAGATCACCTGATTCTCAAGTGTAAGAAGGAGTTGGCTTCTGAATTTGAGATGAAGGACCTTGGGCTCATGCATTACTTCCTTGGCTTAGAAGTCTGGGAGAAACCAGATGAGATGATTTTGAGTCAAGGGAAGTACACTATTAACATTCTGAAGATTTTTGGTATGATGGATTGCAAATCCATGTCTCCACCTATGGAGACCAACTTGCAGAAGCTGAATGAGGCTACAACTAGTTCAGACTTGGTGGTTCCTACATTGTATAGACAGTTGATTGGGTCCTTGATGTATCTAGTTAACACTAGACCTGATATCTGTTATGCTGTGAGTGCACTGAGTCAGTTTATGTGTGAACCAAGACAGATACATCCTATTGCACCTAAACATATCCTGAGATACTTGCATGGCACAGTTGGATATGGCTTGAGATATTCTTCTGGTGTGGACTCGGAGCTGCATGGTTATACTGATTCTGATTGGGCAGGATGTGTTACAGATCGGAAGAGTACCTCTGGTTGTTGCTTCAGGTTGGGTTCTGCTATGATATCCTGGTGTAGCAGGAAGCAGTCATCTGTAACATTGAGTACAACAGAGGCAGAGTATATTGCAGTGTGTATGGCAGCTCAAGAAGCAATGTGGCTTCGGAAACTCCTTGCAAGATTATTATTGGAGCTGACTTTTATTGTTTGCCTTAATGCATTTTCCTTTGAGATGGAGGAATTTGAGGTGCAAGCCCTTGTTAATGCATTTTCCTTTGAGACGGAGGAATTTGAGGTGTAAGCCCTTGTTTAATGAGTTATTCTCTATGAGAGAAGTTTGAGGTGAAATCCCTTGTTAATGCATTTCTCTTTGAGATTTGAGGTGAAAGCCCTTGTTTCCACCCTCTGAGAAGAGTCATGGTGGATGTCATGTGTGTGACTCCATGACAACATCACGTGAAAGAATCTGTGATGATTTTTGTACTTGTGTTTCACCCTCTGCGAGACCCATGGTTAAAAGTCATGTTGAGGTGACAACATCACGTAAGTGATGAACACTTGTACACACCATAGTATGGTTGTAGCCATTATGGTTGATATCATGTTGAGGTGATATCTAATATCACGATGAGGTGATATTCTTCTTTTCACATTTGGTTGTAGCCAATGTGGTAGACATCACGTTGAGGTGATATGTCTTGTGCAGTTGGAAGTACTCTCCCTAGCTGAGAGGGAGTGTTGATGATAAATGCAACTTCGTACGATTTCTTCCAGCCTATCTATTTGTGATTGAAAATTAAATGATAGCTTCCAGCTATTTAATTTATATGTTGTCATGTGAAGAGGCGCTTCACATCATTTATTTGTTTATCATGTCTTGGCCGACCTCCCTTGATATTTGAAATATTTAATTTGTAATTTATTCTCCTTGTGGCCGACCTTGTTCTTGAAGAGGTGCGACCTCTCCCAAGCAATGTATAAATACAAGATCATCTCTTCTCATTTTACAATCAAGCAAGTTCGAGCATCATTCATTCCTTCCGTTTTCAAGTGTGAAGTGCGAATTATCAACGGCAGATCGAAGTTGTTCAAGAGGTCAAGTTTATCATCTTCAAGAGAGTTTGCATATCAGCAAAAGGTTGATATTCCTTATTGGCTGTGTTTTAGCATCAAGTGTGGTGTTGTTATCATTGCATGAGATCGGCCTTGTGATTGGCCTCATTGTAAAGCAGATTTTTGCTTCTTCATTGAATATATATGCAATATATTATTGCTGGGTTTTTCTCCCTCGAGAAGGAGGGTTTTCCCAGGGTATCTGCTGTGTACTGTGTCTGTTTTTGGAATTAATTTTCTGTGCACTTAATCTGATCACTAAATTTAACAGTAAACACCATGCACAATTAAGAAGACAAGGATTGCCCTAAGGCAAACCCATGTGTGGAAGAGAACTCTAGCAAAACATTAGCTACTACTCACTTAAAATCCACAACTTCAATGTCAAGAACAATCCAAGGCCACTTGGGCACACCACAAGCCTGAATCTCAGTGAATTCAGTCCCTAGGGCCTCTAGCACAGCTCTCTTATTAGCTTACAATGGCAAACTGTTCACCAGGAACTATGAAATCCTAATGATTTCCACTCAATTCCCTGCATGAACTCTTCAATTCTTTCTCAATTGATGCTTAGAATGCATTTGCAATGGCATATATAGCTTCACAAGTCCAAAAGTTGCAAGAAGTCAAAAAGACCATAAACTTGGAATGCCATGGGATGTTTTCTTGTCACAAAGCAAAACCGCTTCTTTCTAACAGCTAAAACTTTTGCACACACTTGAAACAAGGCACCGTCTCTTTTAAATTGCATAATTTTCTCAGAGGAATCCAAATATACAAGAGTAATCAAATTCAAGTGCCACCAAAGACCTGTTTTTGAACCTGCAACACGATTGTCCTCTAAGCTGTGATCACTTTGCCATGGATTCTAAAACAAAACTGAATCCACTTACAGATCAAGGTGGGTTCATATCAAATATATATTGTAAATGGCATCAAATTTGCCTTCATACAACTATTTGCCTTCAAATTTTCCCTACATAATTATTGAGTGCATACATGATATGCATGTATATTTTCCTGCATAAAAGACTAGTTGCCATTCTTTGGATGAAGACTATCCAAACCCAACTCAAAATCAAACCATCAAAGGGAGAAAGAAAATTCCAGTTAGTTCATCGGTTTAATTTAGGTAGTTGATTGAGAAATAGTTTTATCTATATGTCATAGAGAGGAAAAATGTATGTAATGGCAATTTCCAATATAGAAAGAGGGATAAAGTGTTCAAGAGAACACTATCAAATTTTGTAGAACAATTGGCCAAATGGAGAAAAATGTGCAAGATCGGGTCTTGATACATTGCAGGCTTTCAGAACCATCTTCAAAGGCCTATGTTGCTATCAAAACTGGTTTACATAAATGAGCCATATATTTGGCCTTCATATTGGCCCATTGTAAAGGAGACAATTATTGTTATCATTCAATATATAAGAGATATATTGTTGCTGGGTTTTTCTCCCTCAAGAGGAGGGTTTTCCCAAGGTATCTGCTGTGTTATTGTGTTGAATTTTGAATTAATTTTCTGTGCTCTAATCTGATCTTAAAATCTAACATGTTATCAAAGCGGGTTTAAGTGAAGGATCTGATCAGATTTATTCAAATCAAGGCATCGCCTCATTTGAGGTAGCCACAAGTTTCAGAAAGGTGGCATTGTTGGTGTTTTTTTTTCAGGGACTCTGTGAAAGAAGCTTAGCCGTCAATGGAGCAGAAGCATTTGCATTCTGGAGTTTGATTACCATCGAAACTTTCATAATTGTATTAATTATGGAAATCAAGGAAGACATTACCCGCATAAGATATTAATTTTGAATCGCGTCCACATCCCTTGAAATGAGCTTAGCCCTATGAAGTCCAGTTCGATATTATGGTTTGTCTATCTATGAGCAGATCATTCAAGTTCTAGGACAGATCTCAAGAGCTTTGCTACTGCTACTGCCTTTGTGAGGTGGTTTGATTTATGCATATTGTTGGTGTCTATTTTTACAAATGTAATGTTCACGTTGGAGGCAGTTCGAAGATTGTTCGCGTTGGAGGCAATTCGAAGATGGGCATGTCTGTATTCAATACTCTCGGCATCACTTGTTGATGATTGTTGAATAGGAAGCGTTGGATCTTCATCATCCAATACGGCACATAAGACCAAAGTTTGTGTTAGCCGTAAGTTTGATTCTCTCCTTCATCGGGTGGAGAAGGTATTAAAGTCGTCAACTTTCCGACATTAGTATATGCCGTCAAGAGAAATCTTTCAATATTTGTTTGAAGGAATTAAATAGAGTCGTCGATATCATTGTTGAGAATGGGTCCTGCGAACTAAGTGACTTCTCGTCATCTCTCATGTAATCTCCGCTCCGCCCTATTCTCCCGTGTGGTGAAGAATTAATGTTGTCTCCTTGGGAAATTGTCGTGGCTACCCTTCATGAAGAATTCGTCTACTTCAAATGTCGCCGGCATCTTTGAGGAATGGGAATATCGCATTATTTGTGACTTCGTTCGATTGTTGAAGACATCTCTTGGTGCACGGATTCATCCAGCAATAGAAGTGATAGGAAGAGTTTCAATTTCGGGCCTGTCCTTCCAAAAGATGGGTCGGGGCTCATCCTTGCTGAGTGGGGGAAGTATTCAATCTCATTGAATATGATCAAGTTATATTTGAAAAGGCCAATGACTTGAGAAGTGAGAAGGTATATATGCCTGCAACATATCTCCTGAAGATGTTGTGGCCTATCAATTCGCGAAATTCAAAAAGGAGTCTCATTGCACTTAATCTGTAAATTCTTTCCTTGAAGGTAGAAGGAGATAAGCATTATTTTTTGTTTATAATTTTTGTTATGTGAAACTCAATCTGTTGAGTTGTGCAAATCTGATAAAGTTTATGAGTGATGACCTTATCCATCTCTAACTCTCTGGGTGTTGCTAGTAAGCGTGTTGCATCTGTTTCATAATCTGGTGGGTTGCAGCAAGAAACAGAGTGCATCGTAAATTTGAACGGCCAAAGACCATATTCAAATTTAACCTTGCCAAGGGCCTGTGTTCAAGCCATGAAGGATATGGACTAATTTGAGCGCAAGAGTAGCGTATCTTACTGTGTCCAGTAATTGCATCCATCAGAATATTTAAAGAGATAAGTATTCTTTGTTTTGTTTGAGATCACCTATCTAGGTTGAATTTCAGTTATATTATTTATTTGGATCATGTGTAATTAGTAAAGAGAGATCGTGGTTTCTCTAGAATTGTGTTCATTGGCATAAGATTCTTTGAAGATTCAAATTATTATTTGCAAATCATTTTCCATGCTAGTTGTGATTTCTGAGGGTGACTCTAAAATAAAAAGAGAATTGCAATTTCGATGGTGATAAGTTGGTCACATCAATATCATTCTCTAATGCATGAACTGTGATAGAGCCTTGACTCTTGGAGAGGGTTGGTTCCTCATGCTAACTGCATATTGTATTCAAGAAATCTGTAGTTGTTCAGATTGTCTCTTGTTGCGCTGAGTTCAACACTCTCGAGACAAGTAAAAGATGGAAGAAAGAGTTATATCAAAATTCAATAAAGATAAGTTTCTTTATCCCTTCATTCTGATCTTTTGATATATTTCTCTTATAGATTGATTTATTTATTTATGGTTTAATATTGTTCATAAATTCTTATGTATTCATGCTATAACTTGAAATAGTAAACCTTGTATGATTCTAGCCTTGATATTTCTTTGGATGGTTATAAACTGTTAGTAATCTCTCTCTAAAATGCTTTCAAGACAATTCTAGGAGCAAGAAGGTGATGAGAGATTGCTTAGTGATGAAAAGCTTGAGGCATCTTGTGAGGAAGTCATGTTGACCAAAGAAATGATCAAGCGTGAAGTCACAACTTGCAGCCATGGGACTGAGTTGGTGGCTAGAGGGAGATCACTTCCAGAAGTCTTCTTTGCAATCTCTGAAGCAAGGATCAAGAGGGAGTTTTGTAACTCACTGATAAGAAGTGAAGATTACTGTATTGCAAGGCTAGGTGCTAAATCCTTAGAGGATCCCTTCAGCTGCTGAGATCAAAATTGTTCAAGACTATCATTTGGATTTGACATTGGTAGATCCACAAACCTATTCAGAATAGAGTGAACTGGGATGAGGTCAATGAGGGCAATCATGAACTCTCTACAGTATCAAAGGTGTACATGGGAAAACATTTCTCTAAGGTAAGCGTTGTAGGCAATCTTGGATGAAGAGGTCAGAAGGTTAACGCAAGTACTTGTGGATTCAGAGGGAGCCTACCGAACCTAAAGAAGATGGATCTTGGTTACATGCATTACTTCCTTGGCTTAGAAGTATGGGAGAAGCTAGATGAGATGATTCTAAGTCAAGGGAAGTATACTATTAATATTCTGAAGATGTTTGGCATGATGGATTGCAAATCCATGTCTACGCCTATGGAGACCAACTTGCACAAATTGAAAGAGGTTGCAGCTACTTCAGATCCGATGGATCCCATGATGTACAGGCAGTTGATTGGATCGTTGATGTATCTAGTCAATACTAGACCAGATACTTGCTATGCAATGAGTGCACTTAGTCAGTTCATGTGTGAACCAAGGCAAATACATCTAGTTGCAGTGAAGCATATCCTGAGATACTTGCGTGGCACAGTTGGATATGGATTGAGATATTCGTCAGGTGTGGATTTAGAGTTGCATGGTTATACTGATTTTGATTGGGCAAGGTGTGTTACTGATTGGAAGAGCACCTCTAGATATTGCTTCAGTTTGGGGTCTGCGATGATATCCTAGTGCAGCAAGAAGCAGTCATCTGTAGCATTGAGTACAGCAAGGGCAAAGTATATTGCAGCTTGTGTTGCAGCTCGGAAAGCAGTGTGGCTTCGAAAGCTCCTTGCAAGTATGTTTGGGCAATCTATGGAGCCTACTATCATTCATTGTGATAACCAAAGTTGTGTGAAGCTTTCTGTCAACCTTGTGTTTCATGACAGAACTAAGCATGTGGAGATCAAATACCATTATATCAGAGATATGGTATAGAGGAAAGCAATTCAATTGAGGTATATCAGCACTAATGAGCAGACGGCAGACATTCTCACCTAGCCTCTCTCCAGAATAAAGTTTGTGTACTTTCGAGACAAGCTTGGTATGGTGGAGAATCAAGTCCTAGCTGAGAAGGAGTCTCAATATCAGTGATCCTCTTTAATGCATTTCTCTTTGAGAGAGATTTGAGGTGCAAGCCCTTGTTAATGCATTTCTCTTTGAGATTTGAGGTGAAAGCCCTTGTTTTTCCACCCTCTACGAGAGCCATGGTGGATGTCATGTGTGTGATTCCATGACAGCATCATGTGAGAGAGTCCGTGATGATTTTCTTGTACTTGTGTTTCACCCTCTGGAAGAGCCATAGTGAACATCACGATGAGGTGACAACATCATGTTAAGTGATGAACACTTGTACATACCATACATGGGTGTAGCCATGATGGTTGATATCACGATGAGGTGGTATTTGATATCACACTGAGGTGATATCTTTCCTTTCCACATATGGGTGTAGCCATTGTGGTAGACATCACGATGAGGTGATATGTCTTATACAGCTGGAAGTATTCTCCCTAGCTGAGAGGGAGTGTTGATGTTCATAGCAGTGTCAGTTGTATCCTTCCAACGATGATCATAAATTAAATAATAGCCTAGGGCTATTTAATTTATAGAGATACGATTTTATGAAGAGACACGTCTTGCATATTAATTAATGTTCAATTATTAAGAGACTTGATTTCATGAAGAAGACGCAACTCTTGACAAGGCCGACATCATGCATCATTGTGGATGCGATTTCTTTAAGAGGCATTTAATATTTGTTATTAAGAAAAGCCGACTTCATTTATGAAGTGTTGCCTTTTAGAGTCGCATCTTTTGTATAGAGGCTGACATAAAGATTTAAAAGGATGCGTCTCTCGCTTTCATTTGTATACATAATCATTGGCACTTCATTGTTTGGTATTCAGTTTGTAGTTCATCAAGTTCGAGTGTCTCAAGAGCAGATTGTTGTTTTTGGTAGAAGGCTGAGACCTTTATCAGCAGACTGCTTCATTCTGTATCTGTGTTGCATCAGATTGTGGTGCACATATTTGGCCTTCATATTGGCCCATTGTAAAGGAGACAATTATTGTTATCATTCAATATATAAGAGATATATTGTTGCTGTGTTTTTCTCCCTCAAGAGGAGGGTTTTCCCAGGGTATTTGCTGTGTTATTGTGTTGAATTTTGAATTAATTTTCTGTGCTCTAATCTGATCTTAAAATCTAACACCTATTTGATGGAAAAGTTGTCCATTACTGGAGGGAATACAAGTACTGCTTAGTCAAAGGTGGCAAGAGCTTCATGTTGTCTGATTCCAAAGGAAGGAGGAGCAAGTTGAGATCTTGAATCCTCATGGAGGGAAGATGATTGGAAGCACCATGATTATTCCCTTGGAGGAGAGAACAAATGCTGATCAAGTTCCTTCATGTTCAAGCTCTATGGTATTGGCAAATTATTTGAACAATTGGAAGCAAAGGTTTTCAAGATCTTGGTTGGAATGGTGCAAGGTGAGATGACAGCCATGTCATCTTTCAAGAGGAGCATCCCTCTTGTTTTGAGTCTCTATAGCTTTTGGGGACATATAACCTCCCTATTGGAGAGGTGTGATCTATAAATGGATCCAATTTTGTCTTTTATCACAACTCAAAGGACACATGTGGATTCAAAAACAGATCTTTAATGGCACCAAAAATCTGAATATTCTTGTCTATTTGGATTCCTCTCAAAAAGTTATGCAATTTCAAAATAAACAGGACCTTGTTTCAAGTTCATATGCAATAGCTATGGCTCCTAGAAGTTGGAGCACATCATCAGAGTGGAAATTTTGAAATTACCCCTGCTAGAAAGAGATGGTTTTGCTCTGCAAGAAAAAATGTCCCATGACGCTCCAAATTCTTGGTTTTCTTGACTTCTAGCAACTTTTGGACAATATGCCATAATAAATGTATTTTAAGCATCAATTGAGAGAACTGAATAGTTCATGAAGGGAATTGATTTCAGATTTCATAGTTCCTAGTTAACAGTTTGACATTGCAAGCTACTTTGACTTTTAACTTTAAGAGAGTTGTGTTAAAGTCTTAGGCTAGTGGTGTGCCCAAGTGGCCTAGGACTGTACTTATCATTGAAGCTGTGGATTTTAAGTGAGTTGTTACTCACATTTTGCTTAAATTTTCTCCCACGCACAGGTTTCTTTAGAGTAGATCCTTTGTCTTCTAAACTGTGCATGGTGTTTGCTTGGCAACTTTACAAAACTTTGTTTCTTTCATTTAATCTATATGCTCATGTCTAGTGTATGGAATATCTTTTCTATTTTACAGATCACACCTCCCTGGCTTTCAGATCATATTTGCATTTGTCATGTCTCAATATCTAATGTCTATCACTTATAAGTTATAAAACCTCCATTTCATGGATTCACTTTCTAAGAGAATACATTGGTTATAAGGCAACAAAAACATTCCAGTATAGCCACTTGATTCCCAGTACTGTTTCTGTATTTTCCATTATTTCCAAGCTGAAGTCCATATTATTGCACATATTATCTGCAAAACTACTAATCTGTAGTTTGGAGCCTTAATCAATATCTTCTGTATGTAATCTTATGTTGAAACAGTAAACTACAAACATTAACAACAGTTTTAAAGGCATCTTACTAGTTTTAAAATATATATATATAGGAATAAAAATAATCAGGAACAAGAGTGGACAACAAGATCAGTACTATGCCCTACAGCATAGAAACAAGATAAAATTAAGCAATTTATATATTCCATAGTCATGCAATATATTCCAGACAAACCAACGTAGACATACCTTAGCTGGCAGGAGCAGAGGACTGGGGGATTTAAGCTGATTGTCAAGAACAGGCATCATAAGTGTCGAGCCAGTCCCCTGAGATCCATAGCCTACTCGTTCATATGAGCCAACTGCATCATATGTGAAAACACAGCCTTTTCCTGTAGCAATGTAATTTTATTTGCACAATCAGCATTACTCTTATTATATATAATTTAACAAATCAATTTCTAGTTTCCTTGTATGAATTCTAAACTAAAATATATTATGTTACGTTGCTTACCTTCACTGTCTAGGCCACCTAAAACATTGAAAGCATAATATGGGAAAAATCGTTTGTAGTAAAGAGTATTTGAGAGAAGCTGTGCCATGGCAGGGCAACTCATTTGCTTGTTATGCTGATGCTGATAAATCTACAATTACCAGATCCATTATTAATTATATGAACATATGCCTATTTGCTTCAAAATTTATCATAATCAAAATGATTAGAAAATAAGCATTTAGCAGTCAGTAAACAAAAACATATCATTACAACGTGTGGCGTTCTACAGTGGCACCAAAACCTGTGTAGATAAAAACCCTCCAGGATTTAAATTGACAGTCATTTTACCATTTTAATACATACAGCTGTCACGCATAACTACTGGAATTTAAACGGCTAAAGAAAACAGTTCCCACCCTATACACCCTGTTATAAATATTTGTTGCCACTTGATCGTTGCAAAAGGGTCATACATGTTTTCCATCTGAAAGAATTCCATTAAACTGCCTGTTAAAATGCGAAACTGCTGGTGCCAAACACAAATGAGAAAATGGCCTTCAACCCCTCCTGAAAAAAGTGTGCAATGGTGAATGGGGAATGTTTCAGGTGGAGGCACATAGTTGTGGTTAATGATTTAAGCCATTTACGGCAGCCACAAATTACTCTTTTTCATTTGGCTGAAAAATTATTCAAGAAAGATTGAACAAAATGACCACCTTGCTACATCTTGCCTTTGCATTGAGTCTCAAATATTATAGTGTTGACATCCTTTCGTTGTCAACAATGATTGCCCCATATAGAGATGTTGAAGCCAGCCAAGGCAACACTTTGTAGACTCTTCATTCATCCTGACACGCAAGATGCAATCAGGATGAGTTCATGGATTTTGTATGTTCCAATAACTTTACTGTTAAAGCTCTTTGTGAGAATTTTAAGGTTGATGTTCACAATTGGTGGTACTTCCATAACCAACCACTCACACACCTACAAACTCTTACAATCAAAATTTTATCACAAATAAGTTTTATAAAAAAAATCTTTTATATTTTGAGTTTCATTTACAATTTTTTTTTTTTTTATTTTATAACTCTCAACTCTCTAATTTTGTTTTAATGGGTTGTCAATTCATCTACATCAAAGAGGAATTGGAGCACATTGTCCTTCATCCACTTAGTAAAGCACAATCAATTGGACTCGAAAAGGCAGAGGACTTGGTGCATGTGCATTCCAACTTGTGTCTCCTTTCACACAAACAAAGTGGCTACAATTAAAGGGACGCAATGAAGTGGGAGCTCAAGCCAAAGCATACTAACTTGGATGATTCCACTTCCCACCTTACTGCACTTGATGTTGAAGACGAGCCAACTAGTGAGCATGAGAGTGTCAGTGTTAGTGGCACTATTTGTGTTTCTTCTGATATACAAATACCTACATCATCTAATATGGATGGTGATGATATTTTTGAAAACCCATATGACGTTGATGCTTGATCAACAATGGCTGATTGTTGGCACTTGACATTATTATTTTTTAATTTTAAAACATATCATCACATTCGAGTTTGATTGATTGAAATTGTAATATTTTTACTTTTAATGGTGGTTTTGTTTATTATATGATGAGATGTGTTACTCTAAACTTAAATTCTGCTACAAATATGTATACGTTTTTGTATGGATTAACCAAACCCGCAAACCCAAACCTGAAACAGTACCAAGACCAATAACTTAGAGATTAAACAAATATCCTACAAAAGTAAGTTCATTATTAAGGATTCCCCACCAATATGGCCAATTTCAGCATTTTTCTAGCATTGAATATCATAATGTCAAAATAAATAAGAAGTTAATACTAATTTTACATACCCTATACCAAGTAACTTGCCACTTAAAATTATCATCAATTTTGTATGATGGTATGGAAGGGATAAAATTGATTCAAATAGCCTTTCTTGTACATTCATACATGTGCAAAAAAGACATATGTCATCACATGAAGTGCATCCCTGCGCATGCACTGCAGGAAACAATGAATCCATATTCCTGATGACCACCAGGATGAAGGGTAGAGTTTGAATATATAAGAAAAAATAATGTAACCATTCGAATAGGCACCATTTGATAATAAGATGCCCAGTGTTTCTTCCCAAGAGAGATTATGAACCAGCTTTATTTTCCGATGACAGATCAAACAGGTCTAGACACCACAAAACCTTTAACAGTTGGTCATAATCACATCCAACTTTAAAATAAACAGGCCCATAATGGTTGAGAAGAAAATTAGTGGCTGAATATTCAGAATTCTCTCTGATTTCTTTCAAAGCAGGCATTGCCACAACAAAGTCATCCATCACCCTAGGCCATGCATCTAAGGTTCATGCATTTGATTTTCATTATAAAAAATGGATATATCATAAACACTGTACAGTTACTAAATAACAAAACTTCATTAAGATCCACCAACGAGTGTTTTGGTTTGTGTCAGTAATGTCAATGTTCTTCAAAGCATGAGCCCTGAATTTCATCCCTAAAGGGTAAGAAATCTCCAGAAAAATAAAAACAAAAAAATAAAAATATATAAAGAATGTAAAAACACCTTTACTAGAAATTTTCCTTGCATTTCCACAAAACTGAAAATTTGTAGAAGATGTGTGAAATCCACATCGGATTAGAATTTTTTTTTTCAGGTTTTTATATTTTTTGTAGAATAATGTGCAATTCCAATGATCAGATAGCACAAGAACTTGTAAAGAATGCATAGAAGTTGGTATATTTATACTTATTTATTTCCATATTAATTCCATGCTTGTTTCAGCAGGACTAATTCTGTTTGGATACAGATTAATCAAATTTAGTTTGGCCAACTGGCTCAAGTTCAGCAACATGCCAACAAGTATAAGATCAGCTATTATGATTTCACTTTCTCTTATTTTAACCAGACATGGACATATTGTGCATTGTTAAACCTTAAAAGGGTCTTGAAATAATTTTCTGATGATGTAATCCTCTAGCATCTATTGTTACCTATGTTCGTTTTTCCCACAGGTTTTTATAGCTCGCTAGATCAACAAAGCATTTCACGTTAAACATGATTTTGTTGTATATTGTTGGAAAGCTCTTGTAATGTGCCTTGCTTCAGTTAAAGATCATAATGCTGACAAGAATGTTGGACCATAACAACTTTTGCAAACGACAGAAATTTCTAGTAAGAATAAAGTTTTAATGCAGGTGGCTTTTTATTTTGAGAGCACCCTAAGAGTTTTTAGTAGTTTAGCTATTTATTGCAATTACAACTAACTTCTAGCTTAGCGTTAGTCTAACTACAAATAAAATAAATAAAACAATTTTTCAACTTCTTAGGACATTCATTTGAATGGATCATCACTTCCAAAACACTGGAATGAATTTTTTCTCACCCGATTCAATTGTATTTATTATAATTGTCAGCATGGTTTCAAAAAGGAAACATAGTTAAACTTCTCAAAAAAGCTCACTTGCTTTGTCTGCTGCTTTAGGCCATCTAACAAATTTGTGTTTTAATGACACTTAATATAGACAAATATAACTAAGCACATTGACTCTGTTAATTTCACAAGCTACTCACCAGATGTCTAGCAGATAAGTTTTTTTGCAATGCCTTTACATCAGCTTGAAATCCTGAAGATGCAAGTACACATTTATCTGCACTGCAATAAGCGATGTGATAAACATTATTTTAAGGATTTTAATCACCAAAAAGCGCACCAAAGGCACTTAGTAACATATCAGAGAAGTCATTCAATTTGTAAAACAATTTATACCTAAAAGTAGCTTATTATTGGCACCCACCAAATAAAAATAATTTGAAGCTTAAATCTGCTTTTACTGTATTTTAGCTAAATAAACTAAAGAAGGCAGAACAATCTTTAAATATATTTTACTCAATTCTGTAAAATAACTCTCAGTTTTGTATGATAACAATTTGCTTGAAGAGATTTAATCTTACAAATAGCTTGGCATTGACTTCACCTGCTGTTTAAATTGGAATGATAGTGTGGATAAGAGAATCATTTGTAGCTGGAGAGCTTATTATGGTCTTGCAAATGCATGTACAAATGGTAAGCCGTGGCAATAGGATTATACTGTGGATAAGAGAATCATTTGTAGCTGGAAAGCTTATTATGGTCTTGAAAATGCATGTACAAATGCTAAGGTATGGAAATAAGATCAGAAAAGTTGCTTTTCAACACTTGAGTCATTCCAATTATCCTATATGGTGTTGAAGGTTGGCCAATGAAATTAAGCAAATCTAAGGGCATCTCAAAACCTTCAACTTCAATATAAAATGCAATATTTCAACAGCCATTTGAACTGGAATGACCATGTGCCTTATACAATCATTTGTGGCCATAAAGCTTACCATGTCTTGCAAACACACAAAGAAATCCTGAGCTATGGGACTGGGATTTTAAAAAATTTCTCTTCAACAGAAAAAAAAAACAAGCTGCTCAACTTAAGTAGCACCAGATGCCCAATTATTGCCTCTAACATGCCTAATAGCCACCATAGACTAAAAACTGGTGAGCTATAGAAACCAGTGTTCCACAGGGACGCGTCCCCCCCAAAAAACCTCGCGTTTCCTAGATGGAAACGTCTCGGAGACTTGGGGACTTGGGGGGGACGTCCCCCCACCAGCCCACCACCAGCACCACCATCCCACCACCAATGTTGTTGTCTCGAAGACGCTGCTAAGACTTCGAGGATGTTGGGGTGTCCTCAAGACATCTAGGGGACTCCTAGTTGTCTCCACGATGTATAATTCTTATACTTATACATCTTTTTATAGCTATTTTTTCAAATACTATATGTATTTCAGCACCTTGCCGCCCCCTCGCCGCCGTCCCCCCCGCTGCCCCCAAATTTAGACCCCTCGTCCCCGCATCCCCGAAACACGTCCCCTGCCGTCTCCCCGTCCCCGTCCCCGAAACCCCGTGGAACATTGATAGAAACTGAACCTTAGCCTAGATATCGGAATATTGAAGATAACAATTTAATCAACAATGTTGATAAAATCAAATTTTACATCCCTCTAAAGTTCAAAGAAAAACATTAAACAACAACAAAATAGTTAATAAGAGGAAGCTTAAGTATTAAGAAGAATTTTTTTAATCTCAGTTTAACTAATTAAAACTACTTCTCCAATATTGTGGGATTGAAAAACAAAATGAATATTACTAAATTAAGGACCAATGCTCATGACCAACATGGTGAAACTGGTCATTGAAGTAATCTAAGAACACCTCGGGACGAACAAATTTGTAAAATTTGCAATCAAACAAAATTGAAGATGAACACCATTTCTTTCTAACTAGCCCTACCCTTAATAAATGATAAGCAATCTCATCCAGTTAAATAATGCAACTAGTATTCAAGAACTTCTAGCTTACAAGAATCAACACAACTTGGGTACCTCCATTTCCACCATGTTCAAATATAGAATTGATACCAAGAAGAATTTCTAGTCTCATTTCTACTTCATTTGTATGCATATAAATGGTTTATCTTACAGCTCTTTTCCTTTGTAAGGAATCCTAGCCACATCTCATGGCACACAGAAACAACATGAATGATTACGAATTGCAATATTGAAAACAATTACAAGGATGAGAATTTCACCTGTGAAGTGTTACACAAACTGATTGATTGGAAGGATGGAAATAATAAGCACAGCTCAAAAATGATACAATGTGAAACAACATCCAAAGACATTAAATTTCATAGCCAAATGATGCATTCTAATAGGTCCTACAAATCAATGTGGTCTACAGAATGGTGAAATTCATCATCATTGTTGTCATTTTAACAACCAAATTTCAGTTAAATCATAGGAAGCTGACATTTACACACGACACTGGAACAACCTGAGGGAACATTTTTAAAATGTAAGGAGATATAAAGGTCCCCACTTATAAATTCCTGCTTTCCACCGTTTATGCATCCTTATCATAGAACCTTAAGAGAAGGTACTGTGTTGTAGATAAAGTTCCCATGAAGTTTTCGTGCTAGATGTATTCTCCCTGTTAAAAGCTTTAATCATGTACTTGAACTACTATTTATATTACAAGCAACACAAACAGAATGTGAAAATAGCAATTAATTTCTAGAAGGATGTTGCTAGGGAATGTAGACAAAATCAAATAGATAAGATAATGAAGGGGACAAGCACAACTTAAATAAAACAATAGAAATAGCCTATAGGTTGTTACAAGTGTATAAATGTTTAATTTCTCAAAGCCAGACAAAAATACAACTAATTGTAGGAATGGTTGTAGTCACTAGATTTCATAAAATCTTGAATTGCACGATGGTGAAGGAAATTTCTCCACTCCTCATTTCCTTGTCTCATTCCATACTTTTCAAATCACTACTTAAGACACGGGGATTAAAAAATGACAAATCTATTGTGTCAATTGGCGGCTACTTATCTGAGCTAGTGTAATTGATGAGGTGAATGTGATATCAGTACTGGAACCCAAAGGAAGCAAAGCTGAATAAGGGCATAGAATCAGGGATATGTCTAAAATCTTAAAGTTTGCAGGGTAACTCAGTTTTGACAATCCGAATGCTTTTGACAACTACATAAGTTGGTGTTGCCTACTTTTCAACAGTAATTTTGGTTGCTGCTAGAAGAAGTGTTGGCAGGTGAAAAGACTTGGTAAGTTCAAACCATGTGCATTCCAAACAATCATCCTTAATTGATAAATGTATGTAATTTTACTTGAAAGGGGTTTTTTGGGAAGCTCCCAGCAGATTGGGCATGGAAAGATCAGATTTTTGTATAAGCAAAACAGAAGAACAAGGGTGCAAGCTCCAAAGCTAGACTCTTCAAGGTGAAAACATTGTACTGATAATTTTGGCCTTCTCCAAGGTCCAAAGCAAGACCTTCTCTGGTAGTGGATTTTATTCAACCTTCTGAGATTTTTCTCCATATAGATCAATGTTTATATTCGGGAAAATGTGTTTTTCTGTATATGCCTTCTAATTTTTTTCCCATTCTTTGCTGCACCATGAAAATATTGGTCATTGATGCACTTCTAAATAGATTTTCAGATTTGCTGTTTGAATTCCACTAGTAAAGAAGTAGAATCAACATCGTGATGAGATGATGTATGTATTATGAATTAAAGCAGTCATGGATAGTTCAATTATACATCAAATCCAATATCAGAGCTTGTTCTTAGCTTTTAGGGAGAATAGCCGAAGCTTATGCCTTAAACCAAGCAAAGAAAGACAGTGCTGGGGTTGGTGGAGCCTTTTTAAGTCTGAGATTGAATATAGCAGGTGGAAAGCCCAAGTTTCAGCCATGGAAGGATACGAAGCAGGTGCATATAAAGCGTTAATTGGTACTCCTCTGCAAGAAGAAAAGGAAGAATGAGAGGAGAATAAGGGAGAAAGAAGTAAGTGGGAAAGGCCCTAAGAAGGAGCTGAGCAAGGAAGAGAATCCAAGTAGTGTAGTCCCGCAACCATCCTTCAAGTTGGAAGCAAAAATCATGATTCATCCAATGAGGGAAGAGTTGGTATGGAAAAGCTCAACAATTGACTTATACAACTTCAAGTCTACTTCAGCATACACAGTTTCAATCATATAAGCAAATATCTTTATTAGGAATAACACAGCAAACCAAAAGATAAAGATTTTTTTTCAAAAAGTCAAGAATCTAAAAAATGCAGGAAAAAAAAGAGAAAAACTGCTGTTTTTTATACTTATAACTTGAAGCAATTTAATTGCATAGAGATAGAGAGATGAGCAAGAGTTTACACCATGAATTTTCATTAATTTTCAGATCACCAGTTACATTGCACAATGCATAGTACATTACTGTGTTAGCTCAGGATTGTTACATTGCTAAAGGGCTCCAATAGTTGTCCGGTTGAAATGTCTATGAATAAATGCTTAAAGTTCCTTGTGCTAATATTTTTCTCACATGCAGTTTTCTGTTAATAATGTTCTAACATCTACCATCACCACTCCACAGGTAGTTGAGTTCCTTCTGCAGGTTTCTCCCAGGGTTGCAAGGGTTTGTGTCTTCTACCTCATTCCTATGGTGCACAAGGAACCTCTTATTACAATGCCCATCTGCTCCTATTGCAGTTTTATGCTAAAGCCAACCTCTAAATGGCTGCATCACACTCTGCTACCCATTTTGCCTCATTAAAGAAATCACCTCATGGATTCTTTGATTTTGATCAAGGATGTTCATGATCTTCAATTTCCTACAGATGTTCTACTCGTTACCTTCAATTGATCAGCCTTATACACCAGCATTCCTACTGATGCTGGATTGACTCCACCCAGGATTTTTTTGTCAAGATGTCTTCCCTGCTGCAAAATGTGGCTTCATTGTTAGTCTGGCAGAACTTGTTCTTACATGATACCATTTGGAACTTAACAACAGATTCTTCTGACAACACCATAATACAGCCCTGGGAAAAAAACTTGCTGTTGTCTATGACTGCTTATTTTTGTGCTCTCTAGAGGGTCAAATTGCTCAATCTCTTTCCTTAGACCGTTTCTTGTATTTCTATGGCTTATAGATGATGTTTTAGGAATATGGAAAGACACTCAATCTGATCTGCAAAAATTTTTTGATGCTAACACCTCGCACTCTCAAAGCATCAAATTACTTGTAATGTCTCAAAAACAGATGTTAAGATTCTGCATATTGTCCTCTTTAAGGGAACTAACTTTGCTTCAAAAGGGTTTTTGGGCAATAAGTGCTTTTAGAAACACACGAATAATCACCCCTTTTTCTCGTATCATGTCAAGCATCAGCAAAAGTATTTTATTGTGAGTGAGTTGAAAAGATAACTTGTTTGAGAAAGTGACATACAAGGTTTCCAAAAGTCAAAGCACGCTTTCTTCACTGACTCCTTGCCCAAGGTTACCTGCAATTTTCCTAATTCCCTCACTAGATTCTGTTAGGTATTGCAAGTTTTCATACCCCTATCTCACTTCACATCATGTATAACCGACCTGAGAAAGTTTTCATGGGTTTGTGATCTTTAGGTGATATCTTAGGCATTATACTTGTACCCCCATTTCGGCCCAATCACAATTTAAAAAGAAAATACTAAAAGAAAGGCGCAAACCATCGCTTTTAATAAATCAAAAGAAATGAATATTAGAGTCAAGGCTTTAAGGACTTACAGTTTGCAAATCTTGGAGTAATCCCTTGTGAGAATGCTATAGCCAGTAGACATTCTTCTATCTGCTGCAATTACGCAGTAGTTGGCCCCCGCTATTGCAACACAAGTTCTGTAAAGGTAATAAGAATTATAATGAGAGATCTTTCGCAGAAGAATGACTTTTCATCATAAATAGTTCACTGAAGGAACTGTTAATCTGTGAGCAGTTAACCTATAAAAACGATTTCTAAAAATGTTGCACTACTGGAGATCTAATTAATTGAAGTAATAACATGTATCCGAATAAATAACAATAAAATCAAAACCCTGAAATTGTAAACCTAACGAAGGAAAAAAAGAAAGAAAGAAAGGAACAGAGAAACAGCATAATCTTAAGCTAATCATAGAAGAGGCGTGTCAAGTAAATAGTCGTATATCGTAAAATGTCGATACATGGCATTGGTGTAGTACCCCCGAGAAACAGAAAAAGAAACCCTGGAAAAGAAATCCAGTAAAATACAAAAATGTGATGTGGGAAGCCAGAAAAAATAGGTACGACGAAATCCTTACCCTCCGTTGTTGTCGTAAGGACTCCATGTAGACTGTCGCTGCGTGATCACTTCTGTAGCACCCATTTCTGCAAGCAATTTGACGAACAATTTATAAGATGAAAAACTGAAAGACCAGTTTTCAGCAGAGAAAATAATGAAGTAAAGGAGAATTCTAGCCTCTTCGCGCTTTGTAGATGAAAAAACCTGCTCAGACTAGGCTTCAAATGGAGAACGTATTGAGATTTGACTTAGTAATAAAACCCCTAACTGTAGGTGGCCAATTTACATAAAAGCTCTGAAAAAGGCATTCCGATCTAAGCTTTTCTATTTAATTTTGTTTATTATTTGGGCTTTCTTGCCGTTTAAGGTTTTAGAAGCCTTCCTTTTTCTCAGACGTGCGTTTCATTCTCACGAGCTTCTTTTGTTCCTGAACGGTGAACAAAATAATTAAAATATATTATACTATTTATAATTTATTTTTATATAATAAATACATTACATATTAATTATACTAATATATTTATACTATTTATTATTATTATATAATATATTTTTCAACAAAACTATTAAATACATATATAAAATTAATATAATTAATAATTATTATATTTTAATATATACAAAATATAATTAATATATTATATATATTTTATATAATACAAATTAAATTATATATAATATAATTATATTTATTGTTATATATAAATATTCTATAATAAAAAATATTAAATATAAATATGAAATTATAAAAATTAATAATTAATAAATTTTAAATAGATCAAATTAAATTAATATATAGAAAATCTTATAGTTTAATTGATTTTTGGAGAGATTAGGAAAAAGAGATGAAAGGGGGACAATTCTATATAGAGAGAGGTATATTTACTAACACTTGCACTTAAAGGAGGTTCAAAGATTATGCCGATAAAAAACTATATGTATGTTAATATGTTAGAGTATGTGTTTGTGCATGTATGCACTACATGTGGCTAGATTAAACAATTAATAATAAGTGCTAAATAATAGAATGAAAAAAAATTAGACAAATCTACATTTTTCTTTATAGAAATTAAGTATTATCTAAGTATGAAATATTTGCATAAGATTTAAAACATAAACCAATGTAAATGAAAAAAGAAAATTGCCATCAAATTGATAAAAATATTGCAAATGGAAATAGAATGTTCCCATCTAATTGTCAAATCAATATTTATCTGGCTGCCTCTTGGTGTCTACATCAATCACCTATTTTGTGAAGGCATCTAATCCAAAGGCATAAACAGTTGAAGAGGAATTTATAGAGAAGTTTATAGGTAGACACGATAAATTACTTAGATATGAAATCAATGTGGTGAATGTAATTGTTAATACATACATATATATATATAACAAATAAAATATATTTATATAATAATAGTAGTAGTAGTAGTAGTAATAATAATATATAAACAAAATCATTTTCTAAATGACCTACCAATTGACCTCATGTACTACACAAATGTATGCAAAAAATAAACCAATTTTTTTCCTAATTGACCTTCCACACCTCTTTGGTGTACCCATTGCACACTAAGGTGCATTTGCTAATTGTACTTAAACGTAGGAAAACCATGTTATACAAAGCTAGAATTTGAGTAGATTTTATTGGATGAATTAGACACACGTGCCTTGAGATATGCACCATGCAAGGAAGAAAACTAGTATGTTGTCATCCCCAGTTGTTTAGAAAGGCAATCTGAAACTATCCAATGTTTGACAACAAGTTGCATGCACAGTGCAAGTCATGAAGAAGTGGAGCATTAGTTGATGGCTAACCAAACCATGATCCACACTAATCATCAACTATTACACTGTATGCATAAAAAATCAAATAACAACAAAAAATATTATAGCTTCAACAATTTCACTTGGTGATTAGGTATAGGAAAGTCACTAAAAACAACATAGTATATATAATATATGCTTTTCATGCCTCCTATGTCAAAAATTGTAGCCATACGTATAATAATACAACTTGAACCAAATCTCTATTAGGTGTGGAAGGGCCAATATGCGCAAGATGCATTTATGGGGATGTATATTGGCAAGATTCAGAAGAATATGCTTCAAAGAGCACAACCAAGTTATCTCAAATAAACACTTCTATACAAGTTTTACTATTGTGTGTACGCCAAGAGAGAAGATTTTAGTTTACATGAAAGGCCTGCACCTAAAAAGTAGTTGGCCACTTTGGTGGTCGAAAGATAGTTGCTAATTTGCAATGGTAAGGTGTGTTGAATATATTAGTGGAACCCAAGCCGTCACCACCAACCATCCACGACTGCAAAGGACACTAGAGGATATTGTCGTCACCACCAAACCATGCACAACTACAAAACTAGAGAAATATTGATCACTCCAACTCACTCATCGAATTCCACCCCTTCCAACACCAGGTACTCGCGGAAATGCCAACACCAATCAACCCCACTAGTCGGTTCCAAATACAAGTGATGCTTGAAGAATATCAAGCCACACCTAGCCCGACGTTTGTGCTCTTGCAGCGCCTCCCATTTTAGGTCCAAGAGGAATGGATAACGTTTCACAATCACCCCAAGAAGAGTCCTATGTGCAAATCTGGTTGAGGAAGCCCCACACCCAACTCTGCCATGATAATTGCATCCTCCACACCTCCTAACAAGTTGGCCATGATCAATTTGTGCGCAATCAAGATAGTAATCGCCTTGGTGACCTCCAAATCCAGAAGAGAGACCACGAAACGCGATGTTATGTCTGTATTCGTGCAATACCTCTCCGCTGAATCCATGTATTCACTTCCCAAGAGTAGTTGTGCAAGCCCAAGAACCAAGGGATCCCAATCCTTGAAAATAGACTTCAACCTATTGTAAGGGATGTGACCGAAGAAAGCCCAGAGCTTCCACGAAGCTCTAAGACAAACCGATGTTTCCATGGTTGTGTGATGAAAATGAAGAGGTGAAGGGTATATAAGTACCCACACCACCCACAATACGTGTATGAGGTCATCACCCCAGTTCGTCGTAGCCACCAGTCATTAAGGCTTCATTACAACTGACATTTCCCACGTATCAATCCCACGAAAGCTAACAACAATAAACGCTCATTCTTCCCAACTTGCATTTTCATCTGCGCCAACTTGGCAAGAATATTTTGAGCTTCTACCTCAATGACATGTCGTTTCGCTGCCACCCAGACTATCGTGGGACATAATTAGAGGAATCTTAAATATTCTTTATATAACATATTTATTTAGTTGGATGTTGATTTATAGTGTTTATTATTCAATTAGGAACAATGAAATAAACTAAAACTTTTTTATCTAAATTATAAATAATACAATGATAATTAAACAAAAATTGGAGAAGAGGATAAAATACAAGATAAATAATAATTGTTTTTCCTTGGGAAAATCTTTTTGGTAAAAATCCTAGCCTCAAATATAAATATCATTGTATTAACTTTGAACAAGCCTAACAATACAATGAGAAGATACCATAAGCGATATAGTCTTTATGTCAATACTCTAATATCATATTGGTAGTTAACCCAAACATAGAAGCTACAATACTATCCAAATCAATTTTAAACCTCTATGGAAAGGCATTGATATATAGGCAAGGTAGACCCTAGAAACCATTAATGGTTTCCTCAAACTATGACCTAAAACTATGGGCCAAAAATGGATGCCCAAGTCCATGGTCAATGCCCTTCACACTTGTGAGAGCTCCCAAAATATAATCAACTCTCATACTTACCTAAAATAGATAATCCAAGAATTGTTTTCCAAGTCCCCTATATAACCCCCAACTTAAAATATCATAAATGCTCATATACATATTGCAATGACATGCATTCTATTACAATGTCTTACACCTCTTACACTAGTTAAGAATATTATATTCGTTACAACTTGTCTTATGTGGAATGGGGTGTTTAATTCCTATATGGTAAGTTTTTAATATTTTTTCAACCTTCCAAAGTAGCATACAACAAATGACATATGGAAAAGAGTACTGACTCAAATGGAGCACCCATATTCCCAAGTAGTCCTATTTAAATACATGCAATAAATATGAACATTAGGACTACATAAAGTGTATGATAACACTTGGTCCTAACAATCCACTACTTATTGTATTCATTACATAGGAACAAAGAAGACTAACAATTGGGGGAAGAGATGTCCATATTCAACTTGTACCAAGTAAATTTATTTTTGCTTACTATCTTAGTAAGTGAATCAACAATATTCTCAAAGGTATCAACATTTTGAATTAGTACCTTACCACCCTCCACTATAACTTAGACAAAGTGAAACTTTACATCAATATGTTTTGTGTGAGCATGAAAGGTAGGATTATCTCTAAAAATAATCACTAACTATCATAGCTAATCCTCGTTGTCATGATTACAAGGCCAATACCCAAGCATAATATTTGTTGGTATGTGCAATCATGTGTAGCAACTATATACTCTGACTCATTAATAGAAAGATTGACAACATGTTTCATCTTGCTCATCCAACTAAAAAATCCCTCTAAAATGGAAAATACATAGCCACGTTTAGACCTCGCGTTATCCAAATCTCCACCCCATTCTACATAAACGAAGCACTCCATATCTAATATCATGTCCATGTCACTTGTTCCATGGTTAAAAATAATAATCATAAGTTTCATGCAAATACTTGAATTCCATCTTCACATGGGTCTAATATTCCCCAACAAGTTAAACATAAATATAGTTAAAACTCTTGCTAGTTAGACACTCTATGTGTAAAGACCCAAACAGTTTACCCAAATTTACCACTAATTTTATTTATATTTGTGTTCATTATTTTTATTCAAGTTGTTAAGTGTTCATTCATCTGTATTCTTGGGTACTTCTATCCACACAAGTATATGTGTGCATGTGTATTTTATTTAAATAAATAACATATATATATAATAAAATAACAAAAATAAGCTTACTTCAAGATAAAAAGATCATGATAATGTTTTAGCTAGCTAGATACAATTTTATAGGCATGTGACAAATATTTTGATAGTTTGTTAGGTATTGGAAGCGTATCAAGTAATAGTATTTAGAAAACTCCAAAGTTGTGAGGTTAGGGGAACTTACATGGCCCATTAAAAATAAAATTGTCATATTTATTTTGCCCCCCGCTATTTTCATTTCCAAATTCATTTTATTTAAATTTTGAATATCAACTATTAGTTAATTTAAAACACCATAAAAATTATTGTCAATTTATCCACCATGCACATTAATCACTCTTAAGAGTTCAAAGTTTTTAAACAATTAGATTCATGATAATTTGTTATCAAACATAATTATTAATAACTAATTAAGCAATACTAATTGGCCTGTTAAGGGGCCTAGTTGGGTTAAACCAACTGCAAAGGTGTCTAAGGTGGTTGCATGGGAAAAGCCAAAGGAGGGTTGGTGGAAAGTTAACTTTGATGGAGCATCAAAAGGGAATCCTGGACCATCAAGTGCAGGATTTATCATCCAAGATTAGGAAGGGAATGTAGTTTCTTTTGGAGCAAAGAAGCTGAGGGAGGGAATGAATAACATAGCAGAAGCCTCTGCAGCTTCGTTAGCAATCAGACTGGGTAAGAAAATGGGAGCTTCAAGAATACACTTAGAAGGTGATTCACTTATCATTGTACAAGTCATAATGAAAGGGTAAATAGGGGCATGGCGAATTCAGAACATGATAGCAAAAATAAGAGAAGAATTAAACTCATGTGAAGATTTTGTGGTAAGCCACATAAGAAGAGCTAGTAATACGAAGGCTGACATTTTGTCAAAGTGGGCTACAAATTTTAGCGAGGTTGGTCAAATAAGATTGGAGGACTTTAGAAATGTAGTCTTAATAGATTAAGCTAAAAAAGGTGGCAAGGACACAACATTAAGGAAGGGAGATAGCAGGCAGATCGGAGTAAGTTGATAAGACTAGTGAAACGACGTGGAAGATGGTAGTGGCAACCCTAGTACAAAGAAAATTTAAGGCCAAGGTGTGCAATGTTAAGGAATTCATTAAACCTTGACCCTCAGTAATGGAAGATAATTATAGAAATTGGCATGGAGAAGAAGGCATTAAGAGTTTGTGGTGGTGGTGGCAGTGGTGTTGCAGGAGTTTTCAATGGAGGCCAATTTTACTCTTCAATCAAAGAGGCAATTGAACCCTTTCTATGGTGAAGCCTCAGACCAAAGGCTAATGAGAATGTTTCTTTTCGCTTATGGGCAGTTGGTGCAGAGCATGCGGATGATTCTGGGGAAGTCTTTCGGTAATCTAAGGCATCGTTACAGGACAAACATGGATGTCTACTTGTTGATAGTAGCATGGGGTCTGGACCTAGGTGAATCAATAAGCACAGTGAGAGAAGTGATGAAGATGATTGTACATAAAGATTCCTTGGGAGGGCTGGAGTCAATTTTAGAATGGGTAGTACCAGGTGAAGGTTTAGACATTTGATAAGGCTTGGAGAATGTAGAACTGGAAGGGACAGAAGGATGTGTTCCATTCATGTGTTGGCCGAAGGATGCAATCAAGAACCATTGCAGGGAAGAGGCAAGGCTAGGTTGGCAAGCCCTAAAGCTCTTCATCGAGCTAATGAAGGTGGAGGAAATTATTGAGCAGGTGAAAGTGGAAGCAAGGTGGATGGAGGGTAGAGAACGAAAAGTGAGGAAGCAGAGGACGAAAGCAAAAAAGAAATTGGGATTTGAAAAGGGTAGTTTAGGCTAGTTTATGGTTCTTTAAGTTTTTTGCAGACAAAAAATTGGACTGTTAATTCTAGTTTTGATTTTTGGGGGTTGAACCCTTTTTGTGGTTATGCAATGTTATTACTGTGTGTGGATAAAATGTTTGAATTATGTGGATGCATGAAAGATGGTTACAGATTGAAGTCGAACTGTTTCTAGTTGGGTAAGGTAGTAGTTTCAATTTTTTGCATGTTAATGTGCTATTTGGAAAAATTGAGTTAGTTGTAGGAGAATTTTGGATGGTAGATGAAGTTATGATGAAGATGATGTAATCTATTTTTTATTCTAGCAATACAAATCCTATTACTAAAAAAAAAAAAGCAATACTAATTGCAATAATATTACCTAATTAAAAAATTGGTAGCATCTCTTCCAAAGATGCTCCCCTAGTTGTCATGTCTCAAATTTTGCTTACATCTAATAATGTTAAGTTATTTAAATATTTTTAGAAAGAGAAATTTATCAGTTTTGACTTGTGATAAATTTAATATTTCAATGTCATTTGAAATATATCTATATCCATATGATTGAATAAGAAGGGTGAATGTTATGATGTAGAATGGAATCTTTTCATTTCAAGCATTGGTTAATGATTATTGATGAAACTCTACAAGTGCAAGTGTGTGAATGCAGGAATGGGTTGAAGACTGAGAACATGGTTGAGGTAGGAGTATTTAGCTGAATGACGATCAATAAGCATGTTGGAATCTCGAACGCACGCACACCACTGAAAAATCATAATATCTACATTGGAGTTGTGCAATTTGGTAGATATCATTTTCATGTGAAATGTGTCGATGACTAAATAGATAAGCTTATGGGAAAAAAATTATAGATCATTTGCTTTACCTTGACTATTTGATGCTATTCACAATACAAAATAAAAGAAAATAATAACTTTTGATATGTATACATATATTTATTGCTCTTGAGTTGTTAGGAGAATGATTTGAATCAAATCCTTTTAATTTAAATTGAGAGTAGACTTCTTGTAAAAGAAAAAAATAATAAGAATAAATGAGGAAAGATTTATTCATTATTTGAAAATTCTTAATCCATATCAGTGTTTGAAAACCACCAAATGCAATCAATAAACATTTTGTTTATTTTAATTTTTTTTAAAATGGATTTGAGCAAATAGAGGGTTACCCATCACCCCAAAAGCAAACATAGAGTCTCATTGCAAGAGGTGGGGGGTGGCTAACATAATGGAGCTTTCCAATTTTAGGGAAAATGTAGATTCAAGAAAGGAGAAAAAAATCATGCAAATGCTTAAGGAAAAATATAGCACAAAAAGGTAGAAAAGTCATAAAAAAAGCAAGAAAAAAGATAACATCAACTTGGGAGGGAAAGGAGGAAAAGCATATTCAAAGATTTCACAGATTTATCTTCATACTCTGTCTCGGCCATTTGTGAGAAAAAGCAAAGGTAGGATCATTTTTAGCAAGTTTCCTTTGCATATGGTGGTTTTCCTTTCTTCATCGAAATACTCTAATTTTTCCATGGACAAATGTATTTCTAATGGAAACTATTTCATTTTCCTTTTCTCTACGAATGGCTCTTTGCACGTGTTGATCAATGGGTTTTCCCTTTTGGCATTAACCTCTTTGATGACATAATCATGTCTCTCATCTAGATTTGGGTCTCCCCTATTTCATTTGCAAACCGATACCATTGGCCGACTCTTTTATATGAAAACCTCTCCAGTTTTGTATAACCCATTTGATTTGCATGTACAATTTGTATGGCTCATGCTCATCACCATGTTTAGGTGACAAGTCACCAAAAAGGCCATTGTTATATGTTTTAAAGTAAATCTCAATCAAGTCACAAACTAGGGTGGAAATGTTTTGTTGTGCATTTTATGCTGAGGGTTATTGATTATATTGAATCAACATCTTAACCCAACTGGTTTTTTTAATGCATTCTTAAATCAAACCATGTAAAAGTCTAGCAAATATGGGAATATCGTTGCCTCTTTAACTAATAGGGTATTTACCTATCGTCTTAGAGAATTTCTAATTCTCTTAAACTCAAGATCTTATAGGGAACGATTCCAATCATTCCATTCACAGTGTCGAATCTTTGATAATCATTTTGTTAGATATGGGACGATTCGCATCATTCCCATATTTAGTGATGTATTTATTGTTTAACAACTTTAATTCAAGCCTTAATAGGCCAAACAATACAATGGCATCATTGCATATGTTAAAGTTTCTAATATGAAACTGATAAAGTTATATATATCGTTATCATCGTTTAGTACAATTATGACTTAGTAGAGCTGAGCATATCAGATACACTAGATCCTTAATGTCTTGCCTTAAGCAGGTTTTAAATGATAGTTTCCATATCGTTCTAAAGGATTATAAATGATTTAATGATATCAAGGGCCAAATGATATCATGCATATCGTTCTTAATGATAAAAAAAATCTTTAAATGATGTTTAAACTAGACAATAGTAATCGTATCATTCTTTAGATATTAATGCCTTGAAGAGAATGAATAAATCTTAATGAAATGAATCATTCTAAATAAGTTATCTTAACTATACTTTGTTTTAAAATAGAATGATACATATGTCATCCTAAGGGAAAAATGATACTTTTTATCTTTTTAGATTGCCTTGAAATGTATGATTTTGACTCTAAACCAACTCAATAACCATTTGAAGCTTCCTTCATTGAAACAAATGAAGACTTGGTAGTAAGTTTATAGAATTTTCACATTAAAGAATAGAATAGAATGAACCTTGTTATATATTTAAACACCGAATGATCACTCCCGAAAGAAAGTTAGATTGAATCTAGAAATGTATAGACTCTATTTTATCTGGTGTCGACTTCAATTTATTTAAATGAAATGATCTTGTGACATTCTAGATGATATTTAAACTTAGAATGTTAAGTCTAGAGATAGTTCTATAAATTATAATTTGCACATTCTCATTTGAAACTAGTTGTTATTAAAGAAGAAATTGTGCATGAATGAGTTTTTTGGTGGAAACTAATGTTTCTTTTTAATCAATAAGAACTGCTTGTGGTATGGATCTTTCTTTTTCAAAAGAACGTATACACATACTCAATTTTTAACAGAAGGCCATATATGTGTACATGCATAAATATTTCATTTATGCATAGACACATACATGCGATATACCTTCTTTTAAATTATTTATTTTCTTATCTAAAAAAATGTAGTTTTTTTTCCAAGTAGGAAGGAATAAAGGAAATGTTGGAAATATGTATGTTGATACACGTGTTGTGATATTCTTATCTTATACTGGTGAAATGGATCATGTATAATGGTTGAATGTTTATTCACATTATTTCCAAACAGTAAATTTGGTTTAGTTCCTTGCATATATTTTTTGAAGCAGAATAGCCAAGTCAAGACATATGTAGACTATGTTGTGGATTGTTGATTTTTAATCATGAAAATATTGGCTTGCAAAAACTACTAAAAAGTAGGTTGAATGCTTGTAAACTATGTAATTTAGATAAGATGTGTGTTATCTTATGTATGAGGGAGGTTACCTTCCAAGACGAGTGTCAAAAATGGGTTAATAGAGAGTATATGTTTTTCTTTTTCCAAAATCTATCTTTAGTAGCTATATATAGCATATGCTTGGCCAAGAATTTGTAGTGCATTATGTTGAATGGTCTATTTTTTATGATGTAACTCTCTGCCATTTCATAACATTGATCTTGTATGTTCTAGTTGTGGTTAGAAATGCTTGTAGTTATGTTAGACATTCACTAGATTCCACCTTGCATATCATATTATCTTGCTAAATATTTTTCGCAGGGTTAGGTATTCTTCAAGTTAGGAAGAATTCCAAGGAAGCGTAACTTTGTGGTTGGGTGGAAAAGCGCACGAACCATTTTCTCATCCACTAGATGCGGCGAGCATTAGAATGGAATCACATGGAATTCCATTTGGATTATTGTACTTTGTACCACTTGATGTAATACTTGAATTGACTAAGAGGCGATGTTAGCCTAGTCAACTATGTAATTTGATAATTTCATATTTGGAAACGAATATAATTTTTTTTTTGACATATTGTGCTATGATAGAAAATAGTTGATTTGATTTATGTCTTTAATTTAATATTCATAATATCATAATTGAATTATTTTGGTGTTATTTAAGTATGACACATTACATTTGGTATCAAAGCTCAGGGTTCAACTTTAGGCATGAGTCCACAATGGTTGGAATTAGGGAACTAGTCAACCCTTAATCGATTTGAGTTTAATGAACCTGAATTGAATGCAGGTATGGGAAGGTCAAATCAGGGGAAAAAAAGGGAAAGACAGTTAGGGTCCTACTGAAAAGAAAGTTTTTTTCGAAGAGAACCTGACATTTGAAGTCCAACCAAAGATTCTCGATGATGATACCTTAGCAAGAAGATCAAAGAGTCTAAACACAGTGTTAAAACTAAGAAACCTTTTGCAATTCGAGACTGGCCTTTGGGGTGTGAACCCATTGCACCCATTCTGACAAAAGAGGAGGAGTGCCTGCACGCACATCCTTCCTCTTCCAAAAAGGTTATAGTAGACTCTGGTGAGGACCCAAAGGAGTGTCCTTTATCTAAAAATGAATAGCCCACCTAATAAGGGGGAAATTTTGTAATTAAGGATCTATTTAATATGTTATTATAATAAACAAAGGAAGTCTATCTTTGTGTCCAACGTTGTGAGCTTGAATAACTTATCCTTGTTGTGAATGAATGCACATGAATATCTTTTATAGATTGCATGTCATAATATTTAGTATTATGTATGGAATGATTAAGCATAGAAAACTTGTGTCAATTACGCTAAACACGGGTTGTGATGCAGGACAATCATGAACCATCATGGTGAACATCAAGAATGGAGGTTCAAGTGGTGGTCAAAAAGGTCAAAATGAGAGGTTGGACCAAAATCTCGACCTCCTAAACCAACATGAAAACAAGATGGAACATCTAGAAGGGGAATTTTGTGGTATGTGAGATGGTCAAAATTGGAGGAATGAACAACCATAAGGGAATAGAGATCAAGGTGGAAATAATTGAGAGAGAATTGAGGGAGAGCTTGGCAAGGACCTAAAAAGGGTAGCTCTGCCAAAATTTGACGATAGGACCATCAGAGACGAAGCAAAAGCATGGATCATTGAAATGGAGAAATAATTCAAGCTTCAAAACTTGTCAGATGAAACCAAGGCTGTATGGGTAGCTTATCAACTCTTTCGTGAGGTAGCCACGTGGTGGGACAATGAAGTGGCTGAGTGAAAACTACTACCTAGAGGGACCACTTGGGAATAGTTTCTTCAACATTTAAAGAAAATGTGGATTCCTCGACACTTCTTTGATAGGAAGATGACCGAGTTCCATAACCTATCCTAAGGGAGTATGCCAATGACTCAATAGTGGGAAAATTAGACCAATTTGTTGAAATACATGCCTCGATACCAGACCGATGAGCACTTTCAAATCTGAAATTTCATACTAGGATTAAGGCTCCAGATTGGAGTAGAGGTGGATATACATAATCCCTTTTATATGGAGGAGGTCTCTGAGAAGGCCACCAAACAAGAGAAAAAGTTGCAACAACTGTCTAATTTCTGTAAGAGTTTGAATTCCAAGTCTCGATTAGGAAATAAGAAATTTCATAAAGGAGACAAACCTTTCCAGATTAGGAATTTGAAGAGGGGAAGTGACTCATAGGAGAAAGCAGAGGGTAGTAGTGGCAGAAAGAACAAGAAGGCCAACAACAACAACAAAAAAATTGGACAATAAACAAAAGGGCTTCGAGGAAGATAGATCGGGAGATTGAAAAGGGCCACATGATGGGTGCTACAACTATGGAGGTGATCATTATGCATCAAGTTTCCCAAAATGTTTGAAGGAACAAAAAGAAGGGAATCAACATCAGATCCATGTGAAGGTGGATAATAGATAAGATGAATATCAAGCCTCACCAATCCAACTATCGAGTAAGCTATATGGTAAACTTGTTTCTATTTTAATTGATACTAGAGCCACTTAATTTTTTTTTACCCAAAAAATAATTTCTAAATTACCCATTAGACCTGGACACATGGCCAATTCTTGGATGGTCCAGTATGGGAATCAAGCAAAGCGAAGGGTGGATTCATGTCTCTTTTGCAATGAGATAGAACTTCCTAGTTTCCTAACCCAAGTCAACCTTTATGTGACACCCTTAGGTTTCTATGATGTGATCTTAGGGATAAATTGGTTGACTAAACATAAGTCCATTGTGAATTATGAGGATAAAATGGTTAGTTGTCTAGATGATTTTGGGAATCCGGTTGAGGTACATGGGTTGTAGAGACCGCTAGAACTCATACATATCTCGACTATGCAACTAAAGAAAGCTCATAGGAAGGGGCGTGAAATTTATGTTGTGCATATTAGTGACTCTAATAATATGGAACCCTATTTGGATTATTACCCTATTCTCAAGTAGTTTTGTGATGTGTTTCCTAAAGAACTCACAAAATTTCCTCCCAAGTGGGAATTTGATCTCTCTATCGATCTAGTACTTGGAGTCGAACCTTAGTCCAAGGCCCCGTACATGATGACCACCATTAAGTTATTTTAATTGAAAGCCCAATTGCAATAACTATTGAGCAAGGGGCTCATTCAACCTAGTGTGTCTTCTTGGGGTGCACAAATTATCTTTGTTAAGAAGAAGGATGGAACCTTGCATCTGTGTATTGACTATCGGATGTTGAACAAGGCAATCATCAAAAAAAGATATCTTCTTCTAAGGATTGATGAGATATTTGATCAGATGAAGGGAGAAACAATGTTCTCTAAAATAGATCTCAAATCCAATTATCACTAGTTGAGAATAAAAAAGAGGGCATCCCTGAGACTACTTTTCAAACTCGATATGGGCACTACGAGTTCACCGCGGTACCTTTTGGTTTGACCAATGCATCGACAACTTTTATGAATATAGGTTGCTTGAGGAAAGCATCGAGAACACAAAGATTCCTATTCTCTTATGCATTGATAAACTATGCGTTACCAAGGCAGGGACATTCACATGGGTAGCTATACAGGGGAGGATCCTTATAGCAAATAGATTCTTAAAAATGGGATGTTATGGTTTGTCACCGTGCCCGTTGTGTAGAAGATTGTAAGAGGACACGAATCATCTCCTACCAGGGTGTGAATTCACCCAAGATTATTGGAGATAGATATGTGCCAAACTTGGGTGGATAAGCACTCTTCCAAATAAAATTTTGAGCTTGTTCAAATCTTGGCCAATTTTAAACAAGAATGTAACATTTATGTGTCTATGGATAATAATCCCATCAATAACAATATGGGAAATATGGACGGAGTGAAACATGAGATTATTCCAAGGGAAAGAATTGAGCATGCTATCCTTTTTGAATAAATTGGAAGCAACAATAATGGAAGTTGTAAATAGCCAAACACAAAATCAGAGCCTAAATTCTAAATCTTGGACATTATGGGACAATAATATATCGAAATACTCGTATGGTATATGACCTCCATTGGTGTTTGGGGCAGGGGCGAGGCTACAGTTAAAGTTAGAATAGAGGCCTACTGGTCGACACCTAAGTAGGGATTATACAAGCTAAATTTCAATGGGGCATCGAGAGGCAACCTTGGCACCTCTGATATTGATTAAATAATTCATGATTGGAAAGGGAGGATAACATGTAGAGGTACTATACCACTTCGAGAAGGGACTAACAATGTCATAGAAATGTAAGCTCTACTATATGGTCTAGAGCTCTATTAAAGCCATAGGATTTCATATATAGAGGTGGAAGGTGATTCAACAATTATCATAAATGCTACTTGCAAAAAGTTGACTCAAAATTGGAAATTAAAAAGTTGATTGGAGAAAATATTCAAAATAATAGCAATATTTGGGAGCTTCACAACACATCATGTGTACAAGGAGGCAAATGTGGAGGCCGATAGGCTTGCCAACTTGATAGCCGATGGAACTCTAGAGATATAATATTGCAATGAAGTCCCACATTGTCTTAGTAATTTCCTCACATGGCGAACCGAGGACAATCTCTTATCAAAGGAATGATAAGACACAAGGTAGCCTCTATAATGAGAAGAGTGTTAGAGTAGTAACATCAAGCGGGTGGTATCCAAATTCCATGGCCAAATTGGCATAAAATTAATAAGAAGGACCCCAAAAAGAATAACAAACAAGGTTGGAAAAATGAATGTTGTACTCTCCTCTTAGTTGGGCTAGGTGGAAATCCATGAGAAAGAGGTGTTGGGGGCCTATTAAAGCAAGTGTTATGTGGCTAGGATACACATTTTTATCAAATTAGCAATTGTAGCAAGAAAGCAATGGACACATCTGTGAGATTGGTGTGTTTGAAAATACAAATGACATTTTTATGAGAGGTTATAGACCATAGGCTAAAAATAATTTTTAGAACTCGATAAAAGTTGGAGCTCACTGTAATTAAGTGGTTTTTAGGAGCCAAAATTCTAGTGGTGGAGGATAGATACAAAGTTAACATGGACGTCGCTTCCAAATTTATCGCCTTTTTGTTGGATTTAGGTGAGCCAAAGGAAATGGTGTGGGGTTTGGAAAAGGAGCTCATAAAAAAGGAGTTCCTCGATAACCTAGATGAAATTTTGGGTGTGGAAAGGCCTAGCTATGGATACCTTACCAACGGGACATCTGTCACCTACATGATGGAAATGAGGAAGTGCTTTGACTCCCCTTCCTGGCCAACATTGTGACAACAACCTTGGCACAACACTGCATCTGGCTACAAAAGGATTTTCCTTTTTGAGGAAGATGACCAACCTCAATCCCATCTTTGGCATCAAATTGATGTATGCATTTTTGAACCAGGTGTTGGCTGAAGAGGATTAGGACTAGGTAAAAGAAATATATGTATACTGTAGTGACAAAATCTGCTTTACATTTTCTTACTTTTTTTGCCTCTCCTTAATTAATTAGACTTAATTGAGCCTCTAATTGGCCCAATTATGCATTTAAAAGACTAAATAATCTTGTTTCTGAAAGGGGAACCTGTATTAAACAATTGCAAACATTAATGAGCCTTGAAAATTGAGTGTCTTGGATTTAGGTCTTAGGACCCATTTTCCCAAGGGTGAATGGGTCCTCCTTAGGTTTTGGATCTCAAATTTTAATATGTTTTTGGTGGTTTTTTTATGATTCAAATTCAAATTGCAATTTTTGAGAAATTAGAAATTAACCTATAAATACAAGGTCTTTTTATCATTTCAAATCCTAAATTTTTTTGTGAGATTTCTCAAAAGTAGAGATTATTGTCAAAAGTGTTCAAGAGCAGATTTATCAGTCTTCTACATCAACATTCAAGATCAAGATCATCATGTCAAATTTATTTGCATTCATGAATGTTTTTGGAGCTAACATTGTGATGTAGGTTTCAAGAATTCAAGTCAAAATTCAAGCATCAAGATCAACATCCAATAAAGCTATTTCATGCAAGATCAAGACCTTAGAGAGATGTGTTAGACTTCAATCCTCTAAAGATCTCCATTCAAGGGTTTGGTGAGATGCAACAAGATAGTGTCCATTAATCATTCCTTCCTTTCATTATTGCTTCATTTCAAGGTTTAATTACCAAAAAGGGGTTTGACCAAGACAAACCCCCATTCACCAAAAGAAAACAATTTTTCCCTCTCTCTGTTTGCAGATTTATAGGTGAGAGAAGGATTGAAGGTTGATCAAAAGTTCAATTTTGCAAAGTTTTCATCAAAGTTGTTAAGCCATGGAATCTTACTTGCAGAATTTATTTCTAACTTTTCGACAGTGAGATCCAAAGGAATTGAGAGTGCAAATCTAGGAGCAGAGGGTTGTAAAATCAGATTGTGGATCCCTATAAGAGGACCCATTTTCCCTATGGTGAATCTGACCCAGGAGGACACTCAACATATTTTTGTGACAAGTGCACAGTGTCTTATCCTTCTTAGATCTACTTGAATTCTAATGTTTCTGATTGTTTTATGCTTTAAATTGACGATTCAAGTTTCACATTGCATAATTGAGTTCATTTAGTATTTTTAGTTTTTCTCCCCAAAGTGCATTTCAGGCATATTTACCCCATCTTATCATAAGAAAAAAATAGCCAAGATCTCCAATAAGGTTGACTCACCTAAGGGTTGAAATTCAATCCTACCTTTGGGGATCTCTTTTTCCTAATGAAATAGAGAATGTGTAGGTGCATGCATTTACCCATTTTATCATCACCTCATTTTTCTATGTTTCATTTTTGTGAACCTGACATTGTACATCTTAATTTTTGATTTGGAGGTCATTAAAACCCTAGATCTAGGATTTGCATCAGTCTACATTGAAACTACATTAATTTGCATTCTATTTAGGGTTGTCAAAATTGAATTAGTTTACATCTTATTTAGGGTTTTAAATTTGCATTTTGAATTGTTTAAAATCTTAAAAAAATAAAGAAATTGCATGCATATTACATTGATTTTGCATAATACTTGCATATTAGTGTATTTTCAATCACTTACATCAACAAATTTAGTTAAAATCATATTTCAAAAAGTGTCACTTTTCTCAACATTTGTCACTAATCTCATTTGCATTAGGACACCTAAATTTGGAAAATTTTGTAATTGAAACCACAATCTGCAATTTGAAATTGGGAATTCAAATATTAAGCAAGAAATTCAAACTTTTATTTTTTAGATCCCTGACCTAGGACTCATTCGCCCTAGGGAAAATCAATCCCTATACATGTGTATTTTCAAAATTTTGGGCATTAATTTGTCTCTATTTGCTTTGTTTTCTTTTGCTATTAAATCTATGTTTTAGTTTCAAAAAACATAAAAAAAAATTGTACTTTCTTGCATTGAGTGCATTGTTTGAAATCAAAATTGGCATTAAATGACATCATTTTTAGGTTTTTGCATAGCATATTCAATACATTATCTTATTTTAAATATGAAAATTACAAAATAGTTTTACATACTTTCATTGTGATTCATACTTTTGGGTGTTTGTTGCATCTGCATAGTGCCCTTTCTACATTTTGGGTGCACTTAGGTTTGGTGAAACTTGTATGAGCTTCATAACCTAGTGTCCTATTGCCAATACTTTAGTGAGATGTAGTTCAAGACTTATGCCATCCCACACTACTACATCTGTTGTGGATCTTGATTTTTTGAACTCTTTCACTCATAGTGTTGATACTAGTCAACCCATTATGGACCATAGCTTTGATACCACATTTTCCATGACCACTTTACCGACAACCAATGTGACTGATGTTGACACAATGATTGCTAATGACCCTCAAGAGAAGCTAAAACAAATGGATGAAGCCTTAGAAAAATTGCAAAACTTTGTGAGTTTTGAATACATTGCTAGTACTATGATTCCTATCATAGATAACACGAGGAAAATGTTTGATAATGAACATGGGATAAAACTTGTGTGTAGCCTAGCTCATATCATTGATACTCATGTCCCTACAATGGCTAGTTGTGCTCAAACTTTGGGGTACACTCAAAGTGAAGGTGGTAGTCAATTCCTCCTACAACTGTGACATCTATTCCTACATACACTAATCCAACTATTACTACAATAAGGAAACCCATTAGCAATGTCAATACAACCATATGTATTTCCAACGAGAATCCCTTTATCTTTGTGCATTCAAATATCATATCTCCTAATCCATCTCTCCTCACAAATTTATAATTCACTATCCTCCGAATACATGTACACATCCACCTTATTCACCTCCATCTCATAACACAACCAATGATTCCATCCTTAGCCAAATATTGCAAAATGTTTGATCCCTCCAACAACAAATTTCCACATTGAACTAAAATCAAAATGGCCAACCTTCACAATATGTCAAAAGAAATCCACTATCCTTGGAGATATCGAGAGCACAAATGCCACAAGGCATAAAGATTCATAGATTTGAGAAATATGGTGGTAAAGGAGATCTTAGCAACCATGTCTCGGCATACACAACCTTATATAGTGACTTCATTTTTGAAGATAAGCTCTTGGCTAAGATTTTCCCTAGGCCTTTGAAAGATACAACCTTGGAATGGTTTTGCTCTTTACCGAATAACTCAATTAGTTCATTCAATGAGCTTGTTGATGCATTTATCAACCACTTCCAAGTGCACATTGGTCCCAAGATGACCTTAGCTGATTTAATGAAGTGTAAAAAAAAGGATGATGAAAAGATCAATAATTTTATAACATGATACCAATTACTTTACTCATAAATCAACATTAATATTCTTGATGCTAACCTTCAAAGAATTTTCATTGAAAATTTGCACAAAAAAATTCAAGACAAGCTTGGGGTGATGAAATTTCCCTACTTTACACATTTGTGCATGACTCTTCGTGACTATCATAATTCGGCCAGTCATCATGAAGCAAAACTCCCTCCAACTACCCTGAGAAATTTGAATCCATGCCCCATAACATTTTCCAACCATTTGAGAAACAAAATAAGAGATTTTTATAGATAAATCCACCCCAAACAAGTCAACATGTTGACTCTCAAGTAGCTGCAATAAAAATAACAAATCCATATCAATTTAGAGAACGTAATAGACAATTTACCCAATTACCCGATACCCTTCATGCTATCATGTTGCAACTTATGAGTAATAACTTAGTTAAGTTACCTCCCGTTAGAGCCATTGATACCACTAAGCCCTTACCTCCAAAATTTAACTCAAATGCCTTTTGCCATTATCACTGACAAAATGGACATGATACAAAACATTGTAAGGGTCTTAAACATATTGTGCAAGACCTCATTGATTTTAATCACATCTAGATTGGTGGTTTTAATGATCAAGGAAATAAGTTTGTTGCCCCACCTGACCGAAACTTGCAAAACTTTACCAACCCCATGCCAAATCATAATATCTCTTTTGTAAAAGCTAATGATGCCAAGAATGATGTGATGAATTTTGGCATGACTGATTATAACATGAATGATAATGAATACGATAATCTAGTCACCTTCATTGATGTTCAACCTTGTAAGGGCTAAACCAACTTGTCTATGAACATTGCTTTCTCACAAAATGACATAATCAAACACACACCCAATGGTCCTCTTTACATCACTGGAAGAATCAATGAAAAGCCTACTAATGGGATATAAATTGATCCCGTGTGCGTAGAGAATGTGATCACTGAGGAATTATTATTTATGCATGAACTTTATCAAGATTCTTATGAACATTCAAAAGCATGGATCAAAATGCATAATGGTTTTGCTTGCCCTACAATAGGTTCGATCACTCTTCCTTTAAAAGTTGGACCGAAACAATTGAATGTCTCGTTCTCCATCATCTTGTCATCAGACCAATTTCGTGTGAAGCTTGGTTATCCATGGCTACACTCGATGGATGTCGTCCCATTGGTAGTGCATAAATGCTTAAAGTTTCCATTTGGTAATGACATATTTACTGTGCATCATAGTGGCTTTAATCATATGTCTTCCTGTGGGAATTTCTCATTAGATTTATTTTGGCCTAAACCCATGGAACCTATTAATCCTCGTGATGACTTTGTTTTCAAATCTTATCAAAAGTTCAAGGCAAGGAACATAGAATAATTATCCTTTAGCTACCTACCTCAACCCATGATTGAGCCTCCTATCATTGATGAAATCATGATTGAACCAAAATCCCTTCCAAGTAACCAGGACCAACCAATGACAAATCCTTCACTTATTTCCTATAAAATACCAAGAGATAGTAATATAAGTCACATGGTTCCTCCTAAGATTAAACAAGTTTATAAAGGTAAAGAGAAAGTGGTTGAACATCCTCCCATGGTTCTTTTCATTCCTCCCTTGCGAAAAAAAAGGAAACCTATGGTTGATAATTTACCCACTCCTACACAATCACAACTTAAAAATCATGTAAGAAGAAATAGAGATGCTAAATAGCATGGCATAGATGTCGTGTTATTGCTCATCAATTAGAAGGAAAGAATAAAATAGAAAATCAAGATCAAATACCAATTGAGACAAAGAATGATGATTCTCCACCTTTGCCACAACAACATGAAACTTCAATGGACATCATCATTAGGCCTCCTATTATGATAAATTTGGATGATGATGATGATATTGGTAATATTGATTAGGAAGTGCATAATGAGCTAATTTATTGTTTTCCTCTTCCATGAGCTTAGATGATAACAACTATGACGATACTCCTAACAAGAGTGACTCACCACATGTTGAACTTGGTGATGCTCCTAGTACAACACTTGTCATTGTCCCTTTGGATAATTATCTGCCTTTTGCATATGATGAACAAGATTGGGATGTGGATGACCTGCTATAGGTTGACTCATATGTTCCATACTAGTCTTTTCTTTCTTTTCTTTTCATGTCTTGTGTGATTGCATGTGTGTAATGTGATCCTCCGTACTATGCTGCTTGATGTGTCTATATGTTTGTGAGCCTACTTTAGATGACCCTTGTCACTCCATTGGTGCAAGGTTACAAAGGAAGCAAATTTTTCATGACATTCTTCTATTTGTATCTTCATTCTTCTATATGTCATAAACCTTTATCTTTTCTCTTGTCTTGTGTTTTCCTTTTGGGGATGATGTAAGGCATTGAGACATTTAAGTCTATTCCATGTTGACCCAAAAGCTTTTCTTTATTTTTGTTCTCTATGTGCCATTCTTCCTTTATGATCATTGTTCCACATGAGTCATTTGGGGAGTGATGATGATTCTGAACTCAATTATATCACTGTAGCAAAGACATGCGCTGACCCCAAATCCATAGATCCCTTATGTGTTATCTTAGAATTGCACATATGGGGGGAAACCTTCCTTTCAATCACATAACTCTATTTTGGAAACATATGTTTTACATAGGGCTTTCTAAATAAATCTCTCATGTATTGGCATTTGTTGTGTTATAATTTAAAGTAATTTCTCATATCATGGTGTTTAGCAATTTCTTTAAAGTGGGGTGTACACATCCCCGCTCATTTTTTACTTCAAAGTGTGGTCTTCTTACTTCTCATGACGTGTCTTCTTGGTGACATTGGGTTTGATGTCCTTAAAGAGCGTGACCTTTCTTGGCATATGAAACTCTTAGTGTTAATGCTACGGCTTGCATTCCCTAAGTCACGAATCTTCTATCCTCAATTGGTCTTCTCTTGGTGACATTAAGCACGATATTCCCTAAGGTGAGACCTTTCATGAACTAACAAAAACCCCTTTGACTATCTTAATCCTATTGTATTTAAAAACCTTGTCATGCCAACAAGCATAACACCACTTGCTTGCTAGTGGAGCCTTTTTATTTTTCATTGAGTGTCTAGCATAATGCAACTTGCTAGCATTGTGACCTTTTTGTGTGGCGCCTTATCAAAGTTATCAAGAGATATAACTTTTAGTATGGTTGATGTATGGGAGCCTGTAGACCTAGCATGACTTTCCCATCAACCACCTTTTTGGAGCTCACCTAGTGGACAACGAATTTCACTAGCCCGTGTGAGTGTATTTTGTTTGCACAATGGATAGTAGGTTTTCACTTGTGAACATTTTTTTTGGACAAATAGCTAAGTCTTGATCCATACCTACTGGACAAATAGTCAAGGCTTGATCCACCCCTTTTTCTTTTCTTTTTACATCAATTTTGGCATTATATGCTTGTGTATCTTATCTTGCTAATGTATATCATACGTATATTGCATTCCTTTGTATTTGTGTTGGTTTGCTATGGGATCTTGATCTTGGGGGCTTGGCCACCTCCTTTTTATTTTTTATCCTATCTCACTAACATTTGTGCACTTGGACCCCTCTTGATGTATATTTGTTTGCTTTAGTGTGAGTTTGAGCATAGAGCTCATCCTCTCACTAAAGTGGGGGCTAAATGTAGTGACAAAAAATGTACTCCTTTACATTTTATCACTTTGTTTGCTTCCCCTTAATTAATTGGCCCAATTATGCATTTAAAAGCCTAATTAATCTCATTTTTTGAAAGGGGAACTTTTATTAAACAATTGCAAACATTATTTAAATTATCTTGGAAATTGAGTGTCTTGGATTTAGGTCCTAGGACCCATTCGCCCAAGGGTGAATGGGTCCTCCTTAAGTTTTGGATCTCAATTTTTAATATATTTTTGGCAGTATTTTTATGATTCAAATTCAAATTTCAATTCTCAGCCGTTGATGTTTAATTGTCGGGAAATTAGAAAATTACCTATAAATACAAGGTCTTTTTATCATTTCAGATCCTAAGAATTTTTATGAGACTTCACAAGAGCAAAGATTATTGTCAAAAGTGTTCAAGAGCAGATTTATCAGTCTTTTGCATCAACATTCAAGATCAAGATCATCATGTCAAACTTAATTGCGTTCATGCATGTTTTTAGAGCTAACATTGTGATGTAGGTTTCAAGAATTCAAGTTAAAATTCAAGCATCAAGATCAACATCCAATCAATCCATTTCATGCAAGATTAATAAATTAGAGAGATGTGTTAGAATTCAGTCCTCTAAGGATCTCCATTCAAGAGTTTGGTGAGTTGCAACAATCTAGTGTTCATTCATCATTCCTTCCTTTCAATATTGCTTCATTTCAAGGTTTAATTACCAAAATGAGGTTTGACCAAGACAAACCCTCATTCACTACAAAACAAACAATTTTTCCCTCTCTATGCTTGTAGATTTATAGGTGAAGAAGGATTGAAGATTGATCAAAAGTGCAATTTTGCAAAGTTTTCAAAGTTGTCAAGCCACAAAATCTTACTTACATAATTTATTTATGACTTTTTGACAGCGAGATCTGGAGGAATTGAGAGTGCAAAACCAAGAGCATAGGAATGTTAAATCAAATTCTGGATCCATGTAGTAGGACCCATTCACCCTAGGGCAAATCTGTCCCAGGAGGACACTCAACAACAAATTTTGGTGTTAGGTGCATAGTGTCTTATCTTTCTCAGATTTATTGAAATTATGTTGTTTCTGATTGTTTTATGCTTTAAATTAATGATTCAAGTTTCACATTTCATAATTGAGTTCATTTAATATTTTTAGTTTTTCTCCCCAAAGTGCATTTCAGACATATTCACCTCATCTTGTCATAAGGAAAAATAGCCAAGATCTCTAATAGGGTTGACTCACCTAAGGGTTGAAAGTCAATCCTACTTTTGGGGATCTCTTTTTCATAATGAAATAGAGAAAGTGTAGGTGCATGCATTTACCCATTTTATCATCACCTCATTTTTCTACGTTTCATATAGCTATATAAATGTATAATGGGATATTGTAATAGTTTGCTCTAGATTTTGCTAGAATCTGATAATGAAATAGGATGAATGAAGTAATAACATAAGCCCAAACTAATTCCAAAATTTTGTATCATATATGTAATACTTTTTTATATTAATACAAAGTAGCTTTGTTGCAAACTCACCGATCAAAGAAAAAATATTAACATATATACATACACACACATATATAATAGTAATGTAAATCATAATTTATATATTACATTATTATAGATATAAATATACATTATTATAATTATAATAGTAATATAAATAATTATTATATATGATATTATAATTTTATATTATATTATATATATTCCTAATACACATCAATATATTTTTATTTTGTATTGATTATAGATTGAACATCATTTACATAGAGGAGGTAGTACTACTACTCCATATCAGAGGCTATACATTACATAGAGGAAGAGGTACTATTACTTCATATCATCTTTTACATTTTGGGTTACACAAGCATGAGAACTTAAAGCCTTTTTGGATGCCACATATAACTTTGTTTTTTAACCTATACCATCCCTATCCTCAAAAACTCTATCAAAAACTCTGTTGCAACATATTTGTCCTTACTGTGTACATGGAGAGCATCATCCCTACTGCAACATGTCTTCAAAAACTATGTCAAAAATACTATTGCACCATATCTGTCCTTACTGTGCCATTACAACGTGTCAAAAAAATCACTGCTATTTATGTCCGTCTGTAGCATATATATTCGCCCTTGCAAAAAGCTTCCATCCCACAAACCTGACATCACCTTAGATTGTTGATTCCTCATTGCTGGCAGGGTGTTCCATGCTTAACTGGGCTTTTATAGCCTCTATCTCTTCCTTTGTAAAATCCTTAGGTTTGATCATGGGTGGGGGGTTTTCCAATTGCGCCTCCTTTGCCACTTTTTCATTAAAGTCTGTTTGAAAAATCTCTAATTCTTGAAGAAAGATCTATGTGCTAGGTTGCCTCATTTGCCAAGTGTGCCCAGGCCCAAGACCTCATGCAAGTGCATTTGAAGGATTCCATCCTCCAACAATTTAAGGAACTTGAATTTTGAAAATTTTACCATCATGGTGACTTGCAATGTAATTTTATAAATGGTGTGTCTTCTTGAAGAATAAGTTCCCTTAAGTCCCCTTTAAACTTTTCATCATTCCTTGATTTCCAAATGAACCATAATTTTTTTGTAGAAATATAAGACCAAAACAAAGTTTGCTCTTTGCTAAACTTGTTATTTTTAAATAAAAGGATTCTATCTAATTTGAGTGTGCCATTGTCATTCCAAATATCTAGCTTAGTGCAAAAAATACTCCAAAATTATTTTGCATATATACAATCAAAGAAGGTATGAAAAACTAAATTAGGTACCCTCAACATTCTGCAAATTTCAATATCAACATCATTAGTTTTGTAAGGTAGTCTATGGAAGATTAGGAGCCACTTGAAACAGGCCTTTTTTGGCTTGATAGTTTTGGGCCAATTATTGGAGAGGATTTTAGACCATTCACTACTACTAAGGTTTGTGTTCCACTTGTTATTCAAGTATTCATAGATTTCCTATTGCTTGGAAAGAGTAGTGTAGATGGTTTTTGCATTGAGTTTTACAATGCTGGAACCATTGGACCATTGAAATTCCTTGAATTGTTCTTAGTTGTCTTTGCTACTAACCATCCATTCCAAGCTATTGCAAGCTTCTCTTATAATAGTATATGTTCTCCATTGTGTAGATGGAATGTGGAATTCAATTTTTAGTAGGTCCCAATCTTTAAGTTGGCCATCCTTCAAGATGTTTGCATTTGAAGCATTTTATTCCTTTGTTGTTCTAGGCCTTGGCTGAGCATCCTTGTAGAAGAGCCAGTGGCTTATCTTTATGTTTGAGATTCCACCATATAGATCTTTGAGTGTAAATTGAGTTGCCCTGAATGCACTATGAGTTACAAATGAAACCTTTGACCACTTCCCATGCTTTCCATATGCTCTTGAACACCACTAAACTTTCAGGGGTTATAGGATAGAGACCACTAAGAAGGTCACTAAGAAGGAGGTCTTTCCAACTTTTCCCTTGTTTTGGGGAGACCCTTTGAATATTACTCTTGATTAGAACTTTCCAAGGCTTGTTTCCATCCAGGGTCTTAAAGATCCATTTGTTATCCAATGCAATGCCTTGGATCTTTAAGTCCTTTAACTCAAATGCACCTTCTAATTTGCTTACACAGCACCAACTCCATTTAATAGCATGTCTTTTTTTATTTCCACTACCATCTGACCAAAGGAATCTTTGGATTATTTTTTGAATTTCCTCTATTTGGTAGCTACTAAAAAGCCACACTGAGGCAAAGTAGAGGCTATAGGAAGAGAGAACCTTTTGACAAATTTGAACCCTTCTTACCAGAGTGAGGTAATTCTTATTCCATTTTTCAAGCTTTCTCTCAATCTTACTTTTGATTTAGTTTCACATATCTTTTAGGTTCGGATAGACTACAAAAGGTATGCCCAGATACATTACCTACTTACTAGGCCCCCCCATTGGATACCAAATTTGTTTAACCAGTCAAGGGACCTATCCTGCCAACCCAAGAAGATGAATTTGGTGAGAGAGATTTTTGCACCTAAGGCTTGGAAAAAGATGTTAAGCTTGCTCGTTAGGTTAGCTACATTTTCTTCTTCCAACTTGGGTAACAGTGTCATGTCATATGCAAACTGGACATTCACTAGTTCCTCATTGTTTGGTAATGTTATGCCTCTAACTTTTGGAGAAAGCATATTAGACCTGAGAACATAGTATAAAGGATCTAAAGCAATCACAAATAGAATAGGGGCTAGAGGAAAACCCTACCTAATTGATCTTCCCAAAGTAAATTCTTTTGTAAGGTGCCCATTTACATCTACCTGGGCCACTGCATCTTGGAACAATGTAACAACCATGCTGCAAAAATTATGTGGAAAGCCAAAAGATTCAAGGGTGAGTTGGATGAAGGACCATTCAACTCTGTTATATGCCTTTTCAAAGTCCAATAAGAGGATAGCAACCTCTTGGTTAGTGTATTTCACCCATTCTAGAGCTTCCCAACTAGTGATGAGATTCTCCAAAATGTATTTGCCCTTAATGAAGCTTGTTTGAGTTGTACCATGATGAGCTTGGGCAGCACATCAATCAACCTCCTTGCCAAGATTTTTGCCAAAATCTTGTATGAAACATTCAACTGAGTTATGGGTCTCCAGTTTTTCAATTGGGTCTTGTCACCTTCCTTTGGGAGCAATTTAATGATACCTTTATTTATGTCACTCCCTAGTGAGCCTACCTCTAAGGCCTCCTTGTAGACCAGAAACAAATCCTCCACAACCCACTCCTTGAATGTCTTGTAGAACTCAACTGGTATACCATCAGCTCCTAGGGATTTGTCATTCTGCATGGCCTCAATTTCCTTTTTAATTTCTTCTTTGGATACCTTGAGGCTCAGACTCTCAACTCCTTTCCTTTCTAGCTTCTTTGGGATTACATCTCTAATTAATCTCCTTGCATTTTCCCAACCACTCCCACCACTCTCAGAAGCAAACAGGCCCTTGTCAAAGAAGAAAAACTATTTTTTAATTACTTCTTGATCACTAGTTGTCCCTTCATCCACCTGGAGTTGTTCTATATGTTCTTTGAAGCTTTTTTCTCTCAGCAGCTTGAAGAAATATTTGGAGCCCTTATCTCTAAATTCAAGCCAGTTAGTCCTGGATCTAATTTTCATACCCTAAATTCTTAAGTTTTGGAGCCTCCTTAGAGATTCCTTAGCTAAGACCATCTTGTATTTTAGATCCTCATTCCCTGGGTCCTTCTAGAGACTAGTTTTAGTCTACAACAAGTTCTCTTGCAAAATTCCTTCCAACCTCCTACTATCTTTTGCTTTCTTTTTTCCAATGATTTGAAACAGAGCTTTCCACCCTTTTACATTTAGATTCCACCTTTCTATAGCACTTTTGTTCCTATACAAGCCATTGTTTATCAATTTGAGGGTTCTAATAGCATCAGTGCAATCTTTGTTCTGAAGTAGATTGACATTTAGGAGAAAGCCCCCCTTTTCCTTTCCACTGTCCCAAGCCCCTCTCTGAGGAGGATCTTAGTTTTTATTAGGTGGTGGTAAGAGAGAGTATAGGAGTGGGCCTCTACTTTGCACCCATCCCTAAGAGAATTAAGGAGAAAATAATCCTTGTTCACATAGAACCTGTCTATTTTGTCCTAGTAGATCAATCAGCTTGAGCTTGTTTTTCATTTGAATCAGAAGTGCTTTTCATTGCCTTTCCATTCCATATCAATCCCCCCAACCTTATCATCTTAGTTTTCAATCATGTTAAAATCCCCCCAAAGATCCATAGGAGGTCATCCAATTCACTAAGCCATTGACAAACATTGATTCTCCCTCCATACTCATTTTGAACATAGATAAAGCAAATACCAAAAGAGAGATCCCCCTTCTTCAATAATACCTAGACAACCCTGTTGCATGGGGAGACCCCATGCCTACAAACGTGTTTCCCCCATTCATTTAAGAGGCAAATTGTAGTCCCTTCTCTACATTTTTCATGGTGAGAGATAAAATGGACTGAGTCCTTCCAGATGAAATTGAGATTAGTTTCCAACATGAACTTGATTGCTTTGATTTCTTGAAGCAAGATCACATCTTTTCCTTACATCCATTGAGGAATCTCTTGACAATTTGCTTTCTATCTGGAGACTCTAGTCCCCTAACATTCCATGAAATCCAGTTAAGGGTCATTGGTTTTAGGCTTTAAGGTAGGCTCTTTATCAGGTTTAAAGATTTCAAAGCATTTGGGCACCTTCCGATCACCTTCCATTCTTTTAGGTGTTGGACTTGCAGTGAAAGCACTGAGTTTTTTCCTTTTTTGTTTGGAAATAAATTTTAGGTTACCTTTCCCTTATGGAATTAAGGTTTCTATCCCCTTCTTTGGCATTCCCATTGGTATGCATGAAACTTCTATTTTTCCCTCCCCCTTAACTTTACTCCCTTAGAAGTATGCTCTCCTTGAACCCTTGAAGGCTTAGTGGTCACAAAAGGATCATTTAGATCAGCGCCACTGGTTAGGCACATGCCTCCATTGCTACCCTTGACTGTTTTAACTAATTTGCTTTTAAGGAACTCAACCTCACCCCCACTTTCACCACACACTTCACCATTGGTGCACTACATAGAATCCCCTTTGTGGCCATTTTTGAAGGTATCATTTATCACGACCTGGTTTGTATCCAATCTAGCAATGATGTTAGGCTAGTTGCAAGTGGGCATTAGGTTGGTCTCTAGGGCATTAACAAGCTCTTTAACTTTTCCATGCCTACCCTTAGATAGTTCTGTTGTTCTCTTTCTATTAGGGTCTTTTTTGAAGACTCTAAAGCCCTTCAAATAGTATGTTTGATCACTAGAATCAAGATCTCTACCTTCCTTCCTATTAGGGTTACTTCTTAAATTTTCCAACGCCAACTGTTGGGCATTTTTCCACTCTTTATTTCTTGAATTATTTGGGTTTGAGTTGTCTTCCTTAATACCTTCACTTCATGGGCTTTCTGAGCAACAAATGGTGCTCTCCTGTAGGGAAGTTAATTGTTAATCCACATTACAATCCCTATGATAATCAATTACTAGATTATCATGTTTTTGGGGCACTAGGGTGTTCACAACATTGTGGAATTCACCTTGTGTCTCCATATCCATACCCTCATCCAAAATTTCCATTTCAAAGTTAAAATCATGATCTAAGGATTTTTAGAACCCCTCATTATCCCATGAGCCATCCTCTGAATCATCAGACCAAGGCTTAGACAAGCATTTTGAAATCTCGATCACATTATTGTTGTTTTGCTTGTTAAGGTTTTGGTTTCCATCTTCCTTCACAACCTTCTCAAGTTTGGGGAAGTTGGCAATGCTTTTACCGTTGACATTATTAGATTGTTGGGGATCGCCTGCATTAGTGGCCTAATTAATTTCAAGACTGTTCAAATCAAAGTTAGAGGCGTTAGGGTTTGTGTCCCCATTTTTAACCAGCATTCCTTCCTTGCTTTTCGATTGAGTCTTCTTAGTGTTGTTTTTTCTCCCAATTAATGGACGGTTTCTCCTAATGTGCCCATCTCTCCTACAGAGATAGCAAGCATTCAAGCCCCCCAAAATTTCAAGCCCACACATAATATCTCCATTTTCAAGCTTTAGGAGCAAGGCATCTAGTAAATCCACCCTTGGAAAGATGGCGACTAGGACCCTGGCATTTGCATGAGGCAATGTTGATTTGGTATTGTCCATTCTTAAAACCTTACCATATGGCTTGAGCAGGAGGGGAACAAATGCCCAACCTCTCGAGGGCACGTTTTTGATAACCAACCATCTAGGGCTTGACAAGGTCAACACTTCATCATTTAGGGCCTTTGGTGACCATGCCACCACCCAAAAAATATTATTCGCTATGTTCCATAACTCCCTATTTAGGGTTTTTTTGCATTTCATGGTTTCTAAAGAATTTGACATAAATCCCCCTATGAATCATTCAATAATAAGAGAATGAAATCCCAATTTTTTCCCCGCATGTTTACCAGCCACTCATCCATATACTTGCGAGCTAGGACCTTGTTTATGTCCACAGTGGCCAAAAAAATTGGAATGTTTTTCAATTTATAATCATGTTCACATAGAGCCTCTAATAGTTTATCATTTGGGATGAAGATATCAAGCTTATGGGAACTAGGAGGGCACATACCTCTTATGTGTTCCCCATCTTCACTACTCTCTCCTTTTTGCATGGTGAAGCCCATGCCAATAGGAAGTGCCTCCTCTTCGCCAGCCATGATGTCGTGAAAGGATTTGGAATGCACTTGTCTATCCCCGCTAGGGTTTGGATTTTCAATAATTCCATCTAGGGGATCTGTATCCCCACTCATCCTCCTTCAAACTGACTACCTTCTTTGCATGAGCAGTTGTAGAGAGAATGCACAAGAACCACAAGAACCGCCCCGGGTACGCCATTAACACTGCCACCTAGGGCCCTATGTGGAGGACCTAGCCTCCCCCACTCACACGTGCCAGAATTATTTTCTAAACCCTACTTGCAGAGCCCGAATATCAATGTTGGAAATTTGCAGGCATTTAAAAAAAATTTCCACATAACTCAAAAGATAAATCTATGCAATTAAGTATTCATAATCCACATGCAAGAGAATAGACAACATACCCATGAAAATATGACACAAGATATACCCTGGGAAAACCCTTAAGAGGGAAAAAACCTAGCCTCCAAAAGCATCCATCTCTTATGTATTATTCAACAATAAAGATTACAATACATCTTCAGAGTCTCCATGAACATCATTGAAGCAACAAGCCCTCTCTAAGCAATCCATGCAAACAAGCATGCAACCACACATCTTGTGCCATGCTTCAAACCCTCACAAATGCTAACCAGAGCTAACATACAAAATTGCATCTAACAATAACTACCTTTGTGGTTGCTTTTATAGAAGCAAGCTCCAAAAAAACTACTAAGTGGTATTACACAAAACCATGTGACTAAAGCCATGAGATTACAAAACCATGTCCCCTTATTTAATATTGGGTGCTTTATTTATTTTTCTCAATATTAAATAATTACATTTTAGCAACTTAACTTATGTCCCAATGTTACATGCAACATAAAGTGGCCCCAAGAATAATTTCATTTTGCAAGGTGTACAACACACCTTTTCCTAACATTCTCCCACTTGTTGTATACATTGCATAAGGGGAACAAGTAACCTCAAAACATGAATCAAATGAACAATCCATATATCCACATATACCATCATGGAATCAAAGTGCTCCATGTGCTCCATCAAGATACCTGCAACAAGAATCAAAGTCACCACCATCCCAAGCATGAATGCTCGCATCCTCCATCATGCCAATGCACAAAGATAAGAAGCCATCCAATAGAGAAGCCACACAATCTGTCGCAACGAAGCATAAGTCTTGCTCAACTGATATCCCAAACACAAACACTCAATCTGAAGGTATCAATATGCACCAATAGTTGTCATGATACACAAACCTAGAGCTAAAATAACGCCCACAACAAGTGCCAATACATCCAAATATACATACCTCTAAGGTATACAAAACATGGTAAACCCATGCCATAAACATATACACCCATAAACAGCAATCATAAAATCCATGTGCAAAACCTATCAAAGAATGACATACACATCCAAGAGCTCCCACTGCATGGGTAATGCAAATCTGAAAAAGATCAAGGCATACCAAGTCTACCAATGGCATCATATAGAAAGTGTAAACTACATTATGTAGAACCAAGGAATCATCCACAATGATATGCAAACTTGTATATCAATAACCTGTAAGAAAAATCTCCTACATACACTTCTAAATGCCAACTATGTCAAGTATGATCTCCTCCACAACACCCCAAAAGAAAAGCCATGAAAACACCCAATCGTTCAATCACCAAGATCAAACATAACATATGTATCCTATAATCAACCTGGATGTAAGCCTCTCATAACCAAAGAAGATCAAACTAAATCCTTTCCCAATGAAGGAAATATGCCCAATACATCTCCTAAACTCAACATCAATGAATGTAATCTTAATGCATAAGGAGATAAGCATTCCAACACTCCTCAAATGAACCCTCCAAAACCATATATCCATAGATCAAGATCCAAATGCATGAGAAACTAAAGTATAAAACATAAAGCACCTGAAAGTAACAATGGGCAATACCTCTCGAGTGAAATTGTCGAGTAGACCAAGAGTGGGGAATGAGAATGCTCCTCCAAGACATCCAAGTCATCATGACTCATCCAAGAACACTCTCCTCATAGTTCCATGTTGAACTCACGTCCACCCAAGGTGTAGGCTCCTCGGACTTCCTACTGAAATCTCATCAAGAGTAACCATCTCAACACATGTCTCTAATCACAAGAGAACTCAAGCCTCACCTATGTCTCCAAGTATCCATGAGTACCTATAACCAACCAATCCATGCCAACCTCCAAATGCAACATAGCACCATCATGAAGTAATCAAGCAAATGGTAGATGTACCCAATACCAAGAGACCCACACAAGATCAATGTCAAAGCTCCAATCATGAATTAGGAACATAAACATGACAACATGATCTGACCATGTCCTACTAAGAGATCTCATATAACAATGCATACATCCTGGTCTCAAGAGAACAAGTACCATGCCAAAACTCTAACATATGATCAAGAGTAAACCATGGCATAATACAATAACACCCTAAACCAAGAATCAACGTATATAATAAATATGAATAAAACCATCCCCTGCCAATGAAACCAAAGATGCCAATGAACTATCACTACATAAAAGTAGAAACCAAGAATCCATCCATGACACCAACAATCACTGCAAAAGAACATCCACCATCAAATGGTGAATCCACATCATTGTCAACAACTCCCACTGAACTGTGATACCAAGTCATGCATGGCATCGTGACAACCATCCTCTCCATGAAGATCAACCAGGTCTACACACACAACTAAACTATCAATAATATAACAAGTAGAACCAAAATCTCCAAGCCAAGAAGATACCTACAACCACCAAGCCATCATAAACATATCCAACACTGCCAAAAGCTTCCACTGAAAAGTGTAATCAAGCTATCCATGACATCATGATAAACCACATGCTACAAGTCCCAAAAACAACTATCCAGGTACTATAAGAAACATCAATCCTCTCATCTCTAAGCACACATACCAATGTACAAATGACCAAAAAACAAGGCCAACTATCAAAGTGTGCATCAACAATGAATCAAACCTGGTGAATAAAGATAATCCACAACCAAGTCATCCCATTGCAAGTAAACGGGTAGTTAATCCACAACCTACATGACTTGCAGATCCAATCATCGAAACATGCAAACTCATCATTACATCAATAAACTACAAACTGAGATATCTAAGAGAATAACCATATAGACCAAAAGACTCAAACACCAAATCAACCTCTAATCTAATTTTCCAAACATGTCCATATTCAAGTACCATAGTTAAGGAACCAAACACACCACCAACACTGCACCTGCATAAACCATCATGACATGCCAAAGTCTCTAAAGCACAAGAAACATCCATGACACCATGATCACCACCAAATGTATCAACAAAATAACCCAACTGTGTCCTCATATCTGCATAATCATAGTCAACTACATAGGTCTCATATCATGACTGTACCTTGTAATACCATCTCACCTCCTCAACATGACAACAAAACTAGCAAAGCAAGTGACTAAACCAAGCCACCAAAACTGAACATGCATCAATACTAAAATATCAATGGGCAAAGACAACCCATGTCCAAGTCATAAATGCAACATGTAAGTATAGATCACTTATAACATTGCACAACTTGTAGATACAACAATGCAACATACAAATCCAGCCATATACTGATAACCATGTCAAATGAGATAATAATATGAGATGTGCAACTGAGTATACAATAAATCCAACATCATATCTCCAAGATCCGATCATCCATAAACTCATAGTATCACCATAGTCAAAGTAACCCATAAACATCTCAGATAAAGAAAACATAAAATAAAAAAATGCCAAAATAACTCCAAACCTGATCCACTATGTAGTGCTTTGAACAATCTTTCCCTCGACTATTCGAAGTCCAAAATTTGACTCTGTATGCACTCGATATCACCTCTTGAAGCTCAAATAGAACACCTAACTTCCAGCATGAAAAACACTATCAAAACTACAAAATCTCAGAAAATCACAAGCACCATAGTGTAGATCATCCCATCAGCTTTCCAAGAGTCCAAGAAGTTGAAAAAGGAAGCACCTGGGTGAAAGTTATGCCCCCTAGAAGAAAAAGACTAGTTTGCTCCTGAGGCCAATTTTTTTTAGCCACCCTTGGTGGTTGGACAACAACCCCACCCAAGCGGTGCCACCCACCTAGTGGCGGAACCAAAAATTTCATTAAATTTGCTTTATTTTATAATATCAAAAAATTTAATTAGGCCCCCTTTGGAATAAATTACAGACGGAATTGGTGGATTTAAGGCAAATTAAAAATTAAATTAAATAAAGGTTTTTAAAATCCCAAAGGGGTCGGTGGCATGCAGGGTCCACTTGCAAGTCTGCTAGTGGTACTTGCCAACCGACAGGATGATAGGACTGACCTGCCATCGGCAGGTGCTTGCAGACTTGCAGGTACAACGACATAGTGGGGGGGGGTCTGACCCCTCCCACATATTTATATATATATTTTTCAAAAAGTTTCCTAACAAACTTTTTCCTTTGGTATTTCTTTTTCTTTTTTTTAATTTTTGCATGGTGATGACGAATATAATTTTAGATTTTTTTTTTCAATAAAATATGTTATGTACGATCTACAAAAATGGGGATTTTACAAAAAAATGGTTGCAATTTTTTTTCAGTAACCAAAATAGGGCAAATTATATATCAAAATTCGTCTCTCGGCCAACCTGGATCTAATTGTGAGGTCTGTTTTGGGCTAGGAGATCATTTATGAAAGTTCACCCACAAAACCCCCATTTGAATACAAAACCAAGAAATCCATTTCACCCAAAATTTCTCACACCCCAAATCTGCAAACAACCCATCAAATCAACAAACCCAAAACCCTCAGATTTGCAATAAACAACTTGCAAAACCCTCATATCTTGCCATGTATTTCATTCTCACATGTAATGCATAGATTCATACTTAAACAAGATTTTTATCAACCAAGGGTTATACAACCACAACCAAAGCTCTGATACCACTTGTTGGAAACTTGTAGTCATTTAAAGAAAAAATTCACATAACTCAAAAGAGAAATCTATGTAATTAAGTATTCATAATCCACATGCAAAAGAATAGACAACATACCCATGAAAATATGACACGAGATATACCCTAGGAAAACCCTCAAAAGGGAAAAAACTTAGCCTCCAAAAGCATCCATCTCTTATGTATTATTCAACAATAAAGATTACAATACATCTTCAGAGTCTCTATGAACACCATTGAAGCAACAAACCCTCCCCAAGCAATCCATGCGAACAAGCATGCAACCACACATCCTATGTCATGCTTCAAACCCTCACAAATGCTAACCAGAGCTAACATGCAAAATTGCATCTGACAATAACTACCTTTGTGGTTGCTTTTATAGAAGCAAGCTCCCACAAAACCACTAAGTAGTATTACACAAAACCATGTGACTAAAACCATGAGATTACAAAATCATGTCCCCTTATTTAATACTGGGTACTTTATTTATTTTTCTCAATATTAAATAATTACATTTTAGCAACTTAACTTATGTCCCAATGTTACATGCAACATAAAGTGGCCCCAAGAATAATTACATTTTGCAAGGTGTACAACACAACTTTTCCTAACATTCAATTCCCCAATCAATATATTTATATTGATATATATATATATATATATAATATAATATAAAATTATAATATCATATATAATAATTATTTATATTACTATTACAATTACTATCTTTATAATAATATTATATATATTATAATATTCAAGTAAAACAATGTTGCAAGGTGTGAGAAATTTTGATGATCCTCACATTATACGAAGCAAAAGCATGTCACATCAAGTTGTACTTGTGAAGTTTCTAACAAGCTTAACATGATATGGTCATGAAGTTTCTAACAAATCTTATGGATGCATCATAAGCATCAATGACCATAGTATGTCAGATAAACTTCAAGAGTGCAACTTGATGTGACATGTTTCCACTTCGTATAATGTGCAGCTACGTATTACTTAACATGTTAGAATTTGTTACACCCTGCACCATTCTTTTACTTTAATATTATAATATATAATATTATTATATAGATAATAATTATAATAGTAATATAAATCATTATTATATATAATATTATAAAATTAAATTATACTTACTAAATATAATATAATAATATATATTATAATAAATATTAATATTTTGAAGGGTCTATGTCATGAAGAAGGGTGATGGCGTCGCTGGGAGCTGGTGATTGCGCGCGCGCAAGCTAGGGTATCTCTGCCCTAGCTGCGCCCTGTGCTTTCTTCCTACACTGCTGGTGTTTGATCGGTGGGGGTTCTTTGGTGCGCTGGATTGGTGGCTTGGGTGGCCACGTCTCTTGCTAGTTTCTGCTGCTTTCTGCTCACGTTTTTCTGCTTCAACCCAGGCGTTTTGTGATCTGCTCGTGGTGATTGGGGGGTGTTATTGCATCTGTGGGGGACTCTGATTTTTTGTGGTGTTTTGAAACCTGGGGGAGCGAGGCGGAGTTTTTATTTTTTGTGATCTTCTTCAGTGTGTTTTGGGTTGTTCAAGTTTTTTGGGGTTTACTATCTCAGACCTTGCATGGCTCCAATCGGGATTTCCCCTGGTGGTAAGGGGTTGTCTTTCAAGGATGCGGTGGTAGGGAGCAATCCTTTGGTTATTTTGCATGCGAATCCTTTTTTCGGTGAATCTGGATCAGGAATGGGAGAGTCCTCACATCTGTCTGGAGGTTTTAGACCCTCAAAGGTCAATGGGTGCCTTGCTAAGAGCGAGAATAGGCCGATTGTTGAGATCCAACCTGAAGCTATTGTGGACGATATCAACTACTTATCAAAGCATGCTCTGATCTGCAAGTTCCTAGGGATTCGGGTATCTTTGTCTTTTTTGGAATCATGGGCTCGGCGTACCTGGTCTCCCGAGGGGGATATGGATGTTTTGTTGGCAGCCAATGGCTACTTTCAAGTGGTTTTCTCTTGCATGTCGGACAGGAATAAAGTTTTCGAAGGAGGGCCCTATTTCTACAATCAAGTGGGTCTTTTCATTAAACCTTGGCATGTGGGATTTAACCCTACAGAAGAGCTTCCGTCGCGGGTCCCGGTTTGGGTGAGATTACCATGGCTTCCTTTAGAATTTTGGAGGGAGGACATTTTTAACTTAGTGGCAAGCCAGCTTGGAAAACCAGTTGGTCCTTCGAGACAGACTATGGAGAAGAAGGTAATTACCTACGCCCGGGTATGTGTTGAAATTGATTTGAATAAGCCCCTGCCTGATTCTATCAAAATTCGGTTGGGGTCAAGTGCATGGATTCAACAACTTGACTATGAAACGCTGTCGTTTCGCTGTCGCTTTTGCCATGAATATGGGCATTTGCAGAGGGTGTGCCCCAAATCAAAACCTTTAGAGGATTCAAACATAGGGCCGACGAGTGCTCCTCACGCCCAAGATAAAGGGAAGGCCCCTATGAGGGAGGACAAGGAGGGCTTTATCCCTGTAAGAGGGCGTAATAAGGGTCGTGGCCAAAAGAGGACCTTTAAGGACAGACAGACAGATGAGGTTTTCAATAGGTTTGATGGGTTGGATGACTTAGAACAGTTTGATGGAACCATTGCTAATATGCCGGCTAGTCATGAGCTCTTAGAAGCAAAGGAAATAGGTGGGGAGGAGAACAATGTTGTTCAAGCTGATCCGCAGGAGAGAGAGCTTGGGGTGCAGATGGTCACAGATACTTCAGAGGGACCTTTGGAGGAGTTGGATTCCAGTGGAGACAAGGAAGTGCAGGATATTTCTGCTCATGCCCGAACCAAGGCTTGCACTGGAAATGTTCGGCAGGAGGAGAGCAAAAGCAAGGGTTCCCCTTCTATTTTGGGTATTCATAAAAAAACCATTAGAAAGGATACCCCAGAGAAGTCTCTTAAGGTGGGGAGGAAGAAAGACCAGGAAAAAGTGAAGTTAGTGGGAGAGACTTTAGTGGAGTCTGGTTCTGTGAAAACCATTGATTCCCACTTCCCTCTTCATCAGAAATGATTGTTCTTTCATGGAATGTAAGGGGGTTGAATAGCATCCCTAGACAAAAGGCTATTCAGGATCTGATTAAGTCTCATTCGCCTGAGGTGGTTTTTATTCAGGAAACTAAGTTATCTATTGATAGGATGCAGAACACGGCTGCTAAGATTTGGCCTAGATGTCTTTGTCAGTGCATTGGCGCCCAAGGATGTTCTGGGGGTTTGGCTCTTTTATGGGATCCTCGCAAGCTGGTTCCACTCTGGTGGGTTTCTAGCAAATCTACTATTTCCTTGGTGGCCACGTGTGGCGTAACTGGTGAGATTCTCCTCTTCACTAATGTTTATGCCCCGATTGATTTTATTGGAAAAACTTTACTTTGGTCACATATAGGATATGTTCGCTCTCTTGCTCCTCTATTCCCTTGGATTCTGGCAGGAGATTTCAATGCAATTTTAAGTTTGGAAGAGAAGCGGGGAGGTATTCCCAAGCTTGATCCCTCTGCAGGCCTTTTTAGAAGTAGTATTGAAAGCTTGAGGGTGGTGGACGTCACCCCTTCCAATGGGTTATTTACATGGAACAATAGAAGATGTGGGGTGGAAGCGATAGCGGAAAGATTAGATAGGTTTTTGGTTTCTTGTTTCTGGATGGCAGACAGTTGGATTACTAGTTCAGAGATTTTGGACTGGAGGGGTTCGGATCACTGGCCAATTCTTTTGACTGCTTCTAAGTTTCAAAAGACAAAGAATCCATCCTTTAAGTTTCAGCTTATGTGGTTGAGGGATGCTTCTCTCCAGAATTATATCTCTACTTGGTGGATGGAAGGGAAGCCTGCTTATGGTACCGCTATGTTTTCTTTTGTCAAGCAATTGCAGTATGTTAAGTTTAAGCTGAAAAGGTGGAATAGGGAGTGCTTTGGAAATCTCTTTGGAGCCAAGAGAGAAGCACAGCAGAGGGTGGACAATATTACGTGCCAAATCAGAGAACAGGGATTGTCTGATGGGCTATATAGAGAAGAAGCTGCGGCCTTAAAGGATCTAGAGGAGTGGGAGCTACGAGAAGAGATCTACTGGAAACAAAAAGCTAGAATTGATTGGCTCCAGGAAGGGGATAGAAATACTAAGTTCTTCCACAACACAGTAAAGGACAGAAGACATAGAAGTGTTCTCAATTCTCTCACGACGGCTGAAGGGCTCCTGCTTTCCTCTCATAGGGAGATTGCCTTGGAGGCTACTAGGTATTTTGGGAACTTGTTCTCAGAAGAGTCGGATCTGGCTAGGGTTGAGGAGGATTTGGTTCTAGCTTGCATACCCTCCTTGGTCACTCCTGAAATGAATGAGGCTCTCATTAAGCCCATTACTCTATCTGAGATAGAGCTTGTTGTGTTTGGTATGAAAAAGGGTAAAGCCCCGGGACCAGATGGTTTTCCTATAGAGTTCTTTCAAGCTTTTTGGGAGATTGTCAAGATGGACCTCTTTGATGTGGTGCAGGAATCCTTTAACAATAAACAGATGCTTAAGGCTTTGAATGCAACTCTCCTGGCTCTCATCCCAAAGAAGGAGGGAGCTAACTCCCTTAATTTCTTTAGACCTATTGCTTTGTGCAATGTGATGTACAAAATAATTACAAAAGTGATAGCTGAACGGTTAAAGCCATGGCTTAGTGACCTAATCTCTGAGGAGCAAGGGGGCTTTGTTACAGGACGACAAATTTTGGATGGGGTTATCATAGCGGCTGAAGCTATGCATTCTATGGCCACCTCTAAAGAAAAAGCTATGTTCATTAAGCTGGACATGGCCAAAGCTTATGATAGGGTCAGATGGAGCTTTTTGCAGAAAGTTTTACAGGCCTTTGGTTTTGGACAGGAGTGGATCAGCTGGGTGATGAGCTGCATAACTTCACCCTCTTTTGCTGTCCTGATTAATGGGGAACCCTCTGACTTATTTGGTGCGACCAGAGGCCTTAGGCAAGGGGATCCTCTCTCCCCTTACCTTTTCATCCTGATGGCTGAAGGGTTGGGAAGACTTATTAAGTCCCAAGTTAGTCAGGGAGGGATTCAAGGTTGGAAGTGGGGACATGGCATTCCTCCTTCGTCCCACCTCCAATTTGTGGATGACACGTCCTTGATGGGTGTCGCAAGAATTCAGGAGGCTGCCAGTTTCCGAAGAGCTTTGGATATTTATGTGAAAGCCTCAGGACAAAAGATTAATGAAGAAAAGTCACAAATCTTCTTCTTCAATACCCCTGCTTCTATTCAAACTCGAATTGCTCATATCTTGAGGTTTCAAATTGGAACGCTTCCTTTAGTGTATCTGGGCATCCCTCTCTCAGACCAAAGGCTTTCGAGGGGTGTGTGGCAAGAGATTTTAGATAAGCTTCGAAGTAAAGTGAGTCTTTGGACTCACCGTTGGCTCTCAACTGCTGGCAGAATGACTCTTTTGAAGTCTGTGATCCAAGCTCTTCCTATTTACAGGTGTCTTGTACAGTTAGCCCCTGCTGGGTTCATTAAGGACTTCGATGCTCTTTCAAGGAAATTTTTATGGACAGGTAATTTGCTTTCCTCAAAATGGAGTTTGGTCAAATGGGATTGTGTTTGCAGATCAAAGCAGGATGGTGGTCTGGGTTTGAGGAATACAAGCTGGAACGGCTGGGCTCTTGCTGCTAAGCTATTTTGGAGATGGTGCATAAGCCAAGATCAAGGATGGGCTAAAATCCTTAATGTTAAGTATCTTGGTGGAGTGAATGGGAAAGATGTACCAAGGTACGACTTGACTGGAAGGGGGTCCGTGATTTGGGAGACTTTGAAGAAAGGTGCTCAGTTAGTTAAAAATGGTCTTTTCTGGATTTGCAATGGCGGTTCAGATGCTCTGTTTTGGGAGGATTCTTGGGATGGTTTTCCTCCTATTCTATCTCAATACCCCCACCTTCAACCTTTATGTGACAGCTTCCTTGCAGCAGGATGGAGTAAGGTTGAGGACTTTAAGGTGTTTTTAAGGGTGGGGCGGGGAGAGGTTGCCAGATGGAAAGAGCCCGTAGACTGGCCTCCTGGGGGATCTGAGGGAGAGCGAGAGACTCTTGCTGGGATTCTTGCTGGCAGAGTGTGTAACTCTTTAAGAGGAGCTGATACCCTCGCTTGGGGACCCAATCCAAAATGAAAGTTCTCTGTTGCCTCAGGGTATCAAGAGTTGGAAAGACAAAATTTTGACAGGATTGACATATCTTGGTGGAAGCAAGTTTGGAATAAGTTAGCTTGGCCCAAATGCAACTTTTTCTTATGGCTTGTGGTTCAGAACAAATGTCTTACCTGGGAGAATCTTCAGAAGAGGGGATTCCATGGGCCTTCTATCTGTACTTTATGTCATCAAAGCGAAGAAACCAGTTCGCACCTCTTTTTCCAATGTTCTTTCACCAGGGTTATTTGGCACTGGTGGTGGGAAGCTTGGGAGCATGCTTGTATACATGCTCACTCTTTGGTTGAGTTTTGGAACAGCCTTGGTAGACCCCCTTCTAAGACTTCTTTTCTGGAGGTGGCTTGGGGTATTGGTCCAGGTTTTATTATATGGCAGGTGTGGTTGGAAAGGAACCATAGGATCTTTCAGGATAAGCCTAAGAGGGTTCAGCAGGTGTGGTTGCAAGTAATAAATATGCTTCAGGAGACTCTTGCTGCGAAGTGTGATCTCTCGGAGGATATTGCTCCTGGAGACGTGCGGGTGGTCCAAAAGTTGAATATTCTTTCAACAGAGCAGAAGCAGGAAAGCTAAAAGGAAGGTTTGTAGGGAGGGAAAGTGGTCCCCCCCCCCTTTTGGGACTCTCAAGATCAATACAGATGGGTCTTCTAGGGGAAATCCTGGGCATGCTGGGGTTGGAGGAATTGGCAGGGACAGCTCTGGTAAGGTTATCTTCTTATTCTCTGAATATAAAGGGATTCAAACCAATAATTACATGGAGGCTCTTGCTGTCCTCATGGCGCTTGAAAGAGGTTGTGCTCTAGGATGGAGCAAGATTATCTGTGAGTCGGACTCTCAGGTGGTAGTGGATATGCTAAATTTGCAACGGGTGGAAGATGTGGATTGGCATCTGGCAGTGGTGGGGAGACAAATTCTTAGGTTGAGCACTTCTTTGGATGTTGTCTCTTTTTGCTATGTTCCTCGTGAGTGGAATAAGACTGTGGATTGCCTGGCTAAGTGGGCTTCTGATCGTGGAGAGGGATGGAGGATGGGAGATTGGACTCACCTACCTCCAGAATGTGCCTTGGAACTTGAGACTCTTGTCAAGGAAGATATGGATGGTTAGTTGTGCCCCTTTTGGGGGGTTTTTTATGCTGGTGTTGTTTCTTTCTCGGGCTCTTGGCCCCTGCTCTTTGTACTTTGTTGGTTGATTCAATAAATTTTTACCCCTTTTTTAAAAAAAAAATATTAATATTTTATTATTTACATTAATATACATCTTAGTAGTATATATAATTATTATTTATATTACTGTCATAATTATAATAATATATAATATAGTATTATAAGCATATAATTCTATTATAAATAATATATTATAATATATACTATAGTATTATATATACACACGTATATAATAATATAATATTGACACTTATTATAATATTATATGTAATAATGATTTACATTACTATTATGTATAATGATATATAATATATACTTATATATATTATAATATATTAATATAATAGTATTATATATATTAATATAATATTAATATTTATAATATTGTATTGTATTTTATAAGTATATTAAATACAAAGTTTTACAATTTGGTAGTCGTTAGAGGCGTTGTGCTTGATCTTGAATTTGGTGGCTATAATTTCACTGATGGTACTAATAGGCCGTTAGAGGAAAGGTCCCAATTACTATCCATGTTCCAATAACCATTCATTGATACATACTAATTAAAAGCTCACTAAAAAAATCCAAATGTACCAATAGTTGTCCACTTGTATATCTAGTAGTTTAAAAAAAGTATTTAATTGGAGGAGTTGTGCAACTTTATTGGTATTTATAATAGCACACGATTACTCAAACATTTGTGCATACATGTATTGGATTATTTGTGCAAATTTTATGGTGGTCAAAGTGAACGATTATTGAGACAATAGAGAATATGTATCAGATGTCACCTTGAAATGACCACTTTTTGAATTTTGTGTGCATAACGAATCCTCTCACATTTGTCATAACTATCTAGAAGCTGAAACGATAGCTATAAGCTCTTAAGTCGTATATAAAAAAACCAAAAAAAATTGCCGAAATTCGACAATACCATTTCTTAGAGTGTGTAAAATTATGGTGGGGGCTACTACAACCTCTCCCCTAGCATATGCATAATTCATCAGATGCACATGATGCATGTGTCAATTTGACTAGTATTATTTATAATTTTTTGAGATCCCATTGTGTTTGATTCATGCCCGTAAAATATGTAACATGTTTGTTTAAGAAAAGTTTAAAGTAGTAGTCATGTTTGCATGTAATAATAACTAGATATGTGCATATAATTTTAAGTAATATACAAAATGTCTATTTATAGACCACTTTGGTCTATAAATTGTAAGTGTTAATAGATAATAGTAAATGTGTATCGCTAATGCTTTATAGTTGTTCATTTTCAAATTCTCAAATTGTTGTTGATTGTACAGGATGAACACATTCTAAGAAGACTATTTTTAGGTGTCCTTGTAGAAGGTCTATTGTTAGGTTGTTAAATGTCATTAGATTGCTCGAGTTTAGATTTAGTATCAATAGATTAATTTTGGGAATAAGTTTGCTTTGCATGCAACCAATCTATTCTTAGGATAGAAGTTGTATTTATATTTATATTTATTTTTCATGCAATAATTTTGTAAACATTATAAATAAGTGCTCTTGGCATAAGTGGATCCAAAATCTACTAATTCAATAGAAATTATATTTTGTTGTCCAATTGTTGAAATTTTCTCTATGTTATTTTCTTATATGAGTTGAATATCGCTTTGCATTTATTGAAAGCTTTGTATTATGATATTTGTCAAGTTAGCCATTGTAGCTTTGGATGCAAGCACTGTGTTTACCTTATAACATGTGTATGTTTTTTGAGATAAATTAAATTGTGTTTATCAAGTTTTGAAACACTGTATTGCAGGTTTACTCAAAGTTGGAGAATGTGGCTTTGTACAAATATTTTCCTTATTTTATACACATATTTGCATATATATATATGCAAATATGTGTATATATAATTTTTTTTAGAATAATTGTTGTGTTTGTGCAAAATTTTAGCATGTTAGTGTACTACTTACTTCACCTTGGATATGTTATATCATGTGTGATATTGTGCATATTAAATAAGTTTACTTGGGATATTAGGTAAAAATAATTTTCCTTGTCTAAGTAGTTAATAATTACATTTATTCACATAATATCTAATGGATCCCAAACTAGTATGTATGCTACCTATAAAATCTAGCAAGCCTAAAGTAGAAGAGTAGCTAGGGTGGGATCAAGCTTATGTGGTAAGAGAAACTAGATCAAAAGGTGTAGATGGAGGATCTGATTCCTTTATCTCAAAATTGGAATTTGTTATTAGGATGATAGCCTTGTGTGGAGGATGAATGAGAAGTGTCAGGGAAGGATTTTCCTCAAACTTGCCACTTTGAGAAAAGATTACAACATGGATATGAAGATCTAAAAAGTTTGATAGCCTTTGACCACATCATCATAATCATGAATTCACGAAGCTTACTTTGATAGTCTTAATCCTTTTTTTTAAATTAACTATTTTTTAATTAATTAATTATTTTAAACAAAATAAAATAAAATACATTTTTAAAGCATTACTTGTACAACATTAAACCTTCTCACTGACTACCCTAAAACCTAGTGTTTGTAATGTTGATCACCATGGTTGCATTGTTATGGTGGATGGGTCGAATTGGAGAAAATTACTACATGCAATCCAATATAAACTTTAAAACTTTAAACCTAAAACTTGCATTGAACTGAAACTTTAATGTACTTGCTTCCTGGATTTAAATTTAGTTAGCAATAGATTGACAAGGTTACATACATATGGACCATAGTAGGTTAAACATGGTACCTGCCATTAATACTTGTATATGCATGAGTTGGATTGTTTTATCAAGAGTTCTCCATCCACAAATTCAATATCATATGAGAATCAAACCTAAGCATATTTGGAGACCATGTATATTATTGATAACATTAGTAGATAAGTTATATAAATATTTGATATATTTATCTATATACATAGATGTGTGCTCTTGTAATAGGTTTCAAGTTCCTTCATGTATATAATGATGAAATATATTTTCTAAAAGAGAGTTGTATGATCCCAAGTGATCAATGTTTTTGTTCTCTACAATTATTTCTCTCTAAGAATAACCGTCGACAAATAATTACTCAAATTCAAATCCTCTAAAAAATAAAACACCATTTATCCAACTGTGCAATTTGCAACAACAAACATGCAATTTATTGGGATCAAAGAGTATGCATATTTGAAAAGGAAGGCTTAACATTACATATATCTTCAATCGTGTCTCGCTACTCCGTTCTTCCCAGCACATCAATCAACTTCCCAACACATCAATCAACTCAAATGCATAAGTTGTTGGAACACTCTTTTTCTCTAGCAAGTCCAGAAGTCCATTCATCGCATCTGCTCTATCTCTCAGTGAAAGGTTAGGAAAACCCAAAACTTGTAGAGATTTCCTCGCAAGCGTAGTAGTCGAGGAACGGTTGCCCTTGTTAGAGGAGCCCTTATTCCTATCACTTAGTTTGGTTGCTCGAGATGAGAGCATTAAGTCCTATATTGCATTAAGGAGTTTTTTAGAGAAATCGACCCAGATAAGACATATGAAAGAAAAGATGCCATTATTGGACAGTGAAAATTGTTTTGGTGTTTTCTAAAATGCAGATAGTGTACATTCTGTACACTCCCATGTGAATGAAAAATCCTTGAAGGGTCATCATTCATTAGCATACTATTGAGGAATAGTGTTTGTATATTGTTGTACCCAAAACAATTTTTTTTGCTTCATTAAGGCATTTTGATTAAAATGGTCTAAACCTTGTAAAATTGTCATCAAAAGTCAATTTTTGGGAAAATGAAGTATGGGCTTTTTGTTGGTTTACTATCTAGAAGATACTAGCAAATTTTGAAAAATTTAAAAATTAGGGTTTTTGAGCCCCTATTTTTAGGAAAAAACCTTAAAAATAGGATCTTTCCAGAATTGATTGAAAATTATTTTGATTGGCTTGTTTCACTTCACGATCATAGTGGCAAAGTCAAAACCAAGAAAAAGTCAATTTAAGTTTGTTGGGTTGTTTTCACTTTTTTAGGAGAAAAGTTAGGACCTTTGAGGTCAATAATGGCAGATGGCCAAATACTAGGTGTCAAAATCTAAGCTTAAAATGCTCCAATGAAGATTCTATGGTGAGAAATGTTCAAAATGATGCTTCGTCATTGAGGGGATTTTCTTCAAGGTGAAAATGCTTGAAATTTTTCTAACTCTAGAAATAAAGGAGCACCTACTAGCCAAGGGCGCCCTAGGTTTCAAAGGCTCAAATCATCTTTTTGAGATTTGTCACTTCCAAGAAGACTTCTTTGGAATACTATTAGCTTTGTGATGAGCCTACCAGTCAATCTAGAAGATCTGTCTAACGGCTAAAATTGAAGATTGAACGAAGAATGAGGGAGATGAAATTGGTCAAATTTTGACTAACACTGGAGCAGAAAAGCGCCCTTGGAGACTAGGGGTGCTCAAAATTTTGAGGTACTAGATGTAAATTTTTCGATAAATGGCCTCCAAGATGTTTGTCTCAGACTTGATCAAGCTTGGCAACAAGTCCGTCAACAGGCTAATCTGAGTTGCCAAATTGTCGGAATCAAGAGTCAAACAAAAAGATAAAAGACTGTCAAATATCAATTTAGAGCACAAAATTGCCCCTAGAGGCCAGGGGCGCCTACAATTTTGAGCCCTTAGATGTAGTTATTATGATTTTCTCAAATGTTCATCTTGTGCGGAATGCTTCAAGCTTTCAATTGCATATCTCAATCGGGTCAAAAGGCTAGTTAGTAGTAGACAGTCGAAGATTGAACAAAGAATGAGGCAAGTTGTAAAAATGGCTAAGTCTAGAAATAAAAGCACCCTTGGAGGCTAGGGGTGCCTAGTATTTTCACCTGTCAAATGAAGGTTTTGGGGTTTATGCTCTCCAGGAGATCATGTTCAGAATTGAGCTTGCTCCGTAGTGGATTTGTCAGCCAACTCAAGAGTTTTGTCAAGTGTCAGGAGTTGCAGGCTAAAGAAAGGTAGAAATCAAGTTCAAAATGATGAAATTGCATGAAAAATTGACTGTCTGATGAGAAAAAGTGCCCTTGGAGGCCAGAGGCGCCCAAAAATTTTAAGGCTCAGAAGTCAGAATTAAGGTTTGCAACCTCAAGAAGCTCCTTGTTAGTTTTGATCCTTCTCTTCAATGAAACTGTCAGCCAGTCTATTGGATACATTAGTCACTTAGAATTAGTGATCAAACATAGGCTTGGTGATGTTTGCAAAGGTTAAAAATGGAAAAATTTCAAAAACATTTTTATCTAGAGAGTTGGCGCCAAGAGTCAAACTTTGACTTTGAAACTGAAGTGCATTGGTCGCCCTGTAATGGAGGAGATTTTGAACTCAACTTAAAATAATATTAAAACTCTAGTCTCACCTCCAAATCAACTGGAAAATGATAGTTTTTCTTGCATGTGGTAAATTTCTCTGTGTATGTTGGGTGGCATCCATTTTAGGGTTTATTTTTCATCTAGTTAACTGAATTGAGGTTCAATAATATTATTGCATCCTAAGTTTAGGTTTTTCATGTTGGGTGATGCCTTTATTCATGAAATTTATTTATTAAGGCATTTGGGCGTCCATTATTCTCATCATAGGTTGAAGGCGAACACGTATTTTCTCGTGCAAGCAAGATCTGAAGGTACTACAGGTGATATTTTTTAGTGTTCTTCGTAGTGCCAGGTCTAGATTGCTTAGAGGGATTATTTTCTAGACTTCATCTTTTGAGCACATGCATTCCATACTTCATCAAACTTCATTCAAGGCATAGGCGTCATTTTCAGAGGTAGAGTATAATTTCTATTTTATCTCTCAAAATTCTTCTATCCTTGTCTTAGGTTTTCTCTCACATGTCAAAGTAAACAACATATTTTTGAAAATCCGTTCATTTGGGTTCACTAAATGTAGCATTGGCAACAAAACCCATGTTCTAGAATTTTTCAAGAAAATTGCACCATTATTTCTCATTTTGAAGTACTATGCTTTTTTTCGAAGATTCTTTTGCATGCCAGCCAAAAAACCAACTTTTTGAAAAATGAAGAATCTGGGTTTGATCAACTCATTGGCACCTACAAAACCCATGTGCCCCTGGCGCCCCTACAAACCCTATAGCTTTTGTTTTGAAAAGTCTTTGCATGCCTTAGTAAAAACCATTTTTTCGAGTTTTTGACAATCTAGGTTGACTTATAATTTCATTCTCTACAAAACCCATGTTTCAAAAAGTTTCCTAAAATTTTCCCCTCAACTAGTTATTTTTAGCCTCGTTAGGAGCCATTTTTAGCCTTTTTTGAAGTTTGCCTGAACATATCCGACTTCACAGTCAAAAGTCTAATTTTTTGAAATTTAATTCAACCCAATTGAATATAAGATCAAATTGGTCTTAGTTCATGACTTTTTGAAAATCTTTGACACTGACTCGGGTCACATTTATCCAGTGATTAAATTGAGCACATTGGAAGGCGTTGACAATACAACAATCAAGCATCTTGATTGCCCCAGATTGCTGGCAACAACCTTTATTCACATCACAGTGTCAAATCTTGAGTTCGTCATTGCATGTATCAAGCATTATTACTCATCTACATGACAAATTCGATTAGCAAATGGGTGAGTTGTTTGCAACCTTAAGCCGAGAGATGTCGAGAAGTGCTTTGCCATTCCACCTCATACAGATAAATTCATCATATTCACGGAGGAATGCGACAAGATATGGTAGGAAGACAAGGAAAGATCTCAGAGGAAGGTCGCACAAAGGTGGCTAAAAGAGTAGAAAACCAACTTACCAAAGAAGATTGGGCTTGGAGAGTTCAAGGATGAGATTGCTATCCTGATTACCTTTCTCAATCGGGTTACAGGTCAAGAGGAAGCTCACGTTTTTCGACCTTGGATGTTCTATGTCATCTCCCAAATTATTGATAATAAAGAACACTTTGACTAGGCTATGTTGATCAGTGAGGTTCTTCATCAGCAAATCACATGGTTTCTCAAAATCCATGAGTTTCATATGGTTTCTTATCTTGTCTATTTAATTGCATTCCAAGGCAATTTTAGAACTTTCAAAACCAATGGAACTCTTGGCGTTCAACGTGTGCATGAATACTTCACACAGTTGGAGTTCTTAGAAGCTGAACAAGATTTCAAGTAGGTGAATGATCACTTCTTGATGGAGACAATCAGAGACCTTAATAATGAGATGCACATCATAATTTCAAAGGAGGCTAAATCAACAATGGAGAATTGGGCAGATTTGTTTATTCAATTTCCCACATTCACTTACATTCGAGTGTATGGTTCATGGGAGAACCTTTGATGCTACCAAGTTACCCGCTTGAAAAGGTCTTATTCATGGAGTTCTTGAGACAAGTTCATGAGCTTCATACATTTATTTGTAATTGACACAAGAAAGCATTCACTTTTCCATGTGGATTGGGCATATTCAAATGCAAATCAACAACCAATTGCAAGTTGATGAGCAATGAGTTTTCAAAACTCCATCTCAAGTATCTCAGCGAAAAGCGCTCCTATGATCCTTTGGGTATCTATGTAGCTTGGTTGGAGCGAAGTCATTTACATAGGCTAGCACTTGAAGACTTTTCAGTCAATTACGAAGATGAATTCGAAGTACACAAGCATCACTATTGCATACTCACTCTTCCTTAGCTTGTCGATTTCTTATTAGAAGACATTGAGGGTTTGTTAGATAATGACGAAGAGGCGTTACTTAACACATTCATCAAGGATCAAGTTGCTCGCCAGTTGCTTTGACAACCAGATTGGTACGCCAAAGAGAGTACTTTAGTTGAGGACATATCAAGAGAAGTTATCAAGACTAGCATGTATTTCTTGGATAACAAAAGGAGGTGAAAGGTAGTTCCAGTTGCAGAGCCACCAGTGGTTTTTTCTTCACTACCTTCCACATCACGTTCAAGATCCAGAGTAAAGACATGGAGCTATCCACCTGAAGGTGCCAGAGTTAGCGAAAGAACGAGGAGAGGAAATGAAAGTCAACAAGAACAGATCGAGAAGGGCCAAAAGTTCTAGTAGAGCCACTAGTGGTGCAAACTGAAGTCGGGTCTTCATCTCCTGGTTTGCCATTTTATCCTCATTCACCACCCATTTAGATTGACTTAGAGCTAGAATCTCTGGTTTGTGAAACCTCAGTGCCAGTTAATTCACCAGAAGTCAACACAGCTATAGCCGTTTCACCCATAGAAGTTAACATTAATCACTCATGTTGGCTTGATAAGACTTTGGGAAGAAGAAGGCGAAAGCCTTCTTATCAGCTTGATCTTTCAGAGTTTGGCAATCCCTATTAGGATATGTCAAACAAGAAGATCAAGAAGGAGGTACACATAGAAAAGAATCCTGAAGTAGACATTGTTGTTGAGGTTGCCACACCACCGGAGGGCAAGAGACTGGATGAGGTTGAAGTTGGTGATTTCACCTTCATCAAAGCTAACTTTGGTAGGAGCACTCGACACGTGGACGTGAGTCTCTTTAAGGTTGATGCAAGTAATCTTGAAGAGCGGGTGATGAAGGATGAAGAAGACAAAGTAGCCCTCAAGGCTGAAAATAAACAACTGCGACAATACATCACAGATCTTCTTCATGGAACTTCAATCATAGTGGCTATTCTTCCACAACTTCAAGAAACACCTGTAGATCAACAAAAGTCGGGTCGGTTAGTCAATCATTGTAAGATTTTGGAGAATTTGATTGAAAATTTCATTGTTGCAGGAAGATACCTTCTTACAGAGTTGTATCAATTAAGCTACAATGCTCATGATCTTCGTCAAGGAATCCAAGAACTTGAGTTGATTATGACAGAGGGAAAATCGAGAGATTTGATTCTCATTTCTCAGTTGGTAGTCACATACGATGCCGTTGTAGTAGATGAAGATAAAAGAAAGCTTTTTGCTTGGAGAGAGCAACACCTCTTCAAAGTAGAAACTTATGAAAGAGTGTCTACAAAGTTGGCCGGAATCAAAGAAGATGTTTCCAGTGCTCTCAAACTCGTAAGTGAATTCGTCACCCAAATCCTGTGCCATTATCTTCAGGAAAATGGTACCTACATGGATATCGATGTTGTGCAAATTGAATTCCAGAGTTTGGTTCATGATGGTCTTGATGGTGATCCTGTGGCGTCCAAGTTGAATCATTTCTCGGTGATGTCAACAAGTTTTGACAAGGTAGCTGAGGAGGTCAAAGAGTATTAGAAAATGATCAAGGATGGAGAGAAGGCATTGAGCAGATAGTCTATTATTTTGGATAGCATCAAAGTACCTGAAGATGATGTAGTTAATGAGTTCCCAGAGGAGATGATTGCTCATGACGGCTTGGAGTAGATAGACAGTTGGATCACACAGTTTTCCTGAGGATAGAATCAAAGGCAACAGTTAACTCAACATCACTCTTGAGTTTTGATTGTTGATTTCATGTATACTTATCTCATCTTTGAGGATATCTTTCATGGAGGTGGGACTTTTAGTTAGGATTTAGTCAATTGATGTTAGTTTTAGTTGACTCTCATATCAATAAGGACTTGCGTGTTGCAAGGTCCCTTTATTTTTGTATTAGTTTAATTAACTGAGGTAGTTTTTCTAGTTAACTGTTAGGTTGCATACATTTAGACTTAAGAATAAACTCTTTCATGCTTGCAAGACTGAGTGTAAACTCAAGGAGATTTTAGGGTTCCCTACTCCTTGAGGTTCTATAAATAAGAGCACCCTGCTTATTGTATTTCAAATTTTGCTGTGATAACAAATTGTTGTGCCCACCTTGCCATGCAATATTGCTATTATGTATTGATTCACTTTGTTAATATAAAACTAGTTTGACCATTTATTGTGTGTTAGTTCCTTCTACAATTTGCTATCACATATTTATTTGTTTCTAATAATCTTTCATTCATATCTACACCTTGGATAAGTGTTCCACTTCCTCAGGAATTTAGAAATAGGGATTATCATTTGATGTTGTTATTAATAGTCTTTCTTTCATATCTACACCTCTGATAGGTGTTCCACCTCCTTGGGAATTTAGAAATAAAGATTATCGTTTTGTGTTTGTTTCCAGTAATCTACTTTCAACCTACACCTCGGATAGGTGTTCCACCTCCTTGGGAATCCTGAGAACTAGCTTGCTGTTTGATGTTTCCAATAACCTTCATTTTAGCCTACACCTTGGATAGGTGTTCCACCTCTTTGAGAATCCTGAGATAAAGTTTATCGTCAACCATTCCTTGCTCCTAATTCCTCTTGCCCTGTTTATCTAGAGGAGATAGGATAGTTTTAGCGTTAGCCTATTGTAGTTAAGGTCTGCAAAACCAAAGAAAAACCTTAACTGCAATGTATTTGGTTTCTTAACCTTTTGCCTCTACCATTTGAGTCAAAAATATAGGAATTTAGAATACTTTACCTTTTTCATGCATATTAGCAAAAGAGGGAGCTTCTCCTCCTAATTTGAAGAGCAGTTAACACTGTGCATAGCTGTCCATTGTCAATATGCACTTGAGAAGTGCGAATTTAACACCAACATATATGATAGGGGAAAAAAAATCAAACATTATTCAAAATGCTTACATCATTGAAATATTACTGTACACTAGTATTATCTAATAGAATTGAAATAAAATGGTTTTTTAATATTAAAAAAAATATGAAACAAATATAAACATTAGAAAATATAGTCAACATAATTTAATTCTTGGATACAATTGGTTGATTTTTGACAAACTAATAAAACTTGATGAATGCAGAGGAATTAATAACATGTGTTAAAATAAATTATGATTGGTACTTTTAAAGATATTTATTGATATTTTTATATTGAAACAATAGTGAGAACATGATCACTTGATGGATCAAAGTACCACAAATACCCACACAATTATGAATATATGCTTAACTTCTAAATCCTCTCCAAAACACAACGTTAGAAACCTCGAACATTCCACACTACAACATTTAGGTAAAAATAATATTGTGTAAAACCCACAAAAATTACCGTGGAATCTAAAAGTAGAACACTACAAGTATCAAGATATAACAACCCAATAAAACTAATAACATGTGTTAGAATAAATTATGATTGATACTTTTAAGGATATTTATTGATATTTTTATATTGAAGCAATAGTGAGAACATGATCACTTGATAGATCAAAGTACCACAAATACCCACGCAATTATTATACATGCTCGACTTCTAAATCCTCTGGAAAACACAGCGTAGAAATCTGTTAGAAACCTCTGAAAATTCCACACTACAACGTTTAGGCAAAAATAATATTATATCGAACCCACAAAAATTACCGTGGAATCTAAAACTAGAGCACTACAAGTATCAAGATACAGAACTGCGTTCTTCACATTAGAGGGCCCTGGAGTCACTGAACTCAACCCATGGACAAACTACATGTATTTTGGCATGAAGGAATGCTCAAACACAATCTTGGCCAGGGCGTATTTGATACGCTGCACGATCCTGGATTTTTGGAGGTGCTGGAAAATCATCCCGAGAATGCAGATAGAGTGAGGAATATGCTTTCAATCCTCAAAAAGGGACCCATTGGTCCCCACATTCACTGGCACACTGGCAGACCAGCAATCCTCCATGAACTGCATTCCTTCCATACTCCTGGTACGACCATTTTCATTTTCTATATTTACAACCTTCCGAATTGGTCATTTTTTTATTTCATCGCTAAATATACTGTTCATGGGGGAACCTTTCACTTAGATGTCATTACCCACTATGATGGGATATTTGCTAAGTCAAATTCACTGAAGGCTTGCACCTGGTCCTTATGTTGAGGTATTATAGCCCAGCCTGGCCTCTTCTCAAGATGCCGCATCCTAGAATTGAATGTGTTATATTAGTGTATGGCACCCAGGGTTGTAATCGATATATGAGAACATATTAATATACTGCACCCGGATTTGGAAATTGTTACTAGTACATGACACCCAAGAATGGATGGGTTATGGTAGTCCGCACCACTCAAAATTGGATGTACTATATTACTCAAATTTTACTTGTGTACATGTCTTTTGGGGATTTAGACCTGGGGCTTCGCTATGAAAGCCCATCGATTTACCAATTAAGTTCATCTCAGTGGCAGCATTGGATTGATTTTGATATACACGGTCATGGAATTTTCATATTGAAAATACCCATATCCATCAATGAATTTACTTTTTGTTAGGAAATTAAGGTTTATATTTAATAAATCAATTCTTAAGTTAGTTAGTTGGGTGGGAAGTTATTCCCTTGGGTTGTTTTGGTAGCTTGTACAGGAAACTTGTGGCTTTATAAACAAATGACTTCAATGTAAAATCATTCCAAAGAAATATAATATTTTTCTATTGTTGTTTTTATTGCTGTTCAACAATGATATAATCTGAGCAATCTGCTCAACACTCTAACATGGTATTGCTCAACACTCTAACATGGTATCAGGGAAAGACAAATCTTGTGCCTATGGGTTGAAATCTGCAAAATAAAAAGGCGTTACATTGCAAGGATGTACAGGAAGAAGAACCAGACCTGCTTGAGTTGGAAGAAAATCGCTGAACGAATGGAGGTTACTAGCAATGCCCTGAAGATTTGTATCTAGCCGTAATAGGCATTGAAGATTGCTGACGACAACTTCCATGCTGCATTTGTGAATGGTTTGATCAGCAAAGATAAATCTTCAATCATATTGCGAGGTAGACTGGTGTGGGAGAATCAATGATTATTCAACAAAAAATATTTAATCTCCTGCATTTGGCCAGCGATGTGAGTGTAATTTTTTACATGATATTACTATACGCATAGAATAAGGAAGAATGTCTGTTAATTTGTGAGCTCTTGGGACTGGCAGAAAATCATGAATTGCTGGTAAGTTTGAAGGTTGCATTTTTTAGATTTTAATGCTGGCATTGAGCACATTTTAGGGCATGTGGTTGCTCTTTGTCTAGTTTTAAATAGTTATGAATATGTATGGAGGCTGCAAATTCCATCTGTAGCTCTGCATGTGTAACTTTATTTGAAGCACCATCCAAATAAGAATTAGAAGCCTAGAAATTTATCTACTTCTAATATTTTGTGTACAAAAGTTTATGTTAAGTGAATAAATTTTCTATTATCGAGGGCATCAAGTTTTATTGAAGAGATTCTTAGTGCATCATGACATTTGTAGATGAACATTGGACATGAGACATGGTGTGCCATTGTTTTAGATTTAAGGAGGTTATGTGATTTTTCACGCTCAGATTTGAAAAGTTGGGAGGCACATTTCTAAAGGTTTGTGTGAATTTATTTTACACAAAAATATATTGGTGTATGTGATGTTTTATGCATCTATTAGGGAGATATAAGGAATTTTTGGATAAATAATGTACACTTTTGATTGAATTTGATACTTTCGAATTTGATAATGTTCAATTACATTATATTTTCAAATGATTGTGTTCTCGGGGCTATTCACATTACATTTGGTACAGATTTCAAACTCAAATGCTTGTTTTATTGGAGAGTCTAATGAGACATCAAATGGTTAAAGAGTAACAAGTGAAATTGGAGGTTGGCGGAAATGGAGGTAGGAGGATATCTATCATCTTGAGTTAGCTTCTTGCTTAGGGATGATTCCTTGCATGGGAAGCATTTGTTTCATCTCTAGTCCTTTCAGGAGAAAGATGGGGTATATAGTGATTTGTTGGTTTGTGGATAGTTGAATTCACAAACTTGGTGAGTTGTTCTTGATCTGTGGATAGTTGAATCCACAAATTGTCTATGGATAATTGAGTTTGTTTGGATCCATAGTTTTGCAGATGTGCATTTGTGGATAATTGAGTAAGTCTTGATCCTCAAATGGAGGAGTGTTACTATGGATAATGGAGTGAGTCTCGATTCACAATTGGTTGGTGAAATGGAGGAGTGTTACCGTGGATAATGGAGTGAGTCTCAATTCACATTTGGTTGGTGATTTCCTTGGGAATAGTGGAGTGTGTCTTGATTCACAGGTAAACATTGGATAATCAGAACATTTACCCAGACATGAGGAATTTGATGCTCAAGACATTTTCCTAGACAAAGGAGTTTGGGTTGATGTTGATGTAGGGTTGGCTAATCAGAACATTAGCCTAGACAAAGAAGTTTAGGTTGATGCTGATACAATATTCTGGTTTTCTTTTTTGTAATGTTAAACCTTAAGGGGGAGGGGGGAGAGGATGTTAGGAATTTAAGGTTTACACTCATAGATTATTATTTTTGTTTTTGTTTTTCTATTATGTAAACCTTAAGGGGGGGTTGTTAGGAAATTAAGGTTTACATTTAATAAGTCAATTCTTAAGTTAATTAGTTGGGTGGGAAGTTATTCCCATAGGTTGTTTTGGTAGTTTGTACAGGAAACTTGTGGCTTTATAAATGACTTCAATGTAAAATCATTTCGAAGAAATATAATATTTTTCTATTGTTGTTTTTATTGCTGTTCAACAATGATATAATCTGAGCAATCTGCTCAACACTCTTAACACCTTTGTGGTTTAATCTCTTGTAATTAGAAATCAGTTTTTAGAAGAATAAGCTACTAAGCAATGAGGACAACTGCTTTCCATGGATTTTACAACTTACTAATTACATTAGTCCAATTCATGTGCTAATCGCAATGCCTGACTGCAGCCCTCATGTATGAAAACATTATATGAGCACTTTGTTGAGCAATCAAGTTAAAAAAAAATTATAACACATTCCCACAAGAAAAAATTCAGTAATTAATTTTTAGAGGAAGCTTTGAAAATCACCACTTCATAACTATAAATGGGAGAATTCAAAATTTACTAAGTTACTGATTCGCTTGGAAAAGGCCTTGGATACGATTTGATTCGTACCAGGTACGAAATTCGGGTACGGTACGTCTTGGATTCGATTAGGATACGTGATTATGCCTGCGGATTCAATCTGGATTCGCTGGTTGCCTGTGGATTCGACCTAGATACAGTGGAAAGGATCCAAGGCGAATCCGTGACGAATCTAGGCGTGAAAATGCCCAGTCCGCGGAATAAAGTGTTTTTTTAGCATTTTTTTATCATTTTTTTGACCGAATGTTGACTTCTAAATATTTTAATATTCATTGCAACCCTAATTTCGACCTCCAAACACACTAAATAGGTAAAAACAATCTCATTTAACAATTTGTGAATGAAAAACAAGTTTTTTTGCCTCCATTGCTGAACTTGCTCTCTTGCTTGCACAAGCTTGAATAGACTTGAAGGCTGATCGTTGGTTGTTCAAAGTTGATTGTTGTGCTATTCCTAAGCACTTGCAAGTGTCCGTTCGTTGCCAAGAAGATCGTAGAGCAAGACTTGTTCAAAAGAGGTAGGTTTCTTTGAAGTTTTTTGATTTTTTTCTTACATTTTTTTTAACAAATGAACTATTTTGTTTTGTTGATTGTTCTCATTCTTTTAAGTTTTTTAGTTTCAAATTTCAATACCAAAATTATTTCAATTTGTTGTGCCTTAGGTATTACAATGGCATCTGCTTCTAGCTCAGGCCAATCTCGTTTCAAAATAAATGCAACCTCTCCCCTTTGGAAATATGTAGAAATGGTTCAACAATGTCCAGGTGGTGTAGTATTTATTTGGATATGTAGTCATTGCAAAGTTCGATATACGAGCTCATATAGTCGAGTGAAAGCCCACTTGTGTAGGATCGCTGATACTGGCATCAAACCTTGTCCAGGACCTCCAGAAGGTGATGGCAAAGACCTTCCAGATGACGTAGTGTTGAAATATATTGCTGAGCAAGAAAAAGCAGAGCAAAAAGCTGGTAGTCTTAAAAAAAGCCATCCTTTGAGGAAAGGATCTCAATCCATGAAACCCCCTACACCACCTACTTATCTTCCACCTACAAAAAGCCATCCATTTATGAACATCCCTCAAGAGCAAACCGTGCCCTCATCAAATAAAAGATCTAAGGGACCGTTGGAAGCTTCATTTCAGAATGAGGCAAGAGAGATTGCTGATCAAGACATAGCAAGATGTGTCTATGCCAATGGATTGGCATTCAACGTTGTTCGTTCACCGTATTGGCAAAAAATGGTGAAATCTATTAATGAGGCTCCAAAGGGGTATAAGGGCCCAGGTTTTGAGAAGGTGCGTTGCACCTTATTGGAGAAAGAGGTGAAACATGTAGCAGACTCTTTGAAGCCCATAAGGGATTCATGGATCGAAACAGGGGTGACCATCATTTCTGATGGATGGAAAGATGCAAAAAATCGCCCATTGATCAATGTTATTGCCGTGTCCCCTAAAGGGGCAATGTTTTTGAGAGCAGTGGATTGTGAGGGATAGGTGAAAGATGGTCCATTTATTGCTAACATCCTTTGCCAAGCTATTGAAGAAGTGGGCCATCAAAATGTTGTGCAAGTTGTAACCGACAATGCCAAAAATTGTAGGGAATGGGTTATTGGTTGAGGAGAAGTATCCACATTTTTTGGACACCTTGTGCTGTCCACTCCCTCAATCTAATGCTACAAAAATTGGATCCAAAATTGAGTGGATCAAACAGTGTATCGAGGGCGAGACATCCAAATGTTTGTCACCAACCACCATACGACACAAGGAATATTTAGACAATTCTCAAAATTGGAATTGTTGAAGGTAAGTTAATTCTCAATATTTTTAAATTTTTAGTTTTCTTTTAATTTTAAATTTTGATTTTGTAAATTTAAATTACATTTTAATTTTAATTTTGATTTCCAAACAGGTTGCTGAGACCCGTTTTGCCTCCAACACAATTGTGTTGAGACGACTTATAAAGGTTCGTGAGGCACTCTGTGCCATGGTAATCGGCCCTAATTGGGCCATATGGAGGCAATCTAGCAGTGAAAGGGCAAATCAGGTTAGGCAAAGGATCCTAGATGAGTGTTGGTGGGATCGTGTTGAGTACCTGGTCAGTTTCACTGAGCCTATATTGAGCATGATCCGTTACACAGACATGGATAGACCTTGTTTGGGAGAAGTATATGATGGTATGGACTCAATGATTGAGAAGATGAAAACCATCATCAATGCAGAAGAGGAAGATCTTGAAGAAAAGTTCTTCAAAGAGCTACAGGAAATCATGGTTGATAGATGGAACAAAATGACCACTCCATTGCATCTTCTTGCTTTTGCATTGAGTCCCAAATATTATAGTCCTGAGATACTTTCTGTTTCATCAAGAGTTGCTCCATATAGGGATGTTGAGGTGGCTCAAGGGTACAAGGCAACACTTCGTAGACTCTTCACTGATCGTGACCAACGTGATCGAGTGAGGGCTAAGTTCATGGCTTTTGCATGCTCCCGTAGTGTTGATCATAATCTTGATGCTCTTCGAGACAAGTACAGGGTGGATGCTCATAGTTGGTGGTACTTCCTTGGGCAAGAATACATGCACCTCCAACCAATTGCAATAAAAATCTTATCCCAAGTAAGTTTTATATTTTGTAATTTTAATTTTAATTTTATATTAATTAATAATTTTGTTTAGTTAAATTTTGTAACTCTTAAGTATTTAATTTGGTCTTAATAGGTTGCTAGTTCATCTTCTTCTGAGAGGAATTGGAGCACATACTCCTTCATCCACTCAATAAAACGCAATAGGCTGCATTCAAAAAAGGCAGAGGACTTGGTGTATGTGCATTCAAACTTGCGCTTCCTTACACACAAGCAAAGTTCCTACAAAGAAGGAGACACAAGGAGGTGGGATCTTGAGCCAGAGCAGCTTGACTTGGATGCTTCCACAAGTCACTTAGCTGCACTTGATATTGATGATGAGTATGAGCCTGAAGCAGCTACTGATCATGAGAGTGGTAGTGTCAGTGCTACTGCTACTGCTAGTGGCAATGCTTGTGCGAGTGCCACGAATGCTATTTGTAGTTCTACACAAAATGTAGCATCTAATGATGCTAGTTTGTTTGATGACCCATATGATTCAGATTGATTAATGATCAATAATGGCTGATTGTAAATGTTTGACATTTTATGTTTGAACTTTAATTTATAATTTTATATCATGACATTCGAGTAATCACTAATATTTTAATATTTGATTTAGTGACTATGAAAGTGGTGATGTATTTTTGCTATTTTATTAGACTATTAATAAGGTGGTGTATTTTGAACTTAATTGCTGCTGCAAATATGTATATATTTCTGATTTTTATATGTTTTTTGTATTGCCGTACCCAAGCCATACCCAACTCCAAAATTTTTTTTTGCCGAATCTCGTACTGGATTGTCGTACCCATGCCTGAATCCAAAAACGAATCGGTAACTTAGAAAATTTATAATGTGACCATATAGTGACCAAATGAATTTCACAAGTGGATCATAGGCCAATTAACAAATAAAAAGTGATATTTAACCGGATAGTCACTATTAAATTTCCTGTATAGATCCAGTATTCCTTTGGAATATATTACTAATTGCTAAACATGTCTTGGTCGCTTTCCTAAGTAGGGCTTTCCTGACAGGCACTGCCTTTCTCAGTTGATTGATATCTTGATATATGGTGACCATGTTGTTCTTTCATGCCATTATGTCGTCATGATTCATGAGTACTGCCCTATGTTTTGAAGCTGAATTATAATTGTCTTGTCGCTTGTGCACCGAAATTACATTTTCATGAGAATAACATAACTCTTCTTCCATTCATTCTCCAAATTTGGACAGCAGGATTGATGATTGTTGACATACCATACCATGACTGATTCCTACAGAAGAGGTTGGAAGAGCCAAACTCCCAGTATCTTTTGAACAAATACAATAGGAAGCCTTCACTTACAAGCATGTCCAAGGTTGACTGGAACTTGAGTCAACGACAAGTGTTCAATTATCATAAACAGGAGCGTTTTTCCCTCCTAGAAATAATTATTTGTTTGTTTCATTTTTTGGCTATTTTTTCCTTAATAGTTTTTGCGCAATTATGAATTATATACTATTGAACATGATTGGTTGGTTGCCTTTGTCAGTAGTGTGGTTCCTGAATTAGGTGTTAACCTGAGTGTTCTCTCAGAGTATTTGACAATAAGGAATGCCAGTGTCACTGGCCAATTGAATGATCAAAAGGCATCAGAGCCATGAGGTACAATTAAGATGGAGATGTATTTGTCAATGTATCTGTACACATCTTAAGGCTGTTTGTGTGTTTCTTGAGGTTGATTTATGTTGGCGTAACAACTAACACCTCTGGAGTATAAGTTGGTACGGACAGCTATGCACACCACGCAATGAGTGCTCTTCAAATTAGGAGGGGAAGCTCCCTCGTTGTGCTTTAACAAAAATGCTTGGAAAGGGAAAAGTAATCTAAACTATCTCCTGTCTTTTTGTCTCAGCTGTAGAGGTACAAGGCTTTCAAGAAAACTCTATACGTTGCAGCTAAGTATTTTCTGGTTTCGTAGATCACTAACTACAACTAGGCTAATTACTTAAAATCTATCCAGTTTCCTCAAGAAAACAGAGCATGAGAAAATGGAGCAAGGATGACTATCTGACGATAAACAAGTATAGATTCTCAACTTGAAGGCAAGGTGGCACATCTATCAGCTCAATCTAAACAAGTTTAGTGGAAACAACAATATACAATAAACTAAGTACAAATTCTCAACTTGAAGGCAAGGTGGCACATCTATCAGCTCAATCTGAATAAGTTTATTATTCACACACATCACACGATAACCAAGTACAGATTCTCAACTTGAAGGCAAGGTGGCACAACTATCAGCTCAATCTGGACAAGTTTATTGAACACAAAACATAGTCGATCTAACTAAGGAAATAATTCACCATTATAATTGCATGAAACCCAAGTGGCATAACAATTCATCATAATAGCAAAAACGCATGAACAGATACAGAACGAGCAATATTGAAGGCAAAGTAGGCACATCATATATTTCTCTCTCGTGCAAAAGTTATGTACAAATGAGCAAAAGCTCTTATTTATAGACATCAAAAGGTGTAGGGAACCCTAAAATCACCTTGAGTCAACTACAGTCTTGCAATGCATGCAAGATTTATTGCTAAACCCTAATAAAGGAAACTATCTGTTAAGCTGGAAAACTACCATCAGTTAACCGAAACATCTAATCTAAAAATGGACAATTGTGCAAGCATGCACGTCCTTATTGAAAGCATGTTAACTGGAACACTACCATCAGTTAACGTAAAACCCTAAATAAAACTCCAAGTGAATAAAGCTGATCTCATAATAGATATGCATGAGATAAGACATCGAGTTAACTTGAAAGGGTAACGCCAAGTTTAACTCCTGTGTATAATGTCTATTCTGAGAGGTGGGAACTGAAGTCTACTGATCGTGATCTCGAGCAACCAATCCCTCAACGAGATTGTTAATTGCATCACTATCTGGAGCTCTAATACTCTGTCGAAGAATGCTATGTCTGCGCAGCATGTCCTCACCAGCTGTGATCTGGGACTGAAGTTCACCTCTGCTCCTGGTTGCTTCATCGAACAACGCTGACATGACTGGAAGCTGATTAATCTTACAGCCAATGGTCTCCCCACTGAAAATAACATGAATGAGTGCTATGAGCTCTGATTGTACATCGGCAAGCTCAACATACGCACCACCCTCAATCTGATATCGACATGGTAAGCGAGATACTAAGGTCCTCACAAACCGGAGTGCACTAGTAACGTGCTCTCTACTCTCAGCCAACTCTGACACCATAGTCTCCTCTGTCTTTGCCTTGAAAACCAATTGTGTTTTCCAAGAATAGATAGCTTCTCTATCTTCTGCATTTGTGACTGATTCATATGCCATACTTAGGTGAGCAATCATAATCTCATCTCGGGGTCTGTTAATTGCCATGTCTCGCTCCTCATCTTGGAGGCGTAGACGGAGCTCTCATGCATTGTACCGCAATTGATATAACACTGTAAGCATAGAACGGCCTCTAGCAACAAACTCCTCCCACTCATCCAAACGCTTGCCATATGCAACTAAGTGATTAAGTTGACCTTGTTCTGCTGGAGGCTCAAGCATCGGCGGGAGTGTGGCAATGACATCTTACCTGTGTACAAGGCTAGAAATATACTGACGAAGCTGTCTGATTTCAACCTTGAGGGCTGCCTTATCCTCTCCGTCTTTCAGCATTCTATCCCTAGCACTGTCTGAAATATTCCGAGCCAAATTTTTTGTTTTTCAATTGCAAGTTACAATCAATACGCACCCGTTAAGGTTAGCTCTAAACCAAAACGATGTTGAAAGCAACTCTACCCAGAATGTACACCAGGATCCCGATGTGGGCAAGGTGTGAGCATTGGTCAGAGGATCTTAAAGAAATGCTGATACAAAGAACTCTAACCAAGAATGCGCCAGCGAACGACGAGCATGTGGTTAGAGGATCCCTACCAACTAGTAAGCTGAAATAACTTGACGTCAAGAATGTGCTTTCCAAACCGAGATGGAATGGGAGCTACCATATGACGGAGATGCTAAGAATTACAATGCACTTAAGGAAAATAAGCGAGAATGCTGAAAGTAACTCAACACCTAGAATGTGCTTTCTGACCCGGAGTGGGAAAGGAGCTACCATAGGGCGGAGATAAAGAAAATACAATTGCAATTACATAATGTAAAGATGAGCATTACAGATCATGATTAAGCAAGATTAAAGAACTGCTGTCAGTACTACTGTCAGCTTACAATATGATAGAGAATTCGCCTGCCAAGAGCATGGAGTTAGACCAATTCAACAAGCATTTAAATAAATAATTCTCCTTGCTTAATGGAAATACCGAGACTGATTTCTTCTCTCAAAAACCAGATTTAAGATTCTGATCTATTCAGATCTGCACCTTTAAATGTAAAACCAACAACCTGAGATCACACTAAAATGGACATATCTCTCTCACAACTCATCCAATTGATGTGAAACGAAAAGCAAAAGACCCTAATGATGAAGGCGCCCAAGATTGGAACACAAAATAGACCCAAAAGTTTCTATTTAATTTATGCACAAATCCCAAGGCAAACATAGATGGTACGGCCCAGCAAGAGGGGCGATTTGCCTTTAAAAATCATAGCTTTCATTAAAAAATCTACAACTTTGGGAAAAGGGTCGCCCCTACTAGACAAAGAGATTTAGACAGTACCCAGAATGATTCTTTTTGTATTTTTTGACTTATGAATAAAAATGACAATTTGCTGTAATGAATATGCAACTCCAGAATCTCACTAATATGCAATAAAGCTGAACTACAAAACCACACAATGATTACAATGCAGAAATCCACTACAAATCACTCAACACTAAACTACCTCACCACTAGTCGCTATCTTTCAAGCGAGAAGCAATGCCAAGCTAGGAGGCTTACATTCCTCGAAGCAATCCCAAAGCCAATCCGGCAGCATAACATTCCTGTAGACAAAAGATAATCCAAATGAGAACCAATGGCTTCCTTTTATAATTTCCAGTTGACCTTCTCGAAACCCTAATCTTTCTTTTTGAGTCAAACCCTAATTCTCCAATAGATGGCGTCCCACTTTCCCAAGCAATACTTGACTTTTAATTATAAACTTTATCTCTTCCTTGAAGTTGGCGTCCAACTTATGCTTGGATTAAGTCTTTTAATAAGAAATAATATTAATTCCTTCAATGAGGCGCCCACCCATAAAGAACATCTTTTAAAACAACTTAAAGTGAAGTTGCTAGGCCAAGGGGTCAATGTTAAAATATAACATTAAAACATGACTTCATTAAAATAATTCAACTTATCTCTCCAATTGTGCCCCAAAGTCCAAAAATGAGTAAGCCAACTGATCAGTCTGAAATGGAAGGCCAACCGTGCCGAAACCAACAGGACCACTGCTCGAAATAGAATTTACTAAAAATAGTAAATTCCTGAAAATGCTCAGAATGCCAAGAAAAACATACCACTGCGAAGCTCTCTGAAAACCCAGAAAGAATCCGCCATTAAAAACCAACCTCAAGCAAGAGCATCCTTCAAAACATGAAACCCCAATTTCACCTTCCGAATAGCCTACGGGTCTTCGGAATAGGCCAACGGTCACTGGAAAGATCATGCTCGAGAAGGGGACATTACACTGTCTGTAGCAACTTGTAGGAGATCAACCTGAGTCTGGCGTGTGCTACGACCAAGGTTGACTGTGATAACCTCGAAGTCTTGAGATTCCAACTCATCCAAGCTCTTCCCCTGTGGAGGTATAGCAGTCTCAACGACAATCTGCATGTCAGTATTCCTCTCCATGTGGACCATGTTCTTGATCCTCTTGTCTGGCGCATCCTGGTAAACCTGATCAAAATCTGAATGATTAAGGACATAGGATGGCTGCCTCCTCTTCCTTCCCAGTTGGGCCTCAATCCAAGACTGATCTCGGCTAATGCTACTGGAAGGATTTGTACTAGCAACAGGAGGTTGCGACAAGAGTGAATATGTAGAACTACTGCGAGATGGGGAGCCTAAATCTAATTCAATGCGAATTGGGACTAGTGACTGCTCCGGAACTGGTGTAGGAACTTGAGGCTGAACCTCAGGCACTGGCGGACTTTGAACTGGCCTCTGAACTGGCTCTGTGATAGGCTGTCTGTCAGGCTCCATATGTGTATTAGTAGCAAGCGCCTTGCCTTTAGAATTATTTGGCGCTTGTCCTTTCTTGGGAAGGTTACTCCTCTTCTTCTGTTTAGGTTTTGACGAGGAAGGTAGCGAAGGATTCACCGCTGGCTGCTTTGCTCTAGGCACACTTACCCTCCTGGTCTTCTTGTTGTCAAGGTAAAGTATACTGTTTTGAATAACTCTACTTGACCTCTCTTTTACTGTTGCGTACTCCTTGGCGTACCAATCAATTGCTGGCAGCAGCTGTGTATCGACCTGCTCTCTGAAAAATTGAGGAAGGACTTCTCCCTCATCATCTGATAAACCTCCCACATCTTCTGACAAGAAAACATAAATCTGTGAGAGAGAGAAGCGGCCATAGCTACGTCTGCGAACCTCGAAGTCATCTGCACAATTTGCCCAATAGTCCTCCATAGAAGGCTCATGATATGCGCGTCCAGCAAGGCCAGTTATGTAATGATCCCAAAGATCATAGGCACGAGCCTCAACAAGATACTTGAGATGACATCTCTCTAACTCCTGTCCTGCAACTTTGGCATCAACTGCCGTCTTGCACCAATACATTCCAAACTGAAAAGGAAAATTGGCAGCTGGTCTATGCTTGTGGTGTAAAAGACGATGAACATCATGCAACTGCCTTAGGAACTCCAAAAAGACTGTCTTATCCGAAGGATAACATGGAAGCATAGCTGGATTTCCTATAAATCCATATACTTGGATGTAGGTGTATGTCGGGAACTGAATAAACCAATTTGCCCAACCATCCATTGCTGCTCTAGCAACTGCCGAGATACGAACGTGCAACTCTCGGTCCAAATTTCTCACTGTATAGGTCAGGAAAGCCTCGTGAACACGCTTGAAATGACGTTCAACCTTAGTGAACTCAAGCTGATCATAATACTGATAGACTTTCTGAACACTGAGAATGCCCACGGTGTTTAGTCCTCGGAACTGACCCTGATAAGCGATCAAATACACGAGATAAGAACACATGTGAAACTCATGAGCAACTAAGAAACCGGTGATCTGCTTGTGGATAACATTGTTGATGAAGGATGCCCAGTCATAATGCTCCTGCCCAGATATGATGCGACCAATAATGTAATACATCCAGGGCTGGAAAACATTTGCATGTGATTGACTTGAGACACGATTCAAGAGTGTAATTAGAATCGCATACTTATCCTTGTACTCACCACGACCCACATTGTTTGGCAATCTATTCTTCGCTTGCTTTAACCATTTTTCTGCCATCTTACTTTGGCACTTGTCCACATCAGCATTGAATGCATGCTTACACTTCTTTCAACGTCCAGAGGCTTGAGACTGCAAATGAATCGTCCATCTATTGACACTATCTCACGAGTAGTAGAGTTGTAATGCTTAACACAAGACATCACGAACTCAACACAATGAACGGAGATAGGTATGGAAGCGGCCTCCAATAACCCGGACTGCTGAATGTTTCGAATAATCGAATCTCTGATCTTAACTGGATCTAAGACTGCTTCTGGCAACACCTTGTGAAGATTCGTCTCAACTGTCCTGATGAAGTCGTGCGAAGGACTGATTTAGTCCTGTATTCGAGCTAAGTGTACTGCATTCTGAAAAACTCGCCTATTGACTGTGAACTTGACTATGTTCTAACAAGATTTCTAGAAAGCTAAAAATAGCCTTTTGAAGAGTTATTTTCGGTGAAAAATCTGAGATATGGGTTTTGTCCAAAAAAAGATTCTAAGACAACCCAAAACGTCAGAAATGCGAAAATTTGACTTCTACTCGACCATGCAAAGAGTTTTCAGTTGAGAAAATTAGAAACTCGAGAACGAATGCTCGGGAGTTAAAAATTCCTGAAAAATCAAACGGACGAATTTAATTCGAGGAAGTTGTATAGAAATGATCTAGATGTTCAGACTTGTCAAATTCGCCAATTTTAGGAACATGCGAATTGGATTTTGAGAGAAATTTGAGAATCAAGGAAGAAAAAAACGTTTTTATATGCTCTTTCTTCTGTGAAAATCGCCCCTGTTCTTCAAATTTGCTGATGAATGTGAACTAAAACCTGCAAAAAGACTTGTTTGATGAAAACACCCTTGATTGCTGATGATGAATTCGCCTTTGCCTGTAAAATTTGCCTTTGCCTTGAAAACTCGCCTCTGCTCTTGAAGAAATACGAATTTTCTTGAAGTTGAATGATTATTTAATGATGGCGCCATGCTTAAATAAAGAGAATTCACACCATATTGTTGACTACAAGATTTAAAACCTTAACTAAATTAGAAGGCTTCTGATTGGACCCCCTCCAGTTACACTGACACTGACTTGAAGTCCGGAAATAAATAATAATAAAATATTTATCATGCAATTTGCAAAGGCGCCAACTTTAGAAAATCACCATTTAATGCTTAAATATGCAAAAATAAATATTAAATATTATTTCAAATCAGTTGACAAACCATGTGAAGCTTTAGGATTCACCGACGAACTTTACTAATTTCAAAAAGTCTTCATTTGACCTCATAGGCATCCATTTGCTCAAAATATTGCATTTTTTATTAACTTCCTACTTTGTAGCTGACTACAAAGTTATGACTGGCCATCTTCGACACTAATTTCTGGGTGATCGGATGACGCTGAGGCTGAACGAGAATATTCATTGCGAAGCCTGCAGAGCAAGGATGAAATGTCTGTTGGGAGTCATCATTGCAAAATCCATCATTTAACACCTCAAAGAATTAGGCGCCCTTGATTAAATTGATTTTCAGGTACCAGACAACCATTTCTTCAAACTGCCATCTGACGCTTCAAACGGCCGCTGATGACGAACGGTGAACCCTGCTGATAGGAAAACACACTCACTGCATGACTAGAGGTATTCCGCATCCAACAAATATATGCAAGGCATCTAAAAGGTGCATTAGGAACCCCTAAAGTAAAAGTGCCCTTGGCTTGAAAAGACACGAACACCATTTTAATGAAAGTGCAACTCTCAACCAAATGCCCTACTTTGACCTCTGATATCTGGAGCTGGGATGACCTGATTCAAGCACTGTCTGTCTCGACGCGTAGCTAGAAGGATCTACGAGAGATGTCTCTAGAGATGACGAAGCAAGAAAACTGCTTCTAAAACCTTAAATAGAAAGGCGCCTTTCCCAAGATGGAATAGATGACCAAACTTGGCCATTTTTTGAGCCGTCTTCGTTTTACAGTGTTTCACCAAAGACCTTGCACGTACGAGCGTTTGCCAAATCCCGAAGGCTGACGGTTGGGCTCGTTGGATAGATAGAGTAATTACGCTCAAGTCCCGTGAAGACTTCGAACGTCAATAACCTCATTTGATAGGCCTAAAGGCTAGGCGCCCCTGGCCTACAAAAATACAATGAAATTTATATGCTTCTCCGCCCGTGAAATTACGTGCCTGATAGAATCTCTGCCACGATCTTTTAGAATGTCGGATTAACAGGCAACTTGGTGCATTGCGAAGCTGGACTAGAGTAGCACTGATGTCAGGAAGACCTCGTTAGCAAACTTTGCCATCTTAAAGGTCATTTTAAAGGGCGCCCCTGAGCTACAAGGGCGCAATTACACCATCTGAAAGATTCCTGTGATGTGAACTCACTTCATAAGCTCATCTTCTGACGTTGATTGTCGGAGCTTTGGGTCTTGGATGATTGCATACGATATCTCGTCAGACAGGCAGACTAGTCGTGAAAAGATTGACTGCATCAATTATTAGGAAAACCAAGATCTAACCCCCCTTTAAGAGGAACGTCAATAACCTCATCTGACAGGCCTAAAGGCTAGGCGCCCCTGGCCTACAAAAATGCAATGAAATTTATATGCTTCTCCGCCTGTGAAATTACGTGCCTGGTAGAATCTCTGCCACGATCTTTCAGAATGTTGGATTAACAAGCAACTTGGTGCATTGCAAAGCTGGACTAGAGTAGCACTGATGTCAGGAAGACCTCGTCAACAAACTCTGCCATCTTAAAGGTCATTTTAAAGGGCGCCCCTAAGCTACAGGGGCGCAATTACACCATTTGAAAGATTCCTGTGATGTGAACTCACTTCATAAGCTCATCTTCTGACGCTGACTGTTAGAGCTCTGGGTCTTGGATGACCGCATACGATATCTCGTCGGACAGGCAGACTAGTTGTGAAAAGATTGACTGCATCAATTATCAGGAAAACCAAGATCTAACCGCCCTTTAAGAGGTGCGCCCTTGAGCTACAGGGGCGCAAAAGCTGAAAAAGACAAGCTTCTGCAAACTGCAACTTCTGGAATCTTCAACTTCTGATGTCTGCAACCGGAGTTACGAGTCTCGGATAGCCTCACTGGATAGCTCATCGGATAGGCAGACTGATCCTGAAGAGCTTGGCTGTATTCATGAGCATTTGTCACAAAATTTAGGCCTTCAAAAAGAAGGGCGCCCCTGAGCTACAGGGGCGCAATTTTGCTTTTCCTCGAGAAATCTTCAAAAGTTGACTATTGAAATCATCATCTTGGTCACTGAAACGATCATGAACTTGTATAATTGTCGTCGTGAAATGCTCCTCCACCGTGAATTGCTTCGCTCTGAGTCTCTGATTCAGGTTCTGATCAACTAGAACTGCCTTTAACTGACAAAACACTGACAAAACTCCATGCTTGATATTGCCCAAAAACTGCATTTGACATCATTTTAGCAAGGTTTAGGCTATTTTATGCAAAATGCCTTGATGAAGCAAAAAATTTGGTTTGGGTACAACAATTTAGTATTGTTCATTTGTTCATATAGATGTGAATTTCTGTTTAGATATCTGCTGCATTAGGTAGAAGTAGTGGTCCCACAAGAATTACCTAGAGGACTATTGTGAGAAAGCAACTGGAGTGCCCTTGTTTGCATTTTGGAACTCAATTATTTTAGGAACTAAAATAATTTTTATTTGTTCTATATCTTTTCCAAATAATAAATTCTAAAATAATGAATCCCTTGATGTTTTACAAGATTAGAGCCTTTTTAGAATTTGTTACATCTTAAGAATTTCTTAAACATGACACGAGGAATGGCACTCTACACAACTATTTATTACAGAAGTACCTAAGTATTTATGTCCTTAGTCACATGATTGTATAGAAGTAACTTTTCTTCATCACTAATTTAAGTAACAATTACTAATTACATATACTTTTGGCTTGCATGCTAGTTACACAAAACATTCTCTTGTGCATTTGAAATAGACCCAGTATTAGTTTTTTTTGCTAGATATGGGATCTATAGGGGCCCAACCCCTTGGAAGTTGTAATGTCCCCTCTCAAGGCCTAGTCAATTGGTGACAGTTAGCCTATCTATCAGGTTCCTATACACTAATGTGGTTGGTTAGGGAACTCCATGGTTCTCGGAGCCATTGCAGCTCCGTTCCTTATTTTCATGGTTGGCCTTGAGCTCAGTTTTTAGTATGTTTCATGTTGATGCTTTTGGAAGTGTTTGCCTTGAGCTCCACATTTCTTGGAGCCCATGTCTATTCTATGCTCCATAGGGACGCGTCCCCTGCCTTTTTTGGCTCGTACCCGTATCGGGGACGAAACGGGGACGTGGGGACGACCAAGAAACGTCCCCTAGCCATCCCTTTTTTCACATAAAGTTTCCGAAACTTCCAGGGGACTTTTTTTACAGATTTAGGGGACTTAGGGGACACTAGCAGTACCTGGTACGGCCAGGACGTCCCCTAACCGTCCTGGGGATTGCTAGCCATCCCCTATGGCCCAACAACATCTTACTTTATTTTTTTGTAAATATTAAAAAATGAAGAATGGGAGTTATAAGGGATTAAAAATAAAAGTATGTGTTTTAATTGCCAAGAAAGGTCATGGGAGTTATGGAAAAATGAATAAAAAGTGTTTTGAGGTCATTTTCATTCTATGTTGGAGAATTTTTGAGAACAAGATATTGTTAGTTGATCTGTGTTCAGCCAAGGGCTTTGTGAAGATGAAAACCTTCATAGAGGACATCAACTACGAAAGTGAAAGATCCTTCCTTGTTGGTTTGTAGGTGGTTTCATTCAGGAACTATGTAGAGGTTTCATTATTGGGAATTTCCAAATTTGGACAAAAGGGTTTATTTTCAATTTTGTGAAGTCTTGCCAAGCAAGACAAAATTGATAGAATTTGTAGAGGGTTGCGAGAGGACCAATTATCTATTATTTTTCAAAGGGTTACATGAATTTTTTTTGTTAAAAATATATATAATAATTGTGAGACTTATTTCTTGATCTTTCCTTCAATTGTACAAGTTTCAGCTATTCCAAGGGAGTCATACAGGTCTGAAATTTCAAGGAATGAAGGCTTTGTATTTAATGGGAAATTCTAATGCCTTCCTTAAGGCTTTTTTGGCACTTGAAATTAGCCGCTCCTCTTTTGAAGAGTCGCATCATTTAGAAGGGGGTTTGAGGAGTGATGTGTGGGTAAGGAAAGAAGACAGCAAGGGTAGATTTGTCGCCTACCACTTGAAAACAATATATACATCTCTAGATATTGCCGTACATGTCTTTAGAGGCTACTGTACTCTTTAAATGGGAGCCGTACCATTTGCTGTGAGCTGTACATTTACGGGAAGAGGTTAAGGAGTATTGAAAAGGCATTTTGATACCTTCATTTTCAGGTCAGCAATATTGTGTATTAAATATTGATCAATTTAAAGTTATATATTGTGGTTTGAAAGATATTGCAATGTTTTGGTAACAACCATAGATGAGAAAATATTAAAGTTTCTATTAAATAAGTTTATGCATTAAACTTGTGTAATGTCCCCTTTTCCTAGGTAGTGATTTATTGCAGAGGTTAGTCCATCACTTGGTCCTTGTGGACTACTAGGGCAGTTAGGGAGCCCTTTGAGGGCATTTGCAGACTTGTTCAGTCAACCTTTGAGTTTAGTTGGTGTTTTCCTAGCTCAGTGTTACCAGGGTCCTCGCAGTGTGCTTTCCGAAGCTTATTCAGTCAGTTTATCCATACTATTTATAGTAAGTCATTGGGGTCTTTGGTATGGTTAGTCAGCAATGTTACTATTTTGGGATTGATGGTAGAATTATATCCCAGATTTATCATGGTTTAATTATGGTACCAAGTATTAAGTTTTAATATCGTTAATTATAAAGTTAAATGAAATATTTAAGTTTATGTGTTATTAATATATTTTAAAAGAGGACTTTATAAAAGGGGATATAAGTGATATTTTTAAAGAATACTTTATAATATAAAGTATAGCGCCCAATTTAAAAAGGGGTTATAAGGTGGGAATGAAATTAAATAAAATATATTTCAAATGCAAATTAGGGCGTGGAAGTTTGGGAAATATAAATGGCATTTGTGAGCCCATTTGAAATAGCTGGGAAGAAGAAAATTGTAATGGTTTGTAGGTAGACTGGAGAGTTGGTAAATCTCAAGCTTCATCGAGGAGGAAAACCCTCATGAGGAACAACATGGTACAGGAGTGAAAGATCTCCCAAGCCTGCTTGCAGATAACTCCATTACAGGGGTTGTGCATTGTGCTTTTAGAGATTGTTTGGAAATTACAAGAAGATTCATTATTCAGGGTTTTAATGATTTGTCAGGAGATTGCAAGTGTATTGATCATCATTGTTAAAGCAAGTGTTTGGAAATTACAAAGGGTATCCAAAGAATTATCAAAGTGTTTGCAGGCATGGAGTTGCTAAGAAAGGGTTTGAAGATTTAAGTGCCTCATATATTTGGACGCCAAAGTCAGGGTTTGATGATTTTATCAGCAGGTGAATTGATCAATAGAAGTCATTTTATCTGAGGGTTGCGTTGGAGATTTGGAGAGGGATTGAGGGGTAAATCCCTTGTTCTTGGTGTTGAGTTTTGGCTTCAAATAGAGTGCCAACAAGGAGGCACCATTTTCAGCTAGGGACATGAAAACTCATCTCAGATCACCAAAGGCATGTGAGAAGATTGGCACGGGTTGCCTATGAAGTGTGACGGCTGCTTATTCTTTACTCAAACACCATACGTATGAGGGACGTGGTTGTTTATTGGGACAAGTTTGGAGAGGCATTTCATCCCTATCTGCTGGATATTACTCGGGAAGGAGGGACATTGGAAATTTATATCTTTGCTGAGCGTATACCATCTGTTCTGATTTGAGGGAAGTGGATTTTCCCATTCTACCAACAACTGCAGCTGTAGTGACTGTAGCGTCACACATTTCCAGACACTAAAGGCTGTGTATAAGGTGAGGTTGCTGCTGTGTGGAGGTCCATACCATCCTCTTGGGGTGACGTCATACTTAATGGTGTACGGCCTGTGTATAGAATGAACAGGTCAGAAATGTAATAATCCTTGAATGAATATTGCTGCAACATTGTATTTTTCTGTTATGAGCAATTTCACAATTCATTTGGTGTTAGTAAAAATCTGATTTCAGACTTATTTTAACGCATTGAGTCCTTATCATTTGGTTTATACTCAAGATCAAATCAAATTGGTATGACACTAACTGTTTGACAATATGCCTTACATGTCAAACTGAGAATTAATCGAGCAAAAATTGCAAAGGGTTTGTTCCAACTGGGGTGGGACATTACAACTTGCCTTGAATGAAGATATTATTTCTATAAGCAATGGAATGAATTTTGCATTGAATGCATTGGAAAAAACTCTTCAATACATTAAACAAAGAGAAGAAACAACAGTCTTGCAAAGTGTTTGACAGAATGCTTGCATGATTAAAGTCAAAAACATATATGGGTTTTGGAAAAAAATTGGTTTTAAAATCAGGGGTAGTCATTACAAAAGTAAAGTAACTACATAGCATATTGTCATAAAGGATTACAAAATAGAAGCTACATATTTCCACGAGTGAAAATTAGATAACACAACAAGAAATATAGCCTTCAAAACCAAAACACTAAAGAACCAGAGAGAATCCAACTAAAACCTGAGCACTAAAGCCACAATCCTACTCTAATTAGAGGTCTATTTTAACACCTGGATCTGGGATGGGATGACTGTTGGCTCTAATAAAATTGTTGGATGACAAAGCAGGCGGGGTGAAAGTGCTTGAAATCTCAAGTACATCGTCTCTAAAAACAACTCTCAAATTGTCATGTCCCAGGAAACATAACACTAAGATTACAAAATCCATATTGTTATAATTATAATTATCAAGGATAATATTATAATTATAAATAACATAGTTTGCAGACTCTTGAGGACTCAGCGGATTCGCCATGGACTCGCGAGTCCTCCGGCCTCCCGAGTCAACTCGCCACGGACTCGGGAGTCGAGTCCAGGAGAGTCCTGGCTCGGGACTCCCGAGTCCCTAGCCAGGACTCTCCTGTGCAGCTGGGACAGCATAAAACACAAAAACGCCTTATTTTATTTTATTTTTTGTTTCATTTTCACAGTCTAGGTTGCCAATATAGGTCTGCAAATTGATTTGGAGCTGATTGAAGCCAAGAGAACGAGCTAAAAGGATCAAAATAGAGTCAGGTAAGTGATCTAACACTTCTTTTTTTTAATTTTCTTTCATTCAAAATCAAAAAATTCAAGAGAAATAAGGGGAAATGTTGCCAAATTTTTTTCTATTTTCTTTAATAGCCTAATTCCTACAATTTCTAGCTTGGTTTTGCATTCTTTTTTTTTTGCAATTGTTTGAAACTTTGAATCATATTTATTTGCTGATTTTTTAGCGAACCCTAACTGATTTTTTTTTTTGTTTTCCATGTTGAACTTCCAGCAATGTCATCTTCAAATCCAAGGGGAAATAGAAAAGACCTTGCATGGAAGTATGGAATTCCAGGAAATAAAAAAGGTGAAGTGACATGTACTGAATGTGAAAAATGGATGATAGGAGGAATAAACAGATTAAAATACCACCTTGCTAGAATACCTGGGCAAAATGTGGGATGCAAGAAAGCTACTCCTGAGATTATTAGAGAGATGAAGGCCGTTCTTGCTGACTATGAGATAAAAAAAGATGAAAGACAAAAAACAAAGGATGCCCTAGCAACTGCGATGAGTGGATCCCAATCCCATTGTGTTGCAAGTCCAAGCTTTCGTGCTCCACATTCATCTTTTGGTGAGAGTCCTGATGGTTCCTTTTCTACTGCTAGTGCTGACCAGGGTCCTTCATCAGGACCAAATTATTTTATTCCACGTAATGTTCCAGGAGCACAACCTTCACTTGAAGGTACTGGTTGGAATAAGGAAAAGCATCATGAAGCTAGGATGGTTGCTGCAAACTTTGGTACTACAATAATCTACCTTTCAATGTTGCAAACAACCCATATTGGGAAGGTTTGGTGAACGCCCTTACAGTTGCAGGAAAGGGGTTTAAGACCCCATCATCTAGAGATTTGAGTGGGCCATTGCTAGAGGAAGCCGTAAAGAATACACGGCTTGTGGTTGATGAGCAAAAGAAATTTTGGAGAAGAAAAGGTTGCAGCATTTTATCTGATGGGTGGACAGATGGACGAAATAGAACTCTTCTTAACTTTTTAGTGTCCTCTAATGGTGGATTGGTGTTCCTAAAATCAATGGATGCCTCCCATGAAATCAAAAATGCTGAGACTTTATGCAATCTATTAGATGAGGTGGTCCAAGAGGTTGGAGTTGATAATGTTGTCCAAATCATCACGGACAACGCAGCTGCTTATGTAGCTGCAGGTAGACTACTTATGGAGAGGTATCCCACAATTGTATGGTCTCCATGTGCTGCACATTGCTTGGACCTATTGCTAGAGGACATTGGGAAGATTTCATGGGTCAAAAGAGTGGTTGAAGATGCAAAAAATGTTACAAAATTTATCTACAACCATACTTGGGTGCTTTCTTTGATGAGGAAATTCACAAATGGCAAGGACCTTGTGCGACCTGGAGTGACACGATTCGCTAGCCACTTCCTCACATTGCAAAGCATTCTTGGTGCCATTGGTCATCTCAAGCAAATGTTCGTGTCCGATGCTTGGAAGGAGTCCTCATTTTACAAGAAACCTGAAGGGGAGAGGATTGTTGCCATAGTTTTTGATGAGACATTCATCAAAAATGGAGAGGAGTTGATGGGGGTAAGTAGCAATCACACAAAAAAAAATTATACATGATAATCTATTTGCTGTTTTTATTTTTTGAGGGGTTAATTTTGTTATAATTTAACATTTGTTTTCATTTTTTTAGGTGACAGAACCTTTGGTGAGGGTTCTTCGTATGGTGGATGGAGATGGCATGCCAATGGGTTTCATCTATGAGGCCATGGATAGGGCCAAAGAGGCCATATCACATTACTATGGTGGCAACAAAAGGAAATATGAAATCATATGGCGCATCATTGATCGGAGATGGACACACCAACTCCACCAGCCGATTCATGCCTTTGCCTACTTCTTGAATCCGAAGTTCTACTTCTCGGAAACATTTAAGGCGGATGAGGAGGTCATGGATGGTCTTGTCACATGCATTGATAGGATGGTGCCTGATCGTGAGCTGAGAGATAAGGTGCTTGATGAGTTGGAGGTGAGATTTGTTATATCTTATTTATGAAATTGCAATGTTGAGCCTTGACTATCTATGAATTTTCTATATTTGATTTACTTTTTCTTTTATCTATTCAAGGTTTACAAGGGTGCAGAGGGGAGACTCTTTTCCTCCCAACAAGCAATTGAAAGAAGAGGAAAACAACAACCAGGTAAAAAATGAAATTAGAAACTTGATTCTTACATATAGATTTTTTACTTTATTCTTATTTCTTAATACTTATATTTTTTAAACATGTTTTTGTAGATCTATGGTGGGAAAACTATGGTGCTAGCACACCAAATCTTCAAAAGCTAGCCATACGTGTCTTGTCGCAGCCATGCAGTGCTTCTGGGTGTGAACGCAATTGGAGTTTATTTGAGAACATTCACACAAAGAAGAGAAACAGGTTGACTCAGCAGCGCTTAAATGATTTAGTTTTTGTTCGGTACAACCTTCGCCTTCGAACTAGAAAGGTGGAGGGTGTTTCACACGAGTCCATCGACTTGGATGACATTGATCCATATGGTGAATGGACTATTGATGAACAAAATGATGAGGCTGATGTCTTACTTACTGATGAGGATCTTGCTGAATTAGAGAGAGCAGCAGCAGAAGAAGAAGAAGCAGCAAGATTGGATGGCATGGAGGACGACGAAGACACATTTGAATATCATGTTTCCCCTTCTCGATCTCCTAGTCCTCATTTGGATACTATAGCACGGGCACCTTCTAGTTCTAGGCCTTCAAAATTGGCTACCATTGGGAGGGGAAAGAGGAAGATGTAGACTACATGTGGTTGTTAATGTTTTCTTCTTTTTGACATGATTATATGTAAACATTTATAAACTTATGATGTTGTTATACATTGAAACTATGAGTATTTGATGACTATGAATGATTAAATTTCAATTATTGAGTGTTTGATGATCATATGACATGTGTAATCTTTGAATTATGAGTGTTTGATAATCAAATTAGGCTCTTATGTTCTCTAAATGCATTAATTTGTTCTTTTTCTTTGTAAAACTACGGTTTTTTTTTAGTCCTTGCCGAGTCTTTTCCTGAGTCCGTGCCGAGTCTCCGAGTCCGAGTCATATTTTGGGCTGCCGAGTCCGCGGCGAGTCCGAGTTTGCAAACTATGATAAATAATATTGGAACAATAATATAATCATTATGATATAATAGATATCAAAATAATAAATATAAAATAGCAATCTAAATATTATTATAATAATAATAATCATTGAAGAGAATATTATAATAATTATTGTATATATAACGTTATAACTATTAAAATAATACTATAATCATTTTAATATAATGGGTATTAAAGTATATAACATTAATATAAAACTCCGACATAAATTAGTATTTATGGAATATAAAATTTTATAATGAATTATAATAGGGGACATTACACTATCACGTATCATTGAGTCTTGACCATTATGTTTAAAATATACGATGGTAAATACCTCTCTCAAGCATTGATATTATTGTGGGAATCATAAACCGAAATATATTCTCATCAACATTCATTTTTGGTTATTACCATGATCATATCTTGAAGTCGGGAGGAATCGAAGACCATAATAGATAGTATCGGGACTTTTGATTATTAACTGCCGCCAACAATATCCTATACTAAATTGGGGGTTTGGAGTTAGCAGGCTCTTAACCTTATTCTGCCATCCCAAGTGTTATTTTCCTCCGCAAGCAATATAAGAGACGTCCAAGACAACATGAGGATTAAAGACTTGATTCGATACAAGCCACCGCTTCCTCTATCATATAACCGATAGGCCAAATAATCGAATGACAAAAGACTGTCTGTATTGAAAACTTCTCTCAACTACAAACTTAGTAAATAAACACGGTGATGCCATGATTGGAGCGATAAGGAGGAATAACTAGTTGAGAGTTGCGATTCTTTAACTAATGATATTTGCTTATTAGGCATTGACTTGTTATCTAAGATATCTAGTTAAGCATTGATTCTAATTGGGCACATCAAGTAATACTTCGGAAATTAATGAAGCTTCTAAGAGCAGCGTTTAACACAAACAAAGAGACATATCTCTTATCAAATGAAGGAAGTGAAAGGTGGCATTCCTTGACAAATTAGGGATATAAGAAGGGACATATTTCAAGGCAAAGGGGAGGGAGATGGAACAGTTATGCGGAAATATATATAAACACTCAGGATTTGAGTACTCCTAAGGATTTGGGGTTATTTAGACAAGGAACGCATGAGTAATGAGTAATATTCAGGAACAACGCCTCTCCATTTCACATGAATGAAAGATATAAATTTGAACAACAGATCTTTTGATGCCATACCCGATGAGATATTATATCGCTTGGCTTTAGAGTAGTCTATGAGAGATAGCAAATGTTTTCTCTTTGTCACATGATCATTCTTGAGCTAATTACTAGCCCAACGTCCATTCTCAGAATCTACATCAGAATATTGGTATTATTGCTGCTATCATAGTAACTATTCTTATTCATATACATATATATACGGAGTGGACTAGCATAATCACTAGTTGGAATGGCCTTTTAGCAAATTGATTTCCTAATCTATAAGATAGAAGTAAACATTCATAGAAGGGACATTACACAAATTGTCAACGCATAGCCAAATCTTGGCAGAACTACAATAAATCTGCTTGCTTTTTCAGAAGAGCCTTGAAAGTGCAGCACAACTCTGCAATTTCTTTGGCTTTTTCTAGTAGGGGAGGCCTAGATTTAATAGCTAACATCTCCAGATTGTTGATGGAACCTAGAATATCCACTTCTACACTAGGCACCACCTTTCCCATGATCTAATAAAAAATTAGCATCAACCCGATGGTTGAGCTTAGCCTCAAAATCCTCCACAACAGAAGCCCTCATTTGCAGAGCTCTAGAATTAGCCATGTTGTCCTCTCCTAAGACTAATTTCACAAAGCTCAATATAAATTATCTACAGAATTAGCTATGTTGTTCTCTCCTAAGACAATTTCACAAAGCTCAAGATGAAATCATCTAGAATACAAAAGGAATTTCTTAGATGGTGGTTTGAAACAACACAACCAAAAGGTGGATCTTTGTTAGAGAGAGTATGCATGACTAGAAGCTTTCTGGATTCCATAGCCAGACCATACATGTAATGCACAATTGAGGAGAATGAGAGCAACAAAAGCCAAGTTAAACAAGCAATAAGCCTTTTGGAAGATTCAAAGTCAATCTTAATAGATTCATGTGATCAAAATAACCCAACCTTAAAGTTATACATGCCATGATCTGATATTGAATGGATGGCCACCACCCAAGCCGTCCATGCAAAGCCAAACTTGCTTTATATTGATTACTCCTATACAATCAATCAATGGTGTCCAAGCCTACAAAATTCTGCATGAGGTTTATCTAAAGTTTCGCACAATATTAGAGTTTTGTGGGGAAAAGTCCTTGCACAATAACTACACAATATCCCAATCCTCTAGAGAGTCACCAACCTCTGAGGAGGATGGAAGCTAATCAATACCTTCGTTAGTTAGGCAATCCTCCACATGATTTCCTACTCCATAACAATCCTTGAAAGTAGTGTCATTAAAACTATGAACAATCTCCAAAGTTTCCTCCAAGATGATTCACAATTTCCAATTCAAAACAAGTTTGCTAGACATGCCATGGATACCTAAAAAGGAATCAATTTCCAACAATAGACCTCTATAGGGAAAGGAAGTCGCCAACTGAAGACATGAGGGGCTAAGGTTTCCGCCTCATTATTTGATCTCTGCATATAAAGAGACTAGAGCTAGGTCTTACAACCACCCTAGCCCTAGCTTGATCAAGATTGCTCCTGAAAGGTCCAACAAAATTCAGTTATAAACAGCTATCCTTGGGAGAAATTCACTTGCAACTTTGCTGTTGGTACAATTTTCGCTTACCGCTTGAACAAGGGAATGGACCTAGTGTTAGTTAATGAATATTCCTAGCACAAATAGGTCAAGAATATTCTTGTGTTAGTTAATGAATAAGTTGTAATTGTGCTTAGCTCCAAAAGGACTACAAGGTTGGGACAAGATTAGAGGACTCACTTTTAAATGATAGTGTTTTCCAACCCATTCTACTCAACAAACAATAGCAAAGAAGACATTCACAAGTTTATAGGCAAGCAATAATTGCACACATCAAAGATTTGATGTGAAGTGAAGATTGAGAATTTTTGTTACTTCATGCTTGGGTCGTTATCCCTTAGATAGCTAGTGGCAAAGAAAAGAGCCTCTTGTCAATCTACTTATATTTCTACAACTCATCAATAGTTAGGTCCCTAATCTCAACCTTCGGTGAAACCCTCTCAATACATGTTGAAAGGCCCTCAATAACCTCTCTATTAACATGCTTGAAGTCATTGTGAAGAAAAAATATGGGGTTGATATAGTATGTTGTTACATGAATGGGTTAGTTGAATTGTTTGTACTTTTTTCCACCTTTGATCAATAATGTTTTCAAATGGGATTTTTTTCGCTACTTTCAATGTAATAGTTATGTATGGCCTCCTTGGCATTGTCTACGACCTCATACAGGTACCCTATTAGGTTTTGTTTCCCATCCACCAAGCACAAAACCTTGACTAAAGGATTTGATACCTACAAAGAAATTGAAGTTGCGATTAAAAATAAAACTAAAAAAATCTATGCTCCCCATAGTTTACAAGATAATTTTTTAGGCCTTTTTTTTTAGGGACAATAGGAGATAACTATTAAAAAAATAGGGAAAATTTTACAATATAAAGAAATTTAAAATATTCAAATGATGACATTGATAAGGCATTCATCATAGACATTATAAAATCTTAATACATAACATTAGACTTGTTGAGATTTCACATGAGAGTTGAAAAACAAATTAACAAAATTTAATTGCTTTCATTGTTAATGTGCATATATATTATATAAAAATTGTAACAAAATTCCCAAAGGCTGCAAGTTTGAACTAGAAGATGACAAAAACATAGAAAATATATTGTTGTCCCTAATCAACATCTGCCTTTGATACGACTGCATCAAAATTAGAGGCTGAATTTGAGTCACTGCTAGTATGAGGGGATGCTTCATCTAATGCAACCCCAACCAATCCCTCCCATGCCTTCTCCTCAACTTGGATCAACATCCCAATGTGCAATTAAAGTCACGTGATATTATAGCTACAAGGCACCATCCACGGCCACCAACTTCTCTAAGTGTTGAAAGTTAAGGTTGTTCTTTATGGCTGATTGAATGAAGCTATATGAGAGCCATTTCCTCTTTATAGTAGAGGAATTAGCAACTTGTGAAAGGAGGCAAATGGTAGGTATCCTTAACTCTAGTGCATCCTTGTCATGCCACATCCACCATCCAATAAGATTCGGTCTAAGTTAATGTAGCTCTATATGTCCTTACCTTTGGTTTGCTAGAGATTGGACCATGGAGATTGACAAAGACTAGCTGCTGTGTGCAAATTATGGAAGACTTCTTATTAGCATACATTTTTTGAAGGGCCTTTATCAACACTTCATTATGAGGTGGAGGTACTTTTCTAAACCTAACTACATACCATTTGGGATTTAGAGCATAGGCTTTCATTTGAAGTGGGGTGTTTGTAGTGTTCCATTTCTACATGACAATGGGTCTAATACGCTTCTCATAAAATCCCAAAGTAGGATCTTTGCTATGAATGGATTGCTTCATCTTCCCAAGCATACTAGCAAATGCCTCAAAAATCTCTCGAAGGCTAGGAGAGTTTGTAATAACATAACGTCTTACACAATTGGTGTGATAAAGGAGCAAACATATCTGCAAGTGCAAACAAGTTACAAAATTATAATTTCAAAACAAATTAAAACTCAACTGACAAAGAGTGAATGCTATTACAAAGAATGAAAATAATTTACATTTTACAAACATTAGTAAATTAACTTTTTAAAAATTTAATAATGAAGTTAGCAATTTCTTACCTCATTGTGGACCAACACTCATTGTCAAGGATCTTTTGTTTCACATTTCTTCCTTCAATTGTGTTTGCCTTTGGTCATCTACCCCACTCTGAATTAACCACCATTAATTATAGAGGCTTATGCACCTCAAGCATTGTCTTTAACAAAATAAAGTAGCTAGCATATCTAGTATCCATGGGCTTGAGGAATTCCTCAAAAAAAATTCTAAACAAAGCAAGTGAGGTGTGATAGTTGCAAATAAACATCAGTACATCTCTAGCTTCTACCAACACTGTTGTACCCCAAAATTAAAATTTTTGTTACACTTGGACATTTTGAAGAAATAAGTAAAAGTCTTGTTAAAACAGTCGAAAAGGTCAAAATTTGGGTGTGCATGTCTTGCATGGAGGGTTAAAACACAAAATTTTCAATTTCTGACGATCTGGGTCTGCTAAGAGCAGCTTAACCTACAAAACCCAGATCTCAGTTTTTCATCCCTAAATTTTAGGAAATTTTTAGAAATTTTCGAAATAGTAACGTTTTCGGTTTTTCGGTTTCTTTCAAACGGATCTGGCAAAATTTTCTAAAAATAGAAAGTTGGTCCGACAGTCGAACTGATTTTGATTGGCTCAAAATGTGTCCGTATTAGGTGGTGCAGTGAATCTTAAAATAATCAGTTTTGCCCTACTGGGTCTATTCAGCTTTTTCAGAAGCATATCTGGAGTTCCGAGGTCATCAATGGAGGTCATCCGACTGCCAGGCGTTAATTTTAGCATTCAAAACTTCCAGCAGAAAGTGAAATGATGAACATGCACGAGGATCGAGGAAGAAAAGTGAAAAGTCATGAAAATTTTCTAAGTCTGCTAAGTTTGGGCGCCCCAGTTGAAGAAAGGCGCCCACCTTTTCAGGGTACCAGATGAAGGAATTAGGGTTACGGTCTCCAATGGAAGTTGCTCAGTTTTCAGTCAGCTTCGCGATGGATATCCCCGTCAGAGCATCCGATGATCCAGTCTCCGGCAAATTCAAGTCAAAGTAGAAGGTATGAAGTGAAAATCTGAAACTTGAAGTTGAATAAATTAAGAATTTTTCTAAGTCTGGAGAAACTGGGCGCCCTAAGAAGAGAAAGGCGCCCAACTTTTCAAGGGTGCAAACAGAGGAATTTGCAGTCGAAGTTACAACGAGATGTCTTCAGAATTCAACTGGCTTTGCAGTGAGCTATTCACACGACAAACGGAGCTCGCAGTCATCAGATTCAAAAGGCTGAACAGAAGGTCCGACGAGAGGTAAAAAGAGAAATTCAAAGCAAAAGTAAAAATCAAAAATAAAAAAGAAATTCAAAGCAAAAGTAAAAAAATCAAAAAATAAACTAAGTGTTGGTAAACTGGGCGCCCCCAGCCAAGATAGGCGCCCAACCTTTTGAAGGGTAAAAATCCACTTTTTGACAAACGTGCCTCCAGAGCACCCCCCTTCATTCTTCGTCAGCTTCGCGATGAGCACAGCCATTCAGCAATCCGACGCCCGGAGCTCAAGATTTAACGAGATCGTCTGCGGAAGAGAAGTTAATGAAGAACTTGGAAATCAGGAAAATGGCTAACACTGAAGAAACTGGGCGCCCCTAGAAGGAAAAGCCTCCCGTGAATTCGGAGGTCGAAATCAAGTTTTTAGCAGGAGGTGCCTCCAGAACATCTTCTTCGAAATCAGTCCGGCTCCGCAGTGAACCACTCAGCTCGCCTGTTGGGTAAACCTGTCAACGGGAAATCAGTGGCGAAGTGGCGTGTTAAAATGAAGAAAAGTTGAAAAAGTGGAAATTTTGACTAAGTCTGGTGAAGTTGAGCACCCCTCTTGGAGAAAGGCGCCCAAATCTTCATGCCTTAGAAGATTTTTGAAGATTTTCAAAATTTCAAAATTGCAAAGGAAGAGGGTGGCGTCCAAACTTGAGAAGATGAGATTTAGGGTTTTTGGAATAAAAGCAGAAAAAAAGCAAAACCTAAATCAAAACCTAAGTCTATTTAACTCTTCTTTTCAATGTATTTTTCATTATTTTTGCAGGTAGCATCCAGAGGAGAAAGTTGGAGCAGCAAGTTTGAGAAATTTTTGTGATTCAAGAATCCATAGTTGCTGGTTTTACATCAGATTTTTCAGACCAGCAAGCATAAACCATTGTTCTTTCAAGCTTTTTGTTCCAGAAGATCAAATTTTTCAAGCAGAAGGCCAAGGCTTTCAATTTTTCAGTCATCTGGGTCTTTTTGCCTCTATCTTCTGAAGAATTTTTCAAAGACTTCATCAAGTTGCAGCAAGTGCTTTTATCTTGCATGTCAGTGAAAACCTCAGTGCATTCAAAATTCAACCATCTGGGTCCTTTCCAATCAGTCTTCTGAAGAAAACCCATATCGCAGCTTTTTTTCAAAACCTAGGGTTGGCTGCTTTTTCGATCAAACGTCAGAGTTTTGCAATTTCAATCAACTGGGTCCATTTCTAATGATATTCTGAACAAAACCCAGATGCCAGCTTTTTTCGGGAAAAGTTGAAGAAATTAGGGTTTGCTGCTTTTTCAGTCAAAATTCAAGATTTTCAAAAACGGACGATCTGGGTTGTCTTGTATCGTCATTCTGAACAAAACCCATATCTCAGAAAAATTTCTCAAAAATTCGTCCGTTGAAGCACAAAAATCAGCATTCTAAAAATAGAAATTGCACAAGACTTGTCTGAACCAAGGCGAGTTTACAGTCATTCTTCAAGTTTTCTGAAATGGAGTACACTCCTAATGTTTTCAAGTCCGAATCAGCACTTTTTCATAATTACATCAAAACAGCTGAGACAGACTTGCATCATGTCAAGCCGGTGTTCGACCTACACGCCTTGGAGAGAGCAGGCAACGCTTCAATCAGGAACCTGGGTCATTCTGGACTCCTCGCAGCAGCATCTATTCCTATATCAGTTCAGAGCCTTGAGTTCGTAATCGCTTGCATTAAGCATTACAACCCGGCTACTAGGGAGATCCAGTCAGCAGATGGCAGGTTGATTTGCAGTTTAAAGCCTGACATGGTTGAAAAGTGTTTTTCCATTCCCCCATGGCCTGAAAGTGTAACTCTTTCGAGGGATGAGTGTGAAAAGATGTGGAATATGCATAAGGACAAATACAGCAAGAAGATTGCCCAGAGATGGATGAAAGAAAAACATAAGACATTGCCCAAGAATGTCGGGCGAGGAGAGTTCAAGGACGAGGTTGCTATCATCATCACTTTGCTCAACAGGGTCACTGGTTCCGAGGATGCCACCAAGTTCCAACCTTGGATGTTTTATGCCATACCTCACATTATGAAGAAAACCGAGTTTTATGACTGGCCTACTTTGATTAGTGACTGCCTACATCAACAAATAACAGAATATTTCCAGTTTCATGTATTTCACATGGTGTCATATCTAGTCTACCTGGTGGCCTATCAAGGTCAATTCAGAGGATTGAACACCGAGGGATCTTTGAGCGTTCAACACATATATAATTATTATCCTCAGCTGGAGTTCACAAAGTCGTTGCACCACTACAAAAGGGTGAACGAGGCATTCTTGATGTACACGGTGCGTGACTTAGACAATGAATTGCACGTCCGCATCTCTTCAGTTGCTAGGGCAGCAATGGCGGAATGGGCAGATTGGTTTATACAGTTTCCTACCTTTACCTATCTCAGGGTTTATGGTTATTCAGGTGCCCCGCTAATGTTGCCAAGGTATCCGTCAGACGAGGTCATCTTCATGGAATTCTTGAGGCAAGCTCACGGTGTCCACACAGTCTTGAGAAATAGAAAGAAACCCTCTCTTCACTTTCCATTAGGGTTGGGTATTTATACATGCAGGACTGCTGCAGATGCCAGGACAATTGGAGAAGAGTTAGATAAATTCGGTCTCAAATCCTACAGTGAGAGGCGGTCATTTAATCCTCATGGTGTCTATGCTGGCCGGTTGGGGAAGAACTACAATCACATACCCGCACTTGAAGATTTTTGGGCTAACTGTGCAGATGAGTTTGAAGTGCGAAGGCGTAGTTATAGCAGGTTGACTCTCCATCAGATGAAAGATTGTTTAAATGAAGATATAGAAGGGTGGTTGAAGCTCTCCTTTTCATCAGTGAATTTGTCATAGAGATCCCCTCTCAGTACAGTCTTGAAGATGGTTCTTACGTCAGGCTTGAAGAGGTGCAAAATCAGTTCCAGAACGTTGTTCATAGTTGCAGCCCAGTTGGCAGAAGGATAGGTCATATTTCAGTGATGTCAGCAAAGTTCAATAAAGCGGCCAATGAGATTGAAGATTTCCTAAGATCTATTGCAGATGTTCAAGATATTCTTGAAAAGCGGTGTTTTGCTGTTGATGGTATAGATGCACCGAACCGGGACACAATCTCAGACTTCCTAGCGGATGTGATCGAGCTTTAAAGCAGCTTTCTTCTAGAAGCTTTCTTTCCCGCTTTCTTTCTATTCTTGGAATCATCCTTATCCATTCTTTGAGGATAGAAAGAAGATAAGATGTAATAGTTGGCGTTTCCCGCTTTTTCGCTTTTTAGGGTTTTATCTTTCTAGATTTAGTAATAAAGCTTGCTTGCTGAGCAAGCCCTAGATTGTGAAAGCAAGGAGATTTTAGGGTTCCCTACTCCTTGCTTCTCTATAAATAAGAGCCTTTGCTCATTTAGTTTCTTTAACGGTTATTGCGATAACAAAAAGTCTCTTTTAGCCGTAAGTTGTTATTCATGTCGGTTCAGTGTGTTGTGATAAGCAAATTGTTGAGCCTCTTTAGCCAACAAGGAGTTAGTGAGATTGCTGTTTTCTATTGTGTTAAGAATAAGTTTGCAAGCCTCCTTAGCTGCAATTTCTTGTTCAAGGCATGTTAGAAGGGAGTTTTGTTTCAGAGATTTGAGTAATAAAATCATGAGCCTCTTTTGCCTTGGTCGAAAATCTCAGATTTCCGTTATCTATGTTATGCTTTCATGATCTTTATTTCAGCTTACAGTGAAGTGTGTAGGTGTTTGTTGGGAGAGAGATTATTAAAGTATTTTTGTCAGAGAATCTACCTTGTTAATTTCTAACTTCTCTTGCTCTGCTATTACTTGAGAGGTTAGGAACGTCTTTAGTCTAAGTTAGTCGTAGTTGAACTTCTTATCAGAAAATCTCAGCTGCGGCGTTTGTGTTTAAAAAACCTTGTGCTCTAAGCTGATCCAAAAAGATAGGCAACTTAGTTTTAGTTTACTTTCTTTCAAACACCATCAGCAAGAGGGAGCTTCCCCTCCTAATTTGAAGAGCAGTTTATCTGTGCATAGCTGTCCGTTTTCAAATCCGCATTCCAGAGGTGCGAATTTAAACGCCAACAAACACTACCTTCACCCAATCTATCTTCCCAATGCCTTTCAATGCATTGTTTAGCACATGAACACAACATGGAGTTCAAGAAATGTGCTTGTAAGCACCCTCCGCCATTAAACTAACTTACATATATGGTTTGAGTACAAAATTAGAGGCCCCAAACTTTTCTATGTCATCTTTCAAAATCTAAAATTGGAAGAAGTTTGCATCCTTCGTCTTCCATGAACAATCAATAGCTCTAAGAAAATAAGAGCCAATTGAACATGTGACAAAGATATTGATGAGTAGCCGACGTTTGATATTCGACCACCCATCTTGATGATAGAGCAACTTTCCCTCATCCAAATTTGCTTTATTTCTTTCATCAATACACTCACCTTAAAATATTCTCTATCCAAGAGTGTGGTGTGTAGCTTATGTTCTCCATGGGAGGAAATGAGGGCCCAACAACTATTACATCTTTGAACTTTTGTTTGAAATAGAGAGAATGTGCCACATGAAATGGTATGGCATGGGCATAGACAAATTTAGCAATGGAAGACTTTGCCCCCTCTTGTGATTTGCATTAAACAATGCTACAAAAGTAATAGTTCTTTTCTTTCCCTTGACAGAAGTAGAAACTTATCCCCTTTGACTTCCAACATCTACAGTTTGGGTAGGCATTGTTACACTAGGTCGCATAGTCTCCATTGGAATTCCCTTATTTGTTGCCTCACCCTCCAGGTGCAACTTAGTCACCTTGGCCTTCTTAGCTAGGATTATTTTCTCACAACCTTTTAACCTTAGTCCATTTATGCACAAAATATGAGAATAAACTCTTGTGTAGTTGCCCCTATAGTCTTTCTTGCACAAGTAACATAGCCATACTTTACTTCCCCTTGAATGTTTTTCTAGTTTTTGTCTATGAATATTGCAAATTGTAAAAGAGGTTATTTTGGATTAAATGGGCATTTTGCATATTGTTTGAGGAGTTCAAAAGGGTGTTTAAATGGGTTACTTGCCCTCATAGTTTTGTAACACTTCCACTCTCAAAAGAGCGCTAGCAATATTTCTATGACATCTTTGTTGAATTTCAACTCTTCACTCTCACTACCCTCATTGCTACTCATTGTTTTTTTGGTTGAAAATTCAAAACACAACTGCAATTGCAAATATAGAACAAAAACCAAACAAAAAACCCACTATAAGTCTATAAAACTTACCCTCCCTAAGTGTTTGGAACTTTCACAAAAACAAGAAAAAATGCAAAGAAATTTGAATGAATGAATAATAGATGGTAAGCTTACCTCAAATGATGCGGATTTGATGCTCTTTTGCCTTCTTCCCAATGTTCTCTTCTTTTTGTTGCTCTTTTTCTTTCTCTTCACAAATTGGAAAATGCCAAAATGAATTTTTTTCTTTAGTTGTTTTTTGGAGCTCTTTTAGGTTTAGGTTTGGTTTAAAGGGGTGTTGGGGTCCTTGTGGACTCACCCATCTCTTTTTGTTTTCAAATTTGTGTTAATTAAAAAAAGCGTCAATAAAGTGCTTGGGTTGTAGCTGTGCCCTAATATACCTAGACATCTACTAAAAAACGTTTGGCATGCTGGGGATGTTTTATTTTATTTTTCTGGAAAAATAAGGATAGGGTTGGATGTTTCCTACAGATCCCTGCATCCTTGAAATTCCCTCAGTGGGGGATGGGGTCATTTTTAGTAGGGGATGCATCCTTGAGGAGCATAGAAAAAAATTGAACAATATCTAGTAATTAGAATTTAGAAAAAGTGAATTTAGAGGATACAATTTAAAATTTTAATAGAATTTTAAAGTTAACTTGATGATTTCATTAGCACTCTTTGCAAATACATGGTCAAAATTTGTCTTCACAACCTTCTCTCCATTTTATCTTCTTCAAATAAGAAGAATCCACCCATTGTTGTCTCACAAACATCTGCTTCAAAGGTGTTAGCAAACCATGTGTTGTGCAAGGTGCTGAAATTAGTCTCAAACCATGTGGCACTTAGTCCCACAAGCTCCTTCCCCTTGGTGCGATCTCTCATCTAGCCAAAAAATCAAGAGTGATTGTAGATGTACTTGGTGTTTTCCACCATGGATTTCACTCAGTTAAGTTTTCTTATGTCCAACAAAAGATCAAAGCAATGGGTAGCACAAGGGGTTAATAAAAAGTGTTTAGTGCCCCTCCTCAAGCAGTCTCTTTGCTGCCACATATACTATTGCATTATATGTCACATCTTGGACTACATTTTCTATACCAACCTTCTCTAACACTAAACTCAAATTCTTAATATTCTTGACTTTGTTTGAGGCATTAATTGATCTCAAGAACACCATTTGACCGTTTGAAGCCACTAGAAAGTTGATGAGCATGTGATTCCTTCGATATGTCAACCAATTTGATAATATGGTGCATCCATACTTGTGTTGGTATTTCTTCCCCACTTCCACAATTGTCTCTATATTTGTCATCACTATTGTAAGATAGCAACCCTGTTTTTTTTTTTTGAAATGCCCTGCTTTCTGGTTTGTTTGTTTTGTGATTGTTTGTATTTGTTTTTTTTTATGCAATGCAAGAGTATTGAGCACAAAATGGAAATATGAATGAACAAGGAAAGCTTGGAACTAAAACCATTCAGTAGAGATTGAAACCAACATCACTTAAATTCATTTTCTGTTCAACAATAGATTATTACAATGATAAATCAGACTGGAAAGAACCTGTTACAGCAGTAATATGAGTACTTGATAGTGGCGAACACCATCTTCAGCAATGGCAAGTAAACCTCTTGATTTCTCAACGCCTAAGCCATCCTTTGCCGATGCCAAAACCACAAACCAAAACTCCCCTTGAGCAGGCCGAAAAACAAAGAACTTGGGAGCAAGGTGGCGGCCCTCTTGATTGGGTCAATCTGCCTTTAAAAATCACACACTCCTCCAAAAAATGCAAACAAGGACTCAAAAAAATTGCCTTGGAGAGAGCTTCAATATGAGACGACACCCTAAATAATTACTTCAGGCAGTATTGAGCTATGAATCAATAACTAGGTTCAGGTCCATTATTGCAATCACCCAAAAACTGTAAATAAACACTCCAAAACCTTCAAAACTCACACCAAAACTGAAAGCAGATGAAAGCACACCGAAACCACTAAAAATATTGAAAGATCTTCATCATTTCTTCACAAATAATCGAACTCTTGAAGCCCTTTTGATTTCAACTGGTAACCAGCACCAATATTTGATTAGGGTGGACATTTCACCACCTAAACCAGCCAAACGTGTAATGTCCCCTTCTCAGATGTGATCGTTTCTGTCGACCGTTGGCCTATTCCGGAGACCCGTAGGCTACTCGGATGGTGAAATTAGGGTTTCCTAGTTTTGAGGTGGTTGTTGCTTGAAGTTTGGAAATCGGATTGCGAATTCTTTCTGGGTTTTCAGAGAGCTTCACAGTGGTATGGTCAGTTTGTCATTCCGAGCAACTTCATGAATTTACTATTTTTAGTAAATTCTATTTTTAGCAGTGGACAGATTGGGTTCAGTTCAGTTGGTCTTCTTCTTCAGTTGATTCAGCTGGCACTTCAGTTTTTGGCCTTGGGCGCATTTTCTGTGGAGAGATAAGTATTTTTCATTATAATATTATATTTTAATATTATAACACCCCTTGCCTAGCAGTACAACTTTATGTTGTTTTTAAAAGGGGGACTTAAAGGGTCAAAGCGTCATGAAGATAAATTATGTTTTTAAAGTCAGATATTAAGCTTAATGAAATGGACGCCTATTTGAGAAGATTGACTTTATGAAAAAATGAAATATTTCATTAAGGAAAAAGGACGCCACTTTTGGAGGGAATATGTTTGAATTCAAATTAAGGTTTGGGCGCCCTTCTTGAAGGTTCTAGAAGGCTCTTCTCACATCTATTTATTCTGGCCTCAGCTCTTCACTTGGGATCTTTTGTCTACCACATCGTTATGCTGCTGAATTGTCTTCAGGCACTCGCTTCGAGGAAAGCACACCTCCTAGCATTGGCTCACCTTCTTGCTTGAAAGATAGCAACTAGTTGAGAGGATAGTTTGTAATAGGTTGGTTTTTGCATTTCAGTTTAGTAGTTTGTAATTGGGAGTTCCAGTTTGCATTTTCTATTCATTTTGAAGTTGCTGATGTTGCAATGGCTGTAGGTAGTTTTCATTCATATATCAAAAACAAAAAAAGATATTGTTCTGGGTGTTAATCCTTTCATCTTTCCTGCTTGGGGCGACCCTACTTGCAAATTTGTGGATTTTTAATTGAAGATTCTGATTTTTAATAGCAAAATCGCCCCTTTAAGAGGGCCGTACCATTTTGAGTTGGTCTTGGGATTTGTGCAAATTAAAGTGAGGTTATTTGGAGTGGTTTTGGGCATTCATCTTGGGTGCCATCATTCATAGATTAATCTGCACTTGATTTCAGGTCATTAGGGTGTGATTAGAGCAAGATATAAGCATTTGAGTGAGGGTTTGTTTGCAGATTTCGCCATTTTATGTTGCAGGTCTGATATATCAGAATTAAGAAGGTTGTCCCTTTGGTTGGGATTGAGCATTGAAAGTTGCATTTGGTCTTTGGAAGACATTCTATACAATTGCAGCAATGAAGACTTGCAAAACTCTAGATTTAAATGATCTTTTTGACATATTGTAAGCTGTTAGTAGTACTATCAGCCATTCTTCTCTTATCTCGCATTTAATCTATTGTACATCCCCACTGAATAAGTGGAAGAGGCTGGCTTGCCGCCTATTTGCTTTCAGTTGAGTAGTTTAGGGACCCTCTGACCATATGCTCGCCATCACTCGGCGCCATTCTTGGTTAGGGTTACATTCTGTTCATCATGCATTGATCCTTTGACCATATGCTTGTCTGCACAGGCGAATTCTTGGTTAGAGTTCCCTTCAGTTGCATTGCATTAGATCCTCTGACCAATGCTCACGCCTTGCCCACATCGGGATCCTGGTGTACATTCTGGTTAGAGTTACTTTCCGCATCGTTTTGGTTTAGTGCTAACCTTAACGGGTGCGTGTTGAATTGTAATCTCATTGCAAAAAACAAAAAAATTGGTCCGGTTCATTACAAAACGATGGAGGGTTTTCGTCCTCACAATGCAGCCCAGGCAACCAGAAGACAATCCAGCAGCATTTCAGTATGTTGTCAATGTCTAGATGATGAAAATGAGAGCCAAACTTCATAAGAATGGACTCCAAAAATCTCCTAATTTCTCACTAGAAATGGACGCCCTTCTCCTCCTTTTTAATATTTTAACATTTCAAATATTTTAACTCACCCCTTTGGGGTGTCCACACTAAGGAGTCATTTTAAATATTAAAAAGCTTTTAAAAACAACTTTAAGTTGTTCCTCTAGGTGCCTTGGTCCATTTCAATGACCACTTTTCCCTTGATATAAGTTATAATTTAACTTTATAATTCAACTTTATAAAACACATGAGTGGTCAAATAAAACAAATATTAAACTGCAACCTTAGGCTCTCCAACAGAAAACTGGATAATAATGTTGCTGCACAAACACAGGCCTGGGACCACTCCCCCAAAGGTGACTTACTAAAAATAGCACTGCTATAAATATTAAGTGTATGCCAAATGCCCCAAACAGAGCAAAACTGAAGACCAATGAGGAAACTGTGACCAACTGAAGATGGTAACATCAATACTGGCCACTGCTATAAATAGAAACCCCTCTGAGAAACCCAAAACTGGACATCAATGCTGGCAACTGAGTTCCCTGACCACATCAACTAGTCTACGGGAACTCCGGAATAGGCTAATTGAGTCTTTGCACTGCTCAGGAGTGAGAAGGGGACATTACAGTCCGCCCTTCCCAAGATTGCTTGCCCTCAAACAATCGTAACTCAGGATGCTGCAATATCTGCTCACTCTCCCAAGCAGCATCCTTAACTGGTAAATTCTTCCATTTAACCAAATACTCCTTGACCACCCTCTTGCTTAGTGTACACTCTCGGACCTCCAATATAGCCTCAGGAATCAATATCAACTTGCCTTCCTCATCCAAAGGAGGCAACTCTGTAGAAGGTACCACATTTCGACCAAGTGCTTTCTTAAGGCGGGAAACATGAAAAACATTATGTACATTATGATATTGCTATCAGGATTCAACTGTGTAGTTTCGAGTCAAACTCATTGACCCATGTTTCATGAGTAGTGGTTTGCAAGAACCCATCTCTCATGATAATGAATGGTCCACTTAGCACTCATTGCATCTAGGTGATGCTCACAGAGGTGAAGCACTGGGCCTTCCCGGGAGGTCACCCATCCCAGTACTACCCTAGCTCAAGCACACTTAACCACAAAGTTCTCTCTAAGGTTAAGTCACCCATCCTAGTACTACTTCAGCTCAAGCGCGCTTCACCACAGAGTTCTCTCCAAGGTTAAACCCACTTAGCTTGCAACCTCATTTGCAAAACCTTCAGCAAATGTTGTGCCTTATGAACCATTCATTATAGAGCCCCCTTAGCTCATCAATTGATAAGTAGGAGGTATTTTCCACAACGAGTCAAATTATGATATTGCTATTAGGATTCAACTGTGTAGTTTCAAGTCAAACTCATTGACCCATGTTTCATGAGTAGTGGTTCGCAAGAACCCATCTCTCATGATAATGAATGGTCCACTTAGCACTCATTGCATCTAGGTGATGCTCACAGAGGTGAAGCACTGGGCCTTCCCGAGAGGTCACCCATCCCAATACTACTCCAGCTCAAGCGCGCTTAACCATAGAGTTCTCTCCAAGGTTAAACCCACTTAGCTTGCAACCTCATTTGACTCCCGGGAAGGCTCAGTGCTTCACCTCTATGAGCATCACCTAGATGCAATGAATGCTAAGTGGACCATTCATTATCATGAGAGATGGGTTCTTGCGAACCACTACTCATGAAACATGGGTCAATGAGTTTGACTCGAAACTACACGGTTGAATCCTGATAGCAATATCATAATTTGACTCGCTGTGGAAAATACCTCCTAGTTATCAATTATGTACCTTGCTGTCCTTAGGTAGCTCCAACTCATAGGCTATTTTTCCAACCCTCTTGATCACCCTGAAAGGACCATAAAATCAAGGCTTAAGCTTCTCTGACCCACTCTTCTTGAGAGTGGACTGCTTGTAGGGCTGCAACCGCAAGTAAACCATGTCTCCAACCTCAAAAACTTGCTTCACATGGTGCTGGTCAACATATAACTTCTGCTGATTCTAAGCATGCTGTATATTCTCTCTTAGAGATCTCATCATGTCCTGACTCTCCTGAAGAAGATCTCTGGCTCTAGGCACTCTGCAATCTCCAAAAAGTAAATCAACGAAGCTAGGAGCTTTGTAACCATATAACGCCATGAATGGAGACATTTGTATAGACATATGGAAGGTAGAATTGTAGCAGTACTCTCCTAGGTGCAACCACTTAACCCACACCTTCTACTGCCCTGAAACATAATTGTGTAGGTAACCTTCCACCCATTTGTTCACCACCTCAGTTTTCCCATCAGTATGAGGATAATAACTAGTGCTAGGAGTCAACTCCGTACCACATAGTTTGAATAACTCTTGCCAAAACAAGCTCATAAACTTGCTGTCCCTATCACTTACAATGGTTCTGGGTGCCCCGTGAAGCCTGAATACCTCTTTGAAAAATAAATCTGCCACCTGTATTGCTGAAAACCCTGCTGATATAGCAAAAAAGTGAGCAAATTTTGTCAATCTATCAACCACCACATATATACTGTCCTTCCCTTGCACCTTTGCAAGCCCTGTGATGAAGTCCATTGATATGTTTTCCCATTTCTGAGTAGGAATGGGAAGGGGCTGCAACAAACCAGCAGGATAAGTGTGCCCATTTTTATTCTGTTGGCATACTTGGCATTCACGTACATACTTTAAAATGTCATCCTTCATTCCCTTCCATGAGAATCTCTCATGGATCTGCCTGTAAGTCTTATAATAACCTAGATGACCAGCCATGGGGGGGTATCGTGAAAAGCCTTAAAAACATGCTCTCTCACCTTAGAATCAGGAGTCAACCATATTCTATCCTTATAATATATGAGACCATCCTTCACTTGGTATTTATGATCCTGTAAAGACCCATCTAGAATTCTGTTTGCAAGTGCATTCTTAGCATAATCAGCCTTTTCTTGTTTTTCCAATCTGCTGCTATGACTGAAATAGCACTCAAATGTGGTCTCCTAGACAAAGCATCCACCACTACATTCCTTTTTCCCTTGACACATTCGATGTCAAAGTCATACCCCTGAAGTTTGCTTACCCATTTCTGTTGTCTTTCATTAAGATCCTTTTGATTTAGAAAATACTTAAGGCTGTTATGATTTGTTTTCACTACAAATCTGCCCCCCACAAGGTATTGTCTGAACTTGGCAAGTGTGTGCATGATTTTCAACATCTCCTTGTCATAAATGGAGTAAGCTCTCTCTCCTCCTCTCAACTTCCTGCTCTCGGAAGCTATAGGGTGTTTATTTTGTGTGAGAATTGCACCTATGCCCTCACCTGATGCATTAGACTCAAGCTCAAAAGGCTTGGTGGAGTTTGGAATGGCTAAGACTGGGCACGTGCTCATCAATTGCTTAAATCTATCAAATGATTGTTGCGCTGATTTAGACCATACAAATGCCCCCTTTTTGGTTAAATCAATAAGTGGGGCAGCCAACAGTGAGAAGCCTTTGACAAACCTTCTATAGAAGCCACATAGCCCAAAAAATCCCTTCAATTGTGTGAGGTTTGTAGGTGGAGGCCAATCAAGAATAGCCTTGATTTTTTCAGGATCAACACTAACTCCCTTTGAGCTGATAATGTGCCCAAGATACAACAATTTAGTCATGCCAAAATCACACTTAGCCTCCTTGGAAAACAATGATTCACTCTCCAAAATGCCCAACACCTCATCTAAATGCCTCAAGTGCTCCTCCCATGACCTGCTGTAAATAAAGATATCATCAAAAAATATCAAAACAAACCTACACAACTGCTGTTTGAAGACTCTGTTCATGCAAGACTAGAATGTAGCAGGAGCGTTAGTCAATCCGAATGGCATAACAAGGAACTCAAAATGTCTATAATGGCACTTGAAAACTGTTTTCTCAATGTCCTCTCTAACTCTGATTTGATGATATCCAGACCTTAAGTCTATCTTAGAAAAATTGACTGCTCCATGTAGCTCATCAATCCATGGGATGGGATATCTATTTTTAATTGTCTTCTTATTGAGTGCCCTGTAATCTATGTACATGTGCATAGTCCCATCCTTCTTCACTAACACCACTGAAGAAGCAAATGGACTCTTGCTCATTCTAATATGCCCCATATCCAAAAGCTCCTTGTTTGTTTTTTCTATCTCATCTTTATGTCTCTTTGAGTGCCTGTATGGTGTAGTGATGACTGCTTTAGTGCCCTCCTCTAGCTCAATGATGTGCTCTATACCCCTGTCAGGTGGCCTCCCAGAGGTATGCTGCCAAATACCTTGCTTCGCTTAGTAAGCAAAGCCTGTATGCCAGGTGGTTATGAACATTTCTGCTCCTCTATAACTGTAGGCATGACTATACACTTTGCTGCGCACTCCACTTGGTCATGTCTATAAAGCCTCTCCATCCTTTTACAAGAAACAACCCGAGGCCCTCCATTAGTAATCCCTCTCAACACCACGTTCTTGCCATCTGATTTAAACTTCAGCTCTAAGGTCTGAAAATTAAGAGTGATCTCTCCTAATGAACGCAACCACTGGATGCCCATCACTACATTTGTATCCCCAATACCAACCACATAGAAGTCATTTGTGAATCCATGGTTACCCAACTGAATGCTAAGTTGTGGAATCATCCGAGTGCAATTAATGGTAAAACCATCCACAACCATCACCCTGAATCCATCCACTTCCTGTGTCTGAAGTCCCCTACGTGCTACAAGACCCTCATCAATAAAATTATGTGTAGCACCTGAATCAATCAATGCTATCATCTGCTGCCCTTTAATGACTCCTCTAATGCGTAAGGACTCATTCTTCTGAAAGTTGTATAGCTGGGCTAGTTTGCACTCCTTTGATTCCTCTTTCTCAACCTCTTTTGGTGGCTCTTCATTCTCTTTATCATCAAAATCTGATTGCTGGTCTGAAAAATTAGAGCCACTTTCCTTAGCTGAATAGTATTCTATTTGATGTATTATAGCCCCTTTTGCACATACATAATCTTTAAACCACTTATCTCTACACTTGAAGCATAAGCCCTTCTTCCTAAGGTCATTAAGTGTGTCTCCATCCAACCTTGTGACTGATTTTTTCTGTTGTGTAGTATCCTTAGTGTGAGGTCTTTTATCCTTTTTGTGAATGAAGGGTTTGGACTGAATTTTTGCTTTGGGGGCAGCCCACTCCATACTCCTTGCTTTCTTCATAGCATCTTACAAAGTTGGTGGGTCAAAATCCTTAATCCATCTCTTGAGTGGTTCCATAAGACCCTCACTGAATAAGACCACCATCCATCTCTCTATGATACTTGTGACCATCACTGAAAGCCTCTAAAATTCAGCTATGTATGCCTCTACTGTACCATACTGTCTAAGCTGGGCCAGCTCTCTGAAATAAATCTTTGGATCTTTTTTATCAAATCTTTCAATGAGTCTAGTGGTGAACTCATCATATGTCATGATAGACTGATGACCTAGGGTGACTAGGCCATGGTACCACCACTCATGTGCTACCCCGTCCAAGTGTAATGTGGCAAACTTAATTGCCTCTTCCTCTGCCATGGGTCTAAGGGATAGATAATTATCAAGCTTCTATATCGAAGCCCTAGCTGGACACCCGTCACTCCCATCAGAATGTGCAAGTGTAACCTTGCTAATGGCATGCTGCAAATCCCTTTGCACTGCTGGTCCTCTCTGATCATATTTTCTTCCATGGCTGTTTCTTTTTCTTTTCATGTCCATAAAGTTGTTGTAAGATAAGTCAATCTTAACCTCATCAGGGAGTGAGTTATACTCGGCATGGTTGTGTCTTAGGCTTTCCACGAATGACATAGAATCTTTTGGATCGGGTTGTGGTGTCTGCAGAGTTAAGAAAGTGGGCCTAAATGGCCTAGAAGAGATGAATGTGTTAACTGCAGTTCGCTGGTCCCCATTACCACTTTGCTAATTTGAAGCACTATGCTCTCCTATATGCCCTGTATTATTCTGAGGATTGTTTTGCGCCACTATGTTTTGCCTTATTCTCCCCAACATTTGAGACATCATGTCCATCATTGCATCTAATTTCCTCTCAAACCTTCTTCTTGGACTCGGTGTTCTTGCTCTCCCTTTCCCTCTATCATCCCTGTTACCAAATGATCCCTCCTCACTACCAAATGTCCTCTCATTGCCACCAAATGTTCTCTCATAACCACCAAATGTTCTCTCATCACCACCACGATTATCTGGCTGCATTTCTGTTTTTTGAGAGTCTCCCAATGAGCCCTTAATACACCTGATAGTGTTTGACCTTTTGGAATAGGTGGGGGCTGCCAACCTTTCCTTATTTCTATCTGAATATACCTCTGTTCTCTTGCACTCATAGAATGCAATGCTGTTTTTAGTGTCTACACAGGATGGCAAGAAGGGTTTGGCTCTGATACCACTGTAAGATAGCACCCTTGTTTTTTTTTTTGAAATGCCTTGCTTGCTGGTTTGTTTGTTTTGTGATTGTTTGTATTTGTTTTTTTTTATGCAATGCAAAAGTATTGAGCACAAAATGGAAATAACAATGAACAAGGAAAGCTTGGAACTAAAACCATTCAGTAGAGATTGAAACCAACAACACTAAAATTCATTTTCTGTTCAACAATAGATTATTACAATGATAAATCAGATTGGAAAGAACCTGTTACAGCAGCAATATGAGTACTTGATAGTGGCGAACACCATCTCCAGCAATGGCAAGTAAAACCTCTTGAATTCTCAACGCCTAAGCCATCCTTTGCCAGTGCCAAAACCACAAACCAAAACTCCCCTTGAGCAGGCCGAAAAACAAAGAACTTGGGAGCAAGGTGGCGGCCCTCTTGATTGGGTTGATCTACCTTAAAAAATCACACACTCCAAAAAATGCAAACAAGGACTCAAAAGAATCGCTTTGGAGAGAGCTTCAATAACACCCAAAATGATTACTTTAGGCAGTATTGAGCTATGAATCAATAACCAGGTTCAGGTCCATTATTGCAATCACCTAGAAATTGTAAATAAACACTCTGAAACCTTCAAAACTCTCACCAAAACTGAAAGCAGATGAAAGCACACCAAAACCACTAAAAATATTGAAAGATCATCATTTCTTTACAAATAATCGAACTCTTGAAGCCCTTTTGATCTCAACTGTTAACCAACACCAATATCTGATTAGGGTGGATATTTCACCACCAAAACCAGCCAAACGATGAAGGGTTTTCATCCTCACAACACAACCCAGGCAACCAGAAGACAATCCGGTAGCATTTTAGTATGTTGTCAATGTCTAGATGATGAAAATGAGAGCCAAACTTCATAATATAAGATTAGGGCGAATGGACTCCAAAAATCTCTTAATTTCTCACTAGAAATGGACACCCTTCTCCTCCTTTTTAATATTTTAACTCACCCCTTTGGGGCGTCCACACTAAGGAGTCATTTTAAATATTAAATAGCTTTTAAAAACAACTTTAAGTTGTTCCTTTAGGCGCCTTGGTCCATTTCAATGACCACTTTTCCCTTGATATAAGTTATAATTTAACTTTGTAATTCAACTTTATAAAACACATGAGTGGTCAAATAAAACAAATATTAAACTGCAACCTTAGGCTCTCCAACAAAAAACTGGATAATAATGTTGTTGCACAAACACAAGCTTGAGACCACTCCCCCAAAGGTGACTTACTAAAAACAACACTGCTCTAAATAGTAAGTGTATGCCAAATGCCCCAACTGAGCGAAACTGAAGACCAATGAGGAAACTGTGACCAACTGAAGATGGCAACATCAATACTGACCACTGCTATAAATAGAAACCCCTCTGAGAAACCCAAAAATGGACATCAATGTTGGCAACTGGGTTCCCTAACCACATCAACTAGCCTACGGGAACTTTGGAATAGGCTAATTGAGTCTTTGCACTGCTCAGGAGTGAGAAGGGGACATTACAACTATCTAGAGCAACAACTTACTTAAGTCATGTAGACTAGGCACCTTGTACCCTTTTCGTAAAAAGGTCAAGATTATAACCAAATTCTCCTAATATGGGATCTTCATTGCATTGAAAGAAAGGTTGTTGTGGTACCAAAAATTTGCACACATCATGCTTGCTTTGTGGTGCTTCTCGTTACTCCAACATGTACCTTCAAGCAAAGGCTAGAATAATGGCATGTTTTGTGGAAGAAAAGATCCTTGTGAGTGGATTCTATTGGAGCTCAATCAAGTTGATGTGTTGCAAATCCATGGACCATCTTTGGCATATTTGCTTTTGAAAAGCATCAAGATTGAAAACTATCGAAAAGCATCAAGATTGAAAACTATCGAAAAGCATCAGTATTGAAAATTGGCTGTACAAGAGTGATATCGATGATAAATATTGAGAATTGACCCTGATTGGGTGACTTACTATAAATAGACGCACTCTCCAAGAATCTTGGAGAACACACCAAAAGCCAAAAAATAACTTCAGAAAGTCTCATACGGGTCCTCTAGACCATCTGAGCTCACTAGTAACATCAAATAACTCCCCTGATAAGGCTGACAGACACCTAGAAGGTTAGTGCCAACTACAATGCAAGAGAACCCAAAGATGGGGACATTACAACAAGCAACATGGCAATTTTGTATCCACAGGAGATTTAGATGAAGAGGATTTCTTGTATGTTGTAGAAACAAAGGCTTCCATCTCAAACAGTTCAATTTGGTATGTTGATTCTAGTGCATCCAGACATATGATAGGTGAGCAAGAGTGGTTTTGTGATCTCACTCCATCCACCTCCTATGGGAAAGTATCCCTTGGCGATGACACATCATATGAAGTTAAGGGAATTGGAGATATTTCTTTGATCCTCAATACTCACAAATGCAAAATTACAAAGGTTCTATATGTTTTAGGGCTCGCAAAGAACCTTCTCTATGTAAGTCAGTTACTTGAGCAAAACTTAAAAGTTGAATTTGATCGTCACAATGGCGAGAAAATTTGTCTCATTAGAGATAAATCTAGAAATGGTGAAGTTGTTGCTTGTGCTTTAGTGGTCAGAAATATGTCTCTTGTTGATGTCACACATGAAGAGAAGGCCCGTGTAGTGAAAACTAGTGCATCCACAACTCTTTGCCATTGGAGATTTGGCCATCTCAGTTTTTGCTATTGCTTGTTTTGAGTAAGATAGATATGGTGTGAGTACTTCTACCCATTTAGAAATCAGAAGTTCTTTTCTCACATTGTCTTGTTGGAAAGCAGCATCGGGCTCCTTTTCTTACAGTAGAAAACAAAGCCTCAAGTCCTTTAGAATTGGTTCATACTGATCTATGTGGACTCTGCCATCAACTTATAACAATGCCAGGTATTTTCTACTCTTTGTGGATGATTATTCAAGAAAATTGTGGGTTTATTGTTTGGCTCACAAAAATCAAGCACTTGAGAAATTCAAAGAATTTTGAGCCCTTGAAGTAGTATTTTTAATTTTTATGGTGGTTTTGTTTATTATATAATACTATGTGGTATTATGAACTAAATTCCTGCTTTTAGGCTGCAAATATGTATATATTTATGATTTTCATGTCTTTTGTATGGATGAACCCAAAACAAACCCAACCCCCAATTTTTTTGCTGAACCTATGTACCGAACCCGGACTGGCTACTTAGAGAAAATACATGGCTGAAAAGATATGTTGTCGGGTGAGCAGATCAGGATTCAGTATATTGAGGTTCTATATTTTGGGTGCCATACGTATCAGTTTGAGGCATAAGTAAAGCTGTCATCTCTTAGTTGAATATATCCAGTTCCAAAATGGATCTTTAGTTAAGATTTCATGTCATACCATTCAGTTTCAGATTCCTGGGTTTCAGCTATTGGTTTTTAGTGACTCATAGGTTCCTCTTCTAAAGGTTCTTCATTCCCTACAGTCTAATACCATATACTTTTGAGAATTCTTGAATGGTAGATACTGGTTAAAGGTCTTCCTGACAAGCTTATGGTAGCAACCAGTCTGTCAAATGGACAATGCGTTCAGTGTGGCTGAAGGAGAATCTTAAGGATAACTTTTGAAATTGTATGTAGTTAGGTGGTCGTGGGTTGGTGTTAGGCAATGGCTTTTAGGTATCTTTCATTGGTCTAACCATCGGAGGGCAATATCATTTGGCATCTCCTGTTTTGTAAACTGTATGGGTGGGCCTTTGAGAACGTTATCTCAATTTGGCCTTCTCTTTTTCAAAGTTGTAAGGCAAGATGCACTTAATAAGGCTTTAGAAAAACTTGTGTATAATGTGGAATTTTTCTATGTTTATTGATGACCTCAGAACTCAGTTTTGGCTAACTTCTTGCTCTTTAGAAAATAAAGTGTGGAGTAGTTTGGAGCATAGTTTGCAAAATCGGACTCGCTGCGGACTCGGCAGCCCAAAAATATGACTCGGACTCGGGACTCGGCACGGACTAGGGAAAAGACTCGGCTAGGACTCGGCAAAAAAAAAAAAACCGTAGTTTTACAAAAAAACAAGAACAAATTAATGCATTTAGAGAACATAGGAGCCTAATTTGATTATCAAACACTCATAATTCAAAGATTACACATGTCATATGATCATCAAACACTCAATAATTGAAATTTCATCATTCATAGTCATCAAATACTCATAGTTTCAATGTATAACAGCATCATAAGTTTATAAATATTTACATATAATCATGTCAAAAAGAGGAAAACATTAACCACATGTAATCTACATCTTCCTCTTTCCCCTCCCAATGGTACTCAATTTTTGGAGGCCTAGAACTAGAAGGTGCCCGTGCTATAGTATCCAAACGAGGACTAGGAGATCAAGCAGGGGAAACATGATATTCAAATGTGTCTTCGTCGTCCTCCATGGCATCCAATCTTGCTGCTTCTTCTTCTGCTGCTGCTCTCTCTAATTCAGCAAGATCCTCGTCAATAAGGAAGACATCTGTGATGAGCCCTGCTGGCTCTCAACTCAAAACCCTTATTTTTCTTAAGTCTTTATGTGTTATTTAATTTTTTAGAGAATGTTTGATAGACAGGAGAGAAGGGGCGCACATCATAATTGCTCATAAAATGAAAATTAACACTATTTGCTTCAGAAAGAGAGTGTAGATTGCATTATTTTATTGAGACAAATAGAATGCAAATGATACACATACCAGAATAGCTCCAGATTATTTAATTAAAGAATTTGCCAGTTTGACAGCCGAAAATGGTGAAATCAAGCATATAAGCACGCCAAATCTCCAGATGTGATTTCTCCTGCCTCGAAACTGGATACAATCCTCTGAAATTGCTAGGCGCCAATGATAGAAGACAAAAATCACAAAAAAGGGAGGCGTTTCAGCCTAACCCTTCACATGCCTCTCTAAGGCACACTATCCAAGGTAGGCCGTACGGCTAAGAAAGGAATGCAAGGAATCTCTGCTGGAAACCTCTGACTCTGAAGAAGGATGCGCCACCAGTAGAAACCCTCATTTATTTGCAAACAACAAGCAATTTGAATATATAAAACCTCTGTCTGTATCTGTAGAACCTCTGCGTGAAGCTCTCAACTGTACTGATTCAGCTGATCTTTCACAGCCTCAAAAGCACTCAACACTGAAGAGTTATCGTTCCTCAATGGACAAAATGTTCAAACCCTGGTCACAGGAGAATGCACAGGAGAAAATAGCACAAGGCAAAGTGAAATTGTCAAAAGATGAGTTTCTATTGCCAGAAATGCCCTTTTATGCAAAGGCATGCATTCCAAGAAAGTACGCCACTTTTGGGATATTAAAATCTTTTAAAATAACATTTAATCCATTTCAATAGTTTATGTATTAAATACTTGGGCGCACTTATTCATTTAAGTGATTTAAAATATTAAATCACTTTTAGAGAATATTTAAGTGATTTAAAAAAAATAAAGTCAATTTGACTTTATAATTAAATATTAAATCAATTAATATTTAAATCACTTAAAAACCCATAACTCACTCAAAACACCATATAATCCTGTGCCATCAGAAGCTGTCGACTCCTGCATTGCCAACGCCTGCTGTGAACCAGTCACCGGGCTCTGAAAACCAGAACGATCAAACTCTCCAGAAAGTACCACTGACCTTCTAACCAATCCAGTTAGCCTACGAGAGTTTGAGTAAGAGGCTAACCACCATCAACCATGATCATGCCGAAAAAAGGGACATTATAACATCAGCCTCATCATTTTGTTCATCAATAGTCCATTCACCATATGGATCAATGTCATCCAAGTCGATGGACTCGTGTGAAACACCCTCCACCTTTCTAGTTCGAAGGCGAAGGTTGTACCGAACAAAAACTAAATTATTTAGGCGCTGCTGAGTCAACCTGTTCCTCTTCTTTGTGTGAATGTTCTCAAATAAACTCCAATTGCGTTCACACCCAAAAGCACTGCATGGCTAGCTTTTGAAGATTTGGTGTGCTAGCACCATAGTTCTCCCACCATAGATCTACAAAAACATGTTTAAAAAATATAAGTATTAAGAAATAAGAATAAAGTAAACAATCTATATGTAAGAATCAAGTTTCTAATTTCATTTTTTACTTGGTTGTTGTTTTCCTCTCCTTTCAATTGTTTGCTGGGAGGAAAAGAGTCTCCCATCTGCACCCTTGTGGACCTTGAATAGATAAAAGAAAAAGTAAATCAAATATAGAAAATTCATTGATAGTCAAGGCTCAACATTGCAAATTCATAAATAAGATGTAACAAATCTCACCTCCAACTCATCAAGCACTTTATCTCTCAGCTCACGATCAGGCACCATCCTATCAATGCATATGACAAGGCCTTCCATGACCTCCTCATCCGCCTTAAATGTGTCCGAGAAGTAGAACTTCGGATTCAAGAAGTAGGCAAAGGCATGAATCGGCTGGTGGAGTTGGTGTGTCCATCTCCGATCAATGACGTGCCATATGATTTTATTTCCTTTTGTTGCCGCCCGTTGTGACCTTTTTCACACATCGCCCCATTGCAAATGGGGACCCCCTGTTTTCGCTTTTTGCCTCGATGTTGCAACTGCTTATTACTTGTCTTTTTACAAAGAGGTCATCATTTTAAGAGTTTCAGGTCAGTTTGCCGAGAGTTACCCGAGCTGAGTCAGTAATCCATGCTTGAATCAGTGCATAAACGTCATGGAAGCGCTCAGAAGGCCTAGGATACGAAGATCGCCTGTGAATTCGGCCAATTCTGACACTTCCTATTTTTTAGGGAAATTTGCTTTTTTCGATTTTTCATTTTCGGCATTTTTGGACCAAACAAGGTTCCCTATTTTTTAGGGTTTTGCTTTTTCTATTTTTAGAAAGTTTCCATTATTAGAAGGTTTCTATTTTTAGAAAGTTTCTAGATTTGGAAAGGTCTCGAATTCCAAAAACACGCTCAGAAGTCCGAAAAACTCGATAGAACTCTCAGAAAATCACAGAGAAAATTGAAAAATCAAGTGAAAAATCTGGAAAAGCAAGCAAAAATCTGAGAAAATCAGTTAAAAAGAATGGAAAATCAGTAAAAAGCATGAGAAAATCAGACCCAAAAAGCATCAAATTCTGAAAAAATCAGTCAAAACCAGTCAGATCTGAGCAAAAAAATCACTGAAAATCAACTCAAAAAAGAGCAAAATTCATGAAAATCTGGTTAAGTCTGAAGAATTCGCCAGCCATGAAGGAGGTCCTTGAAAAGTGGGACGGGACGAAGGAAGAAATGTCTGGAAGTGTGGAAAGTCTGCCCAGCACTAAGGAAGGAGTGTCTGGAAGTAAGGGAAGTCCGCCCAGCAGTGAAGGAAAAATGGCAAGGACTAAGGAAAGTCCGCCCAACACTCAAAAAAGAATGTCCAAGACCAAGATGAAGTCTGCAAGCCTCAAGAGGGATGATGCCAAGATTCTTCAAAGTCCGCCAAGCATGTCCAAAGAGCATAGAAAGTCCGCCATGCACTTGAGGGGAAGTGGCAAGAGGTCAAGGAAGTCCGCCATACACTTGCCAATGGGTTGGAAAGTCCGCCTAGGCACATGGGAGAGGAAAAAATCAAAATTTTCACTAAGTGTTGGTGCCCAGCAAAGAAAATTTCGAAAATTTGCTAAGTGTGAGGGCCTAAAAAGGTGGAAAATCGATTTTTGGCTAAATATTATGACATTTCCAAGGGATAAAATGTTAAGCAAAGTGCCAAAACCTTTGGAAGTCCGCCATGTTCAAAGAAGGAATGTCCAAGACCATAGAAAGTCCACCCTCACCTTGTCCAAATGCTTGGAAAGTCTGCCATGGTCTATGAAGAGGAAAAAAATCAATTTTTGCCAAGTGTTTGGTGCCTAGTCAAGAGGAATTCGAAAATTTGCCTAAGTATAGAGGCCAAAGGATGAAAATTTAAGATTTTTGGCTAAGTGTTATGGCATTTTCGAGAGGCAAAGTGCTAAGTTTGAAAGGAAAGTGCTAAAGGAAGTGCGCCATGGTATGAGAAAAGTGGAAAAGACTTGAGGAAATCCGCCTGGGATATGGCAAGAAATAAAATGAAGTGTGCCTAGCACAAAGGTGGAAGAGAAATTAAATTTGCCTAAGTATGGTTGTCTGAAGGAAATGTTAAGAAATTGACAACTTTGGCCAGAGGAAAATGCACAAGGCAAAGAGAAAGGAGAGTTCGCCTTAGCCAGAAGGAGGAAGAATTTGGCAAGCGTCAAAGAAATTCACCCGATGAAGACATCAAGGCAAAGATTTTGCCTAGAAAATTTCGACTGAGCAAGAGAAAATTTGACTTTGGCAGAAAAAATAGGCTCAGTGCAATTAAAATCTCGCCTTGGCAAAGAAAAATAGGGATCCGGCATAACATTTGACGACGGAATGGCTTGAATTTTGACTTGGCTAGACGAAATTAAGGACAAAATTGGAAAATAAACTTTTAGCCAAAGAAAATCACTCGGAAAATCGAAATAGCCATGGGTCCAAAACGAACGGGTTGGAATAAATTAAAATATTTTAATATTTTAATAATTTATTCTCAACTACTCGGAAATTTAAATGCCTTGGACAAAATCGAATTCGCCAGACGATGTTTTGGAGGAAAATAATTTGTGCCGGCCAGAGATAAAATCCGATGGGCAAAATTAAATTCACCGTGACTTCAGGAGAGAGAGTGTTAAAAATTTAACTTCGGAGCTAGAATTCAGGAGAGAGAAAATCTGAATTTGTTTATTTTATTTCTTGCAGGTGGATGATGACACGAGGCGAATCTTCAAAGAAGAAGCAATGGCGTGGAATGGTGGCAAGTCTACTTCAAGCCAAATGGAGTGAGGGAAAAAGGATGGGACAAGCATGAGAAAGTCCAACCTTGCCTAAGCATAGCATGTCCAAACCTTTGTAAGGCATGTTCAAGGCAAAATAAAGTCTGACCTGGATAAGAAAATGTCTTGAGCATCATGAAGTCCGACTTTGATTGAAGAAAAACGTCCAAGCTCATGTGAAGTCCGCCCAAGGAGGGGATGAGAAAATTAGCAAATTGGCTAGTGTTGATACCTTGGGGAGAAGAATTCACTAAGTGTTGGACAGAAAACAGGAAGGATGAAGAGGAAAATAAAGAGGAAGTGAATAAAATCCTTGTCCAAGGATGGAATTTGTCCTACATAGCACAAGCCAAATTCAAAATTGAAGGCAAATCCACAGGCAAAGTTCGCTCGAGCATGGAGATGGCCAAAAAATTGGCTAAGTGTTGAGTAGTCCAGATGAAGATTTGGCTAAGTCAGGGAAATACTTCACAGAGGAAATTCCAATTTCCTCCATTGTGGCGAAGGCACAGAGGCATTCTTCTCCAAATTCTAGGCACTTGAAAGAAGCAATCAGGACAACTTCTTGAGGGATTTCATCTCCTGAAGAATTAAAGACAAGCTTCCAATCATAATCAAATGGTGACAATAAGAGTGTTCCAAACAGATCTCCATATTTAGACAATTTCTTGGCACAAATTGGAGAATTCAAAGAGGAAATCCAAAGGAATAACATCAACCCAGTTCAAGCAGGAGGAAGTTCAAAGCAACCAACTTCAAGTCCAGACACCTGCTCCAAGGGGAGACTTCCAGACCTCAAGGATTCCAGTACCGGCAAGAAGAAGAAATCAAACTCTCAAAAGGAATCCAAGATCAAAGCTAGGAAGGAACAAGCACAACGCACAGAGTCATCAGCAGGGAAAATATTCTAAGCACGCTGAGGTGGCGCCTCGTCATCTTCCAACCAATCAAATTGTTCCAAATCAACATGCAACAACATTCTATTTTATTGTTGATTTATATTTAGCAAAAGGGACAAGTGTCCTCAAATGAAATTTTCTCATTGGTCGAAAGTGGCAAACCCTAATTAGGGTTTTATTTTGTAATCTCGGCCGTTGATTTGAAATCAATCTTGGCCATTGAATTGTAATTGGGGAGCCTATAAATTGAGCTCGCCCCCTCATTTGTAAAGCGTGGAGATAGGATATGAGATTGTTGCATTGAGACTGTTTTGAATAATAAAAGCTCTTGAGCATGATTTGCCTTGAATAACTTCTTATTATCAAATAGTAAGCGAGGTCGCATATCATCTTCCGCCATAGATTAAAGTAAAGTTAGATTAAGTAGAATTTGCTTTGAAAGTTGGTTAATTGAATGAGAGATTGATCGTATTGATTCAATGTTGAAGTGTAGCTCATACTTTCTTCGAATGGATGATTTGCATTCGATGCGTAAAGTTAGCTTGAGCTCTTAATTGTGGAAACTTAACTTCAGCCTCATTCGAGGTTTGAAAATTATTCTCACAACCCTTGAAGATTGCACCCATTTTGCGTATGTTGTCCTGCAGGAGGCGAAACAAAGTGTGGTTTATTCCCTTCACCGAATCCTTATTGTCTCTTGAGTTCTTAGGCATAGACTAGATTCTCCTAAACCCTATCCTTTTGCCATTTTTTTGAGATCCACATTGAAAGTCCTAATTGAGAGCCTTTAATGATAAATTCCCTAAGTCCTGAACTTGTGAAGATTTTCTTACGTAAGTCCCCTTGTTTATTACCAGCAAATCACAACGGCCATTGAGCTTATCCACACGTCGAGACCCGACAAAAGAAACCTTGGAATTGCCATATGATCTTCTCGCAATCTTAGCATACGCGGTGGTTTTTCAAGAGAGGATAGAGTGTCTTTGGACATTTTATTCTGTGTGTTCGGTGGATGATAAAACGTACACCAACACCGCCATAGTAACGTGATATGGCCTCTTTGGCCCTATCCATGGCCTCATAGATGAAACCCATTGGCATGCCATCTCCATCCACCATACGAAGAACCCTCACCAAAGGTTCTGTCACCTAAAAAAATGAAAACAAATGTTAAATCATAACAAAATTAACCCCTCAAAAAATAAAAACAGCAAATAGATTATCATGTATAATTTTTTTTTGTGTGATTGCTACTTACCCCCATCAACTCCTCTCCATTTTTGATGAATGTCTCATCAAAAACTATGGCAACAATCCTCTCCCCTTCAGGTCTATTGGAAAATGAGGACTCCTTCCAAGCATCGGACACGAACATTTGCTTGAGATGACCAATGGCACCAAGAATGCTTTGCAATGTGAGGAAGTGGCTAGCAAATCGTGTCACTCCAGGTCGCACAAGGTCCTTGCCATTTGTAAATTTCCTCATCAAAGAAAGCACCCAAGTATGGTTGTAGATAAATTTTGTAACACTTTTTGCATCTTCAACCACTCTTTTGACCCATGAAATCTTCCCAATGTCCTCTAGCAATAGGTCTAAGCAATGTGCAGCACATGGAGACCATGCAATTGTGGGATACCTCTCCATAAGTAGTCTACCTGCAGCTACATATGCAGCTGCGTTGTCCGTGATGATTTGGACAACATTATCAACTCCAACCTCTTGGACCACCCCATCTAATAGATTGCATAAAGTCTCAGCATTTTTAACTTCATGGGAGGCATCTATTGATTTTAGAAACACCAATCCACCATTAGAGGCCACTAAAAAGTTAAGGAGAGTTCTATTTCGTCCATCTGTCCACCCATCAGATAAAATGCTGCAACCTTTTCTTCGCCAAAATTTCTTTTGCTCATCAACCACAAGCCGTGTATTCTTTACGGCTTCCTCTAGCAATGGCCCACTCAAATCTCTAGATGATGGGGTCTTAAACCCCTTTCCTGCAACTGTAAGGGCGTTCACCAAACCTTCCCAATATGAGCTGTTTGCAACATTGAAAGGTAGATTATTGTAGTACCAAAAGTTTGCAACAGCCATCCTAGCTTCTTGATGCTTTTCCTTATTCCAACCGGTACCTTCAAGTGAAGGTTGTGCTCCTGGAACATTACGTGGAATAAAATAATTTGGTCTTGATGAAGGACCCTGACTAGCACTAGCAGTAGAAAAGGAACCATCAGGACTTTCACCAAAAGATGAATGTGGAGCACGGAAGCTTGGACTTGCAGCACCATGGGGCATAGAGGGTGTAGATTGGGATTGGGATCCACTCATCGCTGCTGCTAGGGAATCCTTTGTTTTTTGTCTTTCCTCTTTTTTAAGCTCATATTCAACAAGAAGGGCCTTCATCTCTCTAATAATCTCAGGAGTAGTATTCTTGCATCCCTCCACATTTTGCCTAGGTATTCTAGCAAGGTGGTATTTTAATCTGTTTATTCCTCTTGTCATCCATTTTTGGCATTCATTACATGTCAATTCACCTTTTTTATTTCCTGGAATTCCATACTTCCATGCAGGGTCTTTTTTTAGTCCCTTTGGATTTGAAGACGACATTGCTGTTTCAAGTTCAACATGGAAAAAAAAAATCAGCTAGGGTTTGCTAAAAAATCAGCAAATAAATGTGATTCAAAGTTTCAAACATTTGCAAAAGAAAAAGAATGCAAAACCAAGCTAGAAACAATAAGAATTAGGCTATTAAGGAAAATAGAAAAAAATTTGGCAGCATTTCCCCTTATTTTTCTTGATTTTTTAAATTTTGAATGCAAGAAATTGTAGAAAACAAACAAAAAGAATTGTTAGATCACTTACCTGGCTCTATTTTGATCTTTTCAGTTCGTTCTCCTTGCTTCAATCAACCCCAATCAATTTGCAGACCTGTTTTTCACAATTGAGAGTCTAAAAATGAAAAATAAAATAAAAAGAAACATGGGTTTTAACCCATTTTAAGACTCAGCCACGCAGGAGAGTCCTGGGTTGGGACTCCTGAGTCCGACCTCAGGACTCGGCCGAGTCCTGAGCTCGGACTTGGGAGTCCCGACCCAGGACTCTCCTGGACTTGACTCCCGAGTCCGTGGCGAGTCGACTCGGCCCTCGAGTCCGTGGCGAGTCTGCAGAGTTTGCAAACTATGGTTTGGACTTTGGAGTGCATTAAAATATGCTTCTTCCTCTTGTTTGGAAGAAAGAGGCAGCCCTATGGTGCCCCGTTCTTCTTGATGTACATTGTTTTGTTCATATAATATAAATTTCATTAAATTTGCCAAAGCAAGGCCTTTGCAGTTGTGGAGAATTATTATTTGTTAAGCATGTGACTCATGTTATCTTTGATAGTGTGTTATACTCTGAGTTGCATTAAAGGAAATTGCAGTTTTACATTTGGTAGATGCTTTTCTTACTAATTCTTGAGGCCAAAAGAACTAAGCCATTAATGCATATTTTTTCTTTATGCACAAGGCCTCTGCAACCTTCTAGAATATCTTTCCTCATTTCATGACATCATTGATATAGACCAAGTTGTACTTTTCACTGTTTAGTACTTAACAGGAAATTTATCTTTCATCATATTTAAATCTGGACAGTTTTTGGATTGGATGGCATTGCAGAATATGTAAAAATGCTTGTTGAAGCTGATGCAGCTGGGGGAAAGACCTTATGTGGTGGAACACGTTTGAATCCTGGTTCTTGGGAAGCTGCACTTCTTGCTGCTGGCACAACACTTAAGGCTATGCAGTATATTTTGGATGGGCATGGAAAGTTATGTTATGCATTAGTAAGGCCACCAGGGCACCATGCACAACCAAATCAAGCTGATGGATACTGCTTTTTGAATAATGCTGGTCTTGCAGTTCAGTTAGCTCTGCAGTCTAGCCGCAAGCGGGTTGCTGTGGTTGACATTGATGTGCATTATGGAAATGGAACTGCAGAAGGGTTCTATGAGCAAGATGATGTACTCACAATCTCTCTCCATATGAATCATGGTTCTTGGGGGCCATCACATCCTCAAAGTGGTTTGCATGATGAAATTGGTCGGGGAAACGGTAGAGGCTTCAATTTGAACATACCTTTGCCTAATGGAACAGGAGATAAAGGTTATGAGCACGCCATGCATGAACTGGTTGTACCAGCCATCAGCAAATTGAAGCCTGAAATGATAGTCTTTGTTATCGGTCAAGACTCCAGTGCAGTAAGTTCTATTTTGTTTTTATCTTAGTGTCAGCATATATTCGTTTCATGGCTATTATAATGCTTAACATAATGAGATGGTCATGCAAATAGTAAAAACTGAAAATGCAACTGCCAAATTCTATTTTACAAATTACTTGATTACTAGGTCCATTCCAAACACTCTATGTTACAGGTTTGGGTTCAAGTTCTGGTAAGGGGGTTTGGATATGCTCATATGACAATTTTTCTTGGCAGTTAAGTACATTTTTGGTTTGTCTATCCAAAAACAATTTCGTAAGTATACTCATTTCAGCCTAAAATTGTGAATTAAGTTCAGAATAGCACATAACATGCATATAATAAACAAAACATTAAACAACCATAAAAATACTACTTCGATGTCAATTTGCTAAACTCAAATGTAATGATTTATATTCATTGTTCAATATTAAAATAACAATCATCACCATATTGTTATTCATAAAGAGGATCATCATCACCATTGACATTAGATGATGCAGGCAGATTAGAAGAACCACAAGGAGTGCCATTGGCACTAAAAGTATGTTGGCAATCTGACTTGTCAAAAACTGAAGATTGTTGGGCAGCAGTAGCATTTAAGTCAGTTTGCTTTGGCTTTACATCCCACAACTTTGTTGCACCTTACTTGTAGTTATTTTATTTGGGTGGAAGAAGATGTAAGCTGGAATGCATGCAAACTAACTCTTTTGTCTTTTTTGATGCCAAGCAGTTACAAGAGAGTTAGAGTTATAAAAATATAAATGAAACATGAAACTCAAAAGAAATTATTTCAAAAATAAAAGATTTAAATTTAGAGAATTTTAGATAAAAAACAACGAACTTGCAATAAATCTTTGATTGCAAGAAGTTTTAGGTGTTAGAATGTTTTTCCATGGAGGTACCACCAATTGTGAGCATCCTTTTTATATTTGTCACAAATAGCAAAGAGACTTTGACAAGTGGAGTTTCTAAAATTAACAAAATTATTCATAACTACATCTTCCACATCAAGGTCAGGGAAGATTCTAGCAAAGGCTAGTTTGTACTCTTCCCTAATTTCCACATCTCTATATAGTGCAGCCCTCCTTGAAAAAGAAAAGATCTCAGTGCTTTTTTTTTTGGAGTAATGTAAAGACAAAAAAGGTGTAGTGGGGTGGTCATTTTGTTCCACCAATCAACAAGAATCCTTGTTTGAAGAATGTTTCTTTAGTATCTTACTCTTTCTTATGTATGGTGGTCTTCACTTTCTCAATCATTGAATTGATGCCATCATATACCTCTCCTAAGCATGGTTTATTTATGTTAGTAAAATGGATCATACTCAAGATGGGCTCAATATAACTAAAAAGATATTCCACATAACCTCACCAAATGTCAAGTGGATCATCTAGTTAACATTCATTGTCCTTTCACTATTGGATTGCTTCCATATGGACTAAAGTTCGTTGATGTCCATGCTAGAAAGTGCCTCCTATACTTTCACAAGTTGTCTCAAGATTATTGTATTAGAGTTGAATTGGACCTAAATAACCTATTCAAAAATAAAAATTAAACAATCAAAAATAAAGAAGAAAAAATACTTAAATTTAAAACAAAAAAATATAAATTACTAAAGTAGAACATAAAATTTATATGGTTCACTCATAGCTTGAAACATCATAGAGTACTTGTGAGTTGACACCAAAAATTATTAACTCACTTGCAACTTGGGCTGAGTTAGTGGGGAGTAGTATTGACTTTTTTTTAATAAAAAGAGGTGTAAAAAATTTATTCGAAAATCAAGAAGCAGTACATAAAAAGCCAAGAAATAGCCAGGGCCCCCCAAGGGAACCCCAAAAAGAGACAATTACATATTCTTGTCCTCCAAAATCACCTTTTCCAAAGTCACCATAATTCGGAGGCAAAAAGCCCCATTCCCTAACATCCCATCCCTCCTAATCCTCCGAAGCCCACTTGGCCAAGCAATCTACTGCTCTGTTCCACTCCCTAGGAATATGGCGAAAAGAGATAAACTCCAAAGAACTACATAAAGTCAAAACCTGCCTAACCACCATAGCCAGTTGCTAGCTAGCTCCTTCCAACCTCTGCTCATTTAACATATCCACAACAATTTGTGAATTAGATTCACAAATAATCTATCTCCAGCCGAGCGAGCACCCTCTTTCCACCGCATGAAGAATAGCAAGGGCTTTCATAAGATTATTAGTTTGTTGCACTTTGTACACAAAAAAGAGAAACACAATACCACCTCCACTATCATGGCCAATGCCATTGATCCCCGCAGGCCTAGGATTCCCCCTAGAGGATCCATCAGTATTCACCTTCAAGAAACCACTAGGCGGGGGAGTCCACTTACCCTCCCACTGGATCTTCTGCTTGGCATGGCGAGGCCTGTAGCCAAGAGGGGCACCCATCTCACCAACCTCTAACTTCAAGTTCCTAATGATATCCATATCACTCTGAGTCAGTCTCGAACAAATCGCATTTTGCAGAAATGGTCTCCTGAAGCCTACGAAGAATCTTTTGGCATAGCCAAACTGGCACCATTTGCACACCCTGAAAAATCCTCTGATTCCTTTGCAGCCATAAATTCCAGATGATAAAAGTGGGACCAATAATCCAAGCAATCTTAAGGAAAGAAGTCTGAGCAAGAGGGCAACCCATACAATCCCAGAGCTCAACCAAAGAAGTGGCATAAATGCAAGCATGTTTCCAAGCATCCCACCAGAGGTGTCAAATCCCTCGAGCAAAAGGGCACTGGAAGAACAAGTGAGGGGAATCCTCCTCACAACTCCTGCAAAGGAAACAAATAGAAGGGCCTTGAAAACCTCTCCTCTGCAAATTGTCCCTGGTAAGACAACGATTTTGAACCACCAGCCATAAAAAGAAATTACATTTCGGCCAAGAAAATTTGTTCCAAACTTGCTTCCACCAAGGCACGCCAACCCTCCCAAAAACCTGTCTCTCCAGCTCCAAATATCCAGAGGCAACAAATTTTTTTCCCTTCGGACCAAGGCCCCACGCTAAGATATCCCTCCCCGGAAGGGGATTACAAAGCCTGCTAGCCAAAATCCTAGCAAGCTCATGATGAGCCTCCTTAGTACCACCCGATGGCCATTCTTGTGGACCCTTCCAATGCCTCACCTCCATCTATCCTAGAGCATGAACTGTTTTAAAATCCTCCACCTTACTCCAACAACAAGAAGAAAACTGTCACAAAGAGGCTAAAGATGAGGGAACATGGCCAGGATGGGGGGATGCCCATCCCACGAATCATGCCAAAAGAGGGCATTAGACCCTTTATTACAAATCCAAAAGAGGCCCTGTTTGATAAGATGAGCCCCTCTTTTGAGGGTATCCCAAATCATAGACCCCTTCCCTGAGAGGCAATACCGAGGGACTTCAATAGAGTTCACACCCAGAAGATACTTAAGAGTGAGAATTCTGGCCCAATCTTGGTCTCGACAAGTGCACCAACGCCAGTATAACTTGGTAGTTAAGACCTGACCACTCAAACCCGTAGGCTTGAACCCAAGGCCACCCTCCTGTTTCAGCCTACACATAGAGTCCCACTTCACAAGGCTCCATTTTGAAGAAGACAAATTACCGGTCCAAAGAAATTGTCGGGCAAGATCATCAAATTCCTTAACAAAGCATGAGGGAGTAACTTGCACAAAGCACCTATAAATAGGAAGAGCCTGGACAACCAACTTTAAAAGAGTTACATGGCCTACCGACAAAAGCCACAAACAAATCCAATGACTAACCTTCCCATGAAACTTATCCAAGACAACCTACCAAAGATCCCAAGGATGAGATGCCATTGAAATGGGAATCCTAGGATAGGACAATGGGAGAGAGCCAATCTGAAATCGGAGAATCCAAGCAATCCTGTTCTGAATAAGACGAGGGGTATTGAAGAAGAAGATTGAAGACTTGTTCTCATTTGACCAGAAGCAGCCCAAGTAGATATCCAAAGTCTTCCTCAAATTCACGGCTTCCTAAATCCAAGCCATACCCATCAATAAAGTGGTTAGTTATAGCCTTATAGGTCATTAATATTGTTGTTGTAAGCTTGTTGAACTTCCATTAATGAGTTGGTTATAACAAGTTTCTTGAATCTATATAGTGCGACACTTCTTCAATCATATGCATTGTAGTTTCTCTCAATATCATTAAGAGGAAATTGTAAATTGTTGTAACTTGTATGGATATTATAATATGTATCATACTTATGAAATGTAGCATTCCATTGATGATGCAGTATTTGTACACTTTCTTATATTCAAATCTAATAGAAAACACTTCTACAATGTTCTACAGATTCATTTTGCATAAAAACTGTTTTTTAAGAGTTTAAGAATTATTTAAGTTGTTGAGTTTTTCAATTTTTTTACAAGTTGTTGAGTTAGTCAAATTGGAGTATGTTGAGGTTAGTCGGATTGCGAGTTTTTAAAATATGGTTTCATTCACCTTAGCAGCTCCAATTTTGAGAATGATTTGAATATGGCGCACAAAATGTGATGGTTGGTGATGAACATCTGGATCTATTCAGCCTTGGCATACACTTGTTGATTCAATTAATCTTGCCACTCAACTTTTGTAGCATTAGGTTGAGCAAGTGGACAACACAAGATGTCCAAAAGATTGTGTGAATAGCATGCTTCAACCAACAAACCAGCCACTCTGCAATTTTTGTATTGTTTGTTATGACTTGGACAATGTTTTTAGATCCCACTTCCTCAATGATTCATGTAGACACTAAAAATATTCTTCGTAGCATCAATATTAAATTATTAATTTATCATTATACCATACCATTTATTAATCATTTAATAATTTATCATTAATTTACCATTTATTACCATTTAGTATTATCATTTACCATTCAAAAATTAATTGATCATTAAATACTTTTTATCGTTTATTAATTAATTACTACTTCTCGTTTATCCATTAATTAAATAATATATTATTATGTAATTTATGAGAGCTAATTATCCACTTTTAATAAATAAATAAAATTTTCATTTTTCACCTCACAAGTTAACTCATTTTGCAAAGTAGCAACTTCCTCATCAAAAAATCTATTAAATAAATTGATAAATTCTTTTTTATCTTCTCACAAGTTAACTTCATCTTCGAATTGGAAACTTCTTCCTTCACCAGTTGACTTCATCTTCTAATGGAAACTTCATCTCATTTATCCATTTATTAATTTAAAAATTTCATTATTATCCTTTCATGAGTTTGAAATGGAAAAATTCTAATTTCAATTGACTCATGTCTCTAATCTTATCTTCATCCATCCATTTGTTTTTTCTCGAATTATAGAGGAGGGGGACCGACTGCTCAGGACCCCAGGTCACGGGAGAGTCTAGAACAATAGGCTACCCTGATCTACTTCAAGCTAATGGAATTGCTTCGGGAGAGTTTAAAGTTTAAAGGTTGAAAGGAAGAACAACCAGGTTGCTGCTGTCCTTTTACGAGCCCGAATGTTACAAGAAGTCAAGTGAGCAAGTTTCCAGAGTTTGGACTATGACTTAGGCAGCTCATTGCCAGAGGACAACAGTGTGTGACACGGACGACAGTGCAGCGCACTGGCGTCTTGGTAGGGCGCTGGTGTCTGTACTGACATAAAGCATAAAGTACAGTCAAAAGCTAAGGAAAACCTACTAAAGACCTAACGGATGCAATTTCATGCAATTATAGAAACAAAAAGGAACAAAATAACAAAATATCGAGAAAGCACTAAGACTAAATCTAATTACGAAATGACAAAGAAGGGTGAGGAAGGCGCACCTTCCTACCCATGAGTTGATATCTTCAAGGTCTTCACTCAATGAACAACCTGCACACACAAGAACGAGAAAATGTTGGGGCTATATTTAGAGGACTGCCATAGTCAGTCCCTGCTTTGGTGTTTCCACCTCCACGGACAACCAAGATAGCAATGATAGGAGAAATATGATAAAGAAAGATATTGAAATAACAATACCAAGCGATACGTTGAGCAACAATATGCTACGATATTAAAACGATAATGGCAAGTAAAAGGAAGATGGAATGATATCACCTTCAACCATGTGCGCTCAAGGCGAATGGGAGAAGGAGCGAGCTCACAAGCTTTCAAAGATCGACGTTGCCGCAACAACGAAGAGAGTAAACCAATCAAAGTATCAACTTGTAGCTTCAATGGAGGTGGTGGAGCTTGAAGAAGTTGAAAGTGAGTGTAGAAGTGAGAATGATCAAGAGGAATGCCAAGAAGATGAGTTGAATGGAGAAGATAGCAATTTGAAGGCAACAATGGAGGCAAAGGAGTCGTTCAAAGTCAATTCGAAGGGCAAGAGACATTACACTTCGCATCCAATGGAGGAGTGTAACGCCTTTGCAGATTCCAGAGGAAGAAATCCTGTTAGGATGGCAGCGTGTTGCGCAAACGTCCGCGCGCTACGCTAGCATCCTTGATAGAATATCCCCCATTGACACATAAAATAGCTTCCAATTGGACAGGGGAAGGTGACGGAAATATGAATTGCATTATCGAGTTTAATCTTCTAAGGTTGGAGGTAGCATAAACAGGGAATTTGCAAGGGGGTGCAAATTCACACCATTACATTTTGCCCCCACTTTAGCGAGCATAAGTGTCAGCAAATCCACGGTAAAGTGGAGTGAAAGTTGAGGAATGTATACCCGAACTGTGGAGGAAGCAGACCGCAATATGGTGAACTCGGGTGTAGGAAAAAGAGAGATGGCTCCATAGGTACTCGGTCCTATGGAGATTTGAACAAAGTGCCGTAAGTGCTTAGTCCTGCGGAAGGTGAACAAAAGGTTCTACAAGTGCTTGGCCCTATAGAGTTGGCTCCACGGGTGCTCGGTCCCGCAAAAGATAAACAAAGGGTTCTACAGGTGCTCGGTCCTGCAGAATGAAAATGCTTCACAGGTGCTCGGTCTTGAGGGAGGCTAGATGTGAAAGGCTCCACAAAGTTTGATTGACCCTCACAGGTGCTCGGTCTATAATATCCCTTTACTACTTGGGACACGATTGTTGCGATTTCAAAAGTTTGACGCTGCTCCTTGTCAAACTACTTTGGAAATGGGATATTAAATGTTTGGTCTAATGTTTGTATCTCCTTGTGAAGACATCAATATGCTCCTAGCAATTCCAGATACACAATAGTTTAGATATGGAATCTAATTCAAAATCATGGCAACTTAATATTCACATATGAGCCAGGCTATATTTAGATATGGTTTCCAAGACATATGTACATAATTGTTTGGCTATCTTATACGGTGATTAAGATCTTTTCATCCTTTTTAATGCAAATCGATAAAATGACATTAAGTGTAATGCTAAAATCTGGCCTGGAGGTGTAACCGATTGTAAGGGATAATGTTACTCTTGAAATACCAATATTTTATACTGTTGTAGCCAATACCACCCGGATTCGGGATATTGCGACAGGAACTTGTTATTGTTTCTGTATTATAGAGGACGACACTCTTCACAAGTGTAACAATCCTCCACACATGTGCCGTGGTATTTCTTCTGTCCAATCTGGCAATATTTACTATTTCATTGACACCCTCCAGTTCTAGACTATGGTGATTTGGGTATGTTGATTCGGCTCCTTTGAGCAGTCAATCCAATTTCACATAGTTGTTTTCTTTTCACTCCTCACCCCCTATTGCTTGGAAGCCTTTCTCATTTAATACCCTTGGTTAGATCAAGGGGTATGTCCTTTGTGTCAATCGCACCACTTTACAGGGGTGCACCTCTTTGCTAATGATAATCGCTTATCTACTCTGGATATTAGCTATGGGTGAATTGTAATTCTCAAGCTACTATTTTGAGTAGCTATCGATATAATGGGTGGCTTGAGGAAGACTCACAATCTCATACTAATGAAGAGCCGATTTAATCTTTTATACATTCCCTTATGACTAATCGACACTAATCACAGTGTGTTGAAATTTTTTCACTTATATATATGGCGGCATATTCAGGAGTTTGCTTCAATATGTGCCTTGATGGAGCTTGGCTTCCAAATACCATTATTTGTAGACTTTCGCATATCCTGATTGATGCATATTATCCGTAAAAATCACATAGTCTGATATTAGTGTCAAACAATTCTTCAAATCCCACTATATGATAATGTAAAGTCATTGCTATGGAGATGAAGAACAACGGCAGCGGCAGTCTCCTGGAATTTTTTTCATGACTTCTAGTTTGGTTATGAATTACCAGGCCTAGCATCCGAATGTCGATAGTAATTGCATAATACTTTAATATTTATGAATTGTATAATACTTTAATAGCCATAGGCCCGTATTAGGTTCTATTGATTTACACCTCATTATTTATTATATATATTTTATCTTACTATCATATTTATTTCTATTTATATAGATTATAGTGTTATATTGTATTGTCAATATTTGTAATTTATATTTGACTATTATAACTATAATATTATCAATGATAATCATATTTATATTGATATTTAAATTGCATTTTATAATATCTTTAATCATGTATAATATCATTTATATATCTGTTATCATATTTGGATTTTATTATTATAATGATTAATAACATCAATTTAGAGTATTATCTTGTGTTCATGTCTTATATTAGTTTTATACATTTTTATATTTATTATAGTGATTATAATATTTTATATCTATATTTTAATATTCATAATTATAATATTGTCTTTCGACAATTGTAATTATATCAAATGGTTAACCTTCTTAGTATATATTTTGGTACCTTTAATGTCGCGATGTCGGGGACATGATAGTCCTCCCCTCTCGAATTTGCTTGTCCTCAAGCAACATAGGGTTTGGTTGATTAGATATATTAGTCCTTAATTGAGGATGCCTTAAGTTTGTCCCAAGTCCTTAGCCTAAATAAAAGAGGATTGGAGAATATCACTCACTTGATTGAAGTCTTGATTGAGGGCTTGCACACAACTAGAATCATTCACCCTTATTCACCTTATCAATACTAAGCAGTAGATTATTAGATGATAGTAAACTTATGTAAAGTATCCTAATGTCCATGGAGGGTTCAACCATAAGAGAGTATAGGAAATTATCACTTGATGGGGAGCCTAGGATCCATCATGCTGACTCTTTCCCTTCCTCTTATGATTTAACCTCTTGGGTTTGCTTAGTTTCCTCCCTTATAGAAAAAGTTCATTATCGGTCGCAATGATCACCATCAGTTGCAATGATTGCCACCATCGGACGCAATGTCCACCATTGGTCGCAATGTCCACCATTGGTTGCAATGCCCACCATTGGTCGCAATGACTGCCATTATTGGACGCAATGTTTGCCATTGGTTGCAATGACTGCCATTATTGAACGTGTTGACGAGTGTTTTATGACCGCACCAACACAAAATAAAGTTCCCAACGGTTACTCTATCCTCTCTTGATCAAAATCTCCTGCATGCTAAGATTGCGAGAAAGATCATGCATTCAACTCCAAGGTTCCTTTATGCAGTGGATGTAGTCTCAGTTGGCTCGATGTGATTTGCTGGTATCTCAAGGGGACTTACGTAATTGTTCACTCTAGAGAAAGGGCATTTCAAAGATTCAAAAGACTTATCAGTGAAGTTCAAGTTTCCTAAACTAACCAAAAAGTGTGGAATTTGAATGGCTACAGGGATTAGAAAAATACTATGATCTATCCTAGGCGCGGGACGTGGAGATCAGGTTTCACAAACTTCAACCAAGCTCTACTTTGCCTCACCTTGGATAGCTTCCATAGAATCGGTGCAATCTTCAAAGGAGTAACTAGAGGTATTCAGATCACAACTTAACATGAAGATACCATCATAACGACGCATACCAACATATAAATCATAATCGAAGTTAAGTCCAAACTGTTCCAGTAGACCACACAAGGCGAACCCACCATCGATGAGCCCACTAGTGGTATGGATTAACGAAGCTTGCTTAATTCGACCACCACATTCCACAACTATCTACGTGCATGAATTAAAATCTACTTTACTCTATTTAAGCTTTACTTTAAGATTATAAGCGAATTGGAAGGATGAAGAAGTCTCGCTAGCTACCCACAACAAAAGATGAAACCACAAGCAATGATAACTCTTTTTATTATAGGACTATTCACAACAACTTCTTACAAAGCATTCAATTTGAAAACTTTCCTTCCTCTTCAAACTATGCTATGCTATCTCTCTATGCTCTATCTTTTGTGTTCCTATCTTCTAATGATGTACAAATGAGGGGGGGATGCCCCTTTTATAGATGGCCAAATCCAATGGACGACTCAGATTCAATTACAATGAATGGCTCAGATTAAGCCACATAAGCCCTAATCAGGATTCTTCCCTAAAAACTGCCACAAGGAGTGGGGTAATAAATGAGCAAAAGATTCTCACTTCCTCCCGAAGTCATAATGAGTAATTAATGCCCACCATCATCCTCTAGAAGGTCATCATCCAACAAGGCGTTTCCATTCTCCTTTTCTTTGACCGCAAATTTGACGAATCTGGCTAACACCACCTCAACCTCCTGAATTGAAATAGGTGGAACATGGTTGAGCTGAAATTCAAGCACCGTGACTGTTTGCCCATGCCGAGTACAAGATTTTCTCCAAGCGACTAAGGCATCCTGAGTGCTCTGAATAATGTTGGAGAAGGTTGAAATATTTTCAAAATCATCCTGAACAAATGACCTTACCTCTGAAAAGAAAGGCCCCAATCTATTCCTTAGGCCATCCGCAGTCATCTCCTCTGGAGTCAGTCTTCTAGCAAATATAGACTCGAGTGTGTTCAGGACTCCTTCCAGAATATTTCCCATAGCCTTTCTAACTTTGGCTGAATCTGCTTGTGCTGCATTGAAGAAACCTCAGCCTGTGACCACTGAAGAATACCAACTGGTGAAGCCATACCTGTCACCCTCCTGTATCACGCCTCCCTCCACCAGAGTCTGCAAGGGCATGTGCATCAAAGCCTCCAAACGAAGAACAGTCTTAGTCTGATAGATATGGATCTCGCTCCAGGCCTGATCAATGGTGTCCATGTGCGCCAAAATGCTAGAGGCCTGCTGATAAGAATGAGTGAGATCCTCCATGAACTTCTCTGTCTCAGTTCGAACATTGCCAACCCACTTATCTGCCACTTGAGCCATTTTCCTTAAATCCTCTGGGCCGCTAACTGATTCTCTAGGGAGTTCTATTGGAAGGTCAATGGTTGGATTCTCCTGTCCACACGAACGGGCTAAGTGCTGCGCATAACCAACCAATGTCCTATGCTCCCTCTTCAATCGTTTGTACTTTCCTTTGGTTCCCACTCCTTAATTATTTGAGCCATTGTAGGGTGGCCTAACTCCATAGTGGTGACCACATAATTTTTCGGAACAACATCATCTCGATCACACTCAATCCTGGGAATGGCCACATGCAGTGTGTGAGAACCATCCTCATTCGTAGAAATCTTTGAGAATTTTCTGGCCTTCTTCTCAGGCGGTGCACTGATTCTACTGAGGAATTCCTCCATCTCAATCACTGGGTCAGTCTCCTCAATAGGATCCCTTCTCATTCTTTCCCTTAGCCAATCCGACACTGCCTGTTGCGGGTCACAAACAATAAGTGGCTGCTCCTCTCCCGCTTCTTCTTCACGCACCTCTTCTCTATTAACATTCTGTTGAGGCTCATTAATCTCCGTCTGCTGGGTATCTTCTCCTAAAACTTGAGCCTCCTGCCCTGCAATAGTCTCATCCTCTAAAGCTGCCTCAATCTCCTGTTGGAAGTGGGTATCTGTGGCTGTCTCCTCTTCTTCTTGCTAGTTCACTCTTCTAGGCACATTGACACTTGACCAATTGACTCCCTACGGGGTGGCTGATTTGCTTCCTGTAACTCTTGTTCTTCGTTCAATCTATTTCTTTGGTCTGCAAACAATGAGACTTCCTGTACACTTGGAGAGCGAGCCTGTGATGGTGTGGATGATGCTTCCTAAACTCCCTGAGGCACCTGCTGAACCTGTTCCTCTCTTGGTGGTTCTGAAGCTTGGGCGACCTGCTTCCTTTTTCTGACTATTGGCGGCCTCTGGTCACCCATCAAGTTGTAAGTGAGAGAAATTGACCTGCTCTTAAGTCTGTTCACATGCCTCTCCACCCAATTTCTCGTAAATGTCAGCACTGGTATGCATAATGTATCCAAATCCGTAATCTCCAGCTCTGACCAATCAGGGAGAGGGATCGCTGTATTTCTCACTGTCTCATAATCAGGTTGCATAACATTCACGTCCTCTTCCACCTGGTCTGGAACTGGAATAATCTCGCATTCTCTAATCATCAAAGGTATCTTGGAAAACATCCTTCTCCTAATCTCAGCATCATCCACCGCATTAGCCTAGAAATCCTCAATATGTGCCTTGTGTCTAAATTTCTCGGTTAGCACCATTCTGATGTTCCTGTAAGGAGCATAATCTTGCCTGCAAGTGTGGTACGAGAGGTGGAAAAATTGCAACTCATCTTCAACTTCCTTGGCTGCTTGCAAGGTGGGACAAACTTCATCTGAATTTCCCATGACGATAGGGAAGTCTAGTCCTTCTTTCTTCTTCTTTTTCTAAATTCTATCATAGGCAACGAGCTGCCTAGATATCTCTAGCATCAATATTTTGTTCGTGGGGTATCTTGGCAATCTGAAAGGATATTATGCGAACCCCTGCAGCCTTATATATGTGAATTTTGGAAATTGGATAAACCAACATCCGTACCTCTCAATCAGCTCTTGAGCTTCCTTTGATATTCTTTGATGAGTTCTTCGCTGAAGAGTCCTGGGTATGTGCATTGTGAAGGCATCATTAACTCTTTTGTAGTGAGAGGTGCTGTTCAGGTGCAATTGCGGGCAAGCCTCATGTATCTTAAACTGCTCAGGACAACACCCAATCGACTCCTTATAAGATATTCCCTTGTATTTTGTCATTCGAGCCAGCATATAAATCACATATGAACTCATATAGAAGGTCTTTGTTCTTCTCAAATTTCTAAACTGTTCATGTATATTATCACTTATCATCCTCGCCCAGTCTACATGGTCTTTGCCTTCTAACATGATGCTGATGAAGTAGAACATCCACGGCTCGAAGATATATGATTGAGGACTTCCATTCACCTTGCTGAGCATCATAATTAGGTCACAATATTCTTGCTTTACATCATCTGAAATTATCTGCTTGGGCAGCTTGGTGTGAGTAGGCCTAGGTTTCTACATCCAAACAGAATTTATCAATCCTGCACACCTCTCAAAAGAAGAAGCATACATTCTTTCAGCCCTTTCTCTTGTTCTGTAAATCATCTCCTCAGAAGCAAGAATTCCAAATGCCTCTCCGATGGCTTCAGGCGTAAGATTGGCAAACACTTTGCCATCAGTTGAAACAATTGTTCTCCGCTTTGGTTTGTAGCAATTGGCGCACTCTATGATCAACTCTGGACATCGAATGGCTGGCTAAAAACCAGCAGCTGCATAAAGTCCACTCTTTACAATATTATGTGCTGTGACTAATGAAGGATAGTTACCTATTCCATACATTCGACTTCTGAGGGCTCCCATATTGAATGAGCCAAGATTGGTGTCACTCAGTTTTGCCAACTTTGAAGTAAACTTTGACTCCGGAAGAAATGGATTGCTCAACTTCTTGATCACTGCCTGCCTGGATACACTGGCTTTGCTGGATTCAACATTTGCAGCCTTGTTTGCTCTTGCAGTTGCCCCACTGTTTACTTCAGCCATCCTGCAAAAATAAAAGATACTCATTAGAAATTTAACTTCGAAAATATATCACCTTGAGACTTCTAAAGAGTGGGGCGAACTATGAAAATGAAGAGCTCCAACACTAAAATTCGACTTCAAACCTCAACACTTAGACATTTCCCTGCTTTCTTCAGCAAATTCTCTCCAAATTCAATTTTCTTCACATTCGATTTTCTTCACCTTCAGAGTCTCAAATTTGCACTTGCAGCTGGTGAGGAGAAACGAAGATTTTCATAGCTCTTATATAATTGAGTCTGAGAATATTTCGACTTCTAGAAGGAGGCTTATTTTAGTAGATTCATTTAATTTCTCCTCCACTACTTTGCAGAAATTCGAATTTTTCCCTCCTCTAGCAATTTGCAACAATTGTTATTTCAAATATTTGAGAATTTCACCCCATTAATATTTCAAAAAAAATCATCCTCCAGGCATAGGCGTACTTCACCCTGGTGAATTTTAAAATCCACGCCTTGAAATAAATCATACGCCATAGAAAAAATTATCTCAAAAGACTTAGGCGCATTTTATTTTATCCCTCTGCCTTAAAAATATTTTATCTCTAGAAAATTTTATCAATCATAAGCCAGGCGTCTATTTTAAAATCACAAGCCAAGGCGTAATACTTTCAAAATTTATTTCCCCCTTAGAAAATATTTCTCAATCATAAGCCATGGCGTCCATTTTCCCTTAAAAATCTTAGCTTTAGAAAGTATTTTCAACCTTATTTATCAAGGGCGCACATGAAGGGGTTCATTTAATCTTTCACTCTTGAAAATATTTTCCACTAATGTTCATTCTCCAATCTTGGGCGCATTTGATAAGGACATGTCCCATTTTTCTGACTTAGAAAAATTTCTTGCACCTATTCATCTTGGGCGCATTTTACCCCTTGAGCTTTCATTTTCTTGCCTTAGACGTTTTTCAAGCCAACATATTATCCCCGTCTTACCTTGGGCGCATATGACCCCTTGCACTTTCATTTTCGATGTCTTAGAAACCTTTCGATCAACTCATTCCTCATGGGCGCATTTAGGAGGTTGTAGTTTCTCTAGGCAAATTTTCTCTGACTCAGTCTCACCTCTTATCCCTTGGGTGCATTCTTGGGGTGTTGCTTTCATTTTATGACTTAAAAACTTTTTGATTCCACCTTACTCATACCTTGGGCGCATATGACCCCTCTTTGTTGCTAGGGCGCATTTGGGAGTGTCTACTTCCATTTAATGACTTAGAAAAAATTCTCATCTTCACTTCCTGCCAAGGGCACATTTCACCCTTTGTTCTTCATGTTGAGGGCGCATTTACTAGGTGGTTTTTCTATTTTTGCCTTAGACAATTTTTAGCCAACATATTATCTTGGGCGCATATTGAGGGGTTTGCTTCCATTTTCCCTAACTTGGAATATTTCCCCTCACCTTATCCATGATGGGTGCATATTGAAGGGGGTCAAGCAACTTTATGACTTAGAAACTTTTCAACTTCCTTGAGGCGTGTTTAGCTTATCCATGCCTTGGGTGCATTTTGATGGGCGTCAAGCACTTTTCATTGCCTTAGAATTTTTTTATACCCCCTACACAAGATGGGCGCATTTAGGGGGGTGTACTACCATTTCCCATGCCTTAGAATTTTTTTTTTTTTGCATCTTTTCTCAACTTGGGCGCATATGAGGGGGGCTCATGCCACTTCTCATTGCCTTACAAAAAATTCATTTCAACTTGCCCTCCCTTGGGCGCATTTGAGGTGGGCTCATGCCATTTTTCATTACTTAGAATTTTTTTCTTGCCATCCTTACACCTTGGGCTTATTTTACCCCTTGAGCTTTTGTGTTTTGCCTTGTGTGCTTCCTTGTCTCCCTATCTGAACACTTCGTCAATTTTTCAAATTGCTTGCCCTCACTTTCTATTTTTAGTAACTCCTTGATTCTTGAACTTCCACAACTCCTCTTGACTCGAAATTTGCCCAACGTGGTCCTCATGACCTATTTGACCCGTTCACACTTTCCTTTCGTACTCACTTGCTATTCTTAGCCCTGTTCTGGAAGTGACTTACTATGAATAGTAAGTATGCAAAATGCGCTCAAATTTTACCAGTAGACTCCTTGAAAGATGCTGATCGCAATGGGATACATCTGTTTTTCATTTTTCTCGAGTTTTACCCCTCATTTTAGGCACTAAAGTTGGAAATCCTAATTTCACTTGCATGTGCCTCAATTGACCTCCGTTCAATTCTGTTTTTGTTTTGAACTACTCTGCTCCTGAAACTGAAGACCTGGGATTGCTGGAGTGAACCTGCTAAAAATAGTAAGTCCCTGAAAAAGTGATCAACTGATTGTCGGACTTGGTTGCATGTCACATTGCCCGAGAGATCTCAAAAAACCCAGAAAAACCCAGAAAACTGGTCTGCATGCGGGGTACTTGCTAAAAATAGAAAGTAATCACCTTGACTTGCATGTTATACTATCGCGAAGCTCTTGAAAAACCCAAAAAGACTATCTTGACATGCATTGAAAAATCATACATGAAAACCCTAAAAATTGCTCTCGAAGCCAGAACTGCTAAAAATATAAAGTTGTTTGAATCTGCTCAAATTTTGCAGGTAAGTAGCTCAAAGTGCTCTAAACGTGTAGCAGTCAAAATTTCAAAAGTCCCGAGAAAAAGGTCCAAAATTGAGTACTTACTAAAAATAGTAAGTTGTCAGAATTCAGTGAAAATTTAATGGGAACTTGCCTAAAGCTTTCTGAACGCAGTGCCAAGCTCAGATTTCAATTTGCTCACTTAAATTAACCCCAACCAAGCCTGGAGAATGAAAACCCTAATTTGATAAAAATGCATTCCAAACTTAGCCAAAATTTCAACCAAGGTCCAAAAGACGGGTGCATCCCCGGAAAGATAGAAGGAACAAAGAGAGACAACCGCAAAACCAAAGACAAATGACCCGAATGGAGCAAAAATTAGGGGGTCCCCATTTTGAATGGGGTGATGTGTGAAAAGGTCACAACAGGACGCAATGTCCGCCATCAGTCGCAATGACTGCCATTATTGGACGCAATGTCCGCCATCGGTAGCAATGACTGCCATTATTGGACACAAAATCTACCATTATCAGTCGTAATGACCGCCATAGTCAGACACAAGGTCTGCCTACTATCTGTCATAATGACCGCCATAATCGGACACAAGGTCCGCCTATTATCGGTCGTAATGACCGCCATAATCGAACACAAGGTCCGCCTATTATCGGTCGTAATGACTGCCATAATCGGACACAAGGTCCATCTATATCAGAGGCAATGTCCGCCATCGGTCGCAATGACCGCCATTAGCAGATGCAATGTCCGCCATCGGTTGCAATGACCGCCATCTTGAAGAGCTTCATTCCTTAAAGGAGTCTCCTCCTTCGATTCCTCCTTTGTCGTACCTTCTTTTATTTGGGCCTTCTTTTCCTTCCCCTCTTGTGACTTGATTAGAGTTTGCTTTCATGTTGAGGGCTTGTCTTCTTTTTTGTCCGCATCGATGTCTAGGTTCCCAAATTTCCTTGCATTTACAACACCAATCTTTCCTTGTAAGTTTTTTTTCACTGCATTGGTGCCCTGGGTTCCATATATTCTTGCAGTCAAAGCAAAGCCCCTTCCTCTTTAGTGCCTCTTGGTCTTGGTAAGACAGGTATGGTTTCTTGCACTCTTCCTTTCTTCCCTTCCTAGGAGTGTTTCTTAATTTGGCATCACAATAGTCTTTGAATAGGATATTTCCCCTAATTTCAGGATCAAGTCTATAATATGCTGCAACGATTTCATCTACATCCCCTACGGGGGATTGTTGGTTGAATATTTTGTAAACTTAGGACGTTTAGCAAAATGGTGGTTTCAACCACAGTGTGTGAGTTAAACTCTCCTATTTAAGGGAAGGCTCCCCCTATCTAACTAACTAAAAACAAATATGGGTGGAACGATAATCTCTCCTCTTGTTTCAGGAAAGATTAAACTCTTTTCTCTTCACAAAAAAAGTAATATGGACTTTTAAATAAACTTTAACAACAGCTTGCAATAAATTCAGTAGAAAGGAAATGAAGTTTCCTGAAAGCTCAAAGACTTTCGTCACTTCCTTCGGGATGGGAAAACAACCTCAAGCGCAAAGTCTTGAAAATATGCAATCCTATCTACCCTTTTGAAAGATAATTCTAACGATAATATATAGCATAAGACAGCACAAAGTCTGCAAATATGATGTATCTATTAACTACTATGAATGAGAATCGTTACGAGCACAAAGACTTGCAATTCTTCTTAACTTCTAAATTATGAATTCAATCTTCAACATTTACAGCACAAAGTCTGAAAATATTTCAATTGAAGCTCTCCCTAGCAATCTTCCACAATCTTCAAATAATCATAAAGTAATGCTCCAAAATGACATAAGAACACAATGGATGCAAAGTAGGATTTCAACACAAAGTCTGAAATCTGCAACTCTTTGATATTATTTGAAAAAGATAAACTTATAACTATAAAGCTCAAAGTCTTTATGAGTACAAAATTCTGCAGAGTTTTCTTGCTTGCCAAAAAGATATCGATTACAAAGGACCCTCTCAAGTATTTATAGGAGAGAGGTCATGAGAAAAAGGTGGGAGGATCCCAACTAACTTGAGAAATTCTCTCAACCACCAACTACTCGCAATTGACTTATTCAAAATTACAGTCTTAAACTATTTGACTTGTAACTTGATTACATGTAATTACAATTTACAAAACTGCAAGTGAAAGAAACACTTGCGATTACAAAATTTGTTTTTACATGTAGTTTGTCGAAAACAAAATACATAAAGATAAAAGATTTTTATTCCATTTCAATCCTAGCTTTGAAAGACTGAAATCTGCTGATAATTACTTGCAACTTATTTGGATCGGGGCCTAGTGTATTCTTGGCAACCACAACAGTCTTCAAGATTACATCAAAATATCTTATTGTTGCTTCTCTATGCTCTTCATAAACAGTTTGCATCTTATCAAGGATCATTTGATGATTAACAAACTTGTTAATTAAATCCATGGTAAACTGTTCTGATTCCAGCTCTTGACGAAGGTTTGCTGCCATTTATGTAGTGACCATATTAGTTGCAAGTAATTCTCCTTCATGATTCAAAATTTTGCAAGGGATTTTCTCAAAGCTAGAAAGGATGTCTTGTTGAACTTCATCACTCATTTCTAGTGTAACTTGGACATCTTTGATAAGATCTTGAATAACCAATGACTTGTTTGTCATGAGTTCTTCAAATTCTATGTATTTTTCTCTATTTGGTATGATTGAATTGCTGCATAGAATTTCTAGCTTGATTTGATCCATCTCATGCCAAATTTTCAAATCTTTTTCAAGTGAATCCAAACTTTGCTTGAAAGCTTCCAAAGTCTGATTTATCTTTACTTTTGCTATTCTGACATTATTCAGAACTTGTAATGTCTTTTCAATCACTGGTATGCTTTGATCAATTAGCTGTGCTGCCCAAGAATCAACTGCTTTAGCCTTTTGCGCAATTTTCTCTAATTGCTTGACTGATTCTTCGGAGGTGAAAGAAGTTAATGGATTAACTTGCTCTGAAGAGTTAGCAATCTTTTGAATCACTGAGATGAGCTGTGAATTCTCTTCTTTCAGTTTTTCCTTTGCCAAAAATTCATTGTAACTATGTGTTAAAACAGTTACTGAATTTTGAGCATCTTGCATCATACCAGCATGTGTTTGTTTGCCTAAATCCACCCTTGTGAATTTGTAATCAGATACTTGCATCTCTTCTGGTGACTTATCTGCAAGGGGTTCAACTATTTCTGTGTACTTCATTCTACTACTGTCCAAAACTACCTGTGAAACCGTTTTAGCCTTCTTTGCAGCTTTTGGCTTTGATCTCTTCAATTGCTGGAAATCAAATACATCTGGAGAGATTGCTTGTTTCTTCCTCTTTAGAGTGACTGAACTTAACCATGGAGGAAGATCCAATGTATCTACATTTGAAACAACAACCGTGGTTTGTACAGAAACAGATTCATTTTGAGCCACGGTTACTCTAGGAGATGTCTTAGTTTGAATCGCAACAAAAGCTTGACTGGATGGTGTATTATGATCAACATTAGCCATGAAGCAATCAAAACTTGCAGCAGATGTATCTATTTTCGGAAGTGTTATTTGTGATGTCATTGGATACATCGGATTAGCATCAAAAACATTCTCCAGATTATCATGTATGTTCTCTATAGAGGCAGTCACTGTTGATGAAGTTGATGTATGAAGAACAACTTCAATAGGAGGAACGTAAACCGTTGAGAAGGAATCAACATCACTATCAAATTGAGACATAGGAGACAATATTGATACTATTGCAGCATCAATATGTGGAGACATTATACTTAGAGCAGTAGGAGACTGAAGGACTTCTCCTTCTTGCTGATCGATGATGTGGATCTGCATCTCTTTAACCTCCTTTCTTTTTAATGTTGGTTCCTCGAAAGGTTTTTCTACAGCACGGTTAACTCTCAACTTAATCCTCGTTCCTGAAGAAGAAGCACCTTCCTTGGACTTGTCTCTGACTTCTGATTTCAATCCAACAGGTCCAGCTGAATCATCTTCATTATTAACCTTGATTTTAATAGTTTTGACGCCTATACTCTTGAGCCAAGAATTAGTATTTGCCAAGACTGACTGAAACCTGTTAAAGATAGAAACTGATTCTTTATTAGACCATTGTATTGCTGGAATAGAAGCGTCAACAACTCTTTGTTCTTCATATTCTGGATCTAAAATCAGCCCATCATCAATTACTCCTTCTGGAATCAAGGCCAGATTAAAATCTATAATTTGCTCAAGAGTGAGCCTACAATAATCCATTTTATAGATGTCTTTCTTTGTTCGGAGATCTGCCCAAATATCTTCAAGGCGATGCACATGAGTGAAGGCCCTCTTTATCTTGTTTTTCATTCCTCTGTAATCAAAATCTGCCCTTGCCTTGAATCTTTTTAATTTAATCTCCTGAATCTCGGTTTCCATAGCTTTCGCCTTTGAGGTACTTGTCAAGGAGTATCTCCCAATCTGTAATGGTTTATGAGACGAGATACTCACTCCAGTTTTATGTTGCACAGCTTGCCGTGCGTGCACTGTCATCAACTGTCGTGCTAGCTCCATTAGAATGATTTTATCAGATGGATACCTCGGTAGCATGTATGGCTGATCTTCAAAACAGCCAACTCTCATGTAGGTAAAAGTAGGAAACTGAAGAAAAAGACGACCATATTCATTGACTTTTTTCCAAGCAGCATCTGATACTCTGTTGTTCTGCAAGGTCTTGTCAAAAAGGCACATGAAGTGACCAAAGAATGCGTCTTGGACTCTTCTGTAATGAGTCCTGCTGGGAATCAAAGGCAGCTGATCATAGTATTCCCAAACTGGGACTAATGATCTATCTCCTACAGTAGAAAGGCCTGGAAATTGCCTCAATGAAGCTGCTATGTAAACCAGATAGGAATTCATATAGAATGTGAGCATGGTAGGAACTTGTGCAAGCTGCTCACATAAACTATCACTGATTATTTCACCCCAGAAGATTGGGTGTTGTGCCTTCCTAATCACCACTATGAATTTGTACATCCACTTTTCAAAGACATTGGAGAATTTCAACCCTATCATCCTGCTCAAGAGAGTGATTATATCATTGATCTCTTCTTTGAAGTCAGATTGATACAGCTTGGGCAACCGAGACACACAAGTTCGACGCTTCAGAAGCCATTTAGTATTGATGTGCTGTTTACAATCTTCTTTCTTCTATTCATAATGATCTAGAGCACTCTTTACTGAAATATTTGAATACATAGGCGAGTCTGGAACTCTGAAAATCCTATTGATAGTTTCTAAATCAAGCCTAATAACCACATTCCCATCATCATCTTTAATGGTTCTGGATTCTCTGTCAAAGTGAGCTGCGCACGCAAGGACAAACTTTGGCTCTAGGGCAGCAATAGGAAAAGAGGAAACCAAATGAATATGACTTCTCAGCAGCAATTGCATATGATGAGAAGTTGATTTCTTAGCTCTCTTCAAAAACTCGGACATATCAACATGCCCAATCTTCGTGTCTCTGATTTCTTCAATGTTCGAGACAACATGAGAAGGAGGAATCTCATTCTGATACTTGTCGTATTTGTACTTCATCTTTTTGTTCGGTGGAGAAGCAGGTTCCTCCGTCATTGAACAAGAATCTGCAAGGCTGCTATGAAAGTTCCATAAGGTTAAGACATCATCAACGTTTACGGATGTAGACATGGCGAAGGCTCAAACTCGGAATGGTGTTTTGGCTGTATGAGGGCAAAAAATGAGCATTATAACTCATTTGGGGTTTTTGGAGGCTGATTGCAAATGAAAAGGACATATGCTTTTCATGACGAATGAAAAAGTTAGATTGCAACTTTGAAAAGTGCAAGTCACAACTTTCAGCTTGTATTTGCAGTCAAGGGCAAAAAGTCCGAGTTTTTGGCATTTATAAGGCATTTCGGGATTTTGAAGGCCGGCTGCAAGTGAATAGTGCATGTCGGGATTTTGAGAGGTCATTGAAAGTGAATAGTGGAAACTTTTAACTTGCATTCTATATTGAAATCTCCAACTTGCAGTGAGTAAGCAAAAACCCGATTTGCTTCTATAAGCAACATTTTTTTATTTCTTTTTCTCCTTTTCAAGGAAATGGGAATGGGATTATGAAAGGTTATGAATATGAAAGGAAAATGGAATGAAGGACTATGAAAATGGAATGAAAAAAGAAGAATGCGTTCTCAGAGAAAGGGGGCACGAATGGTAACAAAACGCGTTTTTATGTATAAGGCAAGTTTGAATGGAGATAAAATGGAAAGCGTATGGAATGAAAAAGAAAAACGTTTTCATATACAAAAGAAAAACACGTTTTTCTTTAACTGAAAATGTATGGAATGAACAAGTAAGAATGGCGAATGAGATTTTCAAAGAATATGACGTTTTTGTGTAGAATGGAGGTAATGACAAATGAAATACAGAAAAACGCGTTTTTGAAATGGAATAGTGAGTGAAGGATTTTTAGAAATAAAGACATTTTGAATAATGAAAACGTGTTTTTAAGAAAATATATAAAATAAAAGGTAAAAACGTGTTTTTATTAATGAAGGCGAATGGAATGATGAAAACGCGTTTTCAATGAAAAACGTTTCTCTTTAAAACATACAAACGTGTTTTTATTAATGAAGGCGAATGGAATGATGAAAACGCATTTTCAACGAAAAACGTTTCTCTTTAAAATCATTCATTCATTCATTCAACATCATTTTCCAAGTATGGCGACTAACAAAAAGAAATAAAAGACTGAAATAAAAAGAACCATACCTGAAAGAAGAGCTTAAAAATTCAGAATGAAGAGAAAACCCAAGACGCTCTTTGCAAACTTAGAAAAATGAAAAGAAGACTTGAATATTTACAGCTGAGAGCCCGATTTTTCAGCTTGTAAATTTATGAGATCCCATGAAAAAAGGTAAACAAGCGAACTAGAACACGAACAACTCCTTTAATAGATGACTTCGGGTTTTTGAAAGCTCAAAACAAGTGAAATAAATCGACCTCTATTGAAATTGGGCTTTTCAAGACATTTTTCAAGTTTCTTTTCATTAAAAACATTAAAATCGGGGCTTTGAATATGTATTGCAAGTCATTTAAAAAAAAGTCGGACTTTTTTCAAATCGTTGCAAGTGATTTTAATGATAATAAATGACTTTAATGAAAATCGGGCCTTTTTAAAGCTATTGCAAGCAAAATAAGAAAATCGGGTGTTTTTCAACTAATTGCAAGCAACTTAAAGTGAAAATCGGACCTTTTTAATGCTATTGCAAGTCACTTTAAAATAAAATCGGAATTTTAAGAAGTCATTACAAGTAACTTTAAATGAAAAAGTAACTTGTAAAAGACTTAAAAAGTTCCTACACTTGCAATATAAACAAAAAGTTCCTAAAATTGACTTGCAGTCAAGTTCAAAAACTCCTACTTGCAGTGATGTCAGAAAAACCCGAATTTGACCAAAAGTACACTAAAAATGACTCAGAATCTCACGAAAATGGACAAGAATGAATGAACAGTGGTAACCCAAAGGATTATAGACTTAAAATTGAGATTTGCTAATCATTGCACCTCGTAATACGTGCCTTAGAAGAGAATTTTTAAATCTTATCAAAATTTTGATTGGTTATCCCAATTTTTAAGAAGTCAAAAATTAGGGACAACAGGGATCTGTTGATATTTCTTTCTTCCATGGGTTCTTCTCTTGGCAAGAAAGGGGGTTTGGTGGGTCTAGAACTTGTGTCCCGTGAAGGTGTCGCATGGTTGTTCTCAGAGTGGTTAGAGTTCGCCTCATTTGCATGATTGTTACTTAGGTTTTGGAGGGCTTGAAGTAAAGCTTGGCTAGTTTTCTGTTCTATTAAAGTTTGGGTTTTCTTATCACTATTCTCCATGAAGGCCCTAAGTTCGTCTCTTAATGGATCACCCATGAGGTCGTTTCCTAGGCTAGTGTTCTTAGTGTTTCTTCGGTGGTAGGTTTGCATAATTTCCCACGGGATGGCAGGAAAGATGCTTTGATACCACTTGTAATATCCCTTTACTCCTTGGGACACGATTGTTGTGATTTCACAAGTTTGATGCTGCTCCTTGTCAAACTACTTTGGAAATGGGATATTAAATGTCTGATCTAATGTTTGTATCTCCTTGTGAAGACATCAATATGCTCCCAGCAATTCCAGATACACAGTAGTTTAGATATAGAATCTAATTCAAAATCATGGCAACTTAATATTCACATATGAGCCAGGCTATATTCAGATATAGTTTCTAGGACAAATGTACATAATTGTTTGGCTATCCCATACAGTGATTAAGATCTTTTCATTCCTTTTAATGCAAATAGATAAAATGACATTGAGTGTAATGCTAAGCTCTGGCCTGGAGGTGTAACCGACTGTAAGGGATAATGTTACTCTTGAAATACCAATATTTTATATTGTTGTTGCAGCCAATACCACCTGGATTCAGTATCTTGCGACAGGAACTTGTTATTGTTTCTGTATTATAGAGGACGACACTCTTCATAAGTGTAACGATCCTCCACACGTGCCGTGGTATTTCTTCTGTCCAATCTAGCAATATTTACTATTTCATTGACACCCTCTAGTTCTAGACTATGGTGATTTGGGTATGCTGATTCAGCTCCCTTGAGCAGTCAATCCGATTTCACATAGATGTTTTCTTTTCACTCCTCACCCCCTATTGCTTGGAAGCCTTTCTCATTTAATACCCTCAGTTAGATCAAGGGGTATGTCCTTTGTGTCAATTGCACCACTTTACAGGGGTGCACCTCTTTGATAATGATAATCACTTATCTACTCTGGAGATTAGCTATGGGTGAATTGTAATTCTCAAGCTACTATTTTGAGCAGCTATCAATATAACAGGTGGCTTGAGGAAGACTCATGGTCTCATACTGATGAAGAGCCGATTTAATCTTTTATACATTCCCTTACGACTGATCAACACTAATCACAGTGTGTTGAAAATTATTCACTTATATATATGGCGGCATACTCAGGGGTTTGCTTTAATATGTGCCTCGATAGAGCTTGGCTTCCAAATACCATTATTTGTAGACTTCCGCATATCCTGATTGATGCATATTATCCGTAAAAATCGCATAGTCTAATATTAGCATCAAACAATTCCTCGAATCCCACTATATGATAATGTAAAGTCATTGCTATGGAGATGAAGAACAGCGACAATGGTAGTCTCCTGGAATTTTGTCGTGACTTCCAGTTTGGTTATGAATTACCAGGCCTAGCACCTGAATGTCGATAGTAATTGCATAATACTTTAATAGCCACAGGCCCGTATTAGGTTCTATTGATTTACACCTCATTATTTATTATATATATTTTATCTTATTGTCATATATTTATTTCTATTTATATAGATTATAGTGTTATATTGTATTGTCAATATTTATAATTTATATTTGACTATTATAACTATAATATTATCAGTGATAATCATATTTATAATGATATTTAAATTGCATTTTATAATATCTTTAATCATGTATAATATCATTTATGTATCTGTTATCATATTTGGATTTTATTATTATAATGATTGATAACATCAATTTAGAGTATTATCTTATGTTCATGTCTTATATTAGTTTTATACATTTTTATATTTATTATAGTGATTATAATATTTTATATCTATATTTTAATATTCATAATTATAATATTGTCTTTCGACAATTATAATTATATCAAATGGTTAACCTTCTTAGTATATATTTTAGTACCTTTAATGTCGCAATGTTCGGGATTTGACACATTCCTACAAGGCAACATGTTAATCTGTAGACAAAACATGTTAGGCAAGCAAAAAGTCACATAGATAGACAAACAGTCATATCTTAGAACAAGAAATTGAAGGAGAAGCTTTCAAAGGGGTCCGTTGGGAACTCTTCGAAAGAAATGGGGGTCCGCTCAAGGGATGCTCTATTTGAAAAACGAGGACATTTTTCGCAAACGATCCTGTCATCAAGGAATCCTTTTGAAAGATTCTCTTTTGTCAAGGAATCCAAAAAAAAAAAAGAATGGCCTCTTCGAAGGCGAATTCTTAATTCTTTTTGTTACGATTTCAATTTCAAAAGCAAATCTTGCTAAGGGGGATCCTTTTTGTGTTAAATTTTTAAGATCAGATTTAGATGCACATAAATTAATTCAAAATTCAATACTAGACACAGTAGATAGCTTGGGAAAACCCTCCTCTTGAGGGAGAAAAACCCAGCCAATAGTATCTCTTATATTATTGAATCTCAATAGAAACTTCTTTACAATGAAGGCCGATTTGAAGGCCAAGATATAAGCACCAAAAATATGATACAACACAGAAATACAATGATGCTAATCTCTGATAATGAATTACAGCCTTCAATAATGTCGATTTGCTCTTCTGGATGAACTCGCACTAGATATGCATGAGAATGGAATGAATATGATAATCGAATGAGATGAAATGAATGGTAATATATACACAAAGGAGGGAGGAGGATGCAACCCTTCATAACAACATGTCAGCTTCTCTCAAGAGACATGACTAACAAATGAAGGGTCGGCTACATAGAAAATCGTGCCTCCACAATAATTAATAAATAATAACAATTATTAAATGCTTCCATAGAGATCGCGCCAACAAGAGATTGGGCCTTCAATGTAAATCGATCCTTATAAAATATAATCTCACAATTCAAATAGCCGTTAGGATATGATTTGAATTGCCTTTAATTTCGTGGGTCGGGAAGAAGCAGCCCAATGCTGCTATCATCAACACTCCCTCTCAGCTAGGGATGATTCTTCCATCTGCAAAAGACATATCACCTCAACGTGATGTCTACCACAATGGCTACAACCATATGTGGAAAAGAAGGATATCACCTCATCATGATATCAGATATCACCTCAACATGATATCAACCATAATGGCTACAACCATGTATGGTATGTACAAGTGTTCATCACTTGCGTGATGTTGTCACCTCAACATGACTTTCACCATGGCTCTCCCGAGGGTGAAACACAAGTACAAGAAAATCATCACAGACTCTCTCACATGATGTTGTCATGGAGTCACACACATGACATCCACCATGGCTCTCCCAGAGGGTGGAATCAAGGGATTACACTTCGAACTTCTCTCACAGAGAAGAACTCATTAATCAAGGGATTTCACCTCGAACTTCTCTCATAGAGAAGAACTCATTACTCAAGGGATTTCACCTCAAACTTCTCTCACAGAGAACTCATTATAGGCTATCACTGATATTGAGTCTCTCTCTCAGTTAAGGTTGGATTCTCCACCATACCAAGCTTATCTCGAAAGTACACAAACTTTATTCTGGAGAGGGGCTTGGTGAGAATGTCTGCCACTTGCTCATTAGTGCTAATATACTTCAACTGTATAGCCTTCCTCAATACCATATCTCTAATATAGTGGTATTTGATCTCAACATGCTTGGTTCTGTCATGGAACACAGGATTGACAAAAAGCTTCACACAACTCTGGTTATCACAATGAATGATAGTGGACTCCATTGATTGTCCAAACAATCCTGCAAGGAGCTTACGAAGCCACACTGCTTCCCGAGTTGCCATACAAGATGCAATATACTCTGCCTCTGCTGTACTCAATGCTACAGATGACTGCTTCCTGCTGCACCAAGAAATCATAGCAGATCCCAAACTGAAGCAACATCCAAAGGTGCTCTTTCGATTTGTGACACACCCTGCCCAATCAGAATCAGTATAACCATGCAGCTCCAAGTCAGCATTTGAAGAATATCTCAACCCATATCCAACTGTGCCACGCAAGTATCTCAGGATATGTTTAGCTGCAACAAGATGTATTTGTCTTGGTTCACACATGAACTGACTAAGTGCACTCATAGCATAACATATATCTGGTTTAGTGTTAACTAGATACATCAAGGACCAAATCAATTGCCTGTACATTGTAGGATCCACCAAGTCTGAACTAGCTGCAACCTCCTTCAATTTATGTAGGTTGGTCTCCATAGGTGTAGGCATGGATTTGCAATCCATCATACCAAACCTCTTAAGTATGTCAATGGTGTACTTTCCTTGACTTAGAATCATCTCATTTGGTTTTTTCCAAACTTCTAAGCCAAGGAAGTAATGCATAAGCCCAAGGTCTTTCATCTCAAACTCAAAGGCCAACTCTTTCTTACATTTGATGATTAAGTGCTCTTCTCCAGTAAGAATCAAATCATCAACATACAAAACCAAAATCAATGCTTCACCATCAATTACCTTAAAGTACAGATTAGAGTCAGCATCATTCTTCAAGAAGCCTAAACTTGAGAGGTAACGATCAATTCTTTCGTACCATGCATGAGGAGCCTGCTTAAGACCATACAAGGCCTTCTTCAGCTTGCAAACATGAGACTCCTTCCCATGTACCTTGAACCCATTAGGTTGCTCGATATAAACTTCTTCCTCGATCACACCATTTAGAAAAGCTGTCTTCACATCCATTTGATGAATCTTCCATCCTCTAGATGCAACAATGGCAATGATGGTTCTGACATAAGTATAGCGAGCACAGGAGCAAATGTTTCTTCATAATCAACTCCCTCTTTCTGTGAAAACCCACGAGCCGCGAATCTTGCCTTGTACTTCTCAATGCTTCCATCAGCTGCATGCTTGATCTTGAAGAGCCATTTCAAAGATACCACAGATTTGCCTTCGGGTCTAGGAACAATGTCCCAAACATCATTCTTGAGAATTGATTGGTACTCCTCTGACATAGCATCTTTCCAAACTTGTTGACTGGAAGCTTCCTCCACACTAGAAGGCTCAGACTCAATAATCTGACTCATCAAGGCAACATAACTGGAGAACTTATGTGGCCTTTTACTTTTTCTGAATGTACCTCTAGGAGCTGCGAACTTTTCAGCCTCTTGCATAGTTTTCCTAGCCCAAAGAGGTCTCTTTCTTTTAATCACTATATCAGTAGGTTCCAAGGGCTCAACTGGATCAACATCTTCCTTTGGTTCTGAAGTCTCCCTCTGAATCTCAGGAGTATGGTCAACTTCCATATCCTGAGGAGACTCGTCATTGTCAATCTCCACATGAGTTCCCTTGGATCTTCTAAATGCAACATCTTCCTCGAATGTGACATCTCTACTGATCTCAATCAACTTCTGGCCTGGAATGTATATCCTGTAGGCTTTTGATGTCTCACTGTAGCCCACAAATATCCCCTTCTTGCCAGAAGGCTCCAACTTTGTTCTCTTTTCCTTTGGAACATGGACATAGACAGGACATCCAAAAATCCTTAAATGACTAACTTCTGGCTTCTTTCCTGTAAAGGCTTCTTCTAGAGTCATTCTCCAAGACCTTGCAAGGACTTCTATTCTGAACATATACTGCAGTCCTAGAAGCTTTTGCCCATAAGAAGGTTTGCAGATCTTGGTCATGAATCATGGCTTTTGTTGCTTCCACGATCGTCCTGTTCTTTCTCTCTGCAACTCCATTCTGTTGAGGATTATAGGGGACACAAAACTCCCTCTTAATCCCAGCATCAACACAAACTTCGAAAGCTGCCAGAGGTGTATTCTCCTCCATTATCAGATTTGAGGACCTTGATTCTTTTACCGGAAAGATTCTCTACTAGAGCTTTGAACTCCTTGAACCTTTCTAACACTTCCTCAGACTCTTTAGTTTTCAAAAAATAAATCCAAGTCTTTCTAGAGTGGTCATCAATAAAAAGAACATAATACAAGAAACCACTCGAAGAAGGAATAGACATAGGTCCACATAAATCAGAATGAATAAGGTCTAAAATACACTTAGATCTACTTTCTCTACTATGGAATGGAGCTTTTGAATTCTTACCCATAGCACATCCTTTGCAAGTTCCTTCATGCTCCTGATTGAACTTAGGAAGTCCCGTGACCATCTTCTCCATGATAGGTAAGGCTCAGAAGTGTAGGTGAGCCAATCTTCGATGCCAAAGATCACATAAGCTTGAAGAATCATTAACTAATGCCTGTAGTGGACGCGTACATAGCCTATAGAGGCTTTCATGTCTAACACCAATTACTTGAGCATCCTTGAAATTGGAATTCTCCATCCACACAAGAACTTTTCCTTTGGAGAAGGCAACTTGATATCCTTTATCTTCTAGAGCTGAAATGGAGATGAGATTGCGCTTGATTCCTGGAACATAAAGAACATCGCTCAACTGAAGTGTAATGCCGGAATCCAAATGAAGAGTAGAGGTCCCAATCCCTTTCATGGAGTAGCTAGCATCATCTCCAATAATGACTTGTTCGGAAGAATCTATCTACACCAAGCTTGATAAGTGCTCCTTAAAACTAGTGATGTGTCGAGAAGCACCATTGTTGATCAGCCAAGTGTTGGTGTCTGTAGGTACGTTGCTTGACAGTGCTGAATAGAACAAGTATTCACAAGAGTCCTTCTGAGGAGAGGCATCATCAACATCTGCAATGGTGGCTTGTTGCTTAGGCCTGGATGGACAATGCTTGGCAAAGTGACCATACTTGTCACATCTAAAGGATTGGATCTTGGACATGTCTCTCTTCTTCTTGGAAGCAGGAGCATCATCATTTCCCTTATCTCGATTCCTCTTGAAGAAACCTTTCTTTCCATCTTTTCCTTTCTTCTTCGAAGCATGGGAGGTGAGAACATGAATATCTTCATTCTTTGAACTTTGACCAACGCCTCTAGCCACCAACCTTGATTCTTCTTGAATGCAGTCTGCCCTTAGACAATCAAACTTAGGCATTTTTGATCTTGCATTGATTCCTTGAATGTAGGATTCCCAAGACAAAGGAAGACTATTGAGAGCAAGCATGGTCAAATCTTTGTCGTCAACCACATAGCCAATTGTTGAGAGCTGATCTCTCAAATCTGAAATCCTCATGAAGTAGGCAGTTACTGATTCTCCTTTCGCCATCTTCACATGGTGTAGTTATTGCTTCAGTGCAAGTGCCCGGCTGGTATTGTTGATTTCGTACATTTCTTCCAATGTTTTAAACATGTCTCTTGTTGTCTTCAACTTAGAGACAATAGGACCAATATGATCCTTAATGGAATCAACCAACATTTTCATTGCCTTGATATCTTTCTTCTTCCACTGCAACTTCTCTTCTTCCTCCTCAGGTTCAGGAACATTGGACTCCACAAACTCAACCAAGTCATTCTCTTGCAAGGTAAGCATGATCCTGAATCTCCATGATGTGAAGTTGGATGCTCCTTCGAGTCTATCCTCAATCTTAAGACCATTCACCATCTTGACTAATGTAGGGATAGACAAAGAAATATCACGAAGAGAATAGAGTATCGCTGTAATAACAAATCTGATCACGATCTCCTTAAACTCGCTCTGATACCATTTTAAATTTTTAAGATCAAATTTAGATGCACAAAAATTAATTCAAAATTCAATACTAGACACAATAGATACCCTGGGAAAACCCTCCTCTTGAGGGAGAAAAACCCAGCCAATAATATCTCTTATATTATTGAATCTCAATAGAAACTTCTTTACAATGAAGGCTGATTTGAAGGCCAAGATATAAGCACCAAAAATATGATGCAACACAGAAATACAATGATGCTAATCTCTAATAATGAATTACAGCCTTCAATAATGTCGATCTGCTCTTCTGGATGAACTCGCACTAGATATGCATGAGAATGGAATGAATATGATAATCGAATGAGATGAAATGAATGGTAATATATACACAAAGGAGGGAGGAGGACGCAATCCTTCATAACAACATGTCGGCTTCTCTCAAGAGACATGACTAACAAATGAAGGCTTGGCTACATAGAAAATCGTGCCTCCACAATAATTAATAAATAATAACAATTATTAAATGCTTCCAAAGAGATCGCGCCAACAAGAGATCGGGCCTTCAATGTAAATCGATCCTTATAAAATTTAATCTCACAATTCAAATAGCCATTAGGCTATGATTTGAATTGCCTTTAATTTCGTGGGTCTGGAAGAAGCAACCCGATGCTACTATCATCAACATTTTGAAGGATGCAATTTTTGAAAAATATGAAGATTTTCAATAAGGGATTCGTTGGCCACCAAGTACACCTTATTGAAAATCGAAGAGGTTGAGGCCCCAACTTAGGATAGTGTGTGTGAATTGAAGGAGCACATGGCATCCTAAGGAAAGGAAGAACATGAAGAGGTGTCGTGGCCCACGATACATGACTAGATGTAGATGTGGAAATGTTGTCGCACACGCGAGGGACAACACATAGGCACCACAACATCAAGAAGGAAGCAAAGAAGAGAGAAACATAAAAAAGAAAGTAAAGACGAAGAAATCAAGAGATAGAGGGATCTGATATTTAGGGGTCAGAACTGCTCATAGATATAGATAGATAGATATAATATAATATACGTATGAACTTTCATCAATCCCCTACTATATCAGATCATGAAGAAGGGTACGTGAAAACAAAATAAAAATAAAAATTTGGGTCAACATGGAAGGGAGGCCTAAATGCCCTCAACACTTTGCATCGTCCCCAATTGTCGAAAATCAAGGCACAACAAATAGAAGAATGATGTAACAAATAGAGGAAGTTTACGACACAAAACACTTTTGTATCCAAGCACCTACAAGGGTGACAAGGGTCCTCTAGGAACACATAAAACAAGCACGGGGGAAACACAGCACACAAAAATCTAATCTATAGATAAAGAAGAGGTGCCCTCCTAGTCCTCATCAACCAAGAGGTTGTCATTCTTCCAATCTAGATCATTATAGGGAGAGGGCAGACGAGCTTGCAAGGGCGAGATAGCAAGGGGAGGACCCTCCGAATCTCCTACGACAAGAGCTAAGGAAGAGGGCCCCTCGAGGTCTTCTTCGCTCAACTCTTGTGAGGTAAACGTCATTGATTTTGCAAAAATTGCTGACAGGGTCGAACATCGTCCACTGAGTTGAACATACACTTGATGGGAGTGCCATGTGCCAATTGGGTGGGCGACGAAGGAGGCGCTCGAGATCCACTGCCAACCTCATCGAAAGACTCAGAGGCAATGGCAAACTCGGGGGATGTTAGGGCTGCCTTCATCACTAGGACAACACAAGCCAAAGTAGAACCCTCCCCTGAAGAGGGCGATCCTTTCTTCCAACCCCCATTAGAAGCAGGGTCATCCTCCAACTTGTGCTTCATCGAGAGATGCGAGATCCCCATAAAAGAAGCGAAAGGTGATGAAGAAGAGGACAAAACTGCAATGGACACCATTGAGGTATTCGGCATATCCACGGGCTTTAGAAAAGGCGAGATGTCCAGAAGGGACATCAGGAGAGGAGGCTCAATTGAGGAGTGATGAACACTTGCACCCTTTTAGGGTGAGGGTCATTTGCGCTCGCAGGGGGAGCCAAAAGCAAGATTGAGGCGATGGGAACCGAAGCAGAAGGGGCAGAAGAGGAGGGCACAGTAGGAGACACCGAAATAGGAGCTACTGGCTCCCCAAACACCTTTTGCAAGGCGGCCTGCTCAACAGCCAGAGCCTTCCTCCAATGCTTACGCTGACGCAAAGGCGGTTTCTTCGGCTCCAAGAGCTGGAAGCTGTGGCTTGAGGAGGAGCAGAAGGCTCATGTTCTGCAATGGGAGTGTTCATCACAGCCGTTGTTGGAGCAGGGAGTGACTCCTGGATAGAAACAGGAGGAAGAGGTGCAAGAACAGAGGCAACAACCGGTGGAGAAGGAGGCTCAGGTGCCTCGATAGTGGCCCTCTTCCCATTCGCCACGCTAGGGGTGGGAATAGTAGGAGGCCGTAGCGGCCGAGACGTAGAGGTGACTCCACGAGGACCCTTCCCCTTACCATAGATAACAGGCCAAGGCACCATGGGCAAGACAGGAAGGTCGAACACCTGATGCTTGGCCTTCCGCCAAATAGGCACCATTAGACTCCCCATGAGATGCATGGAGGCGGAAGCTGAAGGTAACATAGCATGGAGGGAGGCAGAAGCAGATGGAACAACGAAAGAAGAGGAAGGCTCCTGAGTGTGAGTAGACTTCCCCTTCCCCTTTTGTGAGGAGGAAGAGGCAGTTTTTGCTACACAATCATAGAAGCCTTAACTGAATTAGCATAAGGGGAAGGAGGATAGGTCACTCTCGACGCTATGCCCCCACTCTTGTATTTAACGTAATTGCGATACAATAGGTTCGTCCTTGGATGAAGCAGACCAATAGGGGTAGGCCAAAAGTGATCTAATGAATAGGCCCCATGCAACACCAAGGGTTTATACCCAGTGTCATGCATGACGTGCATTGAGCCTTCATGAGAAAATTTCAAACATTTATGGATCACCGAAGGGACTGTGTTCATGGAAATTAGCCATGGAATGCCTAGCTTCACTTTGAACAAGTCACACTTCGAGATGATGTCAAAAAGGGCATTCATAGTCCTAGGCCCTACCAGGACTGAAAGGGTGATGGAACCGACAGGAGGGATGAAAAGCCCATCATGTGTACGTATTGTGCTCTTAGATTTATTGTACCCATCCTTATGTAGGAAGTTTATTAGCATAATATCCTCTGTAATAACATTAACTTGGCATGTAGGATCAACGAGAATGCCAATCACAGTATTCCCGTTGATACGAGCAGGAATGTACAGAGGAGAGGGTTCTCTATTTGCATTCATAGGCAAGTCCTGTGATGTAAAGGTTATAGCAAGAGACCCATTCGCAGGCTGCACGGAAGGGATGGGAAGATGCAGGAAAGAGGCCATCTTCTATGTACGCCAAAAATGACTTTCTCAAAAGACTTCGAAGGTTTAACAATTAGATAGTGACCTATTCTAGAGTTCATTTCACAATGTTTAGGGACTTTTATAACTACGCCCCTAGGGGTCATAGGTTGGGTTGCAAGGCTAGGTGCCTTGCAACGCACACACCTAGAACACAAGAGAAGATTCCTTCAACACTACAAAATGAAACCAAAATAGTTCACATCGGGTTCACCAAAATGTAGAGGAGAGGGATCGATTGCTCAAGACCCCAAGTCACGGGAGGGTCTAGAACAATAGGTTGCCCTGATCTACCTCAAGCTAATGGAATTGTTTCAAGAGAGTTTAAAGTTTAAAGGTTGAAAGGAAGAACAACTAGGTTGTTTTCCTTTTATGAGCCCAAATGTTACAGGAAGTCAAGTGATCAAGTTTCCAGAGTTTGGACTATGACTTAGGCAGCTCACTGCAAGAGGACTACAACGTGGGACATAGACGACAGCACGACGCGTTGGCGTCTCGGTAGGGCGTTGGTGTCCATTCGGACAAAAAGTGTATAGTCATAAGCTAAGGAAAACCTACTAACGACCTAACATATGCAGTTTGATGCAATTACAGAAATAGAAAGGAACAAAATAATAGAATATCGAGAAAGCACTAAGACTAAATCTAATTACGAAATGACAAAAAAGGGTGAGGAAAGCGCACCTTCATACCCACGAGTTGATATCTTCAAGGTCTTCACTCGACGAACAACCTGCACACACAAGAACAAGAAAATGTTGGGGCTATGTTTACAGAACAACCTCCATGGACAACTAAGATAGCAACGATAGGAGAAATATGATAAAGAAAGATATTGAAAAAACAATACCAAGCAATACATTGAACAACAATATGCTACGATATTAAAACGATAATGCCAAGTAAAAGGAAGATGGAATGATATCACCTTCAACCACGTGCGCTCAAGGCAAATGGGAGAGGGAGCGAGCTCGCAAGCTTTTAAAGATCGACGTATCAAAGTATCAACTTGTAGCTTCAATGTAGGTGGTGGAGCTTGAAGGAGCTAAAAGTGAGTGTAGAAGTGAGAATGATCAAGAGGAATGCCAAGAAGATGTTTGAATAGAGAAGATAGCAATTTGAAGGAAACAATGGAGGCAAAGGAGCCGTTCAAAGTCGGCTCGAGGGGTAGGAGATGTTACACTTCACGTCCAATGGAGTGTAACGCCTCTGCAGATTCTAGAGGCGAGAATCCTGTTAGGATGGCAATGCGCCATGCATTGCGCTAGCGTCCTTGACAAAATATCCCCTACCGACATGTAAAACATCTGCCAAGTGGACAGGGGAAGGTGGCAGAAATATGAATTGCATTATCGGGTTTAATCTTCTAAGGTAGGAGGTAGCGTAAATGGGGAATTTGCAAGGGGGTGCAAATTCATGCCATTACACGAATAAATCTATAAATTCCCTCATTCCTTCATCATTTTTACATAATCAGTTTTAATGCAAATCAACTTTGTCGAAATCAATTATCAAACAAATATAGTGTTATGCTGCTGAGTCACATCCACATTCCTAACAAACAAGGCAACATAGGAGGCTCGAGAAAAGGTTTGTTGTGAGATTGGTAAATAAGAATTTGATTTGTTTATGTTTCAAGTTCTTTATTTTATGTTATTTCAATTTTATTGCTTATAGTTCATATGAGCATGTCAACAATAAATTGTGCATCCTTCACCTACCCCTTGCAATTCATGACTTCCAAAAACATTGCCCCTTTAGGGAACATTGCAATCACATCAATCAAGAGCCAATTTTTAACATCCTTCTATCCATCAAAAATGGACACTCCTATTTTGATCTGTGAATCCACAATGGTTTGCAATGAATCTTCTACAAATTTCACCTCTTTTGCCAATAAGGTGTCATGCACCTTTTCAAAACATAGGCCCTTGTACCCTTTTGGAACCTCATTAATTTTTCTCATCATTTCTTGTCAATATGGTGATTGAACAATGTTGAAAGACAACCCATTTGCATTGAGACATCTTGCATTATGTTGATTGACAATCTCTCGGGATTTCATTTTGAAATGCCTTTTCCAATAGCCCTGTTGTTCTCTTATGTGTAGTGGGCTCTTTTTGTGTGGACAAAAGTTGTTGGATCTCTACCACAAATAAAGGAACTCTAAGAGATGGGGAAAGAGGGGGCTTCCTTAATCAAGTTCCTTTATTTGCCAATGATGACTTTTACATGGTTGACTTTGGGTTTGTTTTGAAATGGGATTAGCTCATGAAGCTAGAACTAGCTGCCATTGTAATCCCTATGGCAACAAGTTTGGAAAACAACAAATTCCAATCAAATGAAAACAATATATAAAACAAGTGAGTTTGTTTATAGAAAGAAAAAAAATGACGAGAAAAGACCAAAAAAACATACCTCAAATCTATGAATTTTCCTCCACAATCTCCTTGGCAATGAATGGGCTCTTGCAGATGTGTAGGAATATCAATTCTACTTTTTTGGAACCTTAAATGATCAAGCTTCAGCTCTTTATGTACAATGAAAAGCATGAATGAAAGTTCAGTGAGTGTATTTGGTTTGTGTTTTATCTTCAAAATGAGGTAAATGTGGGTTTTTTGTGTGTTTTTAAGTTGTTTTGAGGTCCAATTTAAGGTTTATGGTTAGCTTTTCAGATTGATTGGTCAACCTATGAGGTCAAAAAGGAAAAAAAGGTAAAAAATTAAAAAAACCCTTGGTTTCCTGCCGGTTCACACTCGATGCAGCTGTTGAGCCCCAGGTTCATCATGAGCATACCTGGCTGAACTTAGGACCCAAAGTGGCACCCTTTCCACACCTACAATGGACTGGGTCATGAATCCAAACTGGGAATGAACTGGACTGGGATCTTGGGGGTTTGTAGAATGAACCTATAATATAAAAATCTGAAAGATCCCTCACCAATTCTACCTTGAACTTTTTCAGTTTTGCCCTCTTGCCATAATGTCAAATAGTTGTCTTGCACGGTCTGATTTGGTTTTGTTGATTGTTTGTTTGAATTTCATTGCTTGTTTTTTCATTTCAAAATCATAGAGGAAAGCATAGAAATGAAGAAAACTATTGCATACGTGAAAGACAACAATTGCAACTCAATAGAACCCCTTTTTTTCAACTATATCAGATTTGATTACAAGTTTTAGAGGTTTGATATACATTATATCAGACTGTAACAACAGTCTAAAACCCTTATATAATGCAATATTTGACTACCCAAAATGATAAACACATACTCGGATGTATAGCTCCAATGTAGCTTGATTATTGAAGTCAAATCATGAATCACTTCGCTGTTACAACTTCATACGGTATGGCTGAGTATGATGATGAAATAAGTGTTGTAGAGGATCACCAATAGACTAGAAATAATGATAAAATCAGGAACATAAACCTTTTACCAAACCCTAGGTGCCTCCCAAGATACCTAACAAGCAGCCTTGATCAAAACTCCACGAATAAGGTACCAAATCGAAGATAGATTGTTGCCGTGGAAGAATATGCAATAAAATCAAATACCCATGTGCCTCAGCTGCCATAAACTATCAAAATCTGCAATTATTTTCTGATAACTCCCTGCTGCAATCAATTCTAAGTGTAGATTAACCTGTAATAAAGTCCAATGATGCTCAAATGGAAACCCAAAGTAGATTTCCTTGTTCTGTGAACTGGGTTTTCGTCCAAACCACTATCCTCCAAGGGATTTCATCCTCAAAAGACCTGTATGCTGCTTAAACCCTTTTCCAAGAGCTCAAACCTTCAATTGATTTTTTAAAAATGAGAATAGAATGCTCAAAAAGGAGCCCAACACATTGATTTATAACCTCTTATGGACTTTTTGATAAAAATCAATAAAATATTCCCTCTCAAAAGGCTATGCCCAACTTGAGGGTCTTTCCTCATCCAAAGAAAAATACCACTTTTTAAAAACAATTTGAGTTGCTAAGATGGGGGCAGTTTTCACTATTCACCTTATGATTTTCAGCTACCATTCACCTTTTACTATTCTATTAAAGCAAACCTTAATATTTTCACTTTAACCCTGAATTCATCAACTGAACTCCAAATTGAAAAGCTCATAAGGCTCCCAGCTAAACTCCACGGCCCTCGGTTGGGTTCCCTAATCATTCTACTGACTTATGGGAACCCTAATAGTAGGCCAACCTCCGGTATAGATTGAGCTGTCTAAGGAAGGGACAATACAAAATCTGCTGAAAGATTGATTGAATTTTTAATTTTTTTTTTTTTAATCCAATCAATTTTGGGCCCAAAAAGAAGAAATTACAAATAGCCTCAAGGATGCTGTGTTGAGGGGCATTTTCAGATGAAGAGGAATGAAAAAAAGTCAAACATCTAGTTTTTCAGGCACCATCAGCTCAATTCTCACCTTCTAAATTGCAGATCAAATGATTTCCAATGTTAGGAATGAATAGCTAGGGGATTGGTGTATATCTTCTTTAGCCCTCATAATTTGGTAGACTCTTACTTTGCAGCGATGTGCTTCAAGTACCATGTACTGAAAAATGTTTGCAAGCTGTATCTGAAACAGAAAACAATGAAATGTGAAAAAAAAGTAGTAGCCCGTCAGAAGTATTTGGAATAACTAGTATGTAATCAAACTGCAGCCTCTGTTAGGGTCTTCAAACTAAACTAAAAAGAGCTAAAGGGTTTGAACAGGAAAGGATCCTTATGGAACCCTAGATTGTTATATTAAGGAAAATTTAGCTTGGAAGAATAATTAATAAACTGAAACAGATTGATGCAAAATCCAATTAATGCACGTACTCTAACAACAAGGTGGACTTCATTCTTGGGTTTCACAGAGGATAACATTTGTCTGTTATTCTTGAAACTTACAGCAGGTATAGAAAATATAATAGCATACTGAAGACTACATTTGTACGTTATTCTTGAAAATAGTTTTCTACTTTCAGTGGATGATGATATATCGTTGAAGTGTTCTGATCTCTATGCACTGCAGAGTAAATTTCTGATTTTTACAGTAATCTTAAATTGTATGGTTTTTGCATAATTTTTGGGTGTAGAGGTGATTATTTTTTCTACCCTTGCAGTTTGATCCTAACGGAAGGCAATGCTTGACAATGAGTGGTTATAAAAGAATTGGTCAAATAATGCGTCAGCAAGCTGATCAATTTAGTGGTGGATGCCTTCTTGTGGTACAGGAAGGTGGCTATCATGTCACTTACGCATCATATTGTCTTCATGCCATTATTGAGGGTGTTCTAAATCTGCCGCAACCACTTTTAACAGATCCAATGGCGTATTATCCAGAAGAAGATACTTATAGTGAGAGGATAGAATTCATCAAAAAATACTGGCAAGAAATATCAGAATCATGGTTAAAGGAAAGTAATGTGTCGTGAAGTCAATGATTTTGTTTGTGTCACCTTCACATAGTACAGGAAGAAGGCATTCATATAACTCATGAATCATGCTGTATCATACCACTTCCAGAACATATTTTCTTCATGCCACTCTTTAGGAATATCTATCACAACCATATTATTTCAAATTAAGAATTGTTTATCATCTAGTACATGATAAAGTGAAAAGATATAATTAATCATGCTTGAAGGAAGCATCGCACCCACATATGAAAGCAACACGAGTATTCAGGATGTTTAATTATGAGAATCTGAAGCTCTCTTACAATTGCAAGGGATGTTCAATTATGAGAATCTGAAGCTCTGTTACAATTGCAAGCTGATGACACTTGCATGTCAGAACTCAGATCTCTACCATATGTACCAATATTTCTGGCTTTGCTATAATTTATAGGCATATTAAGTTTCTTTTCTTGGTCGAATTTTCTGTTCTGTTTGAAACATCAATTCAATGATCATCTTAGCTGTGTTTGGAATTTCCATGTTAATTTTTGGAATTTTTTAGATGCACAAATTGCAAAGATGTATTTAGACAATAATGTTTTCTTTCTTGGGGTTTTCCTCTGATTTATTTATTTATATTGTGGTAAATTACCCTTTATCAGTGTATTCTTCGATTTGGTTGCTAATAGCTAGGGGTATCTCTAGCTTCCAATTCACCTGAAAATTTCATTTGACCTCATTCATTGGGGTAGGCCACACCTAGTTATTTGGACTTACTGTAGCGTTATGAAAAAACGGGATGCTTTTATTACTTAAAAGTATTCCATTGGTTGGAGTTTTTCTATCCCAGTATACTGCTTTTGGACTATACAGTATTCATATCAACTGAGAAGCCAACTAATCCATCATACCACCACCAGAGTTTCGAATAATTGGCAGCCAACTCCTCTACCCTGAAAAAAGTAACTTAGAGCTAAGTTAGAAGAGAACTGGGCTGGGATTCTAGTCTGGAATGCTGTTTCCAGTACCATTAGTTTGATGCCTATTTCCTTAGCTCAATTCTGTACTAAAAATAGCACCTAAAGATGCTCATGAAAGGTGGATTGGCACCACTATGTATAGGCCTATCAGAAAAATCCCTGCACAAAATCCTTGAAGCCATATAAATATGCAAATAAAGAAAAAATGATTTACTTAACAATAAAATCATTTAAAATGACTAAAATTTTATCCTAGTATACGAAAAAAAGCAAAAAAAATAGCATGATTGTAACACGGTCCAAACACATTCAAATGCATACTCAAGTTGATACTATAATAGAAAGATCTCGCTTAGTATATTCATAATACAGAGACTGCTAGAGTCAATATAATTAGATATAGAATACTATCAGAGCACACAAAATCAATTGACAATTTTGAACATATATGCTCTTTTAAAAATAAGTTTATCGAACTAAATACAGAATATTACGTAGTTTTGTGACTAAATTCAGTGGTAGGTTCCTCACGAATGTGCCCAGTTTCGTATGCATGGCAAATAATAAATGTTTAAAAAGCAGTCATTTTGTCAGTGTCCCCACAACCACACGGTTCTCTTCAATTGCATAAGATAATTCTTTAGTCACCCTGCCCAAAAGAGCATTTCTTGCATTCTAAAAAACGGTGCTCCAGTGGGTGGGAGCATTGTTCAAGTTGTACCATAATAAATATTTTTTTAGCACACAACACAAATGTTGTTTCACATTTCCAACAAGTCAGACTAGCTTGGCTCTTTGATGCATTGTGGATAAGCATTCTGGAAACATGGTATGTAAGGTGCTCCTAGTAGGTGGAAGCATTGTTCAGGTTGTATTCTAATAAATATTTTTTGATCACACACCACAAATGTTGTTTCACTTTTCCAACAATTCGCTCTAATGCATTTTGGATAAGCATCTTGGAAACATGAAATGTAGGGTACGTCCTTAGTATTTAATGTGTAGCTATAGGTAAAGTGCAACAAAAGAGTAATTAGAAAAAAAACACAAAAATTTTGTTGTGTAATGGGAGAAGCATGTTTTGTTTAGTTCACCACATGTAAATCTCTATTTCTTTTGTAGTTGTATAACATTGATATTTAATACAAAATATTTGACTGACTTTCAAAAGTCAAGCATGATGTGGATTTGATTTTGAAAAGATTACTTATTTATTTTAACATTAAGGTAAAAAAATATATTAAAATCCAATTGATTACAAAGTAGGTCTGCTTGTCTTAAATAGATCCATGGCACACTAGTTCTAGAAAATAAAGATAATCTAGATGGACTTGAAATAGACAATCAACAAGAGACATGTCATGTCCCCAAAATCGTGACACTAAAGGTAACAAAATACATATTAAGAGTATTAACTATTTGAATAATTATAATTGTCAAAGACAATATTATAATTATAAATATTATAAATAACGTTATAAATATTATAATATAGATATTAATAACTTAAATATTATAATCACTACGATATAATAAATACTAAGACAATTTTTTTGAAATGTCGCTGAGCGGGAGCGAGTGCCTTCCGTGCGGAGAGCAACTGACAAGTGAGAATATTGTGGAGTGTATGTGTTTAGGCGGGGGACCTGTGGATGGTGATGCTTCTGGCTGCCATCAACCTTTGGATAGTGCTGCTGCTCCTAATGGTTCTGGCTGCCATCGAAAATCCTTTTCTGATGCTATTTTAAAAGTCAATGCCCAGATTTCTTCTTCCCTAGCTAGGGTTCGGCCTTTGCCCTACGCCCGTGCTTCCCTTGTTGTGGTTTGTGGACCTAAGATTGCAGAAAATGAGGATTTCTATGTGCGACAGGGTGTGGTCTACAGATTCAATGGCTTGTCGCCCTCCCTTCCTGATCTCCATGAGTGTGTTTTCACTTCGTGGAAGCCAATTGTTTTTGGGCAAATTGACCTCTATCCTAGCGCTAGAGGTTTTTTCTTTGCAACCTTTGCTTCCTCTCAGGAGCGAGATAGGGTGTTGGATAGGGGGTGGATGTGGGGTATTCATTCGTTGTTCCTTCGGCCTTGGTCTCGCTCTTTCAATCCTCTTACGGAGCCGTTGAATATTAGACCCGTTTGAGTTCGACTGTCGAACCTCTCCAGTTTTGGGAAGATTCTTGTTTTGAAGCTATTGGCAATGCCATTGGTTGCTTCTTGAAGGTGGACTCTACGTTTCGGGATTTTGGGCATACTACGGTGGCTCACATTTTAGTCGATTTGGACATCTCCAAACCTCTCCATGGTGATGTCGTCTTGATGGTGGAGGACAGACCTTGGAAGCAGCCTCTAGACTATGAGGGGATCCCTTTTCGGTGTAGGCGTTGTTTCTCTGTTGGTCATTTGGCCTCTGGTTGCCCTCTTGCTCGCTACAAGGGTACTGCTACTTGGTGGAAGGATGCTCTCTCAGACCATCTCATGATGGGTTCTCCCGCTGTGGTTGGTCCCTCCAGGGAGGACGTCCCTTGTCAGATTCTTCAGTGGTGACTGTCTCCCCAGGTTTCTCCTCCGACTTTCCCTTCTGTGGAACCATTGTTGCCTTGATCTGCTGTCGTTCCGGCAAAGCCTGCCCGTCCCTCGAACGTTTTTGCTGATCCTTCGTTTGCTTCTGACTCCTCTTCTGCGTTGTCGGCTTCACTGCGTGGTGGCTCTTTGGCCATGGTGGTTGTTGCAGATCCGCTCGTCTCGCCTTGCTCGGTGGACTTCATTTCCGAGCCTTCCTAGTTTGTTGTGCAGAGAAGGAAGAAGAGACTTCCCAAACCGCAGCCTCGGGTTTTGGGAGTTAGATCTGTCCCCTCAGATTCTAGGGTTGTCTAGTCCTAGTCTTCGTTTGACATGCTGTTTGTCTGCTATTCATGTCCTGGTTTTGTTCTGTGGGTGGCTTGTTTTGCCTGTTTTGCCGAGCCCTAGTGGCTCCTGTTTGTTAGGGATCGACTCCCTTTTGAACTTGCTTCTCTTTCTAGTTCATGTCCTATTTTGAACTAGCTTCTTTTTGGCCCTGAGGGCTCTGTGTGTAAAGGGTACAACACCCTGTAAATGTTGCTTACTTTATAAAAAACATAAAGACAATAAAATCAATTTATAAGAAGTATGTAATACTATATATAAATACAAAATATAACATATCAATATTGCTAATTGTAATTATTATAATAATGATGTATGTACAAAGAAACTAGCAATATTTGAAAATGACAATACCTCGATTAAATAAATGAGTAACAAGCATAAAGCATTTAAAGATAATATTTGCATCGACCTCGTTAGTAATCATGAGTATCAGCAAAGGTTTAGTCTTTTTCAGGCAATAACGTCAACTAGTCTTCCTGAGACTATCGAATCTAGGAGAAACTAAGACATTGCTACCAAACTCCTATAACCGACACATTCTTAGAAGGTATAGTCATCACTGATCGGTGGTCACATATATTGCCTTGGATCAAAAGGAAACTGATCAAATGGAGTCGCATCACACTGACAAGACTCATCCCACGTTGAAGTGACGAGACTCATTGCATGTCTATATATTTGGCAATATACTATAAGCATCGATTATTGGATGCCACCGCTCATGTATTTGAGAAACTACTCATTGCTAAGGCAGTTAGAAAATCACAAGTCAGGGATATATAATATCAACACCATCGAAGAATATCACTATGGTTGTTTGAAGGTGATTAATATTAATGAGCAGTGATCAATATTTAGGATCATTGAGTTAGTACTCATCGCGGAATGAACAAGGCAATCATTATTAGAGGATAATATCCATTGTGTGAAAGTTTTCTTTATGGACGCTAATGCAAGTAACTTATCGAGCAGGACGAGATTACAATCGCTACATCAGTTGAGGGGAATTGCTTGGTGTCATATACATTTGTGCCATCAACGATTTTGTATGCAGCAGTGAAATTATTGGGGGTTAGGATAATATCAACATGGCACAATTTAATGACATTAATCAATGCTTACAAGCACAAACAGAGAATATCGATTAGTTAATACAAAGAGACTCACCCTTGTCAAATAAATACAATGAATTTAGGTCATGTTCTTTGACCATCTCACAAGTATAAAAAAGGGAGTATATTTGGAAGGTAAAATCATCGATTAGCAGACATATATATACATTACTACTAAGACTTTAAGTGTTCCTAAGGAGCTTGTCTCCAACAATCAGTAGAATCAGATATAACACCCACCATACATTGCATGAATTCAAGGTTCAATAAGGGATAGCAATCCAATAGAGGTTCTAGTCCTTTACACCAATAAATCGCATAAGTCAATAGACAATTTCAGGCTAACAAACCAATAGGGGTCTCAACATCTTATATAATCAAGGGCATGATTCTATATTAACAAATCAAGCAAAGACATTATAATCTTGTCCAATTTACATATAAAACTCTAATATTGAATCAAATTTCTTAAATCAAAGATACATACCCTAAGACATCTTAATAGATTAATTAGTTACTCTTTAATAGTCCAAGGGTGCAACATCTTTACCATCTCTTCAAGGTCGTTGATAAGATTTGACATCTTTACATAGAGAATTAAAGACAAAACTTAAGATAAGCCAAATAGGGACATTACAAGTGGTATCAGAGCATAATCCTTCCATCTTGTGGAAGAACGATTAATGCAAAGTTGCAAACTCATCAAAGAAATCAAATTTAATTATTGCCATGGTAGCATTTATTCAATCAAGGTGCAATTAATTAGTTAATGATTAGTTAAGGAGACACAATCAATTTGATCAAGCAAACAAATAAGTTTAGTTGAAGAGACATAATTGTGAGATACAACTTCTCACATCATGCCTCCTCAAATGATATAAAGGAGATCAAAACCTGTCCAAGGGAATATGGAATAGTTGCAAATATATATACACTTTAACAACAGATCCAAAGTGTTCTAAACAACCTTGGAGATGGACGCATGAGGCATCGATGCGGTCAAAAGACTTTATGAGGAAAAAAGTCATGATTTGGACAGCGCAAGATCAAAGAAGCAAATTAGAACTTGGGTGTTCACAGATAAGTAAAGCTACTACATATTGTGTAGATTGATAATTAATTCAGCTTAGCCAAGGAAAGTTTTAGAATTTCAGATGGGATCGATTACTTCAATATTCTTGTTATTAACATCTAGTTGTAAATATTCAATTGAAATATATTATTATCAAGTATTAAGAATTAGATACTTTGAATGTTCTCTCAACTGTAAATTTCTTCATTGTCATTTATGATTTGATTGTTTTCTTGGAGGATCGAAGGGTCACCAAGGGAATCGCATCAAAGATCCAAAATAATTGAGAGGCTACAAATGAAGGTTGGGCAGTTTCATGGGAAAGAAGAGTGCAAGGAACTCACCTTTCTTACCATGATCGAGAGGAACTAAGGAAGGAGGGTCTTGCCTTGATGGCAAAAATGTATGGAAACCAAGGCACCAATGCAGTCAAAAAGACTTTACTAGAGTATTGCAAAGGGAGATAGCAACGAAGACCTCTTCTAGATACGCCACCCAGGAGGGGACAAGATGAGCTCACATGGGCCAAGGGGGTACTGTTGTTGTCTCAATGAGTATTGCCTTTGGGTCTAGAGGAGTTGAGCCAACAGGACAATGAAGGCCTCTTCTAGATACGCCACCCAAGAGGGGACAAGATGAGCCCACTTGGGCCAAGGGGGTACTTGCCTCTGGGATATCTGAGGGTACTACCTTTGGGTCTAGAGGAGTTGAGACACCAAGTGTCCTATAATGGCAATCATTGCGACCGATAATGGCAGACATTATGTTCGATAATGGAAGTCATTGCGACCAATAATGGCGGTCATTGCATCTGATAATAGCGGTCATTGCGTCCAATAATGGTAGACATTGCGTCCAATAATGACGGTCATTGCGACCAATAATGGTGGACATTGCGATCGATAATGGCGGTCATTGCAACTGATAATGGAGGTCATTGCGACCTATAATGGAGGACATTGCGATCTATAAGGGAGGACATTGCATCCTATAATGGAAGACATAGTATTCTATAATGGGGGACCAATGGTCCTATAAGGGAGAACCAATGTGTTCTATAATAGGGGAGGGGACTAAGCAGACCCAAGAAGCTAAATCATAAGAGAAAGGGAAAGAGTTGGCATGATGGATCCTAGGCTCCCCATCAAGTCAAGCTTCCTATACTCCCTTATGGTTGAACCCTCCAAGGATATTAGAAGGCTTCTCGATCAACCTAATGATTGGCCATGAGTTTACTAACATTTAGATCTACTACTTATTATGGGGATGAATGACTATGATCTACTAACTAGTATAATGAGGGTGAATGATCTAAAATATGTGCAAACCTTCAATCATGACTTCAATCGGGTGGGAAATATTCTCTAATCCCTTGTTTGTTTAGATTGAGGAGTTAGGACAAATTTGGGGCATCTCCAATTAAGGGAAACTGAAATGTTTTGATCATCCCAACCTTAAGTTGCTTGAGGACAAGCAAATTTAGGAGGGGAGGATTGTCATGTCCCCAAAATCATGACACTAAAGGTAACAAAATGCATATTAAGAATATTAACCATTCGAATAATTATAATTATCAAAGACAATATTATAATTATAAATATTATAAATAACTTTATAAATATTATAATATAGATATTAATAATTTAAATATTATAATCACTACGATATAATAAATACTAAGACATAAAATTAATATAAAAACAATAAAATCAATTTATATAATGTTAAAATAAGAAGCATATAATTACAATATATAAATACAAAATAGAACATATCAATATTGCTAATTGTAATTATTATTATAATAATAATGTATGTACAAAGAAACTAGTAATTTTTGAAAATGACTATGCATCAATTAAATAAATGAGTAACAAGCATAAATCATTTAAAGATAATATTTACACCGACCTCATTAGTAATCACGAGTATCGGAAAAGGTTTAGTCTCTATCAGGCAATAGCGTCTACTGGTCTTCCTGAGACTATCGAAACTAAGACATCCCCGCCAAACTCCTATAACCGACACATTCTTAGAAGGTATAGTCATCACTAATCGGTGGTTGCGTATATTGCCTTGGATCAAAAGGAAACCGATCAAATGGAGTCACATCACACTGACGGGACTCATCCCACGCTAAAGTGACGAGATTCACTATATGTCTATATATTTGGCAATATATTATAAGCATTGATTATTGGATGCCACCGCTCATGTATTCGAGAAAATACGCATTGCTAAGGCAGTTAGAAAATCACAAGCCAGGGATATATAATTTCAACACCATCGAAGAATATCACTATCGTTGTTTGAAGGCGATTAATATTAATGAGCAACGATCAATATTTTGGATCATCAAGTCAGTACTCATCGCGGAATGAGCAAGGCAATCATTGTTATACGATAATATCCATTGTGTGAAAGTTTTCTTTATGGACGCTAATGCAAGTAACTTATCGAGGAGGACGGGATTACAATCGCTACATCACTTGAGGAGAATTGCCTGGCGTTTGATACATTTGTGCCATCAACAATTTTGTATGGAGTAGTGAAATTATGGGGGGTTAGGATAATATCAACATGGCATAGTTTAATGATGACATTAATCAATGCTTACAAGCACAAACATAGAATATCGATTAGTTAATACAAAGATACGCGCCCTTGTCAAATAAATACAATGAAAGGTCATGTTCTTTGACCATCTCATGAGTATAAAAAAGGGAGTATATTTGGAAGGTAAAATCATCGATTAGCAGGCAGATATATACATTGCTACTTAGACTTTAAGTGTTCCTAAGGAGCCTGTCTCCAACAATTAGTAGAATCAGATATAACACCCACCATACATCGCATGAATTCAAGGTTCAATAAGGGACAACAATCCAATAGAGGTTCTAGCCCTTTACACCAATAAATCACATAAGTCAATAGATAATTTCAGGCTAACAAACCAATAGGGGTCTTAGCATCTTATAAAATCAAAGGCATGATTCTATATTAACAAATCAAGCAAAGACATTATAATCTTGTCCAATTTACATATACAACTCTAATATTGAATCAGATTTCTTAAATCAGAGATACATACCCTAAGACATCTTAATAGATTAATCAGTTACTCTTTAACAGTTCAAGGGTGCAACATCTTTACCATCTCTTCAAGGTCGTTGATAAGATTTGGCATCTTTACATAGATAATTAAAGGTAGAACTTAAAATAAGCCAAATAGGAACATTACAAGATAAGAAAACCTCCAAACACCATAGATTATACATATCTTGAGTGTTAGAAATAATGTTTCCCTTATGTTAAAAAAAAATGGATTGAAAAGAAAACCATGGAAAAATAGTAATATTAAAGTTAACCATGATTGAATAAACAAGAACACTAGAAGAATTTGTAAACCAACAAAAAACATAGTAGCAAGAATCACAAATCCTAAGAAACATTGTAATCAACATTCACAAAATCACTATTGTCTGTTCATATCCTAGATAGAGCAATCTTGCTCATTTCTAGTATCAACCTTAATGTGATTCTAAGTAGAAGCTAATTTAGCCAAAAAATTAGCAATTTGATTTCCTTCCCTTCTAGTATGGTTCCACTTAACAACATTGAAACCATGGATGAGGATGTTGATTTCTTTCTTACATTCATCTAGTTGCCATTGCTTGAAGTGAGGACTTTCTTTTGAAATGATAAAAAAAGCTTTTATAATAGATTCTAGAATAATGTCAATAAAATTTATTTTCTTAACATGTCAAAGAGCTTGGTGAATGGCCATAGCCTTTGCAAAATTATTGGAATCAACACCAAGACTACTTGCAAACCAAAACTTAATTCTGTCATTATGATTATGAGAAACACCCCACATGCCAACATTTCCAAGAATGTAGATTTTGAAACTCCATCAACATTAATTTGAACCAAGCCTAGAAGAGGGTGTTCACATTGAGTGATTTGATAATCTTGAGGATTATTATTGGAAGATGAAAAAGGGGGAGAAGCAATAGGAATACCAAGTTCACTAAAAGTCTAAATTCTCACAAAGATTTGGATTGATAATCTTGAAGTTAAACCTAGCAAGTTTCTCTAAGATTGACCATTATTTTACCCCAAACTTGACTTATATGCCCTGCATCATTAAAAATTATCTTGATGAAGATATTTATCTAAGGTTGCAAGCCACATAAAAGTATTAACCTTAGGCCAACATGTAGGATTTGAAACCTTTTTCAAAGCTTAGAGTTTTTAATTTCCAAGTTATCTTTCAAAAGAGTTATAACCACAACTTGTGCAGTGTAAATCCCATAACCTTCCAAACCCTATCCAAGAAATCTAAATGCCTATTTAAAGAGACCTTCTAGGATGTTAAAATATGAGATAAATAATCAACAAGAGGGAATTGTTGACCTACCCAAAGATATTTAGGTTCCATTTTTAAATCTTCGTAGCATCCTACATAACTACATAATGAACATCAAAAACATAAATCTAGCCCCCCCTTAATATATTTATTTTTTAATTCTAGGAGATTAGAGAATTCCACATAGAGAGGGCTATGTTGGTTCCATGCATCATCTTAGAAAAGAGCAAGGTCATCTAGATAATGCCAATATTATTTAGACTGCTACCCAATTTCATAGTTTTAAATATCTTAGAACCTCTACCAAGGTTCAACATCCTAGGGATAAAAGTATGATTCTCCATATTTAGGTACTTAAGCATAAGAATTCTCCCATAAGGTTTTCCCCTCCACACACCACCTCCAATATAATTTGGCAACTAGAGTTGTATTATTAAGGAGGGAAGATCCCATACCTAAATCACCTCTCTTTAGGTTGGAAAAACTTATCCAATTAACCAAATGCCACTTCTTTTTTTGTGATTTTTTTAAAAACTCTAATTTTACAATCCAAAATATGAAGGATGTCTTTTAGAGCAACTCGGGCCTTAAATCTTTAAATCATGAGAGCTTGAATCACAAATTTAACAAGGATTATATAACTAGTTACATAAAGATGTTTGTGTGTCTAATGACTAATATGATGCTGAAGAGAATCTAATATAACATTCCAATATTTTTTTCCAAGACAAGTAGGAGAAATAAGGATTGTTGCACAGACGGTTGTCGTTGCACCAAAAGATCGACTTGTTAATGCTCAATACAACCGCCAAAGTTAATGAATCCACAGGATGTGGTTAAACCATGTCAGGAACCCAAGTGTTGCATTGCACAACACAAGAAGACCAAGGCACTACTGTATTTGACTACAAATTTTGATGAATGTTTGGTGATATATTGACAAAATATTGTCCACATACTAATGCAACACTGATTTAAATTTCGTTGCTGGATTTTTTTCGCTTTAACGACCAATTTTTATACGTCAAAACCATGACCCAACATCCTCGGTTAGCGCCACGGGAAATGTTGGCGATGTCCGTCGCAAAATCAACGTAACTTCCTCCATCTATACGCCAAAATCATGACCCAACATCATCGGTTAGCGCCATGGAAAATGTTGGCGGTGTTCGTCTGAAAATCAACGTAACTTCATCCATCTATCGATGCAAAAAGTCACAAAACGTTGCAGAACACCCATTTGAAATCGTTGACAAAACACCAAACGTTTGTCCATTTTCCAACGAGGTGGAGGAAACCATCGTTGCCATTATGACAGAAACTACACCGTGTGTACAACAACCTTCTCATAATTTTATGTGGTTCGTCGGGCTATGTTCGTCAAAATTGCGACGAAACCCTACAATTTTTTATAAAAAAAATTATTCGTTCAAACATCTTCCCTCCCTAACACGGTTATATGAAGCCTTTTTCTCCCTTGAAAGTAATTGAATCTTCAGTTTTGAGACATGATGTAAGACTATTTCAAGTTCTTTTGTGTATTGGAGGTGTTTCAAGACAACTTTCTTTGTATATATGTCCTAATAAGGGCTCTTTTGGCAATGTATAGTCAGTTTTATTGATGATTGTTCCTAACATTGAAGTTTGGGATTGCGGCATGTTAAAGATAGTGGGAATGGGTCTCTAAATGTGTGTGAAGTTTTTGGACATGCTTTGAATTTGGAATGATGCCACCCGATACATGGGTTTGTTGTCCTACTAGTAGATTGGTGTGTAGATTGCTCATAAGATGTGAATATGTCAAACAGTGAAAGAATGGATTTTTTATGATGGGAACTTGTTTAAATGTAATTAGTAAAGGTGCCTAAATGCTTGGAAGGAGTTTAGAAGATTAACTTTTTGGAATTGTTGATTGGGGCAGGCTGGTTTCTTTGTGCAAAATGGTAATTTGAATGTAGAACCTAATATTCTGATAAAACAGTGTTTAAATTATGATCTGATGTTGCTTTATTAATGTTACAAATGATACCTTAGTGTTTGATAGAGGCTTGAAGGCAGTTTGAAGGACTTGATGTATTGAGCAAGGTGAATCCTATGTGGAAAAAGACATATAGATTGCAAACCAAGGGCAAGTCTAATGGGTCAATGATTGGTGAGTAAGTATTTGTGTCAAGAACATGTTCAAGCTATTCGAGTAAGTGATGATTGGATTGTTGTTAATTAGCCTTGTAAAGTAAGTTGCTAAGATGAATGGATTGGTACTTGTAGAGAGTATGGACTGATTTCAGTGATTCAAATCTATTTATTGATTGTTACAGACATTTTGATGGTGGATAAGTTGAATTGGAATTTGATAAAGGGTTTGAATTACTAATTTGGTGTTTGTGATGTTTGATAGCCTTATGGTTTCAAGAGGAATTGATGGATTTTTAGTGAATGAAAGTGAATTGTTGAAGTTTTGTGTATTTGATCTTCTCCTGATTTTGTTTGGGACTGAAGTTCCCTGATGATTGAGTGTTTTGCTATGATACTCTTCTTCAATGTCTTCTCTCATAGTGGAATAAAGTAAAATATGTTCTTAACATTTTACAGGCAAAATTTAGTGTAAAGACAACATACAAGTATGTTGATGCCATCATTGAACTGCACACCAAGCTCACGAATCAAAACAAGTATTGTTCCCGCAACGTATGAAGCCCACCTAATTACAATTGAGTTCAAATAGAAATTAAATCCACAACTAATGAGTTCAAATAGAAATTAAATCTACAACTAATGACTTCCAAACAGTACAATTGAGTTCAAATAGAAATAATACCAGTTGTGTTACAAGGCTCTCTCCTAGACCCCTCATACCCAGACCTAGTTCGAACCATGTACCAGTCTCAAGCTAATTCTTGTTCTGAAATGGTTGGGCTCTTCTCTTTTGTTTCTACGCTACATGAGTACATCCCAAGTTTGTCTAATCCAAACTCGTATATCCCCAGATGCGGGATCCATCTGTGGATAGTTTCCTCTGCAAACGCTGTCATCCAAGGTAACATATGAGATGTGTTAAAAAGTAAAATAAGTACAAACAGTAACATATTGAAGCAAAAAGAACTATGAAAATCACATAAGCTTAAAAGTGCAGCATAATGAAATATTGAAAAGTGCATTACCTTATTGAGCTTCTTTTTGTTTTGAGAATAGTTTAATATTCTATACTTAACAGGGTCAACCACGTGATGGTGGAAGCTCATTTGGCCCCTTCTCCCCCCCTCACATCACTCTCAATCCCCCATACCCGATCATATAACATTAATCATTCATTCATCCATTAATAACATATAGCATTCATTCATTCATCCATTAATAACATATAACATTCATTCATTAACATATTCACATTCATTCATTAACATATAACATTTATTCTTTTAGTTTTTACATATTATCAAAAATATGGTTGTCAAAAATATCAGTTTTTAACATTCATTAACATATTTTAAAAAATATGGTTTTCATAATATGATTATAATCACCTTTTTTTTTGTTTCTTTTTTGCAACTAAAAAAAGAAGTGGAGTATCGTTTTCTAAATCATTTGTCCCCTCTTCAGTTGTTCTGCCCTCTGCTTGTGATCTTAATGTATGCCTAGTAATGTACTCACGACGTGGAGGCCGCTGCAAGGGAGATTATGCTGCAATAACAAAGAAATGTTAAATTGATATGTTTTATTATTATTGTTACAAGTATTTCATTAATTAAAAGAACATTAGAGTGGTGCTCTTTACCTGATGGGGCCACATCATGTTCCTGATCTCGTCTTATAGCCTCATGCTCAACATGTTGAACACCCTCTAAATCCTCTGGAGTTGAAACACGAAAGGTTACATTAATTAATACACCAATTGCAATTAAATAAGTTTAAAACAACATTAGAGTGGTCATGTTTACCTGATGGGGCCACATCATGTTCCTGATCTTGTCTAGCCTGATCATGCTCAACATGTTGATCACGCTCTACATGCTCTAAAGTTGAAACACAAAAGGTTACATTAATTAATACACCAATTGTAATTAAAGATGTTTAATTGTATTAATCCATATTGTGTTTTGTATAGCACATGAATACATCCAGTACCGGGATGCACACCGTGACCTTCATCTGCAGGTTGTGCTCCACCCTCACCAGGCTGCATTCCAATGTCATGTGCAGTATTATCATTGCTTGCCTGTTTAAAACAAATACACATAATTACTTTATGGTGGAAATTAATATTGAATAGATTGCACAAGTATTCAATTTTAAATAAACTTCATTGAGTTTATTTACCTGCATGTCGGATGCAATTGAAGCTTGTGTTTTCCCAGTCAAGAGTCTTAGGCATTCAACCACGACTCCATAGCCTTGCTGGAAGGAAATCTTTAGGTCCTTTTCTGTGGGCACTCTGTTGAATTCAGAGCCCTGCATTTTTGCATAAGATCATGAATTTTTTTTGTATGGTGTGATAAAACCAAAATTGTTTGCAATTTATTATTTGGATGCAATATTTCATTTATTGATACTTACAATTCGTGCGGCTAATTTCATATAACCACCAGAGTCAAGTTTGTGTTGCCCATGTTTTTCTAGTCTTTCCTTTGTTGCCTTCGATGTGTCGGGCAGCCTATGAAAAGTTTGAAATATGTTAGATTATGTAAAAAGAAAGAGTTATCAGTATATAATTACATTGTTGATAGTATCACATACCTTCCTTGGTCCGGGGTGTCTTTCCTTTTTTTTTTCTTCAGCCTTCTCCTTTCCATTCAACACCAGGTCCTTCCACTCCCTCTCCAGAATCATGGGGGGGCGCTCACACTTTTTGTTGTTCTCTAAATGTGACCTATATTGGTCCCTCACATACTTTAGATAGGTACCAACTTTCTTAAGGACCTTGGTTCAGTTGAATGTGTTATTACCAAACAACACAACTAAATGGTTAATGAGCTCATCTTTTAAATCTTGATTTTGGGCATTCCACCGTGTACGTATGGTGGGCCCGAAGATCTCCAATGTAATATCATTTACATGTTTATAAAAAACATCATTTCCTGCAAAATGATCATGGGATCATTAGTCTAAAAAGAGTGATCAATAAGTATATTTCAATTGGATTATATATAATAATAATTAAAACATTTTAAAGTACTTGGGACCTTCTCTATCTTTATGGGAGCGAAATCCTCGGTCACCACAAATGTGACCGATAATGTTCCTGTACTAGTAATATAGGAAGATCCAGGAAATGTTGCTAAAACACCACCAGTACTAGTGGCCTCTGCATTCCTAGGTACATGTCCTGATGCATGTTCTGGCATGTGTTCATTGCCAGAGGGTGGACTACCTAATGCATGCATGCTATGTGTTGCCAACATTTCAATTGACAATATAGGCACAAATGATGGAGTTAGATGATGTGATGTATGCATAGGAAGATCATGATAGACACTTGTACCAACCCCTATTCCTCGGGTAGCACCTGTAGTACCCTGATCATGGTCAACAACATCATGAGGACGCAAAAAATCTTGTAAAAAAAACACATTTTAGTTCATGACATAAAAGAGTAAAAAATATAAAACCATGAATGAACTTATGTTATAATTAAAGATCTCATGACAATTTACTTGCAAGTTTCATGCTCTCTTAGTCAATATTTTAACCCTTTCTCTTACCTCATCTGTTTGAGGCACTATGAATAACAATTGAATGATTTTTTCATTGCATTTTTTTGGGTCTTCCTTATCATATCCAGAGGGTTTGTGAAATATATGATGTCATCATCGCATAATAGTGACTGCACCTCCCTATGGATGTTCTCCTCTACTGCTGGTGCCTTTCCTCGATCATCCGACTGCGACAAGAATATTAAAAACATTATCAAAATTGACCCAATAAACTTATAAAAATAATAATAATAAAACATTTTGCTCGTATCTAATTTGTACAATTACAATGAGGTAAACCTGTCGGGTAGAAGCGCCTGAAGATACATCGTGATCTGTGCTCTGGGCCAGAGCCTTCCCCGTACGATCAATGTCCTGCTGTGACAAAAATTAAATATAAAAAAATATTACCGAAATGAAACCAATAGACTTACAAAAGAAAACATAATAATAAAATGGTATATTGGAGTCATTAATTGGAGGCTGGGTAAAATGGTATATAGTATGTACCACCCTCATAGTAATTGTGTTTGTATCTATGTGATTCAAATTGTAATCGATTAACAACTCTTCCCCTGCAATTATTGATTTTATTGCACATACGAATACACGGTTTCCCTCACTCACCTCGAATATGCAATTGGGTTGCTTATTTGTTAACCCAGGTCATGTATTGTTTATAAACCCTGCAATATTCCTTGATGCTTTTGGCCTTTCGTCAATGTACATAGCCACTCCTTTATTTTGATCCTTATCTTTTAGCTGTATATAATTTGCTAATAGTGCATACCTACACATACTTCGTGTATATCGAACTAGTTGCACCCAATCTTTGTAACTATAACAAGTTCTGACATACTCCATCAATTTAGTAACTTTGTTGTAACAAACCTTTATGTTATCCATACAAAATAGGCCCAAACCATGTAATGACGATGGTGCTATGCAATATATCCTCTTGTTGACACAAAAATTAATGTTTATTGGAGGAAGTTCCTTGGGTACCCATTGTTTCCGTAGATGTTTGTACCTCAAGGGAACTTCAATGTCGCCTATTCTCTCATCATCATAAGAACATGACCCCCCTTCAACAAGAAAAAATTCCACAGTTTATGGAATTTTCTTCTAATCTTTTGACCTCTAGTTGATCTCCTTTTAGAGCTACTACATGTCTCACTTTCCTCTTCTCTTCTTGAATTTCCCTCCCTTGAGGAAGACATATTTGACAAATACCTATTTGGTGGTACCTACACTCATAAGGATGTTGGATGAAGTTCTTTCATGGTGATGTGATCCCAAGGTATGGGATTGGAGGATTAAAAACCAAGGTTGTCACTACTAGTCAAATGCATGTGGAGGTAACAATAGTTGTGAATGTATCAATAAACCTTGTAAGGGTCTGATGATCAGAGATCACTTGGTAAGCATGGGAATGGTTTGTAGGGTCACCAACCTTGTGTTTTGAAGCCTTGGGTTTTGGGAACATCTAGAGGAGTCATTGTCTTGTTTCTTGGAGGATGCTTTAGCCAATTGAGCTAGGCCAACCACCCCAGGTCTATAAGGAGTTCAAACTAGTGTGCAAAATGAAATAAAAACAAAAATAGAGATCCCAAGGTGCCAAATGTAAAAGAAAATGATTTACTAGTAATGAATACTGTTGACGCCAAAAATTGACGAGGTAACAGTGCCTTATGGGAAACTTAGTTCAAGGGGGACCCCTTTGCGCCAAACTGAGTGACCTCCAAATTTTTAAAGAAGCCGACTTCTTTTATAATGGGTTTTGGAAAGGGAAAAGAAAATGGATACAATGAAGGAAAGTCTAATATAAAGCGATGCGCTGAAATCTGCTGATGGGCATGATAAATCATGGATTTAAGGGCCTGAATGGTGTTGTTATGTTCCAAAGCGTCGGAGACTTAAAACTATAGCATAAACAATTCATTTATTGACATAAAATAGTATCGCATACATCCTTACTACTAAGAAGAGTCATTTAGACATGATTTAGATAAGCAATCTTGTATTCAATAAATAGAAGTCTTGTCAAATGAAATGCTTAAGACAATAAAAAGCACAGTTTACAGTTTAATCAATACATGAAAAACAAAAAGACCGAACAGTTGGCACAGTCTGAAAGTTTCTTGCAAATAAAACATATAAGAGAGGCTTGGTGTCTCTTGCTAAAACCAGTATTATTTTTCTTAAAATTCTCATTCTTTTCTTGTCAGTAGAGAGAGTATATATAGCCGGAGAGAAAAGTCCCACCGCTTTGGAGAGCCATAATAGAAAAGATCCCATAATCTCCTGCAATGATGCCTGAATTAGAAGATTCCCAGTGCCGTTACAATGGCAACGGGTTAGAGCACAACATCTGGTCATCCTGGTGCATGTGAATCCCTCGTAATGATGGCAGTGGTCCCAGCCAGGCCCGAGGCTACAAGTGTCATCCACCGCTTTAGAATTCATGAAGAGCGGCACCCAATAGCATAGTTTCCCTCAGCCAGCCTATCACCTACTTCGATGATCAGTGTAAAGCATGTGGCAGCCCGTCACTGCCCGAATGAGAATTCCTCTTACTGTTGCCGAGAGATTGCGAAGAAGCAACACGTGTTCAAGGGGCTGAGGTCCTTCTTGATATGGAGAGAAAGCTGTATAAACTGGGTGCGAAAGATGCATGGCAGTGTTTCACAGCCCGCGGTGTTCACCTCCTTGCTGTGTTGAAAAGAATGCGAACGGCCGCCACCTGGCAGAAGGTAGGGCCCACCAAAATAAAAGAAGGCCTGCGGAAGCATTTTGCAGCCCGCAGCTGCTTATTTCATCCCTGCATGAAAAGCTTGCGATACGCCGCCACGTAGCAATATGTGGGTCCTTCTGACAATCCTAGAAGTGATGGCCCCTGCAGAAGGCTTTCGCAACCCGAAGATACCTCAAGGAAAAAGAAATCAAATTCTCTGCCAGTGAGACATGTGGATGCCCAGTGCAGCATTTCGGGACCCGAAAGGGAAGCCGCTACCCGAAGTTGCGAAGTGAGGATGCGCAAAGGGGGAGATCAAAACTTGACGGAAAGCCGAATAAACTCGGCGACGCACAGGCCGACGCATGAACATTTACAAAAGAACCTAAAGGGAGCTGTTTGAATATTTATTTTAACAGCTTTTGGCGACTATCAGGGGCGTTTCAGACAAGGAACGTAGAACCCAAAAACTCTCTGGTCCTACAGACCAGAGCTTTTATCCATAGGGCGAATGGAGTTAGAGTTTGGAAAGAGCAGCCTGCAAGGGCGACCATTCACTTTCGGACGGCTTAGCCATGCTGCGCAAATTTTCTTGTGCCCCGCGGAGATCAATAGCTTCCTTGTGAGGCAACACCTTAGGTAGGCCAACACCTGCTTGGATATGGAAAAGCAGCTGGGAGAGTGGATGAATGATCGCCTCAATGTCGGCTGTCGTTGGGGAGTTGTCGAACTCCCTGAATGTTTCTAGGTCGTTCTCCTTCTACTCAATAATTTCAACAATTTGTGTAGTTGTGGCAATAGAGCCATCCTCGAGGAACCGAGACGGCAGCCCCAGCTTGCCTAACTTAGAGAAACTTCCCCGAATGCCACCCAATGCCTTACCTAGAAAAGTTGTTGCTATCTTAGTGCGCTAGAAAGCGGAGTGACAATGGATGAATTTATTGGCAGTTTGAGCAGCAATGTCCCGATCTTCGATACCCGCCCCAGCAAGGATTTCGTCCGAGACAGAGTATAGCTTGTTGAGCAAGTCCCTTGCTTCAGAAACCTTCTCTAGGATGAAACGTAGGAACTGCTCTATTGTGTCGTGGGCTTCTTGATTGAGCCTTAATGCCTTGTCGATAAATCGGAGGGTAGACTGCAGTGTTAGGCATAAGGCCTTGACTTTCTCCTAGTGAGAAATGTACAATTGCCTAACCAACAGAATGACATCAGGTTGGGCAGGGGCATGTAACTGAGAGGCTTTAAGCGAAGAAATCTCCACGTCCCTTGAAATGAGGGCCTCGGCTAATTCTTCCTTCTTTTTCTCGGACGCTAACTGCTCCGCATAGCTGCTCATTTCTTTATTCTAATTTTGTTCAGCTCGGGAGTGGTTAGCCAATTGCTCCTCCAGAGAAGCCTTTGTCTCTCGGAGCTCCTCTTCTAGCTTAGCCTTCAGGCTTTTGAATTCGGCCTCTTTCTCTTGTACCTTTTGCTGATACTGCTCTTGTACGTGCTCCAACTCCTCACCCTTTTGTGCCATCCTCTGACTATAATCAAGGCAGATGCGTTCAAGCTCTTCCTCTTTTGATTGTAGGCTCTGTCGGGCCGCCTAGTTCTGGCTTTGCAATTCTTTTACTAAGCTTGGGTCAGCAACCTGGGTTTTCGCAATTTCGCCCTGAAGCCTGTTTCTCTCATTCTCTGCTGTCAACACTCTTTCAGTCATTCGGGAAATATCTGCCTCTAAGGATTTCTCCTTTGTCTCTAGAAAGCTCACCCTTTCCTTGGCTTCCCTGAGCTGCTCATCCTTCTTCTTTAACTGGCGACCAGTTTTGAGGAAGTCGGAAGTGACCATCCGTTGCGTCTCCTCCATAATTTCGACCTTATCTTGTGGCTGGGCTATCTTCATGTCAAGTCCGACAGCATAGATCTCATAATCTTCGGATTGCATTTCTCCCTGAGGCTTGCTTATCCTTGGGTACATGGTTGCAAATTTTAATTCTTGTCGGACCTCATCATACGAAGCGTGTACTCGGCTCGGCGGGAGCATTGTCATTCTTTGCCTTGCATTGCCTCATTCTATTTGCGCTCGCTTCCTTTCCATAATCTATCTGTGCTATGAATTCGATTGGTGATGATACTAGCCCACCTGCGAAAGGAACACCAGAAGGCAGGGCATAGGGATAGGTAATTTTCATAGGCGCACGCATTTGCTTCTTCTGGAGAGTGATAGTTTGCGGAGAAAAGTGTGGCACGTTCCATAGCTTGACCTGAGAACTATCAGCAAGGCTAGGCATTTGTAGCGGTTGAATCAAAGATTCAGTCGTAAGGCTCATTGGTCGGGGAAGGATAGTTGCTGACTGGGTATCGACTTGTTGCAATGGAAAAGGATCAGTAAGCATAGCAGAAAAAGAATGGGGACCAACAGGGGGAACATTTTCTAAAAGCGAGGTGAGGAAAGTCTGAGCGGCAGCAGTAGGCGTAAGCATACTTGGAGGAGTAATTATAAATGGTTGGGCATACGAATACTGGACAAATCCAATCAAATAAGCTGGACCAGAAGCAGAAGGTGGAGGGCTCAGACTTATGATAGGAGTCGCTAACGGAGTAGGGGCGGATACAAAGGAATGAGATGCGAGAGAAGGAGCGAAATGTACCTGCTGACTGGTGCGGTGGCTCCAGGATCGTTCATGACTCGCCTGCAAACTCTAGCATTTGGCTAGCAGCAGACACTTCTTCTCCTGCGGGTTCATGCGAAACTCCTCCGATAACACTTTCCGTGTGCTGCCTTTTCGCAGGCGGACACTCACTAACTTTGGCAATCGGATCCTTCTGTTGAGGCGTTAGCCTGGCCGGTTTAGCGGCCCAAGTGCGTGTATGCGAGCCTCTTGATATATTAAAGCGTACATTAGTGGCCACATAGGCGGCATGCTCAGAGACGTCGCCCCCTTGCGCTGAAGAGGATGATACCGCCGCTTCTTCTTCATGCCCCTCGAATCCCTCTCCTTCTTCGCTCCTGTCAACCTAGAGATCGTGCTAGGGTGGCCTTCATTCCACCATCTGTCAAATTCCTGGTCGTCCTTCAATTGATTATAAGGAGCATCCAACTGTGCTGTTTCCTAGCGATATTTCTAGAAAATTTTTATTTTTTCATCTCTCCATTCTTCACCCCTTTTCAACTTGTTATACATGTTGCACTTCATCGGAAGATTGTCCTTGGCCACAACCACTGGAAAGTAGAACTTGTGCCATGGGCCCCTGGTATCCGGCGTAGGGATTTGCGCTAATTCAACAAAATATTCCTCTCTATCAGTCCGCGGATCAAGCCGCTTCTCCCAGTATGGTCGGGGAACATGGGTAACCTTCATATGTGGCTCTGGTAGGTCATTGAAAGGGTTATACTCCCACTTATCATTTATCAGTACCAACCCTAGATATGCCAGCTTCTCCTCTAACAGCTTGTGCGATTATTTTTTAACTAGAGTTACCGACTTGAAACTCTTCGGACAAGTGAAGAATCCCTTCTTGACACTTCCGCTGCTACAGAACATGAAATCAATCACACACTTGTCAGAAAACTTCCAGTGCGAGCACTCTATCGGTGACGCAAGCCGGGAGCAGGAAAGGTTTGCCAGTAAAGCCCCGCATTCAAAGGATTGTGAAATCGTTGCTTAAGAACCAGTCACAAGTAGGGGTGTAGCCTTGCATAATTCCAGTCTGCTCCTGGGTGAACCAGACGATATCACCTTCTCCGATCAAATCATTCAAAACCGGGGCTATGAAATAGTTCGTGAATGCATAATAGTCATATGTTGCGGAAAGGAAAGGTGTCCATGTAGACACCGGATTTCTTTTATTCTACTCATCGAAAATTGATAGCGGAAGAAATTAGGTGAAGAAATCCGGATTCTGATGCAGGAACATGTGGACCAGGTAGGAAAGAAATCTAAACTTCTTCTCCGCCTGATAATTCTCCATTTGATGTATCATTTCTTCAACCATGAACTCAACAAAATCATGCCATAAGAGTTCATGCTGTTTGCGAAACTGTATTGCAAGACCCAGCTGAAAATCCTCGATCTTCTCATCAGAGTCTCGGCCGCAAACAAATGCCAGCATGGACATGGCATCCTGGAGATTATCGCAGAATGAACCATGCGATAAAGGGATACTTGGTGCCTTAGCGGACGCGATACCTTTCCTATTAGTTTCCTCTAACAAGAAATCGGAGCCGGTTTTCATTTTCTTCCATATTTTTTTCCCTTGCTTGGGCGAAAAGGCTCGATAGTCTCCTTCCTTCTGCTTGGATCTGGGATACATAACATGTGCCAGATAGCTTTTGGGCTGATATGAACCCTTAAATTGCGACCTTCAATGTAGTGGGTATCTGGATTATAGCGCTGAAAAGCCGCGTCGACCACCTCTAGGAAATAGTGCACCAATGAGACCATGTATTGTGGGAGACTGCTATACTAGACTTTACCTGCCGTGGATTGGTCTGCCTTTGCTACTGATAACCTTGCACAAGCTGCCTCTTTGAGGGATTTAGGGTTCTTTGCAAGCTTTGGGTTGTAGATATTATCCCATTTTTCTTTAACCTTTTTCTGGTTACTCCATTCCTTGGGTCTATCCAGCTCCTCCGTGTGGGCTCTTCTCGTCTTCACGGGTATACCAGGCGTGGCATATGCTACATCCTCGTATACGTATACTTCAGCCGAAGAACGAATAGCCGTGAACAGTTCTTGGCTAATCTCCTCTTGCATCGGCTGAGCTCAAGATTCTGACATTTTTCTTTCTCTATAGAATTTGTAAGCTTCTGACCTGCGAATATGCTTGCTCTAGATAGACAGACAGAAAACACTTTGCACTTCCCTTGCATTTGTAAAAAGACTTTGAAATATTAAGCTTTTTCATGCAATAATAACAACTTTTCCAAGGTGGTAGGCGAAAGCAAGCCTTTTGCATTTAATTCGACATGTACCGTTAATCTAGCAACTCGTGCAAGATGAACTGATTGCTACTCCGAGGTGGCCGGATTTCATCATTACATTTGGGCAATCGTGTGATACGCCCTGACCTCCTTGGAAATTGAGCTTGCAACTGGCCTTCTAACCTTGCGTTAGCATGTACTGGCAATCAATATCCTGGCCGGAATGATTACGCCAAGCAAACAATCACCGCTTGAAAAGATATGAGTATCGTCTTGGGCTCTAGGATGCCTTTAAGAGGTGACACAATAGTCTACGGCCATATGTCTCTTCACCAACAAGCGCCACCTTTTTAAGAATAATTAATCAACTCCATTTAATTAAGCATGTCTTGAGCCGTGCTATCATGCATGTACCAGCCCAAAATGTGAACAAACGCAGACTCGGCTTTCGAGATGGCAACTAGCATAATATCACATTTTTTAGAGACAGATTGGCATGTGTCTTGTCAATTTTTCTATAAATAGGCCAGTAGATAGTGAACAAAACATACTTAGCGTTTAAGAGGTGATAGGTCAGTAGCAGATTGCTAAGCAAGTCCTTTCATAGGTTAGGTGGTGAGAAAATTCAGCATTATCTTAGAAGACTTAGAGACAATGTCAGGACAATGGATACCCCAATTCGCCTAACCTTGTTTAAATCACAGACGACATTCTTAGGTGAGATTTCCACTAGAAGGCTGAAAAGGATGACAAAGAACAAGCATTCGCTGGTTCTGGTAGCCATTAAGTGGGTCCTAGGCAATGATTGCGTAGAATATGAGGATAAGTATAGGGTGAATACTGAAATATGTTCACACTTTGTAGCGTCCATGCTGAAAATTTGCGTTCCCCGGCCACTTATCCTGAAGCTGGTTAAAGAAATTTTTTCGAAGAAATACTTGAATAGGCTCAGTGAGGTTGTTGCACATGCTGCATATGGGATAGGCTTGCCAACAGCCAGCGACCTGCATCGCTTTATCGAAGAAGAAGCTGTCATCGTTTGGCTGCCATTCCTCAGCAGATTCCGCCTGCAGACCCGTAACCAGCACCAGCAGAGGGTTACTCAGGCCCTACACTTCCTGTTTCGGAGCTACAACATGATACCTTTCTATGACGTAGACTGGTACACTGAATTCAGGAATCTAGTGTTCCCACCACCACTGGTGGTTGTGCCAAATGATGCTATCAGTGCTGCCAACGAGCCCATGGACGAGGAAGAAGCGGACGCTGCAGTGAATGCGTCAATTGCTGCCAGTCATTCCTTTGGATAGATAACCCCCTTGCTTGCTTGCTCAAAATGTAACTTTCCTATTTTAGATAAGCCTAATAAAAGGCTATTGTATATAATATATCCTGATACTTGTACATTTTGGAAATCGGCATCCCAACCATTTTGTAACTAAAGAACATATATATAAATATATACTTCTCGTTTTTAAGGAAAATCCATGCACTTTTGCTTTTGTGTTTAAAATTTTCTGGGTTTGCAAGTTTTGCATGCTATTTCTCCATGCATGAGTGTATTTTGTGTAAAGCAACTTCGGTGTTTTACCTAACAATGAGAATGAGCAAATACGTAGAAAGACAACAGATTCTAGAAAAAGAATAGGCCAAAAACAAGAAAGGAAATAAAAAGCACTATTTACAATTGTACAAGGTAGAGCTTAATGCCTAATGGAACAACTTAAGATGAATCCTATTAACCGGGATTCCTAACAGCTCTTGTTCCATATTTTCCAGCTCAAAAGCGTTGTGTTGCATGCACCGAATGATTTTGGAGGGTCCCTCCCATAGGCTATCAAATTTACCATGTTGAACTGGCTTAGTAGCCTTGTTGTCATATTTTAGCACTAAGTTTCCACTTTTTAGACCCTGGTCGGAGGCCTTCTTGTCAAACCATCGTTTGACCACCTGTTGACGGCTTGTCATTGCTATTAGTGAATCTCTCTTTTTTCTTGTACTTCCAATAGTTCGACGAGCCGAACCTCCATGGCTTCATTTTGTTCTATCTCAAGAGACTTTAATAACTATATTGCCGGGATCTCCATAGAGATAGGTAACAGCGCCTCCTTCCCATATACCAGCTCATAGGGCGAAGTCTTAAGGACTTGCTTAAGAGTTATGCGGTTTGCCCAGAGCGCTTTTCAGAGATTTTTATGCCATTCTCTCTGGTGTTCTGAGCCAATCTTTTTAAGGAGTCGGACTAAGCTTTTGTTTGTCGACTCGGCTAGGCCATTTCCCTGTGGATAATAGTTTGATGATGTTTTAAGGAATATGCCATTTTTTAATGCAAAGTGACATACCTTTGTACCTAGAAATGCTCTGGCGTTGTCTGAAATGATTATCTTCGGAGGGCCGAACCTTGTCACTAGTGCTTCGAGAAAGTCTACAATCTCTGTTTTTGTTGCCCCCTTAAGGGGAACAGCTTCCGCCCACCTTGTGAAGTAGTCTGTAGCTGTTAAAATCCACTTATGTCCGGCACTAGAAACCGGGTTGATCATTCCAATGAAGTCCAAGCCCCATTGTGCAAATGGTTCATCTACCACGATAGGTTTGAGGGGCATCACTGAATTCTTCCTTCTGTCATAGAAGAACTAACATTTTTTACAAGTCCTTACCAAAGAGTAGGAATCACTGAAAAGTGTAGGCCAGTAATATCCAACTCATAGGACCTTGATGGCGGTAGTTTTGGCGGAGAAATGTCCACTTTCGTCGCTATTCTGAAATGCACCGAGGATCCTATGTGCCTCCCCTAAAGTAATGCATCGCAGGAGCACACCATTGAAATTCCTTTTGAAAAGAACTTCTATCAGCGTATATCCGCAATTCTGTAGCCGGTAATACCTTCTTTTTTGGGATGAGAGGCCTGGCGGATACCTTCCGATTTACATGAAGTTCATTCTATCTGTCAGCGAATCGTCTTCCGATCCCAATCCATTTATCAAGATGAGCTCTGGCTGTTCCTTCTTGGCAGGTACCTCCTTGTTCTGTGCCATATACTCACACAGTCCTGTGCCCTTAACAGTCTTGGTAGGCCTGACCTCGATGTCATACTCCAGGATCTTGGTAATCCAATTAGCCCTTTTTTTTGTGATCTCTCCTTCCATGATGTATTCACGCACACTAGAATGTGCGACATATACCAGAACTTTGTTGCGGGAAATTAGATGGCAGAATTTTTTAAGTCCCTTTACTATTGCAAAAGCTTGTCTTTCGACGAAGTTATAATTCACCTCATATTCCTTTAGCGTTCGGGAATAGAACGCTACTGGATGCTCTCCCTTTCCTTCACTATCCTTTTGAGTCAGAACAGTAATGATACTGGACTTGCTACTGAAGGAATACATTATAAAATCTTTGCATTGATCTGGATTAATTAACACCGGGGCTGTGGAGATCGCTTCCTTGACCTTTTCAAATGCTTCCCGAGCCTCCGTTGTCCACTTGAAAATTTGATCCTTTTTCAGCATTAGGGTGATCGGCCTAATTATTCCTGCAAAATCAGAAATAAATTTGCTGACGAAATTTACTTTGCCGAGAAAAGACTGGACACCTTTCCTATTTACCAGAAGGGGAAGCTCCTTGATAGCCTTTACTCGTTCAGGGTCAATTGAAATACCTTCTTTAGACACAACATGCCCTACAGCTTGCCCTGAGATACTCCGAATACACATTTCTTTGGATTTAGGGAAACCCCGAACTCCTGACACTTTTGAAAAACTAATTCCAAATGATCAAAATGATCATCTTTAGATTTAGAGAACACAGTAAGGTCATCCAAATAGATTAGAATAAACTTATTGATCAGTTCGCTGAATGCGATGTCCATAGCTCGCTGGAAAGTTTCCCTTGCATTGGATAAACCAAAAGGCATTTTAGCATATGCAAATGTTCCCCACTTGGTGGTGAACGTAGTCTTGTGTTGATCTTCTTCTTTAACTCGAATCTGGTTAAAGCCAGAGAAGCCATCAAGTAGAGAGAACATTTCTGATCCTGCGACAGTCTGGAGGATCGACTCCATAGAGGGCAATGGATAGTGATCTTTCAGAGATACTTTATTGAGGTCTCGGAAGTCCACGCATAAGCAGATATCGCCATTCTTCTTTCTGACTGGTACCAGGTTTGATACCCAAGTACTATGTTTGATTGGGAAGACGATACGTGACTCAATGAGCTTAGTTAGCTCTTGTGCCATCAGGGCCTCAACTTTAGGGTTGATTGGCCTCTGTTTCTATTGGACTGGTTTCACACTTTCTGTTAGCTCAATAGTATGTTGAATGATGCTAGGATCGTAACCCTCCAGATCATCGTAGGACCAGGCCACTACTCCATATTTTTCGCAGAAATTGATAAGCTTTTCTCTATCTCGTTGTGGGACATCTTTTTCGACCCAGAGATTCCTGTCATCGGAGACCCAAAGGTTTTCATAATCACTTTTTTCTGCCACAAACTTCCGCTTATCATTTCGGGCGTCACTACAATCGAAAAAATTCTCGAGAGTAACTAATCCTTTTGGAAGTTTATTTGATTTTAGCTGCATAATTTGTCCTTCGTAAGCCTCGGCGATCTTTGGTTGAAGTTGATCAACAAATTCCCCTGAGTGCTGAATAAATGAGGCGATGTGATCATCGCTCTCAAAGACTTTCCAACTCTGATCATTGTCGAGAATCGCTGGTCGAACAAGCACTCACACTGAATATTTGTTCCGAAGCAAGTCGGAGATAGGATCAAACTGGGCACCGATCACCGCCATGCGATTTGCATCGCCATTCTACGTTCGGGGAATGGTCAGGATGTTTAAAGCTTCAAAATCTTCAATCAGGTCCTAGATTCGATGCCGATAGGATCTCATTCGGACATTCTTCGTTGCAGAAATTCCTCGAACCTAATTAACTATCAGTTCAGAATCTCCAAACACAATCAATTGCTTAATACCCATTTGTTCTGCTAGGCTTAAGCCTTGGACTAACCCTTCATATTCAGCCTCGTTGTTTGAACAGATGAATTGGAAACAAAAAGACCTCAACAACTTTTCATTCTGCAGGGATATTGAACATACCCCTGCTCTAGCTCCAACTTTGCTCCTTGCTCTGTCAAAATACAATGTCCACATCTCATTTGCTTGGTTATCGTCAGATTCTTTGGCAACCTTCGGAAGAACCTGGTCTTCATCATAAATCACATATGTGCCCAATCCGGTAGCATGATAATTCCCGAAAAGGATCATTATTTATGTGTTCACTTAACAGAGCATCTTCCTTATCATTTCGGTCTCCACTCGCCTTCTCTTCTTCTAGCAGTTCGACACTATACATGTCCTACTTGGTGATAAAGGTATGTGCGGCTTCAAAATTGGTCAGGGCCTCATCCGCCACGTGCTCGAAATGTAGAGCCTCTGATTCTATCTTCATTTTTGCACCATGCTTGGTCCTAAGTATTAGATGTGACCAATCTAAAGACAAATATTCACCCACCTTTGAAGTAAATTCTCGGGATAGACAGAGACCGAACATAGAAGGAACATCTATGATCACTGTATCTTGCGGGACCGTGATACTTGGGCAGACAAATAGAGTTAACAGAAGCGCTTTGATGACACCCACAGTATCAACTTTATTTCCATCCAGTTGCATCACCCCTTTCTTCATAGGTTTGTAGCTGAGTCCCAAGGTTTCGGCTATCAGTTTTGGCATAACCGTTGTACTAGCGCCAGAATCAATCATAGCGTTGTGTAATAGCTTTTCCCCTACAATGAGGGTCAAGAAGAAGGGTTGAGGTTTTGGCCTACCTCCGCCTTCCATATGAGATTCCTTCGCTTTGTCTGCAAGAACCTTAGTGGCATTTGATAAACCACCTTTGTACTGCAGATGGCTATGTTGGTGCTGAGTTGATCTCTTGTTGAAGCGCCTTCTGTAGCATAGTCTTCTGTTCCGTGATAGTTAGAATGTCCCATAAAGACACATTAGCGGATGATTTCTTTAATTGCTCCACCACATTAAAAGGTGACGAGCTCGAAGATTTCTGCTCTTTTGCTCTTGTTATAATAATTTTCTTCCATGATTGAGAAGGCAAAGAGATGGTTGAAGCACCGGGAATTTGATCGGATACGCCTTTGTATTGCGGGCTGTCTGAAAGTGAAACAACGGGCTCACCGGTGAATCTCCTCTTTGGGTGTGTGTTATAGTCAGACTATACCTGCGACATTTCAGCTGTGGATGTGTCATTAGCAAACACCATTTCCTCATCTTCCATCTATGAGAAGAGCGCATGATCAGGAACAATATCAGACTCTTTCTCTAAGGACATTCCTTGCATTTGCGTGGTAAGGACCACATTCTCCATTGCCGAGGCATATATGTATTCTCCATTTTCTGTTGCAGTACCTTGACTACGTTGCTCTGCTACCTTTTGTTGTAAGTTGCCGCGCGGACAATTTTGGGGCATATGCGCATCGTTGCAAGGGAAGCACCATGGATTGATGTCATCAATAAGATTGTTTTGTCCCACGGTTAATTCTCTACTTGAGCTTGGTGACGCACCTGCCAGTGGCGTAGGCACCGAAACCATTTGGTTAGTAGCCGCCACTGGTGGATTAGTGCGAGGTGCATTCTGATATTGATTTTGCTGATAAGTAGAGCGCCCACCTTGATAGTTTTGATATGCGGGCCATGGAGGCGTTGCCTGGTTCCGCTTGAGGGTTGTTATGTAATTTGCCATAGTTCGCAACATCTCCTTGAGGTCGCCTATTTCATCCTTAGAAGAACCCGATGTGGAAGCCAAGCTTTCAGGAGCTGCTACATATGAGTACGTTGACTGGGGAGTTGCTGGCACACTAGTCGATGCGCTCTCTTGTGCAGAGGTCGATATTTCTGGAAATATCGGCACAATAGGTCGAGGAGGCAATTTCCTACAATCTATTAAATGATTCTCAGCTTTGATAGCGGTAGCATAAGCATCTGGTAGAGTGGCTCCTCCCAAAGACTTGATCATCACAGAAATGTCGGGGTTAATGGACTTCAGATAAAATATGAATGCTAGTTCTGGAGTCGGGCGGATAGTCACAGGAATCCTCTGCCAACTTGAGTGAAATCGGGCATTGAAGTCTGTCAGAGCCTCCTAGGGTGCTCGTTTGATGACGGATAGCTGATAATATAATGAAGAACGATCTCCATCATTTGAGAACCTTTCATAGAATGGATCTCTGAGGTCATCCCAAGTGTGAATGGTATTAGAAGTCAGTGTTCGGTACCAATCCAGAGCCTTGCCTTTGAAGGATGCAGCAAGGAGCCTCAGGGCTACATTCTGCGCTGTAATACTGTGTACCAGACATACATCCGCTACATCCTGCAAATGTTCTGTTGGCGTTTTTGTTTTATCTCTGGCAAATTTGGGAAGAGCTTTCAAGGCCGAAACCGGGATAGCGCCCCAAACAACAGGCGCTACCGGAGCTACCAGGGGGCTTCCAGCATCCCATGCTACATAGTTTCTGTTCGCGGCCGGCAACATGGTGAGAGGAAAGGGCGGTGGGAATGGAACGGTTACTAACTGATTTGCGGCCTGGACTGTCCCTAGCGGAGGTACTAGTAAACCTGGGTTATTTGCAGTCTGGGATCTAGTTACAGGCCGATGGCTCATACACCCCTTTATAAGGAAATTTCATTAGTTCAGATCCCACCGGGCGTGCCAGAAAAAGGGTATAAACTGTTGACGCCAAAAATTGACGAGGTAACAGTGCCTTATGGGAAACTTAGTTCAAGGGGGACCCCTTTGCACCAAACTGAGTGACCTACGGATTTTTAAAAAAGTCAACTTCTTCTATAATGGGTTTTGGAAAGGGAAAAGGAAATTGATACAATGAAGGAAAGTCTAATCTAAGGCGATGCGTCAAAATCTGCTGATGGGCACGATAAATCATAGATTTAAGGGCCTGAATGGTGTTGTTATGTTCCAAAGCGTCGAAGACTTAAAGCTATAGCATAAACAATTTATTTATTGACATAAAATAGTATCGCATACATCCTTACTACTAAGAAGAGTCATTTAGACATGATTTAGATAAGCAAGCTTGTATTCAATACATAGAAGTCTTGTCAAATGAAATGCTTAAGACAATAAAAAGCACAGTTTACAGTTTAATCAATACATGAAAAACAAAAATACCGAACAGTTGGCACAGTCTGAAAGTTTCTTGCAAATAAAATATATAAGAGAGGCCTGGTGTCTCTTGCTAAAACCAGTATTATTTTTCTTAAAATTCTCATTCTTTTCTTGTCAGCAGAGAGAGTATATATAGCCGGAGAGAAAAGTCCCACCGCTTTGGAGAGCCATAATAGAAAAGATCCCATAATCTCCTGCAATGATGCCTGAATTAGAAGATTCCCAATGCCGTTACAATGGCAACGGGTTAGAGCACAACATCTGGTCATACTGGTGCAGGTGAATCCCTCATAATGATGGTAGTGGTTCCAGCCAGGCCCGAGGCTACAAGTGTCATCCATTTCTTTAGAATTCATGAAGAGTGGCACCCAATAGCATAGTTTCCCTCAGCCAACCTATCGCCTGCTTTGATGATTAGTGTAAGGCACGTGGAAGCCCATCGCTGCCCGAATGAGAATTCCTCTTACTGCTGCCGAGAGATTGCGAAGAAGCAACACGTGTTCAAGAGGCTGAGGTCCTTCTTGATATGAAGAGAAAGCTGCATAAACCGGGTGCGAAAGACGCGTGGCAGCATTTTGCAGCCCGCCGTATTCACCTCCTTGCTGTGTTGAAAAGGCTGCGGACGGCCGCCACCTGGCAGAAGGTAGAGCCCGCCAAAATAAAAGAAGGCATGCAGAAGCATTTCACAACCCGCAGCTGCTTATTTCATCCCTACATGAAAAGCTTGTGATACGCCGCCACGTAGCAATATGTGGGTCCTTCTAACAATCCTACAAGTGATGGCCCCCGCAGGAGGCTTTCGCAACCCGAAGAGACCTCAAGGCAAAAGAAATAAAATCCTCCGCCAGCGAGACACATGGACGCCCAGCGCAACCTTTCGAGACCCGAAAGGGAAGCCGCTACCCAAAGCTACGAAGTGAGGATGCGCAAAGGGGGAGATCAAAACTTGACGGAAAGCTGAATAAACTCAGCGATGCATAGGCTGGCGCACGAACATTTACAAAAGAACCCGAAGGGAGCTGTTTGAATATTTATTTTAACAAATACAATAAATACCTGAAGGTAAGAGCATAATAAATAAAATAATACACCTTAAATTATTGAATAAGAAAAGAGAGAGATTTTATTTATAGTGATGAAAACACCTTCAAAGGAAAGTGTTTAAGAGTGATAGTATGCTCACATGTTCAAATCATAATGTTGAAGAGTATAGTAGAAAGCTTCAAAAATAACTTATACAAGCTTGAGAGTGTGAGAGATTGATGGATTGAATGAGAATGAGATAGATTCAAAATTAGAAGATAGAATGGAAAATGAGCAAGTATAGGGGTTGGAGATCCATTGAATTTTTTAGATCAATTAACACCAACTTTGGTAAGTAGCAAGTGGTGAAATGCTAAAAAATGACAAATTATTATAGAAATTATTAGTGCAACACATGGATGTCTACATGTAATACTAGTGTCTAGATAGTTTTAAATTTTTTAAAGGCCAAACACTATAAAATTACAAGGCTAACAAATCTCAAACATGACCTTTCACAAAAGGGACCATGGGAGGCATGATCTTGGCACCATGAGAGGAAAAATCTAAGGGCCAAATCAGCCTAACAACATTCTAGGGGTGACAAATGCCAAAGTGGGTCCAAAATGCAATGTGAAATTTTAAGGGTACGAAATATTTTATGTTACAAATATGTAAGAATCTACTTTAAGGAGTTAGAATATAAAAGGTTATAAATCTAGTGGTTTCCTTTGTCACTAACATGTCTAGTTTACATTACTGAGTTCGGCTTATAATATATACTCAATTTTCATGTATGGATAATGCATATAAACACAAAGTAACATTATAATGATAATTTATGTACTTTTGAATTTTAGTTTAGCATTAAAATTAAATTATTCTTTCACATAGTGATTTCTTTATTTAACCTAATAGAAATAAAATTTTCTTTGATGTTATCAATATAGCAATGTTATATTTCTCCTAAACTAATTTAAACATAAAATCACCATCATGATTATTTATTTATAAAACAAACATAATAATTATACATTTAAAGATTAACACAACTAAAATTAGATATTATATAGTATAGTTTCTCACATACTCTTAAATATATAGTTGTCCAAGTTACGAACTAGTTATGTTAATACCATAACCCATGACAATTTTTATATTACAAAAATATTATTGCTTCCAAGCTACTAACTACAAGAAATCATCCAAGAATCAAGCAAGGCTAATAGTTACCATCTAATATATTGGGTCACTAATCTAAGTTGTTTCTTACTATCCTCTAGGTAAAGGGTGTTTCAATTTTTCTATATGGTAGGAAAATAAATCAATATGACATAAATAATCAATAATAAATCATCAAAATAATCAATACTTATAGGAATTTTCCAAAAGATTACATCTATTATGAGATTCATGAAGCACAAAGCTACTATATAGTAAAGAATGACATTCCATTTCATAAATATCAGTCATGCCATTCTTGAGCTATGAAAAGGGAGTTGTAAAAAGACACAATTTTAAATGCATATAGGAAAAACTTGTCAAAATTCAAGGCTACCTAATTGAAAGGATAGTCCTACAAGAGAAGCTCACGGTCATTCCCTAACAAGGGCTAAGGCATCATTGAATAATCGTCTATCATCTCAAAAGGGATAACATGATAGTTATTTATCAAGAAGGTAGAGGTTTTGTAGACAATGCATAGTCGAGTGATCAAAGGAGCTTCAAAGATAATGACAACCTCACATATAAGGTTAGAAGATTTAAAGGAAATAAATGTGGAGAATCTGGCAGAAGTAGACATTGCAAGATTTGAATATTTAAGGGAAATGAATGTGGAGGATCTAGCGTAGGGAATTCAAGCGTATAATGGCAGTCTACTGTAAGGCACAAGGTACATAGGAAATTCAAGGAAGTGGAGATGAAGAGAAATGGATGGGATGGCGATGCCGAAGTACCATCGCATTTAATGTTTCAGGCTGGCAAAATGGGGCGAGTTATTAACTCACTCAAAGTCTTTTTAGGAGATGGTTGCTATTTTTTGCGGGCAATTTAAGTGGTGATGTGAAGTGGAGCCATTGGAGTGTAGACATTGCGATGGAAGCCAGTTTCATGTTGTCCTCGCATAAGAAATTGGACCCTTTCATGGAGAAAGCCTCCATGAAGAGACTGCGAGGGTTATTTAAGTTTGAGGAGAAACAAGCGGCGCAGGCTGTGCAAATTATGCTTGGTGATGGGTTTGAAAAGATGACACATCGGTATCGAACGAATTCTGATATATATTTGTTGGTAACAACATGGGGGTTGGATGTAGGGGAGTCGGTGATTGAAGTGAGGTGGGTGATGAAGGCGTTGATGCTAAAGGAATTCCTAGGGGACATGGAGAAAATTATGAAATGAGCAATCCCAAGGGTTGGGTTGATCAAGGAGGAGGGTCGGGATGGTGGAGGCCTGAAAATGGTGAATATAAATCATTTGTTTATTAGATGGCCAGAGGGAGGAACAAAGGATCGTTGGTGGGAGGATGCAGAGTGAGGATGGAAAGATTTAAAAATATGTGCAGAGCTCGCAGAGATGGAGGTAACAATGGCGGACCTAATGGAGATTACAAGAGAGGAACTACGCAAGCGGAGGGGTTTACGTCCATGGAAAAGAGCGAAGCTGTTGAACGAAATACTGTTGCCAGTGTCAAGAGAATGCTCAGAAAAAATGGTGTAACTTGATTTTGAGAATGTTGGATTTTTTCTACTTGGGGGATAGGTTTAGAAAGAATTCTCGAAAGCATTTATGTTTAGATTTTGTTTATAATCTTTAGGGGGTGCGGGCATAGGTGTATGGATTGTATGCAAAAGTAGCAATCTGGCTATAGAGGGCCAAATTTTGTTTGTGCTGGTTAATCAGATACTTGGTGATGGTTTTTTGGTTTTACTGATACAAATGTAGACTCTGCTTTTTACAATTCAATAAAAAAAATTATTATTGACCAAAAAAAAGACAAGATTTCTAAATGTGGGGGAAAAATCACTTACAGTCATTGTCCCTTGGTCGATTTTCCCTTTTTGAGTTCCCTCACCTCTCGCTTTGGCTTTCCTCCTGCTAAATGGTTCCTAGTCTTCCTCCTCAACTCAATGGCCTTGCAACACTCGTCCAGTGAAGTCTCACAACTCTCCACTCAGGGGTTGGATGCAGTGGTTCTCTGTGCAACTCTCCAGTTAGGGTCTCAGTGTAGTATGCTATATCGTGCTCCTGCGTGAGCAGGGCCAAAATTCAAAATAGCTTATGTGAAATTGGACCAAGTTTATATTATGATACAAATAGCTTGGGAAAAGGGATGATGAAATGGTTAAGTATGGGAAATTGTAGAGATAAATATAACACTAAGGGAAGAACACTAGAACTAATTTTAGCACTATGGATTAATCCAAGACTCAAAATCCCACTAAGAGGCATCTCTTACCTCTTAAATTAATTCCATAGGTGGGTTTATCCTCCAATATAGTGCCATTGGTTAGCTTATCATGTGAACTTCCGCTATAAGTAGGATTACCATACACTTTCATAACATGCATGTGTGGTTTCAAAAGGTTTATACGTTCTTGAGAATTTGAAAGAAAGGCATGTTTTGACTTTTCCAATAGGTGTTAGGGGTTAATTTGACTTGGTTTTAGCATTAGAGTGACAAACCTTGTGGTTTAGGTTCCATAAACAAAATACTCATTTTTTTAGCTTCCTATTATCATCTTTATATTCAATGAGCTTTTTAAAGATCATCTAAATATTCATTGCTAATGAAAATGCACAAACTGATGTGTAATAGATCCAAGGTGAGGCTCAAAGAGCCTCGTCTTTTGAAACCATTAACCAAAGAAATGATAAGAACAATATATGAAAGAGACAAAGAATAAGGAAACTTGTATTATTAGGAAGGACAAGATGCCTTTATATAGCATGACCTCATGTTTGAGTCTCGAAACCCTCCCATATCGTCAATGCATGCGTCTAGGCTAACCATGTCAAGTTTCACTCCATACAAGCACAAATTGAATAAAATCAACATTGGCCGCATTCACATGTCACTATGCGGGGTCAACATGAGGAAACACTAATTTTTTGGGAATGAAATAACCAAAGATATGATCAAATAATATCTAATCATAAATAGTTGTAGATTAATTAGGATTTGATCATATGGAAATTTCTAGGAGAGCTACAATAGTTGCAACATCATGAATTAACATTGAAAAGTACATCATGAATTAATTATGTAACCATATAAGTCAAATATAATTCTATCAAGAAATCAATATCAAATAGATAATATAATCGCATAACTCATACATTTCAATGTCATTGATCTTCTTCTTCATCTAACTCTTTGTTTGTATCATCCAATCCAGGTTCGACATTGTAAGGATTGATCATATCATTATCATTGTCATTGATATCAGTTTCGATAATGTCATCATCCACACGGATATCATCTTCATGAACATTAAATCCTACATCATCATGTGATCTAGTTCCTCTTCTTTGACATCTCCGTCAAGCACATCATCAACTAATTTTTGATCCTGATCATCATCTACACCATCTTCTAGTTCTTCGGTATCTTCTTCTTCCACCACATTATACTTTACCGACCTTCCTCTTGGATCATGTCTAACAACAAATGACCAACCCAGTTTACCTAGAACCTCTGAGTAAAATACCTTCTCACATTGGCTTGGAAGAACATAGGGCTCATTTCCAACTCGCTCGATCGACCTTGTATTAACCATGGTAAATCCATTATCATGTTCAATAACAGTTCTCTCAGGATCATTTTCATTCAATCGTAGCTTGTACCATTGGATGACGAAAATAACTAATTTGAAGGACTTAAAGTCACACTCAAGTATATCATCCAAAATCCCATTGTATCGATTTTTTGAGACTTCTTGATGTATGTTGCTTCTAGATGAAACATTAGTCACCTGAAAGACTGCAGTTATCCCAGAATCACAAGTTTTCTTCGTTTCATCCAACTTTTTTATTTGAAATTTACGACCATTGCACCACACAGCCTTGTGGTGTTTCAACTACAGTATGTCAAACATGTAAAAATTATTGCATCATTAGTTGATAAACATATTTATTCTTGGCCGAATGTATGCAAAGAAAAAAAAACTCAACATATATATACATCAATATAATTGAAAATAACTAAATAATATGGGTGATTAATATATTTATATGTACCTGTTTATCTCTTAAACCATATGCTAAATCAATTTCCCTTGGTGTAACATTGGAATCTCCATTACGATGAGCTTCTTTAACCAATGAAGCTACACCTTTCCATGTTAATGTGTGACTAGATTGTTGACATCATTCAATCAATACCGTCATCCAATCAAGATTGTTTGCGACATACAAATGTAGTGCATCCCACTCGACCAACTCTATAAAAAAAAAAAATTCACAAACGACATATAATTAGTTAATTACCACGGTATACAACCTTAATTTATAATTGATGTACCTGAAAACCTAACATCCCACTACCAATGATCTTAATATCTTTCATAAGAAACCTCTAAAGTATATGTATCCAAGACCCATTTTTCACACATTTCAAATTGAAGAGATATAACATATCGGCCAAGCAATATCTGTCACCCCGATCATGTTTTATGTTTATATTGGAAAGATACAATATATCAACACAACAACTAGCAAGCTTCACCGATAAAAACATTGCAGGAATGGCCTATGTGTGTTGGAACTAGAATTTTCATTCGAAATTTTGATGGTCCTTTCATATGAAATCAATTTTTTATCCTTAAAAACCATGTTTTTACCATCCACAAGTTCAAAATTGCCTTTTACTGCCTTACCACAGCCTCCAATAAAGCAACTCACGGTAGCGCAATGGGTAAAGGAAGTAATACACTATATACGCTATATCGAGAAAGGTTGATGTCTTGCTCGCGGTAGAGCGGGGTCATGGTTAATACTAATAGAGGGAACTACAATACCATGAGGGGTTGAAATGAAGCCTACGGTAGAGCGGTAAGCTAAGAACAGAGGTAATAATGCATTGCCATACCGCAAAGGGTTGGAATGGAGCTCGTGGTAGAGCGGTGAAATAAGAATAAAGATAAGGAGGAACCGCTATACCGCGGGGGGATGAAAAATGTCATGCGGTAGTGCGATAATATACCGCTGGAGCATTAAATGAAGGCCAGTCACATCAATCAACATCAAAGTATGAAATTCATCTTGGTATGAAAGATTTGAAAGATGAAGAACTTAAGATATGAAATTAATGCGGTATGATATCAAAATTTAACAAGGCCAATTGAGAATTTGTGCGCTCATGCTAGTAGAAGTTGAATACAGGCGAGCTCAAAGTATAGTAGTGGAAGAATTCTATAGAGCAAGCAAAATTCCAGGTAAGTCTACTTATCATTCACTGAAATTTAAACAATGGCCCCAAAGAAATCAGAGGAAGGAACTAAAAAGGAAGAAAAATCTAGTAGAATTTCATTGCAGTCACCATTACTTTCCCTATTACCTGGTTCAATAGATAAGGGTTATAAGAAAGTCTTTAAGGATTTATCTCACAGGTGTAGGGACCCAATAATTCCACAGTCTGGGTGGAATTTATATTGGTATTTTTATAGGAACAGAGATGAAAGGGTTCCAGTGTCAAACCCATGGACTTTTGACATGGGAAAATTAGTTGTTCCTAATGTTTTTGTTGATGTCGAGCTAATCAGAGCCTTGGCCAATAGGTATCATGCCCCATAAAAAATGGTCAGACTTCCAGATGGTCAATTTCTGGTGGATATCTCAAGGGAAGCTATAATTAGGTATTTTGACCTAAATAGGCAGGTTGTCACTGAAATTGACTTGGGGAAGCTAGAGCAAGAATATAGAAGGTTGAAAAGGACCTATAGAACTGATGAACTCCCCTTACACATGAAAAGGGGTGACAAAAACATAGTCCTTCCCATTCACTCTTCAAGACTTGAACCCTTTCCAGTGTCTTACTTTCAAACCTATTTCAAAAATACCTACTATGCATTATGTCAAATTCTTGGAGTTGATGCAGAGGAGAATATGTCGATAGGGTTGATGAGAATGGCCATGATTATCCAACATCCTGAATTGAATGTGGAGTTTGATTTTGCTTCATTCATTGAGGAGCAGATTCATGAAGGTCTATTACAGGTTAGGGAAGCCAAGGCCCCCATAACTTTTAGAAAGTACTCCTTATTATGTTATTTGATTCTATCTCAAAATGAAACAAAATGGAAAAAGAGGATGAAATTGAGAACACATGAGAATGGAGTTATGCTCTAAGTACAAAATTAGTGTTATATTGGGACAGTAAATGCGAGGAAAGTGATTATGTTGTATTTAGGGATGATTTTGTCATTAGACTGATTGCTCAGCTTGGTTTTCCTACACCAAGATTACCACAATCCCTAATGGATGTCATGAGACCCCTACAATACAAACCGGATGAAGGTTTTACACATAATTATGCTGATTGGTTTTTGATGCCACAACACATCATCATCAGGGTATATGGTTGTGATCAAGCCCCTCATATTTTACCAAAATTTGTACATAGCAGAGTATTGTTTTTAGAATTTATGTGGCAAATGCTCTGGATGGAGCATGATTTGATGAAAAATCAGAAAAAGGAATATTTCTACCTAATTTGATGGTATTTAAAGAATTGTCAATTGGATTAGATATGTTGGACGAATTGCAGGCATTTATAAAAGCTAATTTTACTCTTAGATAAGGGAAAAAGAGAATATGTGATCCAGAAGGCCACATCAACAATATCAGAAGAACCCTACTCACAAAGAGGGCAATAACACATGAATTTGATCCAGAAGTGGATGTAATAAGAAACCTGGTCCATTTTACAAATTTGTTTGAAAGAAGGAAAAGATGGTTAATGATGATGAGATGGGAGGATCAAGAGAGAGGAAAATATAAGAAGTTCAAGGGGTTTTTTAATGAGGAGCCAGATTTGTTGAAAAGAATCCAATTACTCCTTGGTAAATTTGATGAATTATCTAAAAAGGCTCAAGAAGAGAAATCAGCCCCACTTCCCACACCCCAGCCACCAACATCCACAGCCTCTACATCACATACACCACCTTCATCACCAATTCATCCATCTCCTCCATCTCAAACAGATGAGCCTCCTGCCAAGAAACAAAAGATTGGGTCACTAGTGGACTATGAATCAAGTGATGAATAACAAGAGGCAGTCTTAACTTTGGCTGAGATGAAAGAGGTTGCAGAGAAACAAAAAATCCTTGAGCCTCGTGATCCCAAGATGAGAATATCGAAGGAGGCTATTGATGAAATGCAGGATGATGACTTTATCCATACTAGGGAGTTCAAATATTTTTGGATAAAAATGAAGATGAAACAATTTGATGACAAACTAAAAATTAACCTCATTGGAGCTGATGATTTGAAACATGCAGAAGTGTAGGCACAAATAATGGGAGAGATAAATATTGACAATGTCAATATTACTCCTAAAGAACAAGGAAGTTAGTGTTGAAAAGTAACATGCTCATTATACTAGGAATGGAGCTCTCCAAAGTATTTATATTGGATCAAATTAGAGCTCAAGATGATTCCAAATTGGTTGCAGAATTTGATTCCGAAGGAGTATCAGGGACAGGATATAATCCAACCACCCAGACCCTTTCCCTATGGATGAAAAAAAAAGCACAAGGAAGCCTAGGCTTCTAGATGTGGTGCAGGAAATGAGAGGGTCTACTCTAGCTAGAACTATGAAGGACACTACTCCCACATAAGCAACAACCATGACAATGCATTCAACAATGTTTACAAGAGATGTAGTGAAAAACATGGAAAAGAAGACAGAGTATGAGAAAAGACTCAAACTATCAAATGAGGAGATAAATAAGTTATTCATTGAAAATGTCAGATTGAAACAACAATTGCAACAATCCATAGATGTAAAGGGGAATGAAATGGTTGTATATCATCCACCTGCTTCAGTTGAAGATCCACATATTCAACAATTGAAAGAAGAGGTTGAGAAACTAAAGAATCATAATATGGATGATATCAAACGGCACATCTTGAGTACCTTGGAGGAAATACTGAAACACAGAGTTGAAAATTTAAAAGAGAAAATAAGTGGAGTTCACGAGGGCTTCAGTCATTTGGTAAAAGCTCTGGAATAGATAAATACTAATTCCCCTATCTTACAAGAATTGCAGAAAAGATGGCAGACCACTTACCATATCTTAACCACTCTGTGTAAAGCCACACAAAGAGATCCTGATGCACCCCCAAGGTTAAAACCTACTCAAGAAATGGTAAAAGGAATCACTGATGAGCATAAGTATTTGATTGATATGAAGAAGGTAGAAAACAAAAGGAATTCATTTGATTCAATAAAACATAGTTTTAGCCCTCTAATTGTTAAAGGTGATGGTCAACTCAAGGATGTGGATGAATGGAGAAATGAATTTGATCAAATAGTTCCACAATGTTTGACACATATACAGGGTGATGGTAATATCAATCTAGAAAAATTCTATGCTCTGCTTGATGGAATTATTGCATTGGATAATGGTTATACAAAGTTCGTTGTAGATGCTAGAAACTTGCTCGATAGCAGATGGAAAAGCCACTTGTCAAACTTCACTGCTGCACAGGAATACAAGTGGCCGAATGATTTAACCATAAGCAACTAGCAGGAGAAATACCTCGGTTCAGATCAAGATTAATCACTATCAATGATGATTATCATAAAGTAAAAGCTTTGCGTAGGTCTTTGGTGACTCGGGCTTTTACTCAAAGATTAACAGAATTGTCATGTGTTAGTTGTTAATTGTTTTAGTTATATTTTACATGTTAGTTAAGTTTTATTATCAAAAGTCATGTCTTTTGGTTTGAAGCTTGTTGCCTCTCCTATAAATAAGAGAGACCATGACCAAGAAAAAATTATTAAGATAGGAGTAGATAGAAGAAATAGGAGAAGAGGGATTGATACAATGTTTACATCATAAAGGACCAAGATGCACTTGTAAATTTTTTGATGAATTTAATGGAAAATCTCTGATTCGGTGGCTCTATGTTGGTATCATTTTTTTGTTAAGTTAATTGAAGATATTGCTAGATTGTCTCCATATTTAATATTACTATATTCTTTAAATTGATATATCAAGCATATTTTCAATTTATCAGTGCACATTTGTTGTATCTGTGTGGCATAATTAATTGGCTCTTTCAAGTAAAGATTAAAGTCCTCTTGATTATTCACAACTTAGGAATATTATTTTCGATTATTAAAGAAGAATCCGATAATTGCATCCTTGCTTGTTTATACAAGTTATAAACATAGAAGTGCCAAAAAAATTGAATCATTACCAGTCATAAGTCACTTGTCTCTGATTTCTACTTGACTCCATATACCTAACAGAGCACTGGTCTTCACATTTCATCACTTAGTTTCATTTCATTTTAAATGTTTTACATTTGTTAACTGAACATATTTCTTTGATACTACTTATAAAATTTATGCTAGATTAGTAATACATCTGTTCACTTTCAAATTGCCATTGTGAATAGACTGTTGTAGGAGGAATCACATAGTTCAAGTCTGATTCATTCACATAGGTAAACCCACCTAGGTCTAGAAGCACCTGAAGAGAAGAAGGTCTAAAACCATTTGGCCTTGTATGTTACCATGAAACGTACCAAGAGTTTGGAAACCTCTTGAGGTATTTTTACTTGTGTTTTTGAGAGCTAACAACGTGAACAAGGAAGCACATTGTACAATATCGACATAGGCACATTGCATTCATACCGATCGGCATAAGAAATTGGGTTGTATATTTTGATTAAAAAGGAACAAATAGAGAATGTAGCAATGTAAAATGTATTCTAATTAATCTCCATGACCATCTTATAATTACCTCTCACTTTCCTCAACAATCTACCTTTCCCCATTAGGTACTCCCCTTCGAATTTGTTAATGGAGTTGGGATCCCAAATGCAATCTACATGAATATTTTCTGCAAACTTAGAAAGATATTTAGTAATGTACACCATGGTCTGGTATACCATATATCCCTCCACCATAGAACCCTCAGGATGTGCTCTTTGTCTAACCAAAGCCTTCAAAAATTTCAAGTGTCTCTCAACCATCCACATTGACCTTGTGTGTATAGGTCCACACAATTCAATCTCCTCAACTTGGTGTATGAGGTAGTGTTTTTATGCATTGAAAAATGTTAAAGGTAGACACTTTTTCATTTCACACATTAGACGAAGAATTTTTCTCTTCCAATAATTTATATCTTCTTTATGGATTTCTTTAGATGACAACCATCTACAAGTGATTCAAGGCACAAATATATTAACAAGATTTAACAAAAATATACAATATATTATATAACAAGTAAAACAAATGGTAGATATAAGATCTATACAATGAATTGAACAAATATCGCTACTTACCTCATGTATTTTCCAAGATCATATATAACTTGTTTGACATTGTTGTCGAAATTGTTTGGGAGAGATAAAGGTAGAACGTACTACAACAATTATAAAATGATCTTTTCATTATTTTTCCAAAACTAGTAAACATAATACATTGAAAAGTACATGCAATATACAAATATATAAAAAATATACTAGAATAATTACCTTAATGAAGGTATGCCAATCATGCGTTTTCATCCCTGACCTAAATTCACCTTTCTTTGTTATGATATTGTTTATGTTCGCAGCAAATCCTATGGGAAATCAATTTTTTCGTATGACTTCTTTTATAGCATTGCTTTGCTTCTCCATTAATAACCAAGGGCGCTTAAATAATTTGGTCTCCATCGCTATTTAATTGAATGGAATTTTTCATTGCATGATTGGCTTCTTGAATGTCACTACAAATTTTGACAATTTTTTCTTTGTCATGCCCTCCATCCAATATTTTCTATAACGTTTCTATTATATTCTTTTTGATATGCATTATATCAAACAAATGCACAATTTTTAGCAGCTCATAGTAGGGCAACCTACTAAATTGTCTAGGATAAATTTTTAGTCCCTGTGGAAGCCGACCATTAATGCCTTGACGACCTTCATGAAGCATATAAGTTAAACAAATTAACAATGACAATCATTGTCAATTACAACATAAGTAAACAAAACACAATATAAAAATATAAATTCCAAACATATCATATATGATTGATAAACAATTTGATCCAATGTATAACCCTGACGATTAATTCTATTATATTCCAACTTCCATAGACAATGTGTCATTCTTCATGGTTTTGATGTAGTCTCTTCTTTCCCATTGAAAAGATGTTTTATAGTAGTTCGATACTTATGATTTCTATGGAGGAAGTGCCTATACTCATCAAACACATGCTTTCCTAAACTTGTTGAACGACGGGATTTCATCTTTGGACCACAAACTGGACATGCAAATTTTCCCTTTGTTTGAAGACTTGCAAGATCATATATAATTGGATTAAATATGTCAATTTTTTATAATTATATATAATGAATAGATTATTTAAAAAATATGCATGATATCTACTTCATAAAATTAAATATCATTAAAGTGCAGTCAAATGTTATAACATACCACAAAAATGTGTTAGCCCTGGGGCATCATGAATTGTCCATTCAAGCATTGCATAGAATTGAAATTGTCTTTGTCCTATTGGTCTAGAAATGTCATACATAGTGACGCCATTCCATAACTTTAGTAACTCGTAGATAAGAGGCTCGATATATACGTTCATATCTTTAACTTGGTACTTACCTAGTTGAATGAACATAAACATTACATAATTATTATAACCATTTTACAACAATATATATATATATAAATTAATAGACATGACTATTATATGAAAAAAAATATAAGTCATTATGCAACAAATAAGACAAATGAGATGCTACTACGTTAAAGAAAATTGATGTAAACAAATACCTGGAACAATCATTTCCAACATTATGTGCTCCCTCTTTATTGACATCCATGGAGGAATGTTATTGTTGATAACAAAAACAGGCCACACCGAGTAAATAGATCTTAGCTCTCCAAATGGATTGACACCGTCCACTTCCAATGAAACCCTGAGATTATGAGGTTCTTCTTTAAAGTGTGGCCATTTTTCCTCCATGTCCCTAAATGCAGAACCATCCACAAGTATTCAAAGAATGTCATCTCCACTTCTATTCCATGCATGGTAATCCATAAATTGCGCTAAGCTTTCACACCTAAATAATCATTACATACGTGGAATAATGGGAATATAATGAAGAACCTTGCGAGACACCTTTTTTGTTAGTTGATCTGTTCGATATCTATTGATATGACATTCCAGGAATTTTGTTGCAAATTCATGTTGGTTATGATATATAATATGATCATTGGGACATGCATCTATTGCTTGATACTCTATTCCAATATCTTTCATAATGGCAGATAAATCTTGGTATGAGCGAGGTAAAATATTTGATGGTGGTAACAAAAATTCTCCTATCAATCTACAACAAAAAATAATTTGTTAATATAAAGAATATTAATGGTACATATTTCATCATTTATTTACTAGTGATGAACTAACAACAAAAATAGACGAAAAAAGATGACATATATGACATACCTTAACATTCGTGAGATTGCTATGTTGGATAAACCATTCATAACCTTCAAGTTCACCATCAACAATACAACAAAGAGAAGATTTGTTTGGGAGCCTTCATAAAGGGGCCCGTATGCCTTCTCAAGTACAGGTAAATCATGAACATCATCAAATTCATCTTGATCATCATGATCAACTATGCCACTAAATGTGTCATGGATCAATGTATTTGTACCATCATCTTCAACTGTGTTTTCTGGCGCATGATCATCTTCTTCCATAGGATCATTAACTTCATCTTCGATATTCATAGCTCCATGTTCCTCTGCTTGCAAAACCACATTCTCCGGGCTGTGATAATCCATATCATGTGCCCTAGGGTGCCCCACCTTTATAATAATGATTGACACAAATAAACCATGATCATGATCAAGTGATTTTATATATATATATAAAATGTTAAAATGATATAAACATTTGCAAATTCAATCAATATAAAGACATATAATGAACAACTTATCAATGGACGATAATCATGCCCCCTTCAACATGACCATGCTGCCTACAATGTTTCTCAGTTGTGATTAAAATTCTTCTCATCTTTAAGCCCTTGCAATTATTGCAAGGACAATAACATTTCCCATCACCCTTTCTTTTCAATCTAGCCCACAATCTAGCAAGTGTCTCTTCATTTTGTTCTGCACTAATATTATCTGACATGATTTTTCTTTACCAAGCTTGAATATTTAGATCTTCAAAAAATATCAAACTCACACTCCAATAATTTTTAATAATATACAAGTAACAAAATCTAATAATTCTGATATTTTATACCAAAACAATTCGGCCTATAACCTCCACAAATTGTCACAAGTATAGCAAATTCGCAGTATAGCAAAACACTGTCGCAAGTATAGATAAATTGTCGAACTCAATTTTATTTATTAAAATACATTGGTTGGAACCCCGACGAACGCTAACCATATACTCGTCGACCCACAAATTAAGGAGGCTATTAACCATTTGTCGGCCCACAAATACACAGGTATATGTCGAAATAGTGACGAAAATCATAGAGCATCGCAATTTCAATGAATGTCAAGCATAATTTTTTTTTTTTTGAAAATTTCACATTAAATACACAGGTACCTGACAATACATCTAATTATACATCTTTTGTCAAAAAATTTCATTGTATTTTGCAATCAAATGAGTTAGTGAGGGAACACATCTTGCAACAATCCCCCTCTGCGCAAGTGAGGGGTTCGAACTCATGCAACAATCCCCCTGCACAAGTGAGGGGTTCAAACTCATGACCCAGGCTTTGATACCAATTTTTGCACATACGATTGTTGTTGCACCAAAATATCCACTTGTCAATGCCCGATACAACCACTAGAGTTAATGAATCCATGGGAGGCATTTGAACCATGTCACGAACCCAAGCGCTGCATTGCACAACACAAGGAGACCAAGGGTGCACACCTTGCAATAGGGATACTTAAATATTTGAGATGAGACTTTAAAATGAAGAATATTAGAAATTTGTTTCTAAAGATGAGGGTCAATTTGGAAAAAAGAAAATTTGAGAGATCTATTCATTCAAGAGTTGACTAAATGCACTAATATAAATGTCTAGAGCTCGCCTAAGATTGATTGCTTCCTCAAGAGTACAAGTGTCACCCACAAATTGAAGATGGGAAAGTGGGTCCAAAACACTTAAGGTGTTTTAAAAGCCTACCAATCCCTTTTGTTAGAATGAGAAAGAGATATGGAGAGAGGATTATCTTGATGTAGGCCTCTTTTAGAGTGAAAAGTAGCAGGAGTATCATTTATAATCACAAAAAGAGGAGAGTTACAATATGCCATTACCCATTGAATCCAATTATCATCAAAACCAAAGGCATGTACAAGATATCTTCCAAAAATTTATAGCAAACCCTATTATAAGCATTCGAAAGATCAAGTTTCATGAACATATAACCTTTCTATTTTACATGCATAGAGTGAATGGCTTCCTAGACAATAAAAATATCATCAATGATTTGGTGATCTTGAACAAATGCCCCTATTTAGGAAAAATAATAGGAGGAACTATTTTAGCCTCTAAACAATAGTTTTAGAAAATCTTTTAGATAACATTATAGAGAGTTATGGGTTGAACATTAGAGAAGTTCCAAACATGATCTTTCTTGGGAATTAGAGCCAAAAAAAGAGTTATTAAGGGATTTTAACATTTGTTTTTGTGTGCAATTCCTTAGAAGCCTCCAAAAATTTTATATTTGATAATATCCCAAAAACATTTAAAGAACTTGGAGTTTTATCTTTTTTCATCATAAAAGCAACTTTCTCTAGTTCATCCATGGAAATAGGGGCATTGATGATGAAATTATCATGAGGGGAGATAAGTCTAGGAATACAATTCAAAATGATGTCTATCATCTATAGAAAAATACCGAGAGCTTTGAACAACTCCCAAAAGTGAGGAACAACTTCTAATTGAATATCTTGAATGGATTCAATCCTAAACCCATCCTCACACCGAATCTTCTAAAAGCATTAACATGTTTTTGTGTCACAATAGAGTGGTGGAAAAGAGAAGAATTCATATCCCCTACTTGTAACCATTTAACATGATATTTTTGTCACCACACGGTTTCTTCTTGAAGCTTAGTCTTTTCTAATTCATTTTGGAGTTTATAATGTAGAATTAAGACATCCTTACTTAAGCTGTATTCATGAATACAACATTATGTCTCCAGTAACTTTGACAAATTATATTTTTTCTTTGTAGAATATTTTCACATGAGGAAGAATTCCATTCTTTGAGTTTTTGTTTAACAAAACATAATTTGTGAAACAAAATATACAAAGTTGTATTGTGATGAAGTTTATCTTGTTACCACCAATGTCTAATGTTTTCTTCCAAGTCTTCTTCTTTTAACCACATAAGTTGGAATTTAGAAGGGGCATTTTGAGGCTTAAAAGATTCTTCTCAATGTAAAGCTATGAGCCAATGATCTAAACCAACATTGTTAACAATGGAAGAAGAAAGTTGAAGGCACTAAGAATGCTAATTACAATTGACCAAAAATCTATCCAAATGTTTTGCAATACAAACATCCCCAATTCTTCAAGTTTTCCAAGTAAAAGAACCATTGCTAGAGGGATATTCATTAACTAAAGTTGATTAGATTCTAAAGAAGAATAAAACTAGCTTGAGGGAGAATAGGAAGTTCACCCTTTTTTATTAATGGATAACATTAAATTCACCTCCAATAATCCAAGGATAATCTTGAGGAGAAGAACACATAAACTCTCCCAAAGGTTAATCTTTTGTAGAAGATCTTAGGGAGCATAACAATAAGTGATTAGGACATTGAGATTGCTAGATGTGAGAAACCCTTTTAAATAAAGACTACCATTGCAATCTAAGAATTTTTTTGGAGAAAAATATCTAGAATCTTAAGTACACAAAAGAGCACCACATAGACCTAGTACAAAAATAAGAATGCTTTCCCAATATCTACTAAGCTTGTAACAAAAGAACCTGCAAATTCTTTGCCTAACTTTGTTTCTTGAATTAGCAACATAAAAGGGTTAAGGTTTTTAATTCATCTTCTAACAACATTATTTTTGGTTCTACTATGAATCCCTCTTACATTCTAGGGAATAATCATGATTGAAATGGGTGAGAGGAAAAAATCCATTGAATTGAGAAGACTCAATGATAGCAAGTGCTCTCCTAAATATTTGGATTTGTTATGATCAATCTTATGACCTCCTTTGTTTTCCTCTAGACTCTATTATTTTTTATTCTAACTTTGTTTAATGCACAAAAGGCCAAGTTGAAGGATCTTTTTTCTTATTTCCTTTGAAAGACTTTGATTTCAAGTTATCTTCTAGATGACAAATAGAATTTTTTTTTTGTTTACCATAGTCAATGACAAAGGTTCAAGTACATGTTCAAACTTATCAAATGCAAGAAGTCTCTTGAACTTCAATATTTTGAGAGTTATTAGGAGTAAAAAGAGGGTTTTGGGTAGAAGCAATAGACTTACCTAGCAACAAAGGATAGCATCAAACACATTTGAAAACTTCTTGGAAGGTGGAATACATTGTGTTGTACAATGATTTTGATTATGGATAAACCAAGTTTTGAAGGGACCTTCAAACCCTTTACAACATAAGCCATCCAACCAAAATATATAAAAAATAAGAACGTAGTAAAAAAGATTGGTTATTGCAAAACAACAACCAAGCTAACAAAAACCAATAGTAAATGAACCAAGAAACCAACACAAGAGTCAAGGATGGTCAACTACACCACCCTTGGTCCCTTCCTAATGCTCTAAGCACCCTTGACCTGGGTGTAGGAAGGACAATCATTCTTTAGAAGACCTCTCTTCCTTCTTTGAACAACCTTCCATAAAAAATCATCCTCTAAAGGCATAGAACAAGGGGAGGGGGGAGGGCTAGCCTTTGTCATCCCTAGAGGCAAAGAGAAAGGAGCTATATGCTTTACCAAAGCATCCATTAAAACCCGCACTCTATAATGCACTCATGGCATGAACAAAACCACATGTTGGTTAGTTGAAATAGGTCCCAAAGAAGACTTGTCAAGAGTCATTGAAGTTGTAGTAGGCCTTGGGGCCAAGTCCACCTCCAACATCTCATCCTCTAAATGACATCCTATATTTTACTATGAATTTCTTGATTCTACATTATTTCATCATTCCCTTGATTTTCTACCATCCTTTCTTGATTTTCATCTTGATCATCTTGGAATTTGGTGGGTATTTCTCCTAGAATGAAAAAATTATTTTTATTTTGATTACTAACTTTGGATCCTCTAAGATTCGGAGGAGGTCTAGCTTTACCTTTGCAATGACCCATGGTAAAGCCATCAATATTAGGACTAGCAATAGACCCTTGATTATTGTATTGAACTTGTTTATTTTGTTTAGCCTTTTGTAGCATTTTTTAGAAGAATCATATGATTTAAGCTGAAGACCATCTCGAAAGGATGTCTATAATGATGGCATTCTTTACACCTAAAGGAACGTCTTCATAATCCAAGGTTTTATGCCAAACAAAATATCCCACTCAAATATTAAGAACATTTTGGAAGGATTATTTAAATCTATTTAACATAGGTTTAAATATAACTAGAATTTTTTTCTTCCTAGTAATATGAGAAGTTCCCAAATAGGAACCCAATGAATCAACCAAAAAATTTAGGCATTGATCTTTCTAGAAAATTAGTGGTAAATCAAATAAATAGGTCCAAATTAGAATCTTCAAAGCGATAACTTTCACAATTGGATAAAATCTAGATGCTAAGGTTTAACAAAAAATCAAGCATGCTTGAAGATATAAAGGCCTCCTTAAAAATTTTGAGCACAATTAAAAATACTAAATTAAAGGAAACAAAAAATATGCATTTGCAACTAGGGTAATCTCCATATCTCCTTCAATCAACCAAGCTCTGTGTGCCTAATCTTCCAACATTTTTAGATTTAATCTAACTTCTATAAAATTATAGATGATGACATGTCTTTGGAAATAAAATTAAATCTCGGCCATAGAGTTGGAATAAAAAATAATTGTTGGAATCTCCTTGCTTTGAGGCATGCATTCATCGATTTTAAAACTATCAAAATTCTCTTTTTTCTAATTTCTTTTGATATTGAACTAGATTCACAAGAATATTCGCTACATTAGCATCATACATGGAATAATTAACATGGCGATGAAGCACACCTTGCTTGAAAGAGAGCTCAGAAGGACCTAGAGGCTCATATGGATCAACCATGAATTTGTACCCCAAAAATGACAAAAGAGAGAAAATCAAACTTGTAAAGTCTAAAAAAGTAACATGCAAGGCTACTAGGTAACATGCACAACTTGTCTTACAACATGCATAGTAAAATGTATCTTTGATCTGCGGACAAAACAACCTTTTCTTTTTACCATTACACTATAAACATCAACCAAAAAACATGTCTCATGAGTATACTATTTAGTATATTATATGAACACATCTTGTGATGGTTAGTAACATTATATATAGCTATTAACATGACCATAACATCATATAAATAGATTTATTTTGATAGTTATGATTTTAGACAACCACCATATAGAAAATCATACTAGTATCATGTAAAACAGATGTTCATTGAATGCTTCCTTGAATGCATTAGCTTAGAGACAAGGATTGCAATTGTTACTATTTATTTTTTCCTATTTTTTATGTAATGTATATATTTTTTAAATCTTTGAGTAACATTCAAATAAGAATCACATTGATATCCATAATGGGTTGTGAGATTTAAATCTGGAGATAGAAATGAATGCCAATCTCTCTTTCTCTCTCTAGTATCCATCATGGCCCTTTCCAATGTTAGCTCTTGTGATTTGTGCATGGTTAGATCCAATGCCACTTTGATTAAAATTTGTGTACACTTACCTCTTCTAAAAGGTGGAACATGGACAAACATTGGATTTTTCATGTGTCATAACACACCTACATAGTTACGAAAGTCAACGATGACTCAAAATGACAAGTTAGGTTGTCTCATACCTTTAGAATAGACTATATATTATTTATGGTTCAAAGTGCTCAATTAAATAAGTTATTATCTACCATAAATTGCACACCAACATTATGTATTGGGCAACACAAGTAGTATATCATTGTCTAAATGGTCCTCATCATCTTGATGTGATTTTGTGTGTTTGGTATATGTAGATACACAACATGCAATTGGTGTGGTTAACAAACATCATTCTCTTATCATGAAGCATGACCATATTATTTGTTGCAAATAAATGCATAGGTGCATCAAAGAATGCATGTCTCTTAGCACTAATAGAGATGTTTGTTCTTCCCATGAGAACTTCACGTTTCAAATGTTTGTTAACATATTTCTAAATTTGATTTGTTCTAGTCTTTGTCCCTATTGACAAAAAAGTGTCTCCAAGGTCACAATTGTTTGGAATACAATCCACAATGCTTCACCACGAGTTTTGCTTGTAATCAAGTAGAATAGAAATTGTGCAAGTAAAAAAGTATAGTTTACATCAAACACTATTCATGTATAGTAGGAATTTCATATGAAGTCATGTATAAATGGGATGATCTTCACAAGTTCTAATTGGGTGAGATCACCAAGAAGGATAATTGACCTTGCACCAAAATATTTGTGCCATGTGAAAAAACACCCATTTCAAGTGGTTGTTGATATTAATAAACATCTTAGGGTCTATAAAACTCATTTAATCAATAATATATTAAACATTATTATTAAAAATATGCAACGTTTAAGTGGAAATCGTTAGCTACACTATAGAAAGAGTTAAAGATGTTAAAATCAATTATTTTTTATTGGTGCAAGGATTAAAATTGGGCTTTTGTCATTGATTGAATTGCTATGCATTGCACACAATACAATTAATGAGGTAAGATTTACCTATTCTAGTACATCTTTGGAGATCATCTTAAGAGATTCATGAATATCATGCAATTCAATGTTCTATGTTTCTGTTAAATTTGATGTGTTATTTTTCACACATATTATTTGGAATAGTGTATGAATTGTGGAATTCACTTTGAACTAACTCTTTCCAATTGACTTGATTCTATGAAACATGTTTGGTGCAAATCATCTAATAATTGAAATTGGTTCCAGTTATACTCCATGTCAAAGTCATGTCGATCAATAAATTGAATATTAGATAATTGTATGTTTTGTTGTGGAACCAACCTAGATAGTACCTATTGCTCATCCATTTGTGCATTACCATTAGCAACATTCTCTTTGAGCTCACTATCATCAACATCATTGGTTTCTAAAGGATTATTTGTACAATGTAAATGCCATGAATTCTATATATTTGTAATGCTCTCTTGATTTAAAATAAGGTCTTCATGTTCAACTCCAATGCCATAGAATGTTTTATACAATATTAGCCCACTCCAACATAAATCATCATACTTGGTGAATTAGTATTGGGATAATAATTTTGGTACATACTTTGATGATTGTTGCTACATTATGTACTTTCATTGTTTTTGTTTATGGCACACATAAATGACTAACTTATTTTAGTATCTAACATTCCCACATAAGATATGACAACAACAACAAAAACCCTAGCGGTGCCTGTGAAAACCCTAGCGGTGACTATGAAAACCCTAGCCTCTAGTGATGACGGTTTAGATGAAAATTATTCAAATGAAGGTGTTTCAAAAGTATATGTGTGGATGAGTGATTGGGTTAAGGAGGAAGAAACTTCTCCTCGACTTATGGTTAGAGGATCGCCTGAAGGTGTAGAGGCATGATTCTGAGGTCATTGGGAAGAATTTTGTGTTGGTCCAAGATGGTGCTACTATTTGAGGGCTACATAAAGGTTTTCATCTCCCTTGATGGTTGGTTTGTCTTTCTAGCTCCTTTTAGGGTCCCCTTTGGTTGATCATTGCATGTAGTATCCCAAGGCGGCAGTTCCTGCTCAGGTCTCTAATGATGTTGACCAGGCAGTGCTTGTGGCTTTTGCTTAGGAACCAATTGGGTTTTATAAATTAGTCGTTGGTGTTGATTTAGACTAGATTGTTGATGAGGGAAATTTGTGAACCTTGTTAGGGATGGAATGAGGCCTTGTTCTTGGGTTTGAAGTTTTGATGTCGGGTTTCACTCCTTTGAGGAGTCCCTCCTTTCACTTTCCCATGCTTTGTTGGCTCCCGGTCGGCCCTAGCTCTCAAGGGTTTTGAATGGGATTATGTTGCATACTAGGGCTAATTATATTGGTATAATAGGGGATGAATTTTAGTCCAATTCTTCCTTCCATGCTTCTCATCATTATTTTGGTGAAGCTCATTTTGTTTTAAACACTTCTTGTGTTACTTTGAAGGTTGCTAATGAGGCTATTAACCATGCTTCTACCTACATGGGGAATGCTCTCATTGGGTAGTTTTTGGGATTCCTCTCAAATATTGATGTTGTTAAAAGCTAGGTTCTAAAAAGGTGGTTTGTAGCTGGTCAAATTTAGGTGGTTTTTATGATAAATAGATTCTTCTTATTTTCCTTCAAATCATAAAGCATGATAATTCTACATGGAGATAATTGGTTCCTTGATAAGGAATCTTAAAGCATGATAATTCTGCATGGAGATTCTTGGTTCCTTGATAAGTCTTGCTTTAAAAAATGGTCTATTGGTTTCGATGCTACCAAAGAAAATCTTGGTTTGGTCTCTATATGGGTTAGAATCCTAGGGCTCCCTTTGAAGTATTGGCATGAATAGGTTTTCATAGCCATTGTGAATTCTTTGTCAACTTTTATCTATTGACAATGTTATGAAATCTATGAAACCCTTGTTTTTTGCTATATATTTTTGTATGTGTTGATATGAATATGGAGCTACTAAATATTATAAAAATTGGTTCCAAATACAGTGTTTGGGAGTGAAAAATCTAGTACGAGTCCTTACAAATTTAGATGCATTGCCATAAAGCTGGGCACTTCTCCCATTACTACTAAGGTTTCAAAGAGTATAGCCATTTTCAAAAAATGTTACCACGATTCCTCTCATGGTTGGAAAAGAGTGTTATAATGGTGTTAAAGAGAACAACCTAATAGAGGAATAAAAGAAAGGTTTTAGATGTTTTAGTGGTGATCCCTATGGGGGAAGCAAGGGGTTCTACCCTTAAGGACAAGAGAAATCTTGAAGTAGTGACTAGTGTTAGTTGGTTGAACTTGGCTCCTCTTACAAAAAGATAAATTGGCTCTTGAGGACCAAGCTTGGATTCCTCTTTAGAATCCTTTGGAAAGGTTTGGCTTTAACCTCCATGATTGTGTTAGGGTTGTTCTTTTGTTGTGGCTTTGTTGTTTTCTTAGGGCTTCTCTAGTTCTTATGTTAGTTTTGTTGTATCTTTTCTCCTTTTGCATGTTTTTTGTGTTTTAGTCTCATGTTGTTGTTGCTTGTTCCTATTGTACAAGGTTTTGGGGCCCTTTCAAAACTCTCTTTTGATTCATAGCTCTACTTCTCTTCAAAGACACTTATCTAATAAAAAAACATACATAGACAATCTAATTGCATGGGGCATTTCATAAATACATAAACAAAGTTTGTTTTAGATGAATTATCATCATTGTTTAATTGTTGCAATGAAATAACTCATGTCCAACATTGAAGAAAATATGATATAGTGTCATTTTATAATAAAGAGTTTAAGCAACATATGACATGCTTCTTGACAACCTGTGTTACATTTGACAACTGTCTCGACATGGAACTTCCTATATGCACATAAAGCAAGATCATTTTCTTTGCTTAAGATGATACCTTAGTTACCACAGCATGAGAATTCTAATTTTTTTCCACTTTATAGACATTTTGTAATATTTTTAGAGCTACATGACAAGATAGTATTGGTTGATAATCTATATTTCCCATCCACATTGAAAGCATATATGGGTTGTGGACATTTAATTTTTCACCATTTTGTGTTGGTTTATATTTTAATTTTGTTCTTCATTGATGAATATTTTGGATTTGATTTGTAATTACCAAGAAGAATTGTAACAACATACATTTATATGGGTCAAGCCCCTAGTTTCCATCCTTCAACCCTCTTACAAAATCCTTAAGTATGTTTCCTATTTGGATCAAACTTCCCAATCTACCTCTCCAATTTTGGGAAATGTCTTATTTTTCTTGGTTGATTTTACAAGAAGATACTACAACAGTAACTATGGGAATACTAATTTTTCCTGCATTTTTGTGGACATTAAAACCTCTAAAGATTTTCTTGGGGATATTTTCATGCTTGTTGGAGACAGACTATGGACTCAAACACTTGACTATGAGGGTCTCCCCTTTCAATGTAGGAGATGTTTTGCTATTGGTCACTTGGCTTTGGATTTCTTTAGCTCTCATCATAAGAAAGGTGAGGTGACTTGGAAAAATTCCCACCATGATCATCTTAGTATTGGAGATTTTTTTGATTCAAAGGATGAGATGTTGGAGGTGGACTTGATCCTGGGGCTAGCTGCAACTTCAATGACTCTTGGTGGGTCATCTTCTTTGGGCCCTTTTTCGACTGACCAACCTGTAATTTCTTTAATTTTGCACATGGATTATACAAATCTCACTTTAGTGGAGGCTTCAGTAAAGCATACTACTCCCCTCTCTTTGCCTCTAGGGCCTGTTGAGGCTAGCCCTCTTTCCTCCCCTAATTGTTTTAAGCCCTTAGAGGATATTTTTTGTGGAAGGTTGTTCAAAGAAGGAAGAGAGGTCTTCAAAAACATGCATGTGCTTCCTACACCTAGATCATGGGTACTCAAATTGTTAGGAAGGTACCAAGGGTGGTGCAATTGACCATCCTTGGTTGTTGTGTTAGTTGTTTGGTTGAATTGCTATTGGTTTGAGTTAGCTTGGTTGTTGTATTGAGGTTGTCAGATTTTTCAACCATGTTCTTGTTGTCTTGGCTTTTGGCTAGATGTCTTGTGTTGTAAATGGTTTTGAGTTCCCTTCAAAACCTATTTTTCCCATTATCGAAAACATACATTTGTATGTCCCCTTTTCCTCAAACACGTATTTATGTTGCATTTGGTATGGCATTTGGCATGATTTAACAAATTATTATAATTTTCAAGTATGTCATTACTCAAAATTTTACCCATGTCTATCAAACAAGAGTCTTCTTTTATAGATTGTGATATACGAATGCGCATATCATGGTCTTCATGTGGATTCCATGCACTTATGATATTCTCATAAAACTCCATTTTTGTAAGCTCATTTAGATTATTGCAATCCAACATGTCTGCATCATGTGCACTCTTTATCCATAAGACCAGATACTCATATACCAAAAATCTATACTTGATGTAGAGTAGTCTAGAGGTATTGGCGTAGGCATGGAAAATACAATTTTTTTTTTCGATATTTTCTACATTTTAGAAAATGACATTTTTGGTGGTCTTCGGTGCAAAATTTGGGGTTGAAATTGTTGATCCCTTAAATTGAATAGCCAAAGGCATTGGATTTAAGGGACTAAAATTAGATCTCTTTGAGACTTGTCCACGAGGTAGAGAAGTTCAGATTACGATCATGAAGCTAAGAGTTATGACTCCACCAAGTTGGGGTAGTGAAAACATACATGTTTTAAATTATTTTTTATTATTCCATTTGTTCATTTTTGAATTCCAAAAAATGTGGTGACTGTTGGAGTTCTTCTCAAAATGTACAAACTACATTTTTGGAAGGAATAATTCAGGTTTTTTGGAGCTACATACATCTCTTTTATAGTTTGTTGTTTTGTTATAATTTTTTTTACAATATTATAAGTTGCATGCTAAATATTGTCTCTGAATTCATAATTGGAACCAATACTACTACTTGTTAAAAGAAACATCAATATAATCTATATATGATATGACAAAATACATCCTATATAGAATGTAATTTGAGTGGAATACCTTGCCCATATAACTTTTTCTTGAAATGATAGACGATCACCTCATTATGATATTATAATTTTAAATTTTAAAAAACATGTGATTTAAACTTTTCACATTTCATAGTAGTGCAAATTTTATATTTTCTATGGACATCTATTCAATATATGTTACCTTCTCTCATCCCACTTTGGAAGATGATCCCTAACTCATCTTTATCCTTATCTCTAGACTCAATTTCCCTATACAAAATAAGTATAATTAGTTTAGCTTAATAAAATATAATTAAAATAATAAAAAATAGATATTTGTATTATAGAAATGGACTGAGGAGGAGGATGATTATTAGTTCAATAATTGAAGAATGATGTCAAATAGATGAGATTTTGGAGTTTATTTGGTGTTACACTTGAAAATAATGCATCTCTCTTAATCTATCTAGATATTTGTGTTGGATTTGTGTTTTGTTAGAAGACATTCATAAGTCTAGGATGATTTCACAGTTTCAAATTTGCATTTGGGCTAAAAATTTGACCTGGCATTTAGTGGTGTTATGTACAACTTTCCATAATATCTAACCTTCTACCTTGCACTTCCTAAATGTTTGGTGATTTGGTGGTATTTAAAAATAACCTTAAGGGTTGTCAATTAGTCATAGTGAGACAAGTTCTCCTAAATCAGCCCTTAGAAAACACGATTGAAACTAGTAAGCGAGTATTGCATGTTAATTCTTATTGTTTTTATTGCACCAAATTGAAATGTATTACTATTGATTACTCCAATAGTCTAGAATGTTTGATTAGGAGATGAACACTTGATGATTATAATGAATGCATGGAATGTCTTTAAACACTAGTACATAGCATCAAATTACATCAAACATGTGTTTGGTTGGTTCAAGGTAGAAAGCTGAAAGATACTAGACAACCAAATTTGAATTTTAAATCTTAAATTAGAAAGCTGTGAGGTTGTCCCTGTAACTATGAACTTACCCTTGAATGAGATAACAATTAAATGTAAGTGACAAGTAATATGGAAGTAGGTGCATAGATAAGTGTGTATGAATAAATATGATAGTGCTAAGTGTATAGCAATATATATGTACATGTAAATAAATAAAATAGAACAATGAACCCAACTTCACACAAAATCCTAACACATACCATTTATCACTATATACACGTACCAAGACATTAACTCTAAACAAACACAAAACTAAATAAAAAATAAAATAAATATGCAAAATTTCGCCATTACAACTACTAACCTTACACCACCATTTTCATCTTTAAAACAGAAATATCAAAAACATTTAAAATATCATTTCACTCCCTCCACCTCCCTGGCATAACCCACCTACAAGAACATCATGTGGCAATGCCTGTGGGTGTTCACTCATCAATTGTCGACCCTCCACCACTAGAAGGCCTCAAATAACTGGACAATGTAAGGTGCAGGTTCATTCCAGAGAGCTCCAAGTACAGGTACTTTGTAGCAGTAGTCCAAGGTAGGGAATATTGGGCTAAGGTGCCTGTCCCAATAACATCTATGTATTCTGTGTTGGGCCACACGCGAGTCATTGTTCCTTGTCAGAACCCACTTAGCAATCCCTTCTTATCATCTCGGTTAAATGTGGACTTAGTGTTAGAAACTTCATTATGACTTCTCTCATAAGGGTTGATTATCTCTTTGTTGAGAGTTCTGGTTTTGATGTCCAGACAGAGTTCGCGCCGGTGCTCTTCCTGCAATAATTGTTTCCCTCGAATATCCAGCTGCGTACTTGTTTAGTTTTTAGAATGCTTGCTCAATTTCAATATTTGATATCGATTATCTTAGAAATCTAGTAGTGACTATAATTTGATTCTTTTTATTGTTGGGAAGACACTATCCTATCGATTGGTCACAATTTAAAGAGAAAATAATAGTTCTCCTACTTGCACTCTTACAAGGTAAAATGTTTGAGGTAATTGGAGATTTTGATACAGTGTAGAGATGGAGAATTTATATATATATATATATATTCTACTGTTTTTGATGGGTGTGAAATTATTATTTTGATACAAAACAATATTTTTGGGATCAATTTTTAATTGTTTGTAGATATGAATTTCATTGGACGTCAATGTTTACTATCTACGTCTAAAAAGAGGTGGTGTTAATAGATATAATTTAGGAGTTTGTTAGATTAAGATTGTTTGTCTTTGATCAAACCTCTATTACTAGATCAATGGTATGGGATAAAGATTGAAGACATTATGAAGATATATGATATGTCTAAAGTTGAAGAAAAGTCTGTGAACCTATCTTTTTTTGACATTTATAATTGGAAGAATGGTGAGAGTTGAGTCATACTCTTCTCCAACATTTTCCTCTTTACTTCTCAATTACCTCTCCCTAAAACCGCACTTGCAGCACTCTCTTTATGTCTCCCTTCTTATGACTCAATCCCTCAATAGTTTCAATGATTTTTTTTTTCTCAAAAATTGATTGGATAAAAGTAAGTCAAAACAAAGGTAGATTTACCTTAAACAAAACTATCTCCCTCCAAAAAAAATTAAGATGACACAAATAATTATTATACAAGATGATATACATACACTCTAAACTCTCCACAAAATACCACTCCTCTCTTCTTTTATTTTTTTCTCTTCACCCCTTAAATGCCTACAAAATTATTACAATCACCTCTTATTGGAAGAAACATACATTGCCATTCTTTTCCATGGCAGCCATTTTAACATTCCCTTATCTCCGTTTGTAGATTAACCTCATTACCTTTCCAATATAAGTTTTATTGACTATTGGAACTCTCTTTCCCTTTCTTTATTCTTTGCTAAGACGGACCCCTTCCACAACTCCAAATTCCTAATTTCTCACCCTCTCTTTGCCTATACACAGAGGTGAGCCTGCTTCACATGAAAACTATACCTAATAAATGTGCCACACCCCAACCTCCTCCTTCTCGACACCCATACACAAATATACTTTAATGCAAATTTCATCGCATGCTAATTTAGTACAAATATATGTAGTGTTGGATAGATAAATACCTAGAGATGGATATTTATAAAGTTATGTGAATGTGATCTAGGAGAAATAAAATTACTTAGATTTAAGACTCTAATTTTGTGTTTGTATTCACATTCACATTAAGTTCAAACTAAATAATTTTACTTATTTTAAAATTGAATAATTGGAATATATTAATCATTAAAAATAATATTTTAATTTTAGTCAAATTATCAAATATTACATTTTATCAATTTTCTTTCAAAATTATAAATTGATTAATTTATTTAGATAAAATTATTGTGCATATTGTAATGTGATATGTCTTTAATTCTAATAACTATTTTACAAGATGAGTATAGATATGAAGATGATGTTATTGCGACAAGATAAGGATTGAGGAGAGGTCTTTTCTACAAATAAAATCACATTTATATAGTCAAGTTAGTCAAAAACTAAAATAACTTGATTAATTCCAAAAGTACGAGCAAGTCTTATAGGTGTCATGGCATTGGAAGTTGGCTTAAAAAGAGAATAGAATAGAATAGAATAGTTTTAACGTCTATGGGACCAAAGATTTCCTATGAGACAACAAACCCAATTTTTCTAGCTTTGAGAAATGTTGAACTACTACTAAAGAGCTTAATGATGAGCTCCCTCATTTTCCCAGTTTTATCATCTTCAAACAAATCTTATAGTGAAGTAGCCTCTAAATTATCTACATACTCGGCCAAATATCGTAGTAAGCTTCACACTTTAGGATAAAGTGCTTCTCAAATTCAAATAGCCCTTCCTTCCAAAAGATTGAAATTATTTCCTCCCATTCTTTTGTAGTCATTTTTCATCTACCTGTTTCACATTGAAGGTGGTGCGAGATAGTTCTTAATTGAGCTATAAGAACCTTTGCTCTCCAAGGTATAATTGCCCCTATGTAATCCTTTTGTTAATGATCAAAAGTGGGGTTAAATTTGTGAAGATAATGTTTCTTTTTTCTTATAGGTTTTTTCCACATAGACTTGTGAAATTTACCTATAACAAAGGCCTTTTATTACTTTTCTATTATTTGCATACATATTTAGATGAATGCCCCGTTTTCTCATCCACTTGAAATTTTATTTCATCCAAGACTTGTTTCTCTCACTCGAGACATTTTTATGACATCCTTAGGCCATCTACGTGTCTCAACCTATTCAAATTTTTAAAGATAACTTATGAGACACACCATAGCAATGGGCTCAATTGGGAAAGTAACCATTTTAGCAAGAAGAATCTCATAAGGGATCGAAGTTTTGTTTGAATTTTCTTGTGATCACGTGTTTTTGAATCCTATATATTTTCTTCCATTTTACCTTTGAAGTGTTGCTATCCTATAATTCACGCTCGTAAAAATTAGCTAGAATAACTTAAAGCTCAAAATAATCCACATAGTTCCCTAATCCCATAACTCTACCTCCTTGCTTTTGTTTTGCAAAGCATATAGCACTCTCCACCCTCCCAAAGTTCCCTTCCTTCTACAAGTATCCTAGTTGAGCTTGTTGTTGAATTCAATGCCAAGATATTTGTACTGTATTACTTCCTCTAAGATATTCACTTAAAAACAAAAGTTGACTTGCTTTTTCTTCCTTTTATTGGAGAAGATCATGATCTTCATCTTGGTGGTGTTGACTTGCATACCAAACTCCTTATAAAATTTATCTACGAAATGTAAATGCTCTTGTAACCCTTGCATAGGAGAAGCCTCACAACATACTCTCCCAAAAAACATTGTCCCCACTTTACATATTTAGCCATTCTTCTAATTTGTCAATATAAAGACCAAAAAGTGTAGGGAAAAAGGACACCCTTTTTTGACACCCACATCACTTCTAAAACTTTTAGAAATGCCTATCCAAATTTTTATTTTTATCCAAACTTCCTTATAAGTCATATGAACAAACATGCTATATTTCTCTAGGATACAAAAATCCTTCATTCTTCACCATAATTTTCTCCTAGGCACAATACCAAAATATTTCTTAAAATCAACAAAACAACAATAGGCTTCCTCTTCACCGTCCTAAAATTTTTCAATGATGTGTCTCAAAGTGATGTCACGGTCTATAGTCAAGTGCTTTGGTCTAAAACCTAATTTCCTTTTGCTCTCTTACCTTTTACTTCTACTCACAAGATGATCTTATGCTCAACCATGCTTCCAAATAATTTTACAAACAAAGGATTGATCATGATGCTTTGATAATTCAAGGGATTATTTATATCACCACTCTTAACAAGGGGTATCACAAGTTTGGTTGTCAAATCTATTTGAAACCCAAGATTGATGATGTTGTTGAAAATGTTCCTGATATGGGGAGCAAGAAAGTCCTTTCTCCATTTTAAGTACTTTGCATGTATAACTCAACTATGTTGCAAGCCCTCCTTATGTCCAACTTCTTAATACCTTCTTTAACATCATACAAAGTAAATAGTTGTGTTATCATGTTGACCATGGGAAGTGTCTCTATTTGTGGTTCATATTCATACAACTATATTGCATTTATTCTTTGTAAATTTTTTTCTTTGTTGAATCTCCTTCCAAAAAATTGGGTTGTTTTCCCCTATATAGATATGTTCTTCTCTCCTTGTGATCATGTGCTCTCATTTTTTTCTTTTACAATCTATTGGTACAAATTTCTATTTGTCCCTTCTTTACTTGCCTCTTTGAGAGCTTTCTTTGTTGCCTTGCACTCCTCATCAAACCAAACATTTTTTGAAAAATAACTTGCTTCCTTTTTTCAATTTTTTTGCCTTTATAAATCTTTCAAGAGCTTTTATTTGATTTGTTAGGCTCTCTTATTTTCCTTGATTAGTATCTAAAAGTTCTCTTTAACTTATAAATTGCATTATGCAAATAAGGGAACCTTGGTAGCCAATCTATGAGTATTATATCCTTAAAACTCTAACTCCATATTTATTATAGGATTATCTTCCTTGGTTTCAAGACAAATATTATGAAGCTTCTAATGGAAAGAGGTTTTATGTTTATCAGTTTCTATTGAAATTAGAGAGTTTTTATTTTCTCCTCCAAACCTTCCCATGTTAAAACCTAGTAGAAATATCCTACTCGGGGAGCATAAGTTGACTTTGCAACATGCATGGCAATATTTTCCCTTACAACCAAGATTCAAAGCTTATAAATTTGCAAAGAAGAGTCGAAGGATGATAAATTTTCACCAAGCCTAAATCAATCACCAAAATACTCTAGTAGAGCTCCTTCTCTTGAAATATAAATTCCGTTAAAAAAATCTTTATTAATCTAACAAGTTACAAAGTTGTAAATTTGGTGATCCAACAAAATCAAAATAATGCAATTGATAGTTTGGAATATCATACTTTTTACTCAAGTTCCATAGCCCCTTGTAAATGAGTAATGGTGTGAAACAATAAAATTTCAAGTTGTCTCAATATACTTGTTCTTTTCCTTAAAAACTTTTGTTAGGACTTGAGGTAGGAGCACAATTCATTATTCTTGCTAAAATTAAATAATCATAATCTAATGCAGCAAAGTAATGCACAAGGTTATATAGTCTAAAATATTTTCAGTATAGTAACAACAAATAGCACTACATGTACCCTAGGAAACTCTTGTGGGAAAAAATACATCAACAATAGGACTACTCAAATTATAATATCTCGAATAAATATTACTTTAACAAAGAGATCTTTTACTCTATATGGAGTGAATATGATAGCATGTACCTTTGATCCAAAAAACTATACCATACTCCATCTCCAACTTTGGATTTATAAGTAAGAGGCCATTTAGGAAACCACAAATTGTTTACAAAACCATGGGATCAAAACTACAAGCTAATATGTGGTCAAATTGGCCCAACTTGGACTCATGATCCCCACCTCATGGTCCATCCTCCTACAATTAAATGTAACTCTCAACTTGACCTTGCAAACATGGAGGTCAAATGGCCAAATTGAGTGTCCAAACTTGGAGTAAATAAATCCTCTTACAAGATGCCTTACACATGGATAAACATAGTCAATCAAAGATGGTCCTCCTAGTCCACAAATAGGCCCCTCTACCAATACTCTCTTACACACATTGTATGATATATGTCAAGTGATAAAGTGTGTGACACAATAGATCTCGTGAATTCTTCCAAAGATGGGGCCTCATTCCATGAGGGACCAATTTGCAACACAACAAATTTAAAATAACTACTAGAATTGCAAGGTGTACAATACCTAATTATAACACTTGCATGCAATGCAAATTTTGTTTATAGAAATTAACCAAGCCACTTTTAAAAGAAAGAAAGAAAGAAAGAAAGAAAGTGGTATTGTGACTCAAAAATATGAACAAGGTTTTATCATCCCCTTAATAAATTTCAAGGGAATAACTTGCTCCATAAAAATTAGAAGATAGATGTTGAAAAGCATAACCATTAGGTAGGAAACAAGGAATTTCTACTACATTAAGAATACTTTGGTTATATTTCCTCACCTAGAGAATAAAGACAATGTATTCTTGCACATTGATATAATTAGACCTTCTCATCACATTGTCTTTTAACCCATTTAAATATTCTTTTTGTCATATTACTTTCACCTAGTACGATTTGGTAGAAATAAGGTTTGAACAAAAAGGATATTCTTATCTTAAGTCAGCAATAAGTTTTGGCCAATCTAAGGTATAGAAGATCTATATAGTGTAATATTTGAATATGTAACTACTTACCTTTTGCTAAGCCTTATTTTTTTTAACAACACCTACAAACAATAGAACATTAGATGTATTATGAAAAAGTTACTTCTAAATATTAGATGTGAAGTTTACAATGAATGTGTACATGGATCACATATCCATATGAAGAGTAGAGTTGCCAAAGAAAAGGTTAGGCTAGCAAGAAAAGTACAACTATTTGAGTTTAACGATTTACATTTATTAGTTGTGGAAGTTTTTTATCAAGAAAAGGGATCATTGGGATGCCTCTCTAGAAATGTCAATGGGATAACTCTAAAAAGTCTAAATGACATAGCTCCTAATGCTCGCATACAAGCAATGAAAATAAGTCATTAATCTCATTTATCTCTTTAAGATAATCTAACCTTGTTTAGCCTCGTTTTTGGGTAAATGTGAAAGAACTAAAGGCACGATGCTCAATTTTGATTAGCCAAAATCCCACATTGGCATCCTTGTTGATGAATGACATTCAATAATAGATCCTCCAAAATTGAAGATTAGTGTTTCTAAAGAAAATGTTGGGCTAGCAAGAAAAGTTTAACCTCTTGAGTTTAGTGTTTCCATATGTTATAGCTCCTATTGCTCACATTTTGACAATGGATATTAGCCATAACACCATTTACCTCTTAAAGATAATCCATAACTAATTTAGCTTAATCTTGAGGTGAATGTGAAGGAACTAAAAACATGATCCAGGACAATCTCTATTTAACTTCATGGACAATACTTCTTGGGAATCAAACCAATCATAGTCAATGCACAAATTGAGGGAGAAGGCCCAAATCTATATCAATGCATGGATTGGACTCATGCATAAATTCCTATGTTATTGATCATTTGATCTATATGAGGAACAATTGGCAATCTTCCTTTCTTAAAGAGATTAAGCATTTAGTGAATTTTTTGTTATAAATTTTTCTTTAGTGGACATTTATCTCTAGAAATTGTTTCTTAAGGATACAATTATAATAGGAGTATTTGATTTGTATAAATTTAAGTCAACAAGGATACTTTGCAACCTGAGTTCATTCCCAATATTGCTACACTTCCCAATGCTTACAATCTTGAAGTCCAAACTCTATTATGATAGGCCAAGCTCCACATTGGTGTCCCTATTGAGTGAAAAACACTCAAATCCTATCCTCCCAAGATGCAAAGTAACATCACTAAGGAAAAACTTAAACCAACAAAAGAACTATGGCTATTTGGATTTGAGCATTTTTAGGTATTAGATGTGAAGTGTTTGAACAAGAAGATGGCTCTAAAAAAACCTCTAGAAATGTTGATGGGATGACCATAAAAGTCTAAACTAGTAAACTACTAATGTTCATTTGTAGGTAAAAGGTATAAGCCACTAAGACCATTTATCCCTTCAAGATAATCCCAACCTTCTTCAACCTCATCTTGAGGTAAATGTGAATGAAGCCACAATCAAGGACAATCTCTACTCGCTTCTTGAACAAGACTTCCTTCAAGTCAATTTTTTTATAATATTAGTATAATGGAATTTTTGAAAGGTCAAAACCCTTTTACACAAAGATACAATCTCAAAAAACATAGATCAAATAGCAAAATAGAGACAAACAACAACAAAGTAGTGCCTCAAAAACAAACAATTAACATCACACCATAAGGTGCAAGCCAATGTAGACAGCCACCCAAAAACATGAAAGATTAACTAACTCAAGACAATAAGAATTCAAACTACTCCAATGAATTTGAGACTTGAACACCATCCCTTCCTAAAGCCTTCCAAGAATCTTGGCTTCAACAAATTAGGAGGAGACAATCCAAGACCGACTTGGACCTTCACCCGATCAATCACTTTGGGTTGAAGTCTATCGTTTGGAGACAAACGACCAACACCAATAGAAATAGAAGAAAGCAATGAATGAAAACCTTTCACCACCACACTCTGTAGACATTTCAACATGAGATTGAGATTGAGAAGGCACTAATTAGACCTTCCCCCCTAAATATTGTGTTTCTTTTTATCATCCATACAACTCGTCGTAAATGATCCATTTTGTGGCAATTTGAAAACACCATCAATGAAATCTTCAAAAGTATACTATTGCACCCATGTCCCCGATCTTGAAGAAAAAGCGATTGAAGGAAAAAACTTCTTACCAATGTCCATATTGACACAAAGTCTAGCAAATAGCAGGCACTTTCATGGTTTTGTAATGGTATCAATAGCATTGAATTGCCCAATCGAATAAGCAATGCCTACATACATTTCCTCATAGAATAAGTAAATGCCCACATACATTTTCCTCATCCCAATATTCCCTAGGCAAACCTAGAAGCCTGATCGAAACAATACCTGTTCAACGAAATCCATCCTCAGATTAAAACCCAAAAATCATGGTTTGAGTCATAACTCCACACCTCCAAGAAACCACGGCCCACCTGAGAGAATCCAATCATAATCATCCGAAGCTAAAAGAAACCAAGAAGCCCGAAAACAAAGCCAAGATAACAATCTAGCTACAAAACCTCCGATTTCTCCTAGCCCAAGCGCTGAAATCATCGATATTGGGTTTAACCCCAACAAAGTTCTCAACCAAAGAGTTCTTCCACCTAGCGGAAGCCCTATCAACCATGCAGTCAGGAACATTGAGAGCCACAAAGGAAGGCCGCTCCATGCAGCAGCTTCTCGATGGAACCATCCCGGATAGAAGGCACGGCCACAAGATGCCCCTTATCTTGCAGAATAGTCGTAGAATATGAGGACAATCTTAAAATAACCTTTCCATCACCATGAAGCAGTCTTAAAAAACTAACTTTTAGATTCACCAAAAAACCAATATACTAAATATCTAATCTATTTAGCCATTGTATGGCTATATTTATTTTATTCTCTTTATCTTTTATCAAAAGACTACCTAAAGTAGAATACATTCCACCGTAATCCTTTATTTTCCCTTCTGCACAGTTATCACGACTAATATCTTCAGTTCTTTTCTGCGTGGATATCATTCTCTTGATATAACTCGTATTTCTTCACTTCTTGTTGGTATAATGGTAACATAAGTATTACGCTGAACTGGTATACAGTAGTTTAAAACACAAAAACTCCAGACTAATGAAATCAAGATTCTTAAAAAAAAGTCAAAAACATAAACAAAATGAGAACATTTAAATTCTATATTCAACCTGTATTACTGTAAGATAAAATTGTTGTGCAGACTTTCATGCAACAGCAACAAGAAAAATTATATCAATTAATTTTTTCAAAATTTTAAAAACCTAAACAAAACAAGTGAACATTAAGCTCCATACTCAGCCTGCACAGGTGCAACAACAAATTCTCGTTAAGACCTTTTCCTCAGTACTAACCATGAAAATTATAACATTAAAATGTTCAGCGTTTTAAAATATAGAAATTCATCCATATATGCAATCTCAATGCTAATACTGGCCTTGAATATTGCCATATTATATTAAAATTTAAAAATGTTAAGCTCAACAAAACGTTTGATTAAGGACCTTACACTAAAAAGGTTTCAAACCATATAGTTACGATGTGGGCGCTTGATTATTCTGGTAAAAAACTCACCATTTCCTATTTCTTATTTCAAAATTTTATGCTCAACAAATGTAAAATCATACACATGAATATCTGATTGATATATTATGACGATCATAAAAATAGTTGTTTGAAATTGCCTTCTTTTTATTTTTGAAAATTTTACAACTATGTATTTTTAAATTACTGTTGATGTTGGGTGTCCCCCAGATGAAATTTCTGATGCATCTCAGAGATGTGAAAAAATGTGAATGCAAGGGGATGTCCTCGCTGCACCTCTGCATCTCCAAAACATGTGGGATAGCCCCGGAGGGTATCCGCATCGAACAATGCATCCAGCATTATTTGGATTCAACGGCTAGTAAGACTAAGCAGGATCTCTGTTCCCCTCCAAAGCAGCAATCAGGCAAAAGTGGGAATCCCCTTCCCCTGGAATCTCTGAAGAAAATCTAGATCCAGGGAGAGAGGACTCTTAGCAACTTATAAATATCCAATCAAGCTAACTAGCAAACATCAATTCAACGCAATTGACATCTCTACCATCATTCTGCTTGAATAAGATAATAACAGACAACGATCCTCAAAGAACTAATGGAAACCAATCTACAGCTCAGTTCCATATGGCACCGAAACAGAAAATACTGTCTAAAGAGTTTACAATCAAAAGTAACGGTGCCACAGGTTTTGGAAATGCATTCCGCCACAGATTCTTCAGAAAGGCACAGTAATGCCACCAAAAGTACGAAACACAGTATATTATTCCTGTCCTGCAAATTTTGTATAAAACGGCACAGAAGCAGAAATCTTTTAAAAAATTGCAATAAATTTATTGTTTCTTACCTCTTCTTCCCTTCGGAGTTTTTCCCTGAAAAATACAAGTTTCTGTATAAAATAAATCAAACCCTAGCCTTATTTTTTAATGATTTTTTCCCTTTTTCTCAATTTAATCCCAATAATTGACAAAATCTTTTGGTTTGCCGAGTTATTAAAAAAAATTGCTCGTATTAGATAGATTATAAGTTAGCAGGTGATATCACAACTGAAGTATCACTAAAGAAATCTTTTGGCATGCATGTAGGTTCCAAAGAATATTGAATGACGTCATACTACCCTTGTGTATTTCCCCAACAATACCTTTATGTGGCATCTACAAGGTGATCTAATAGTGGAATTATTACCTCAACGAAATTTCCGTTGAGATATTTCCAGTAGTGGATATTGCTCCTTCAAGGATATCTCAATAAAGGTATCCCTGCGGCAATATTTCCATTGTGGTTTCATTGTTGTGACACCTACATTGATCAAGCAAGGCATTAAACTACAATTATGGACACATGTCAGGAAAGACAATGTCTCAACCAAACACTTCATGCAATGCAATGCTCAAACACATAATTGTGATGCAAATCTCCCAATACAAAGTGTGTTGAGGGGGAGAGGGGTCACCATCTATCATTCTATCTCTGCCACTCTCACATCTTACTAAAACACCTGAAATGACAACATGAATTGGAAAAAACTATACTCAAGCTATTATTTTCCTTCTCAATTGTTGTCAGTCAAGAAATGAAGCTATGAGTATATTCACCAATCAAAATGTACGTTAATTGGCTTTTTAATTTTCATCTCTAAAAAATGGGCAATGTTGGAAAATCATAGTTTAGAAATTTTTTGGACAACTTGCAGAGGCTATAAATTCCTTAATATTTCAGTTTTTTGTTTGTGACCACTCAATGAAAGCTCTCCAGATTTTATTTTTAAATTTTTAATGAAACTGGAACCACTGCAATCCAACGCCTATGTTAAGTGAACAACATTCATTAGGTTTAGGCGAATTTTTCTCCTAAATATGCAATCAATTGTCCAAAGTCAGGATGTGATCAGACCAATTCTCCATCAAATCATAGCATAAGGTTAAAGAATCAAGCAGTCATTCCTCTTTAGTCAAGGAGTGGTGTGAGTGGAAGTGTCTGGGCTGTTGTGTTTCTGGGCTCATTGTACAGAGTAATGGTCACGATGCTGGATTCTAACTAAGTGGGTACCTAAATAAAGTGAACTTGCATAACCTTCAAAATCTTTTTATACATGAATTGGTCATAATTTTCCAATGATCATCTTCTATGATATGAAAGGCCCAAGGGAGATCAACAATGATGAAGATGATAACATCAAGTGAGCATGATAGCTTCCAATGTCAACAAAAAAGTAAATTCCCTGGAAAATTAATTGGAAAGAGGAAAGTGTTTTACATGCCCTATAGTTTGAGTTGTTACAAAATGTTCTCCGGTGCAGTAGTATTCTTTCTCTTGCATGAGGACCATGCAACCATTGAGATAGCTATCTAGTGTACAAGAGATGAAAGTAGCTAATATTTTCATCTGATAATAGGTGATACCAACTCGCTCGTGTAGAATAATAAGCAGATGAAAGCAGACCAAGGATGGGGAGAGCATTTATGCCCTTATGCCAACAAAAGAAAGCTAAAGAAGTGCAGGAGGATGAAAAACTCAACCAATGGGTGCCTAAAGATAAGACAAAGAGATGGACATGTGTTTTTCATCCAAATGAAAGGCACTCTGCAAAATAGGCACGGAATCTTGTCCTTAGGCTCTAGCGCTGACAAAGTGAGGCCAAGGAGTAGAGGAGGATGAGAAACTCAACAGATGAGCACCTAAAGTTAAGATCAAACGATGGACAAGTACCCTTCTCCATGCCTATTATCTGGAGTGCCTTTCACTGGGAAGATAGAATCCCTGATCGAGAGCTGCACTTGGATTAGAGTTGGATAGAGAAATGTATTGTTGCAATGAGCATAACATGAGAGTTGATCACATTTGAAAAAGAATGTTGCGAAGGAAATATTTGGGGGAATAAGGAAGAATCTGCTCTGGGAATTTAATTTAACAAAGAAATTAATAAGAAAAATATGCTTATTATAGAAACTTGTGGCTTTAAGATCTAAAAAGCCTCATGATTATAGATCAAGGACAAATCACAATTATCCAGTAAGGAAACAAAGAAGATATGCTCCTGGATAGAAAGGTAGTACATCCATAAATACATACATATATGTATAACTGTATATTATTTACCATCCACCAGCCATCCAGAAAAAAATTTCTTCTGGAAATGTTTATCAATTATCACCACAAACATCATATGTTACAATCAACATTAATTTTGCAAATAAAACTTCATTTACTTCTTCAAATTGCTCAGCATACAGAAATCGCCTCACTCATTGACACCATAAAATAAAAGTAGCAGTAATGCAATTTATTTCTTTGGCATGTTAGAAATTAACAGAATCAATTACAGTGTGATTGCTTGAACAAAAACAGTCATTTTGTTCAACAATGAAGGAAGATCAAATGCAGTAAATTACCAAACATACAAGTAGATAACAAACCCTGAAGCAGTCTCCCTGCAACTTCCAACACTTTGATATGCATGGTTCAAGTTCAACAAACCTTATTTCAGATTGAATGCCTCAGACTACCAATACATTAAAACTGGCCCAGAAAACTTTGTTAATATTATCAACATGCAAGCATGTTGAATATATAAGCCTCTTACAGCAAGTCTGAAACCTTAACAATCCAAATATTGGCCTTGGCATACCTGGAACCTACATTATGTTGTTACAGCTGCATTAGCAGAAGAGTAATGAGTTGATCGTCTAATAAGAGATCCTGGTGGTAGGGATTTTTAGATACAATGAATCACTGGAATGGATTAAAAAATTAATCACTTCATCCTTATTGTAGGATTTTGCAATGGGATTTGACCAATGCTAAATCCCATTCCTTGATTTATATACAAAAAATTGCAGCAACCCTCTACTTGACTCCAATCAACCTTACCAATTTTCTTTCATTATTTTTGATTTTTCCAAGATGTACTTCCCTTCCTTGTATTTTTGAGTTTCTTCATAAGCTCTCTCGTACTTCCAACCCAAAGTTTCCTTGCACTTGGAGCAAGACACGTCTGCAACTGTATGTAGGCCAGTCATTAGGTGCCTGTCTTGCTTTTCGCCTTCAATTATATTCATGACGTGGGAAAAAAGAAATGCCCTGCCATTTCTTCCCTGACGCAATAGTTGTAAACATGTTAGACATATTATATGTTGCTTTCCCTTATACAAAAAACAAAGAATCTCAGAAAGAGAACATATGCTATCCCAAAAAATAGTCCAGCCATATAAAAAATGTATCGAATAACAGTTGCCCATACAAGGCAAGAGGTTAAGGCTAACTAATTTCCAGATCATATGAAAGCATGAATAATTATTACACCAAACAATTTTCTTCCAATAGATAATAAAAAGATAATCCACATTCTTAATCAGCTGCTGTTTTTGAAAATGTAACTGCTGAATGCAATTTGATAATGCTACCAGCTGTATGAAAGTGTTGTTGTGTAAACCCACACATATCTTAGTAACATCAGAAAATATCAAGTAATACAAAACACGACACCAAACAAAACAAAAAGTGTGTAGATTAGCTCTTGCCAATGTCCAATCTGGTAAGGCAAGCCCCAGCTTGTAGCATTTGCAGAGGTGAAAATGTTAAAGACTTCTACCATTCTAATTCAATGGAAACATCATAAGCTAGAACTGCAAAAAGGAAAATCTGAGGAACAAAAATAACATACTCCTACATTCACAAACTTATCCAGAAACAGATATGTCAAAATGATTCTTCCTATGCTGCTTTATAAATAGAGAATGCAATTTTTTGTATAACACAAGCTCTCTGAATCCGTCTATACATACAGCTACATATCAAACCATTAAATCTACAAGTATACATGCTGTACTTGCTTTATAAGGACAGGATCCCAGGGTAGGGGCTACCGCGGTTATCATCTTGGGTCCGGTGGTCCCATGAATCATAAGCATTTTAGCAGCTGTAAATTTTGGAATCTTTGGCTGAAAACTTGAAGCATTTATTTTTCAAGTAAAAGAATTTCAGCTGCGGCTTGCAATAAAGGGTAAGAAGTTTACAGCAGCTGGTAAGAGTTTTGATATAAGATATTTATCAAATGGCAATCTAGACTCTATGTGTGGTCTGCTTATGTTAATAATTCTATTTCAGACTAAATCATATGTTTAAATTCATAAAAACCTTTAACAGAATGGAGCATTTTATTTTCATGGGAGCATATGACTGCACAGATTTCCAAAATTACATCTTTAGTACCTGCCAAGTAAAATGTGGAATGCCCCCTTCATGGGACCACTAAGTAAGCTCACCCTGAGAACAAAGCCTACTTTTCAAGACAATCATATTCTACAGCCACTTTTCTTTCTTTGTAAGTGTTGAAATTTGCAGTGACAAATTGTGTTAAAAACTGCACCATATTGGTCTCAAAGATAATACCAAAATATGTAAATAATATTAATGCTCATCCAGGGTTCCTTAACAATGTATTATGCAAATATTTATAAAGCATTGCATTCCTGTACAACTTCCTCAAACTACCATATGGGAAACTAACTCCCAACACACACAAAACTAACTAAACATTTTAATTACAAACACTAAATCACTATGGTGACTTTATTACAAAATGCAAACCTTAATTTCCAACCAACCCTGTTAAATTTTACATTACAAAAAACACAACAAAAAATAAAAGAGGTTGACCAACCATAACCCCATATTCTTCAGAAGCTTCTTTTTGAAAAAGTTTTTGGACCAGGAAGAACTCCTTCAAGCTGCCTCATAACCCTCATAAAAGTGTAGCTTCCAAGTTGAATTACCAAGTTCCCAAATTACAAATCTCTCAAATTATTTGACAACCCTCAATGTCAAGCTGCAGTTCCATCAGGTCGTCTCATTATTTCCAAGATCCACTAACTCCCAAACTATACAGGAAAAAATCCATGCTGAGTTTCATCTACACAAATGCCTTTCTATCTTCAAAATGTGGGTCTGAAATCTCTGTCAGATGTAGCGTGCATGGCTTCAAAAACACAAACATTATGTGAAGTGGTCATGTAATATGTGGCCATATACAAAAGTGAAAATTTGAGTATAGGTTTCTACTGATAATACAACCTTACAACTACTTCAACTCAAAACTAAATATCTCTGCTCTTATAAACTTTGCACGTTCCAAAATATATGTGCCTTATGCTTCTCTAATTTATCATACAACACTTCCAATCTGAAACATGTGACCTTAAAACCAAGGTCAAACCAATTCGTCCAATTGTTCTATACACCATATTGATTCACATATTTTTTAATGCCCAAAACAAGATAAGTAATTAGAATTTTAGCGAGCTTTTGCATTAATCAAATCTTACCACGGTTATTTTTTTCCAGAATAAATGCCACCAAGCACTCACCTCCTCTTCTTCTACACAACTGCTTCTCTTTGCTGTTTCTAATTATCACAGATTAAAGAAAACAAAATTGCTAAATTAAATCACAGGATAATCTCATCGCCTATGGAGGTCAGGATAACATAAACTAATCCAGTTCGCCACAAATGTACCAAAGTGAACTTGCTGCCTCTTATATTAATCTTAAGCGAGAATTTAAACCAGTGCACGGTAGGAATCAGCAACAGCAAGTTCAAAATAAACACAGCATGTTAGGGTTTTAGAGTATGGAATGCAATAAAGGAGGATGTGATGCAGTCTATTTGAATGTCTGTGACATCCAATTGAACACCAACACAAAATTCTAACTTTCCAGACTCCATCTTCTACAGCAGTGAATCACCAATAGAGTTGTGTTGAGTGGCATTTGCATATATTTACAGCCTGTATAGAGTCTCCTCTGCAATGTTCAAACCTTTATCTGGAAGCATTCTGGAATATTGATATATCTTTTGTATGTTGCAGGCCATGCTCTACCTCCTTTGGCTTTACTTATATCATCTGTCAAGAAATGATGTTTCCTTTTCAGACTGATGCCTCTTCTTCCAGGTTTGCATTGTAACCTGCACCTTGCTTCAGCCGTGACTTCAAAATTTGGCATCCACCATTCTTAGCAACATCACATTTTCTCTCTACAGGAACAGAATCTTATTATTGCTCTGATACCACGATGAAATTTGAAGGAAATTTTTTTATATAAAACTAAACCAAATTGCTATCACAGATGATACCAAAATATGTAAATAATATTAATGCTCATCCAGGGTCCCTTTACAATGTATTATGCAAATGCTTTGCATTTCCATACTACTTCCAAACTCACTCCCAACTAACACAAAACTAACTAAACATTTTAATTACTAAAAATAAGTCACAACATGACATTATTACTGTAAACCTTAATTTCCAAGAGACATCTGCTTTCTTCATTTTCTAAGAATAATCTATTCTAAGGAAAAAACTAAAAGTTTCCAATTACTCCAGGTATGCTCATACATCACATTCACAGGACTGGGGCAACCTTCTTGCTATTAGCTGTAGTCCTCGTGTCAGTGAGATTGTCTGCCCTTCAACAACTATTTAATACCACATGCTGGAAATTTCTCCAATTTCTCCACAGCTGAGCTTTGAACTTGCGGCACCTGAAGTGGGTTAGCATTTAAGCCCTGACCCTAACACTCTTAACATCAAAGCCAAACTCTCTATAATAAATGGGCCCTTAATTCTCGTAAAAAAACAACCTCAGAGGTTACCATGGCATCCCTACAAACAAATCCATCGGCGTCACATCAAATTATCAAACACACCTCAAAATGGAATTTTTCTCCTCCCAATCTTTTTGTGGCAGAGAGTAGGCAAAAGATTACAACAGTTGGAAAAATGACAACCCGTAAGCCCACTCAATCTCAACAAACGGAATAACTCATGAAATGTAACCAAGAGACAATATAGCATCCTAGGACAGAACAGGAATGCCCTATTTTTCTAAGCCCCATTTCTTACCTAATGGAGAAAAAAAACGTTATGGCACTTCCCACTGCTAGAAACAAATGCTGGACCCTACATTGCATGAATGGACCTTCAGCCAAATTTGCCAAAAAACAAGAATTACAGAGAGGCTAAAATTTACCATCATGATGCAGATTTACGCACTTTTCTCAATCTGCCCCATCTACACAAATAAAACCCATTTGGGGTTTGCACAATCAGGAACATTTCTACTGATCAAACCATGAATCTACAAGCAGAGAAATGCCATCCGCCTACCATAAAAACAATAAATTTACCAACTGACCCATATAGATAATCAAAAACAGAGAATAAAAGCTAAAAACTATCACACTTTCACACCCATTACAAAAGATACAACTAGACGAAAAATACAAAGGAGGACGTTTTCTGAAGTGGGCATCCCCAAATCCATATGGGGTGAGCTCAAAAACCGCAAGTTTCCACTGGAACAAGGAAACAATTGAGAGAAAAACAACAATTAAGTTTGTAATTACCTGGAAGGCCTTAGAAATGACATCGTCATGGTAGGAAACGATGGTCCGACAGTTGCAGCAGCTGTATAACCGGGGGCCCGTGAAGTCTGCCATGATCAATGGTGGTAAATGGATGAAACCTGTTTCAATAATTCAAGTATTCGCCACCTTTACTAAATGGCAAAACCCTTCACAGTATCTACCTATTAATTTGTAAATACAGAGCGGTGGCAGATCTAAATCTACATGTTCTATCTTTTTTAGTGGCGTGGATTTTCACGGGGTACAATTTTGTGAGGAGCAAACTAGATACCTAGTCCTTCCATACAATTTCACGTGACATTGGAATATTTTCCATATTCTTGTTGACTAAAGTACTTTTTGCCTTTTCATTGTAATTGAAGGTTGGTATAATTTTACATAAATCTATGCAGATTTTAAATGTGGATACTTTAAACAGTTTATTTGAGGCAGAGAGTATATCGAAAAGTGCTGATTACTTGGTAAAAATACATAGCAAAAGATCCAAATTACAAAAAGAAAGGAATATCAAGTAATTGCTGGGCGGTGGTTTCTGTTTCGGGGTTGTTCCGTTTTTGTTGCTGATTTGTGGGTTCCATACGCTGTTTGGCCTCGTGGACGCTATTAAAAACTTTCATTCATTCATTCATGCACAAGATGTCCACATATATTGTTTTCATTTAACTTATTACTCAAATACATTAATATAGTGATAAAGAACAGATACTAACTACACTTGATTTTAGCCAAAAGATCTAGAAAGGTAATGCATTTCCTCAATACAAAAAAATAAATTAATATATTTATTTTTGAATTGATATTTATAGTAATATATCTAAATATTGATAGATATTATTCTTAAAATAGATATTTTAGTAACATTCGCAATTTCAACATATAAGATGTTAGATTAGTATTCAACATTATTTTAATATAAGTAATGTTTATACATATAAATAAAAAAAAAATTATAATTTTAAAATAAAATATGTTTTTGTCTTTTAAACATCTCACACAAATTTCTTTGATTATTGAATCTTTGATAAGTCACCCTCGTGTACATGATTGTCCTACAACTACCTAACTATATTGCATCTTTATATTAATAGAATGTTACTTACAAACAATGAAGCAAAAAAAGCATAAAAGAAAATAAAAAACTATTATAAATCTCTCAAATACATTTATTGAAAACAATACAAAAATATTAATTTTTATTTAAAATTTATTTTATTTACTTAAGTATTATTTTATTTCAATTTAAAATTATATATATATTTATTTGAAAATGTATTTTGTTTACTTAAAAGTTATTTTATTTACCTAAGAGTTATTTTACAATTTTTTAAACTTAAAAATTATCTTTTTTTTTTGTTTTAAAATAATTCAAAAAATGTATATATTTTTTTTATAATTTACTTAAAGAGTTATTTATAAAAAAAAATTTACTTGAGAATTAATAATATGTGACTCTTTAATGTCATTTTAAAATGTCTGTATCACCACAAATGTCAACCATGTTTTAGGGTAACATATATCACCACAATTGTCAATCATGCTTTATTTTTAACCTTATTTGTGTAGATCTTATAAAAAAAATTATCCTATATATTTTGTTGGATGTCCATACATTTTTCTTATGTTTTGATGGGCATCCATCCTCTATTAAAAGCTCTCATTTTAGCATAGGTTAGAAGGGGTGCTAGCAACAGTTATGGAGTCTAGTATTACACTCATTAAACAAATAATGTTTAACTAGAAATTAAAATTTGTGTTCATAAAGTATGTAGTAAACAAAGTCGTTCTTATGTAAAATAACTCTATAAAAAGCTCATTAGATAGATGTATTTAAAATATCTATAGTATGTATTAATATTAATTTTATGTATTATTATTTAATTTGATTATTTGATGTGTAAATAGTAGTCAAATTTAAGTTAATTTTTTTTTATTATTTTCTTTCATGGTTGCAACATCAAATATTTCTAGCCATTCTTTGGTTGATTTTGATTTGCTCTAGGGGCTACTTTTGCATATGGATCAAGACCCCTATTTCTTGCATAACTTAATCAAAAACACCAAATGTTTCTCCCCTACTACCCTTATAGACACCTCTAAACATAATAATTATGATTCAAGTAGCTTTATTTTATTTATTTTTATTATCATAATATTAATTTTAATTAAAAGTAGGTATAATTATGCTTTAGGTAGATTTCAAGTTTTTAATTTTAATATAAATTAGCTATGCATTTATCTTTAATTTAATTAAATTTTAAATAAAATACAAAAGATTGAGGGAAAATAATTTAGAATGATCTTAAGTGATCTTGATAATAATATTCAATTCTATAAAATGGACAAACCAAAGCTTAAACTATATTGAGTTTAACTAGTTCCCATGGTCAAATGCTCAAGATGGTGTTATCTTTCAAGATTAAGTCAACCACTAAAACACATAGACATAACCATCATATTGCATGAGTGGGTTATATATATAAAGTCTCTTATATTCAAATACTATTGATTTTTATAATGAAATGTTAATTTTTAATTTATCAAACTTAGATTAATTACAAATATCTAATTAAAATCTCACAACTTGGTTTGTAAAACCATGAAATACATGTAAATAATAGGGAAAGCTCAAACAAAAGATTAAATTGTATTGGTGTTTAACAAGCAAAAAATGTCTTTTCAACCCTTTATTAGTACAACACTTAGGTATGCATACTCCCAAGGCGTTAACAAAATCACAAAATCCACATGCCACAACAAATACCTCTACCCAAATTCAATGCAATCTTAGATAGTAACCAATTTTACACATGCTCATATCCATTTATTTGGGCTATTATGGCTTTAAGGTCTGGGAACCATGATTTCCACTTACCCAAGCAATATTAATGTGTGAGATGGGTAGTTTCATACCTTGAATTTAACCCACCAAATCCTATAGTTTAAGTAATCATGAGTTCCAAACATCATTGCTTTTGTGTTTGCATGCTTGCTATTAATGAATAACTCCTATCTCAATCCTAAGAAGAACCCAATTCCATCTCCACTCAAGGTTTTAAGGCATTCTTCTCTACAAAAAAAAATTCATTGCAATCATTAATAGTCCTATCCCTTCAATATGTACATTCACATAAAAAAAATAGCTCTATAATTCTAAGGAAATCTAATTTTACACCTACATTCAATTTTAAGGCAACATTGCTAAAGCAATCTAATTTCAAATTATTTGATTTGTTAAAAGAAAATATATTGATCAATATGTGCATACTTAGTCAAGGAAGCTTATAAACTCTCTGATAGGAATGTTTATATGTTATCTATTTGATTCAATTTCATTCAACACAAACATCTAAATTTACTTCAAATCATATATAATACAACAAATATTATTTTCAATAAAACATGCAAAAATGGATTAAAATCCTTTCGAAAGTGAATAATTAACACAATGGACACAATAATTGATTACTCCTATTTATTCAATGCAATTTCAACTTACAATAAATTTAATTTATACCATACTTTCAAGAACAATCACAATATTTATTATTATCAAGAAAAATAACAAATCAATAGTAAATGGTACTAAAGGAGCCACCACTGAATTATAAACTATAGGTGCTAAGGGAGTTGTCCAAATAGTAGATTATTGAAGCTTAAAGATAATCCCTATGCGAAATTGCACAATGTTGGACTAGGGGTTTCCATCCACTAACCATCTATGGAAATTAGGGGATTTCCATCCTCCAATCTCTAATGATAGATGAATAGATTTTCCAATTTAGTTAAGAGAATAATTTGATAAAATCTAGTATGTGCTCTTTGATCGTTGACTAAGATTAAATAAGCACTTGAGTACCCACTTTCATTCCAAAAGACAACTTTTTAGTACCAAACATCATTAAAGTAGCTATTGGATTATTGATTTGGGTTTTATTGCCACACTGAAGGAACAAGCCCTTACAAACATCATGTCATCACACACCATATATAACACAAGCATGCCCATGTCTCAATCAATCATATCTATGTCTCTAGATTCCATGCCAATTGTGTCAAGTCAACCAACCATACCTCCATTTGACATAAATTTGATACCATTTTCTAAATAATATCCCATTTGAGATATTCCTAATCACCAGATTTATTCATACATACCCCCATAACACCCAACACTTCACATACAATATTAACACAAACATGAATATCTCATTTTATTCATAACCTATCACATCCAAAATTGATACTAATATCCCATTTTCTTCACAACCTATCACACCCAACATTCGTAAAAAAATTCCATACACATCTCAACCATCCAACGTACACATATATCTCAACTCATTCCCACCAATCTTCTACAATTAACATCTCAAACCATTCACAAGTTTTCTCCTTCAACATCTTGAATCACTCTTCCACATCTAACATACCCATGAATACAAACATTTCAAATTAGTCACAATTTTATTCTCAATCCATTCCATTTACCTGTTGGAAGTTTGTGTTGCCATTGATTTCAACAGGTCTTTCTTGTTGCATTGATGTTAGCCAATGAAGATGTTTTGATTGGTTCCATTATGTTGCCATTAATAGTATCACTAATATCAACCTCTAGTGTTGCTTTAATGAGCATATATTTGTGGATGTTCAACCTCTTGTGTGGTTGAGATGATAAGAGGAGTGTTGAAGATGATGAGAATGTGTTTATGGTGCTTGGTTTCCAAGTGCTTTTAAGAAAATTTGAATAAAAGAGAAAAATAGTGTGGTAAAGAGTGTTCAATGTAGCATAGTGGTTTTCTAGTTTTTTTTCTACATTTCTTTTGTATTGAAGATCTGCTTATGTAGTTTGGATATGTTTATTAGAGGTGTTGTATCCAAAGTTTCTTGTCTTGGATCATTGTGCAGAGAAATTTGTGCTCACTAGTGTGTGAACTATGGAAACAATGTTGTCTAGGAGAAATGGTTTTGCTTCACATTTCTCCGCATTATGGTTTCTAGTCTTGCAGATCTAAGGGTGTGCTTATATTTTTCATATCTATCTTTAGTCTGAGTTATTTTTGTTTTGGTGTTCCGCAAGGTTGGATTCATGTGTTATAGTATGTGGAAGGTTAGCTAGGTGTATAAGATGAGTATGTTCTTCAGGTGTATGATGTTGTGAAGGATTTGTTGGATTTCAAAGTGTTGATGGAATATTCAAGATTATGTTTGAGTGAGGTGTGTGGTCTATGAATCATCTTTGTATTTGAGGAAGCGTGAACTTAAATGTTTAATGGTGTTAACACAGGTTCGGCCAACCTTGGTTGTTTACACTAATTGTGGATATGATTCGGTGTTTGTGGAAGCGTGGTGAGGCATGTATATGTGGATTTGGGTTTTATTTAAGGTGTGATGTGGTCCACCTTCATTCCTCTCCACTATAGGAATGTTTTGGTGCCAACCTTATTTGGATTTGCATGTTTGAAGTGCATAGCCGACCTTGTATATTATTTTCTAGGTTGAGGATGACATATATGTGTTGAGTTGATGGAAGATTGTTGAGTGAAGTGTGTATGATGTGAATTGTGATGTGAAGTGAAAAAGTATGAAGTGTAGTGCGAGCTTTAGCGACTAAGACTACTGGAAGCAATGAGTAGAAGGTGGCTACATTCTTTAGAGAGTGTGCAAATGCACTAGTGGTGCAGTGGTTGATCTTTTATGTTGCTTTGATATGGATTTATCATTGTATCAATCTTCTTTTTTCTTCTTTCTAATCTGGGAGTGAGCCCTTCTTTCTTTTGGGCAATGAGCCCATTGTATTTGATGTTTGCAATTACTTTATATTGTGACCTAATCCTCACCATGGTTTTTCCCTTCTTGGGTTTTCCACATAAATCTAGTGTTCTTCTATGTATGGTGTTGATGAGTTGTTATTTTTGTTGTTTTCTTCATGCTAAATTAGTATAACATATTAAGGATTAATAAGTATCTTAATGTTAATGAGGGTTTTGATGTTTTAATGTACAACTAATTCAACCCCCTCTCAATTGTCTTGTGCATTCAACAATTAGTATTAGAGCAAGGTTCCTTATAAGAAAGCTTAACCACTTGAGGTAGATTTGGGATGGCGCACAAGAAGGAGGCTCCTCTGTTTGATGGATTAGATTATACATTTTGGAATACCATGATGGAAGGTTTCCTTGTTTCTCTAGGGTTTGGAGTTTGGAAGTCTGTCAAAATTGGATACACAATGCCTACAAATGGTCCAAGTACTAATGATGAGATCAAGGCATATGAGAACAATGGAAAATCCAGGTATGCTCTTTTGAGTGGTCTTTCTAATTCAAAACTTGTAAAAGTTATGAGTCTTAAAACTATTGGCGAGATCTAAAAAAAGCTAGAAAGTATCTATGAAGGAGATGATAAAGTCAAGCAAGCAAAGATGTTGAATCTAAAGACCAAGTTTGAAACCTTGTGGATGTCAAAGGATGAAGATATTACAAGCTACATGCATAGAGTGGATGAAGTTGCCAATTCCATCTGAGGTCTTGGTGGAAAACTTGAAGAAGATGAGGTGGTAAAGAAGGTAATAAGAACTCTTACTAAATATTATAGCTCTAAAGTTTCTACTATTGAGGAAGCACAAGATTTGAATAATTATTCTAGAGATCAGTTGTTTGGTGCCTTAACTAATTTTGAATTAAGAGAGTTTGGTCCAAGTGATTCAAGAAAAGAGACTGCTTTCAAAGTTGGAAAAGCAAAAAAGAATGAGGAATCAGATTTGGATGATGATGATGTAGAAGAAAATTTTGTGAGGAGATTGAAAAGGGGAACTGGAAAATACAAAAGTAAGTTACCTTTCAAATGTTTCAATTATGGAAATATTGGTCATTATGCTTCAAAGTGTCCTATCAAAGTTTCAAAAGATAAATATAAGGAGAGCAAAGGTAAGTCAGTTAAGAAAAGTTATTATGTTAAAGAAGATTCTAGTGTATCTGATGATGAATCTGATTATCCTAATGATGAGGATAATGAATGCTTATCATGGCTCTAAATGTTGGAACTAATTTTGCTAATTCTGAGAGATGTATGAAGGAAAGTGCTATGGAAACAAATCATAATAGTTGTTGGATCATTGATAATGGATGCTTAAATCATATGACTGGTGATAAGAGTATGTTTGTTAAACTTGAAAAAAATGAAGGTCTTGTTAAGTTTGGTGATGATACATCTACTAAGATATGTGGAAAAGGTTCAATCAATTTTGATGGCAAGCATAATATAGATGATGTTCTTTATGATAAGGGTATGTGACATAACATCTTAAGTGTAGGTCAAATGTGTAGCAAAGGATATAACATTGTGTTTCAAGATGATAGTTGTGAGATCAGAAAAGGCTCTGGAACTCTGGTTTTTGTAGGAAGGACAGATGGAAATGTTTATCAGCTTAAGGGTGCAAATGGTCAGTGCTTTATGAATCAAATTAATGAAATTTGGCTATGACATGGAAGAATGTGTCACATCAATTTTGATAGCCTAGTAAGGATTAGTTTAGTTCAAGCTATGAGAGATCTGCCAAAGATTACAAAGCTTATCAATGTTGTTTGCAAGGAATTTCAGATTAGGAAGCAAGCTAGAAAGAGTTTCAAAGTCAAAGAACAATCTACTACCAGTCCTCTAAAGTTGGTGCATACAGACCTTTGTGGACCTACCAGAATAAGAAGTTTTCAAGGTGACAGGTATTTCATGTTACTAATTGATGATTATTCTAGAATGACTTGGGGAAATTTTCTGAAAGAAAAATTAGAAGCACTAGATAAGTTTGAGGCATTTAAAGCTATGGTTGATAACGAAATGGATATCAAAATCAAATGTCTAAGATTTGACAAAGGTGGAGAGTTCACATCCAATGATTTTAACAGTTTTTGTGAAGATCATAGAATAAAGAGGCATTTGTTAGGCCCTAGGACTCCATAACAAAATGAAGTGGTGGAAAGAAAGAATATAATAGTTCAAGAAGCAACAAGAACAATGATGAGAGAAGCAAATCTATCAGATGTATACTAGAGAGAAGCAATTCATACTGCAGTCTACATACTTAACAAAGCGCAAGAAAGGAAAAACAATTCAAAGAATCCCTATGAGTTGTGGTATGTAAGAAATCCTATTGTCAAATCTTTTAGACTATTTGGAAGTAAGTTCTATATCAGAAGAGATGAAGAAAACTTGGGAAAGTTTGATGCTAGATCTGATGAAGGAATCTTCCTTGGATACTCAACAAAGAGCAAGGCTTACTAGTGCTACAACAAGAGGTTGAAAAGGATTGTTGAAAGTGAAAGTGTCAAGGTAGATGAAGGCTTACATAAAAGCTCAGTAAGGATAGATGGATACGAATCAGATAAGTCTTCTTGCAGATAAGAAGAAAAAGATGAAGGTAAGGAAAAAGAAGTGCAGGTTGAAGAGGAAGAAGCTCCGGAAAGGATTCATAAGACTCCTAAGTATGTTCAAAAGAATCATTCTAAAGAAGAAATCATTTGTGACAAAAGAAGAGGTGTATTGACAAGAAGAAAGGTTGTTATGACAGAAGAATAGATAAATTTATGTTTACTTTCCAAAGTTTAACCTAAAACATTGATTGAAGAATGTAAAGATGAGTATTCGATCAAGGCTATGGAAGAATACATAAAGCAAATTGAGAAGAATCAAACTTGGAAACTTGTCCCAAGCATAGCAAACAAGAATGTGATTGGAACTAAGTGGGTATTCTAGAACAAGCCAAAGAAGAATGGAGAAGTTGTTAGGAATAAGGCAAGAATTGTGTGTAAAGGCTACTCACAAGTAGAAGGAATAGACTTTGAAGAGACATTTTCTCCAATGGCAAGGATGGAGGCTATTAGGATGTTCTTGGCTTTTGCAGCACATAAGGATTTCAAAGTTTTTCAAATGGATGTGAAGTTTGCAATTTTGAATGGTGAGTTGGAAGAAGAAGTGTATATTGAACAACCAGAAGAATTTCAATTATCAGATAACCCTAATATGGTCTACAAATTGAATAAGGAATTATATGGACTCAAGCAAGCTCCTAGAGCTTAGTATGCAAGATTGGGTATTAGGTACTTATTGCAACAAGGATTCAATAAAGGTACCACATATAACAATATTTATTTTAAAGTTGAGAAAGATCAAATTTTGATTGTGTTTGTGTATGTTGATGATATAATATTTGGAGGAAATGAAAATATGTGCAAGAGATTTGCAGAAGAAATGCAGAAAGAGTTTGAGATGTCTATATTTGGGGAGATGAATTTCTTCCTTGGGCTTCAAATCAGTCAGATAGAAAAATGTATATTCATTTCATAATCAAAGTATGTAAAGGAAATGTTGAAGAAGTATGGAATGAAAGACTCTAAATCAGTATGTACTCCTATGGTTACTAGTTGCAAGCTGAGTAAGAATGAAGAAACTCTTAAGCTTGATCAAAGCAAGTATAGATCAATTATTGGAGGATTGGTGTATCTAACTGCTACTAGACCAGATATCATGCATGCAATTTTTCTTGTGGCTATATTTTAAGAAGATCCTAGAGAGTCACATGTGGCAGTAGTAAAAAGAATATTCAAATAATTGAAAGACACTCTGAAACATGGTTTATGGTATCCAAAGGATATTGATTTCTCTCTAAGTGCTTATACAAATGTAAATTGGGCATGTTGTGTGGATGATAGAAGAAGTACAAGTGGTGGTGCTTTCTTTCTTGGAAATAGGTTTGTGTCTTGGCTAAGAAAAAACAAGATTCAGTGTCATTGTCCACTGCAAAAGCATAATATATTATGGAAACATTTTGTTGCACACAGGTGTTGTGGATGAAATAGACCTTGAAGGATATCAAAATAGTATATGATGAACCTATTTCTATCTTTTGTGATGATACAAGTGCTATCAACATTTCAAAGAATCTAGTAATGCATTCAAGTGCAAAGAATCTCAATCTGATATCACTTTTTGAGAAAGAAAGTTGCAGAGAATGAGATGAAGCTAGAGTATGTTCCTATAAAGGATCAAGTTGCAGATATCTTCACAAAGGCTCTTCCTAAGGATAATTTTAAGTATCTCTGAGAGAAGTTAGGGGTTATTGCCCCTCCTTATTTTAGTTAGATTCATAAGGTTATGCATTAGTCCAATGGATTTCAAGATTCATTCTATGTTTTGCAATGATGTTGGTGGCTACCTCTTAGGAGGAGTAGGTAGTGGCATTTTTATTGTAGTCAGGGGAGTAAGTGTTGACATTGTGTTGTATGTTGGTGCTATCAAAGGGGAAGCAAAATAGAAAATACATGTTTTTCCTTTTCCATTGATGTCAAAGGGGGAAGATTTAACTGAAAAACTTATTAAGGGGGAGAAAGAGAAAGTGTTGGAAAGAGTAAATTCCTGTGTAAGGGGGAGCATTATGTACTATGGTGCAGTATATGAGTTGGTAATCAGAACTATTGTTGTTGTTGATGGTTTTTCATATCACTTGTTGCCATCAATGACAAAGGGCGAGATTCTTGGAATTTTGTGTTGTCATTGATGTCAACAGATCTTTGTTGTTGCATTAATGTCAACCTACGAAGATGCTTTCATTGGTTTCATTATGTTGTCATTAGTAGTATCACTTATGTCAACCTCTAGTGTTTCTTTGATGAGCATATTTTTGTGGATGCTCAACCTCTTATGTGGTTGAGATGATAAGAGGAGTGTTGTAGATGATGAGAATGTGTTTATGGTGCTTGGTTTCCAAGTGATTTTGAGAAAATTTGAATAAAAGATGAAAACAGTATGGTAAAAAGTGTTTAGTGTAGCAAAGTAGTGTTCTGGTTTTTTCTCCACATTTCATTTGTATTGAAGATTTTCTTATGTGGTTTGGTTATGTTTAACGGAGGTGGTTAGAGGTATTGTATCCAGAGTTTCTCATCTTGGATCGTTGTGCAGAGAAATTTGTGTTCACTAGTGTGTGAACTATGAAAACAATGTTATCTAGGAGAAATGGTTTTGCTCCACATTTCTCTATGTAGTAGTTTATGGTTTTGCAAATCTAAGGGTATGCTTATATTGCTCATATCTATCTTTAGTCTAAGTTTGTGTTTTGGTGCTCTGCAAGGTTGGATTCATGTGTTATAGTATGTGGAAGGTTAACTAGGTGTACAAGATGAGTATGTTCTTTAGGTGTATAAAGTTGTGAAGGATTTTTTGGATTTCAAGGTGTTGATGGAATATTCCAGATTATGTTTGAGTTCGATGTGTGTGGTTTGTGAGTCATCTTTGGATTTGAGGAAGCGTTTACTTAAATGTTTAATGGTATTAGCATAGGTTCAGTCGACCTTGGGTGTTTACACTAATTGCGGATATGCTTCGGTGTTTGTGGAAGAGTGGCGAGGCATGTATATGTGGATTTAGGTCTGAGTTAAGGTGTGATGTGATCCACCTTCATTCTTCTCCACTGCAGGAATTTTTTGGTGCCAACCTAATTTGAATTTGCATATTTGAGGTGCAAATCTGACCTTGTAGATTATTTTCAAGGTTGAGGATGATATATGTGTGTGTGTTTGTTGAGTTGATGGAAGATCGTAGAGTGAAGTGTGTATGATGCAAATTGTGATGTGAATTGCAGTGCAAGCTTTAATGACTAAGACTACTAGAAGCAATAAGTAGAAGGTGTCTACATTCTTCAAATAGTGTGCAAACGCATTGGTGGTGTAGTGGTGGATATTTTCTGTTGCTCTAAGATGGATTTCTCATTGTAATAATCTTCTTTCTTCTTCTTTCTAATTTGGTAGTGAGCCCTTTGAAAGTGAGCCCATTGTATTTGGTGTTGCAATTACTTTATATTGTGAGATAATCCTCACCATGGTTTTTCCCTTCTTGGGTTTTCCATGTAAATATAGTGTTCTTCTATGTATGGTGTTGATGAGTTGTTATTTTTGTTACTTGGTTTCATGCTAAATCAGTATAACAGTAAGGATCTAAATGTTAATGAGGGTTTTGATGTTTTAATGTACAACTAATTCACCCCCTCTTAGTTTTCTTATGCATTCAACATTACCATCCCCACAAACAAACATATCCCTCAATCCCATAATTTCTCATACAACTCATTCAATATCTCACAACAAAAAACCATTCCACAAAATAAAAATCCTTCATTTAATTTATCAACCATCCCACAACATCAAATATATATTCCCTTGAATCAAACATCAATCAACATGAAAAATGACTTTGCATCACAAATATAAAGCTTGCATAAGAAAATAGTTGATATAAAATTAGGAGACACAAATAAAAACTACACATATTGTTATGGGCCCAGGGTCAAATCCCTATGGCACCAAATTTGCTTTGCAAGTTTGTTCATGGAGTCCAAACCATGCTGGAGAATGGACTACTTCTAAAATTTTGAGTTAGTCTTAACCATTCTATTGTAATGTAATATCAAATAACACTATGCAAGATAGCAAGACAAATAATAGGGGCAAAGCTTTTCTTTATTCACAAACATAACCTTGCTATGTACAAAACTTCAAAAGAAAACCCTATGAGGCACTTAGGTCAAGCACAACTAAAACTTCCTGAATGAAAACTTCATAAAAGAACTTACAAATGCCCCAAGGACAAACATTCCTGCTCTCCAAGTTCCAAGAAATCATCATGCAAGATGCACCAAAAGCCCTTTCTTGGCCTCCAAGAATTTTTAAGCTCCAATGCATCTTAGAATACCAACACAGTACTTAACGCCTCATAAAAACAATGAACAACAAAGCCTAATGATTCACATGTACTCTACTAAATATATTGCACAAAGCTCAACAACTAAGAATTTGCATTGATAGAAATCCAACTCCTTATGTTATTTGACTTTGGTGTACACCTCATTTTATAGACTTATAGGGCTCGGTAAATAAAATCATGATGAGCCAATCATCACGTTTGACAATCAAAAAACCAATGAGAAGACTCAAAAATCCATAGTCAACCAATGAGTATGCTCAACTCAACTCACACCACAAGATTCTCAGTGAGAAATATAGATGGTGTCGAGACCTTGTCATGCTGTAACGCTCCACTGTGCGAACGTCAAAGGAAAACTAAAACTGATAAAATACCACACATTTTTATAAAAAAGAAGAACATTACACAAGATGCACATGAATAAACATTACCTGTAAAGCAATTAAACAATTACACTATCAACTACGTCCTCTAGGGTACACGGGATGACATTACGAAAACCTAAACTAATACCACATGATAACGAACAAACTAAGATTACATAAAGATAACATAATCATCCAAGATCAAAAGAGATGAAAAAGATGCATAGAACATTTTATTACATTTCAATTCATAGATCAATATTACAATTGTGGAGCATATTTCCACAGATACAACACATCATGGATACATTAGTACATTACATAATGCTTCCCTTATATCGACAGGAGAAGTACATCAAGCACAAGAATAGTACATCAATAAAGAATAACTTGGTACAAAGCGAAGAACAGTCTCCAACCAAGTGAAGCTCTGAAAACTTTGCATCCACTTCCATATCGCAACACAACCTAGGAACCCAATGAGGTGCATAGCACGTTCCACCTAACCACATGGACCCTAAGGCCCACCCCCCATGCTAGGAGATGATAAGAAAGACCCACAACCAAATCAGTCAAGTGAATAATGGCAAATAGGACTCCACAACAAGAGCAACAACAAAAACAATACTACATCTGCTTCCAGAGGTACGAGCACAACAAGAGGGGAATAACAACATACCAAGTTGCTAAAGGGTGGAGTGTCATCACATAAGTTCGACATGGGTTACCCAATGCAAATCTTCATAGGTTATCGGCCCCCTACCTAGTTAAACCCTAACAACCTCAACCGATCCCCAACCCCCATTCTCACTCATGCGGGATCGATATACCTTTCAAGAGGACAAGGTAGTTGACCTTTGCCATTCCAGGCCTTCCCACTCATCCCAAGCCTAAACAAGCACTTAGGCCATGAGTGAGGCTACATTATCTAAATTAATGTGAGAAACTACCCAAACCCCCCTAATTAATTATTAGGTTATCACTGATTAAAGAAACTCTCAATGAGTTACCCGTATGCCACTTTGTGCGTCGACCCCCATTGAAAGCCACTCCCCCTACTAATAACAAATCTCAAATTCACAGACTAGGTAAGCCCACTTGCACAAATAATCAAAGCCAAGTTAGTAAATACACCAAGAGAGGCATGTATTGTCTCACACTAGTACTTCAAAGTAAGCAACTTCCCAGTGCAAGGCTAAACCCACAAAAACACAATCCAAGTATAAAGATCAACCATTACCCAAAATGACAAAGTCATGTAACCACCCACTTTCAGGTGAAGCAAAATAAAACTCATGAAAATACTCAAGGCTTGATATGGGTTACCCAATGCGGATCCTCCTAGGTTGTCGACCCCCATCCCAAGTTACCCAGGAAGTCTCACCAAATCCCCGACCCCCATACCAACTGATGCAAGTCAAAACCATACTCCCCTCAAACCTCTAGAAGACTCTCAAATTGCTAACACAATGGTTTCCCAACCGTCTCAAAATATGGCTATAAGAAATTCAATTGCAAAAAGTCTCCTCAATTGAAATTAACACAAAAGGAAGACTCACATCATGGAACCACAAAATGACTATATAACTTCCATTATCACAAATCGACAAGTGAAGAATAAGAGTGACAATATCAAAATGAGATCTTCAAACTCAATCAAAGATGATATAAACAATTCCATACAAATCAATCACAATAATCACTAAATGACACAGTATTCAATTCACATCATCCTTGCAATCACAATTACTCCAAAGATTAAACATTACTTCTATTGGCACCATCACAACTCACCCACACTCGACTAGTCCAACATATCAATCCAACATCGAACAATCGACAATACAACCAAACATCTTTAAGAATGACCTAAACATTCCTATCGGATACTCATATAATCCTTGCTAAGGAATATTAATGCAACTCACAACAAACTATTGTCCCACCATCATATTACCTTTCTTTTCTATAACATAATTAAAGATTACTCTATAACAAAATTTATCTCCTAAGATGTTCATTAACTATCTTTTAATGATCTTATAAAACAAAATAGAAAATAATAACATTCCTTAATACAGGCAAGGAAATTTAATCCCGAAATACTTAACCAAATCCCTTTTTAAATGTTTGATTATATCTAAATCAATATCTCTTTTGTTCAACTTCCAATATATATTAATAACCAGATAATCACAAAGGGTAAACTAATTTACTTCTATCACTTTAATACAAACACATGTAAACTTATATTTATAAATAAATGTTTAATAAATCTTCATTAGCACTTTATCTCTACACTCATTATGATATTATGAAAAATAATTAAAGAAAACATATTCTTCCCTTTCTAATAATTTCCAATTCTCTTACTATATTGTTACTTTTGTTTATCTAAATCAACAACCTCTATTTTCTAATTCTATTACTCTTTTATCTACTAAGACCACTTAATTTATCTGACTATAACAAAGCAATTACTTTGAGGATAGTTAATTCATCATCCTCTATATTCTTAACCAATTACTCGTCTAACTCAATTAATTCGAAATATAAATAATCCTATGCTTTTCCCTATTTATTCTCCTCACTTCTCTATCTATACAATTTCTTAATTCACCTAGACAAAAGTATCCTATTACTAAGACCCATAATATAGACGACATTGAATTCTTTAGTAATCACAACTCATAATTAATTTATACATATTAAAATCCACTTATATTAACAAATCATTATTTAAATGTTTGTAAAGGAAACAATATTTAAAAGATCATCAAAATCACTTAATAATCTTACAATCCAATTCAAATTCTTATTCAAACCATATTCTTATCCTTCTAGGTCATAAAATATAAACATACATCTATTTAATAATAATAGGTCAAATATATAAACTAACGTTTGTTTATAACTACGTATAACAAAACGCAAATTTCTCTCTAAATATAATTTATGAAATACATATACTTGCACACACACACACACACACACACACACACACACACACACACATATATATACATATGTGCATGATTTAAAGAATTGTTGTTATAAACAACACTATACAGATTCAACTATAGCAGAATATCAAATTTTTAAACATTTACATTTATGAACCAGGTATATATATATATATCTTAATGCCAAATTTCAGTAAGAATAAATATTTGTTTATAGTCAATAATCACATACCATGGTTATCTAATTTTTTTAAAATATCATTATAATATATACATACAGTCCATTACGAACTGTGGTTTACAAAACTACAAAATGAAATCAAATAGAGCTTATTATATCATCACATTGATCTACTAATGATATCGACTATTCTAATTTTACAATTTCACTATTAGAGAATGCAACAAAATCAACATCTAAAAGATTATTTAAAGCAATCATCTACCTAAATCCTTCACATACCACAATACTTATTAACTCAATTTCTTTCTTTTCTTTTTTAACGTATTTTCTTTTCAGCTAACCTTAAAGATAAATATTAAAGGTTTGACATTGCTAAAATACAAAACAGATTTAAAGTGATTATATTGCATTTATTGTATGGATTATAAGGAAATATATCTTGATACAATAAAACGCATAATAAGGAGATCCTTTCTTTACTAGTTGTTTTGCTAAGATTTTATTACAAAAAAAATAGTTGAATACTAGCGCAATTCCCAACAAATAAATTTTCAAGAACCAATGTATAAAGAGTCGGAGTTTTAGGACATATGAATGTTGGATAGGTGTGGCAGATAACCAGTGAGGGCGACGCAGCCCAACCACCTCCATTTCAGACTCCAAGTTTGTTGCAAGAGAAATTGTTGAGAGAGATGTGAACCACTCCCATAGGAGGTACACAGTTCTCATGAAGAATATTGTCGGTGCTAATTGAAACAATCTGAAAAGTAGGCTTGCACTATAATAATGCGCCCAGGCAGACCTTGTATGCACACTGCGTAGCATAGGCAGGGCACATGAACTGTTTGATAGGACGCCTCTAAGAAATGTGATCTCATGAAATGCCATGATTGTTGAATATGCACAAAACGGATTTGTTGAAAGGGCTTAAGAAACTTTCAAGCGAATGTTGCTGGCAGGTGCGACGCCAACCCCTCACCCAGGGCCAGCATCCCCTAACAATATAGGTGGCAATTTTTTCTGTTTTCCGAGTGCATGCCCTAACACTCGTCAAACACTCTTTTTCTTGTTTTTACCACCTAATGTAAAACTTACACATGTAATTTCATTTGAAAACCTTTTCCCTCGGAAAAATACGTGATTAAGAACATTGATTCCAATTTTAATCACAAAAGTAAATTATTTTAATTATTATTTAATTTATTCAATTTACCATTAAGTAATTAGCAGGTAACAATGAATTATTTAAATTTATCGTTTAAGCTATCAAATTGGATCTAAATCTTATCACTAAAATTAACCCTACTTAATATTATTAAAACACAAGACTTCTTCAATAAAACTATTACCATTAATGATTTTATTTCAACTAAATTTTAATTTCATTATCTTACTAACTAAATGATTTTATAATTAATAAATATCATATAGCCTATACATTTAAACTTACCTTTCTTTATAATCCTCTAATTTTCTTGTTTACATTTCTAATTAATTATAAACAAGCATTATACTCCTCTCAAACCCTAGATACATAGACATAGATTCCTATGCACGCAGACATATATATTAGAGGTAAACTGTTTTCAACAAAACCAATAAACAAACTTACTTGAAATACAAAGACGACTTAAACAGAGGGACACTACACACGTAACATTTTTGTATTGTGTAGCAGGACTCTAAACTACCCATGTGTACCCATGTCCATAGAAACTAACTCATGATGAACCAATTTTTTGTTCTCTTAGAAGGGACTTGCTTCAAGAATTATGCCCACTCAGCTCGAGCCATGAAATTCTAAATTGGAACTCCACATTGGGACTACATTACTTAAGGGACTCGAGCAACCTTCTTTCATTGGGCTCAAACTCAAGCACCATGTAATAAGTAGTGGGTGGGACCTTGAGATACCACTACAGTCTCCCCCACTCAATTCAAGTGATGTACTTGATGTTGGCACAATGCTCCATATTAATGGACAAAAGATTCAAAGAACCTTTCCCTCCTCCAATCTGCAACCAAACTTCCATAACATTTTTTACTCACTTTTGATCCAATGTGTTCACTGCCTTAAATGAAGTGTTTGCCTCGATTACTTTAATTCCCAAACTCTTAGATTTATTATCCAAGATATAATTGTGGGTGGCCCCAAAGTCAATCATGGACACTACTTTCTTACTTTCGAAAAACACCTCAGTAAAGCACAACTCATGCTCTTGCTCAGGATTCTTCATCACAACACATGCCTCATTAGAATTTTGCATGGTAGTAAGCATCTGCAAGACACCCATCTCATGTACAATCTCCTTTCAAGACTCAACCTTGTTTAGCCTTTTCTTCTCAAGACAATCTTGAGCCTAGTGGTCGATTTTCTCATAGATAAATCTTATCACTAAAATTAACCCTACTTAATATTATTAAAACACAAGACTTCTTCAATAAAACTATTACCATTAATGATTTTATTTCAACTAAATTTTAATTTCATTACCTTACTAACTAAATAATTTTATAATTAATAAATATCATATAACCTATACATTTAAACTTACCTTTCTTTATAATCCTCTAATTTTCTTGTTTACATTTCTAATTAATTATAAACAAGCATTATACTCCTCTCAAACCCTAGATACATAGACATAGATTCCTATACACGCAAACATATATATTAGAGGTAAACTGTTTTCAACAAAACCAATAAACAAACTTACTTGAAATACAAAGACGACTTAAACAGAGGGACACTACACACGTGATATTTTTGTATTGTGTAGCAGGACTCTAAACTACCCATGTGTACCCATGTGCATAGAAACTAACTCATGATGAACCAATTTTTTGTTCTCTTAGAAGGGACTTGCTTCAAGAATTATGCCCACTCAGCTCGAGCCATGAAATTCTAAATTGGAACTCCACATTGGGACTACATTACTTAAGGGACTCGAGCAACCTTCTTTCATTGGGCTCAAACTCAAGCACCATGTAATAAGTAGTGGGTGGGACCTTGAGATACCACTACAGTCTCCCCCACTCAATTCAAGTGATGTACTTGATGTTGGCACAATGCTCCATATTAATGGACAAAAGATTCAAAGAACCTTTCCATCCTCCAATCCGCAACCAAACTTCCATAACATTTTTTACTCACTTTTGATCCAATGTGTTCACTGCCTTAAATGAAGTGTTTGCCTCGATTACTTTAATTCCCAAACTCTTAGATTTATTATCCAAGATATAATTGTGAGTGGCCCCAAAGTCAATCATGGACACTTCTTTCTTACTTTCAAAAAACACCTCAGTAAAGCACAACTCATGCTCTTGCTCAGGATTCTTCATCACAACACATGCCTCATTAGAATTTTGCATGGTAGTAAGCATCTGCAAGACACCCATCTCATGTACAATCTCCTTTCAAGACTCAACATTGTTTAGCCTTTTCTTCTCAAGACAATCTTGAGCCTAGTGGTCAAGTCTCTCATAGATCAACTCTGAACCTTTCTTTGAGCTATCATTGATTATGCATCCTTTCAAGAGGACTAACTAGATCACTTATTGCTTAATTTTTAAAGAGGGTTGTAAGACCCTTTAGAATTATCCTCTTTGGTGAAATAAAACTTATTTTTAGGAGGGAACTTTGAATTCCCTCCATGTGACTTCATCATCTCTCCTTTGAAGTCAAGGATTTGGTCTATTGTAGCGATGTCTGTGGCCAAATTTTGCACGTTCTACCTTCTCAAGTCAGGTTGAGCCCATGACTATAAGCCCTTCATAAATAAAAATAATTTGTCCATCTCAAACATATATTTGATTTCTATTATAAGAGCAAGATTTGGTATAGTCACATATCTTACCAAAGTGCTTTAGTTCCATAAGTCACATTTGGGAAAGCCATGTTGAGTTCCATGGTTGGAACTACTCTTGTATATATTCCTTGAACTTAGTCACATTTCTAGTGAGAAAAGGTACGGTCATTTTTTATTTTTCCTTCTTTAAAGAGTTTGGGGATACTAGTCAAGTATTCATCCATGTCTTGGAATTTTTTCTCCAACATCTTGTCATCTTATTGATTATAAAATATCTCAAGCTCACGTAACTTGGGAACTTGACCTTTCCCAGCTTGTGCTACAGTGACCTTAATAATATCAAATTTGTCAATGATTCTCTTACACTCTGCTTTTACTTCTTTCATGTCATACTCAAGGAGCTTGAGCCTCACCTCAATGTTAGCGGCCTTTACAGTCAAAACCCTATGATAGATTTTCTCATGCCATTGACATGTTCAAGGATGATGCATGTTGAAAATAGTAGCTCAAAATTTTTTCTAGCCTGGAACCGTGTCACCCAGGCTAGAGCGGTTGTAGAGAAGATATCTCCAGTTTCCTAATTTTTTCCTCATCATCTCCTACACACTTGCCACTTTGGCAATTTTCCTTTTAGAAACATCTTTGTTTTTTTTTTCTAAAGTTAAAACATTGCTTTATTCTACTGCTGGTGAATAAGAGGTTATAAAAAGGAAATTGATGTGTGTGTTTGAGATAGAAGATTGAAGGTTTTTACAGGGAATGACACAAGAAGAAAGGGAGATTGCAGTGAACAGAAGGAGTTGAGACGTTATCCAAATTGCAGTATTGTTGTGGGTTTGGTGAATTCAACCTAGGACGATTCTCATAATCACTTTATTCCAAGTTTTGGCAGTTATTGTAAAGTTCCTCTTTTCTGTTATAATAAAATATCTCGTTGAATGTTGGTTTTTCCCCAGAGTTAGGGGTTTTCCAGGGTAAATCATTGTGTCAAAGTGTGATTGGTTTTCTCTAATTTCTATTGTGTTCAACATTTTGTGAATGGTGTTGTGTATGCTTTAATTCTTTGTTTCAGTCATTTGATTTATGTTATTCAAATTTCTAAGTTTAAACAATAGTGAATTTATTGTCGGGTTTCACAACACCAATAGAGGAGGTGTATTTTTCACATGGTATTAGACCAAATATTCTGAAAGAGAAAACTAGGGCTTAATCACATAGGTGCAATTTTTGATTTTCTTTTTGTGTTCATGGAGGTTTAAGTTCAAGGGTTTCAGCAATGGCAGCAATCAGATTAAGAGATTCAGACATACTTGAGGGGGCTTCAAACTTTGGTGTGTGGAAAGCAAGAATTCTTCTATTACTGGAGGAAAATGGTCTGAAGGAATACACAACCACTACCGTTTCTATTTTGACAGATGCTATGCTATTGGTGACCTACCATAAAGAAGATGCCAAAGCTAGATGCATCGTTATGGATAGGGTCAAGGATCACCTTGTTACTCATATTGTAGACTTAGATACTACAAAAAGATGTATGACGCCATACTCAACCTATACCAGAGTTCAAATTTGAATAGGCAGTTGATTCTCAGGGATAAGCTGAGAAATACCAGAATGAAGAAAGGGGAGAGCGTAGTGGACTACCTTACCAGGATTAGAATAGTAAAAGATGAGCTGGTAACTACTGGGGTAGCAATACCAAATGATGAGGTTGTCAGAATTGCATTGGCAGGATTCACAAAAGAATGGGACATATTTTTCAAATTTGTATCTAGATGGTAAGATATTCCTGATTGGGATCGTTTGTGGACTAATTTCACTCAGGAAGAGTTACAAATGAGTTATGTTAATGGATGCAGCAGTAGTGGTCATAAGGGTGAGGTGGAAGAGAATGTTGCTCTTGCCAGAAAAAACAAAGCCAAGCAAGGCTCAAGTAGTGATTCTACCTCAAAAGGGGACAAGAAGAAAAAGAAAGACCTTAGCAAAATTAAATGTTATGGTTGTGATCAGCTAGGACATTATGTCAGTCAATGTCTGAATCAAAGGAAAGGAGACAAGAAGAAGAAGTAGACAACAACTTCAGGGGATGTTGATGAGCTATCCTCTAGACTAGAAAATGAGTTTTCTCTTGTAAACTGCTTATCTAGCTCAAACACTACAGGTGTTTGGTATATTGAAAGTGGTATGTCATGCCATATGACAGGAGTTAGAGAACACTTCTCCAACTACAAAGCAGAAGAGATAGGCTTCCAGATAAAAATAGGAAACAAGTCCACATGCACTCCAATTAGGAGAGGGACTATTTCATTTCAGAGGGAGTCAAGTAGTGATATTAAGATCACAGATGTATTGCATGTGCCAAGAATGTGTATGAATCTGATTTCAATATCTGCCCTTGAAGACAAAGGGTACACCATACTCTTTCAGGTACATAAGGTGTATTTAAAACAAAGGACTAGAAGAAGGCAAAGCAGATTGGGGTTAGAAGTGACAATTTATACACGTTGCAGTTTGAAAATCCAAAGGCACTAGTGAGCAGTGACAACAATAGGGAAATAGAAGAGCTATGGCATAGACAGATGAGACATTTACACCATGGCACATTTAAATTGCTTAGAGAAACCGTAATAGGAATTCTAGAGTTGAGTGCAAGGCACGGTGACACGTGTAAAGGATGTGTGCTTGGGAAATTTTCAAAGGCAACCTTTCCTAGAAGTGATAGTAGAAGCAAAGGTGTTCTTGATTTGATACATTCTAATATTTGTGGTCCCATGTCTACTTAGTCTTTGAGGGGTTATGAGTATTACGTAACCTTCATTGATGATTTCTCCAGGAAGACCTGGATATATTTCTTGAAGGCCAAAGATGAGGTCTTCAGTTGCTTCCAAGAATTCAAAGCTCTTGTGGAGAATATGACAGGCAGGAAGATCAAGGTTCTTTGGACAGACAATGGGGTGAGTATAAAAGGAAATCCTTTCAAGAGTTCTGCACCATATAAGGAATCAAGAGAGAGTGGATTGTTCCCTACAACCCATAGCAAAATGGGGTTGTTGAGCATAAGAACAGGGAAATTGTTGAAGCAGCCAGGGCCATGCTATTTGATTAAGATTTGCCTAAGTATCTTTGGGAAAAGGCTTGCAACACAACAATCTATATTCAAAGTAGAGTACCTCATAAGATTTTGGGGAAAATGACACCAGAAGAAGCCTTTACAGGGAAGAAGCCTGAGGTCGGGCATTTTAGGATCTTTGGAAGTATAGCATACTATCACGTACCATTAGAGAAATGAACCAAGTTAGATTCGACTACAGAGAAAGGTTTCTTTGTTGGATACAATAAAACCTCCAAGGCATACAAGATCTTTATTCTAGGGACGAGGAGGGTCATAGTGAGACATGATATGAAGTTTCTGGAGGAGAAAGCCTTCAGAAAATCTCAAGATTTATCAACAGTTGAGCAAAGTGAGCAGATTGAAGCTCCAAAAGTGGATTAGGAGTCTCAGGTACAGGGCACTGTGACAGGTACAAATGTAGATACAGGTGCCTTGGGTGAGTCGAGTCCACAAGATCAGGAGTAGTAGAATAAGGAACAACAAGCTCCATCTATTGGTGTATCTCCTACTGGTGGGAGAAGGACTAGCTAAGTGGAAACTCATATTGTGCGAGATGCTCAAGAGTTTATGGGAGATCCTAGAATGAGTGGCAGGGAGAGGAGACCACTAGCTAAATATTTAGATTATGTGGCATTAATAAGCGAGCTCATTGATAGTGAGCCTTCCAATTATCAGGATGTTGCATAGCAGTAGGTTTGGCAGGATGCCATGGTGGAGGAGTACAACTCCATCATGAAGAATGATGTCTGGGAGGTAGTGCCAAGGCCTATAGATAAGGCAGTGGTTGGTTCTCACTAGATCTATAAGATCAAGAATATTACAGATGGTAGCATAGAGAAATACAAAGCCAAGTTCGTGGCCAAGGGGTTCTCTTAGAAGGAGGGAATCGATTATTATGAGACATTCACCCTAGCGGCCAAATATACCTCCATACAAGTTGTGATCTCATTAGCAGCATAAATGGGATGGAAGATCCATCAAATGGATATCAAAACGACATTCCTAAATGAAATCATAGAGGAGGAGGTGTACATCGACAAACTGGAAGGTTTTGTGGTGCATGGGAGTGACTCATGTTTCCAGGTTAAAGAAAGCACTATACAGACTTAAGCAGGCACCCAGAGCGTGGTATGAGCGCATAGATAGTTACTTGCAGAGCATGGGATTCGTGAAGAGTGAGGTGAACTCCAACCTTTAATATCTCATGATGGGAGGTGAACCAATCATTCTAGTTTTGTATGTGGATGATTTATTTATGAATTGTTCACTGAGGCTCATAGAGGATTGCAAGAGGGACCTAGCAACAAAGTTTGAGATGAAGGATTTGGGGTTGATGCACTATTTTTTGGGACTAGAGGTGTGGCAGACAGAGGGAGAGATTTTCCTTGGTCAAGGGAAATATGCTATGGAAATCTTGAAGCGATTCAAAATGTTGGACTGTAGACCCATGTCTACACTGATGATTAAAAATTGGCAGAATGCATCAAAGCAAGAGGCAGTTATCCCCACCTTGTATGGACAACTTATTGGGTCATTGATGTATCTAGTCAATACAAGACCAGATATTTGCTTTGCATTCAACTCTCTTAGTCAATTCATGGTAGAACCAAAGAGAGTACATTGGAAAACAACAAAGCATGTGCTGAGATATCTATGTTGTACAATTGAGTATGGGCTGAGATATACTCAGGGTGATGGTGTCAAGTTGATTGGCTAGATTGATGCAGATTGGGTAGGTAATGTAGTGGACATGAAAAGAACTTTGGGGTGTTGTTTCAGCATGGGATTAGAGGTTGTCTCTTGGTACAATAGGAAGCAAAAGTTTGTTGCATTAAGCTTTGTGAAAGCAGAGTACATGGTAGTAAGCATGGAAACATGTGAGGCCATATGGCTTCGGAAGCTGTTAGTGGCATTGTTTGGTCAAGAGCTAGAATCGACCATCATTCACTATGATAATCATAGTTGCATAAAACTCTCTAAGAATCCTTTGTTTCATGATAGGTTGAAGCATATTGATTAGATATCACTTTATCAGGGATTGTGTACAACATGGATTAGTTTGACTATAGTATATATCTATAGATGAGCAATTTGTGGACATCTTAATGAAGGCCTTGATGAAAAGTAATTTTTTCTTCATCAAGGACAAGTTAGGTGTAGTAGAGAACACCTTTCTCACTAAGAGGGAGTGTTGAAAATAGTAGCTCAGAAGTTTTTCCAACCTGGAAGCGTGTCACCCAGGCTGGAGCGGTTGTGGAGAAGGTATCTCCAGTTTCCTAATTTTTTCCTCATCATCTCCTACGCACTTGCCAATTTGGCAATTTTCCTTTTAGAAAAATCTTTGTTTTTTTCTAAATTTAAATATTGATTTATTCTACTGTTGGTGAATAAGAGGTTATAAAAAGGAAATTGATGTGTGTGTTTGAGACAAAAGATTGAAGGTTTTTATAGGGAATGACACAGGAAGAAAGGGAGATTGCAGTGAATAGAAGAAGGAGTTGAGACCTTATCCAGATTGCAGTATTGTTGTGGGTTTGGTGAATTCAACCCAGGACATTTCTCAAAATCAGTTTATGCCAAGTTCTGGTAGTCATTGTAAAGTTCCTCTTTTCTGTTATAATAAAATCTCTCTTGTTGAATGCTGGTTTTTCCCCAAAGTTAGGGATTCTCTAGGGTAAATCATTGTGTCAAAGTGTGATTGGTTTTCTCTAATTTTTGTTGTGTTCAATATTTTGTGAATGGTGTTGTGCATGCTTTAATTCTTTGTTTCAGTGATTTTATTTTTGTTATTCAAATTTTTGAGTCTAAATAATAGTGAATTTATTGTTGGGTTTCACAACATGAATAGAGGAGGTGTATTTTTCACAATGCCTCCCTCGATTAAGTCATACATTATCACAGTCTTCTTAATATTCCAATACAAACACTTGTTTGCTCTCCTTGGTCATCACATAGGAACAAGAACTCAACTCTACTTGAAAGGTGAGCCTTGCTTCGATAAAAAATGAAACCACTGTGATACCAACTATTAGGGACCCAAGGTTGAATCCATGTTGCACCAACATTACTTCACAAGTCTGCTCATTGATTCCAAACCATGCTCCAAAATGGACTATGCCTTCTCTTAGAAATTCGAGTTGGTCTTAACCATTATACCGCAATGCAATGCCAAATAACACTATGCAAGATAGCAAGATAAGTAATAGGGAAAAATCTTTTCTTTATTCACAAAAATAAGCCTATTATTATTCAATAGGCTATTTATTGTGAGCACAACCCACTGATTTTGTCTCATGCTTGAAAAAATTTTGTCGAAAAATAATTTCGCCAACTTAAAAATCAAAATCACCAAACTAAAAATTGATCAGTCTGTAATCCTTATCTATGTTAATTCATTCTAATGATTTATTTGACCACGAAACATTATCCAGATTCTTCGAGTCATTAGTTTGAAGTCTCTCTCTCCTATTCATTGTATCCAGTACAAAAAAATATCTTCTAATTTTGTATGATCCTAAGGTTTGTCTCAAGCGTACTTTTTTTCATGTCCTTAACTCATTAGGTTTTTGTGGACTTTGCATGGTTTTCTAAAAATGTCAAGGCATGGTAAAGGAGCAAGGGTTTGGAAAGGGTGGAGTAAAGTGGCATAAGAAGGTGTTGCAAGATAACATTCAGGGAATATCAAAGCCTATGATTAGGCATTTGGCAAGGCATGACAACATGAAATGTATAAGTGGGCTTATCTATGAAGAAACGAGGGGGGGGTTCTCAAGGTCTTCTTGGAAAACATCATTAAGGATGTCGTGACATACATAGAGCATGCTAGGCATAAGACCGTTACAACCATGGATGTGGTGTTTACATGTGATATTTCCAATCTGATCATGTTAACATTTTTAGTTGGTTTAGATACTATTAAGTTCAGGACCATAGTATTTGCATCAATTTTTTATGGTTGGGTTGCATAGCCAGGGGATCTCTATAATACAATAGCTAGGGTTTATGTTATGGTGTCAATGATTTCTTCTGAAGGTTAAAGTTTTTAGGCGTTTAGATTTTTTTTCCTCCTAAAAGTTGTACTTTTTTTACATCTGAATATGTTGTGAGCCGAATCATTGTGCTTCAAAGCTATTCGGAGATTTTTTATGCTACTAATAAATTTTTCTTGCATCTCTCTTTCTAGATTTGTTTCGATGAGTCTGTGGATCTATTCTCGTGTTTTGTAGAAATAGTACAAGAAACATATATAAATAAAAATGGGTAAGGCAATAATATTTCTTGAAGATATGGCATTTCTATTGTCTATGTTTTCCCAGCCACATAATAATGATGGTTTGTTTCAATATATGAGCATTGGATTTTTCAATTTGATGGACAGCCAAATACCTCAACTTTTAGGTCAGAATGGAGGGTTGGTTCCTAGACTTTTGTTAGATGTTATAACTGGAAATTCTCTAGTAAATATGTTTGCAACATGTCGAAACATGGACAAGCAGATGGACTGGCAGGGCATGCACAAATTGGATTTGTTGAAATTCTTTCGGGTAATTCAACTGGAAGGTATATAGCCTTATTTCACCTTTGCCAGCAGCATGTGAGTTTTGGAACAGGGCATCCATAATATCTGCTAGTGTTTTTGTTCCAGATGCTGCAATTACAAATGGATTTGTTGAAAGACTTTAGATTCTTCAATTGGTAGGTATGCAGCCATTTATGTGGAAAAATGGGAGTTTTGGAATAGGGCATGGACATCCATAAGCATAAGGGTATTATGTCATCACATGTTTGAAGAAAACCAACAAAAGAAGAAGTTTCAGATTTTCATTTTATTGGAGGATTAGAGCAGCCCATTAAATAAGTTGGATGCTAGTCAATAGTATATTATGGAGGATTTATGTTACTTTCTCTTTGTCAATCTATTTTGTCTAGTTTTAGTTGACAACTCCATTGTATTTTTTTAGTTTTTTTGTGCCCTTTATTTGGGATGAAAGCTTTGCATGGAATGAATATATATATATATGGATTTAGCCACACATTTCATTTAAACAAATTATAAGTAGAATTTATTGTTTATAAATTTGTTTTAGATTAATATGTCTATTTCATTATGAAATAATATATTTTGGAAAAAATTAAAAAAAATAATAAAATCAACTAACATCTATAATTAGTTGTGGATTCATCATATTTTTACTTCAAAGTGATTTGTTATCATATCTCATAATTTGAAAATCTAAAATTTAGAGTATTAATAAAGTAAGTTTATATATTGTACTCATTCTTTAGGAAATACTAGTCAATAAATGAATGTTAAAGATAATTTATACAAGACACGAATTAAGGGAGTCAAAGCATAATGGGTTTTTGTTAAATTGGAATATCATCTCTAATTCTGATTTATTAGAAAATTAAAAAAAAATATTAACATTTCCAATTTCATATTTATTTATTCTCTAGAAATTATTTTTCTTTTGAAAGATTTCATCTAATATTCACAAAAGGGTTAGTTTATGTTGAAGGCAAACAAACCACAAAAGGAGCTATCATTTATTTATATTCCACACTATATTAAAGAAAATGATTGTGATTTTTTAAAATTTGTTAGTGATAATATGAAAAATAAAAAACAAAAAGAAGGTAGATTGGTAAAAATTTGTTAGGGAGTTTCTAAGGAATTATAATTTGTTTAATAGTTAACCAGTTGTCATTTAATGGTAAAAGCCTCCAAAATCTCGCTTACTATATGGTCCCATGGGGGGCTTGGGCTTCTATTTTCATGGATCAAGTGGTCTCAATTGGAATCTTTTCCTGGAAAATAGCAGTCCTTACCTTTTAGGACTGCAAATTTCAGTGGGTGAAATTGAGGTGGGGTAATAAATTGTCCCTACAACTTAGGAATTTTTTCTGCCACTTGTCTATCACTTAAAATTTTAAATTCCTCTAAAAACAAAAAAATGAGAGAATTTTTATTTATTTTTTATTTTTTATCAAAATACTCGAGTACGTTCCTTAAATTTTGGAGCCCAAACTTTTAAGTTGAATTGCAAAAATGAATTCATGGGACCACTAGCTTTAAAATATTCCTAAAAAATATCAGTAGCACCCACTAAATTTTTTTAGGAAGCCCCCCTCCGTGGGACCTTACCCTTATCATGTAAAAGTTAGATAAATATTAATTTTTCAAATAGATGGGAACATTCTATTTCCATTTGCAATTTTTTTTGTTAATTTGATAACAACTTTCTTTCTTCATTTACATTTAATACTTAATATTTTATAGGAAAAAATCTATATTTATTTAAGTTTATTTCATTCCTTATTTAACATTTATTATTAGTTGTTTAATTTAACCACATATAACTAGAATTTGCAGCACATGCACACACATGTACTCTCTAACATATTAACATGCATATAGTTTTCTATCGAGGTAATCCTTAAACCTCTTTTAGATGAAAGTGCTAATGTATATAACTTCAAAAGTAAACACTACAAGGAACTCAAGTCAGGCACAACCAAAACTGCCCAAATAAATACCTCACAAAATAACTTACAAACACCCCTAGGATAAATGGGCTCGCTTTCTAAGTTTCAATAACTTGTCACATGAGATGCACCAAAAACTCTTTCTTGGCCTCCAAGAATTTGTAAGCTCCAACGACACTTAGAATACCAATGCAATACTCTACATACTCTACTAACTATACTATACAAAGCTTACCAACTTAGAATTTGCATTCTTAGAAATCCAACTCCTTCCTTTTGTTATTTGACTTTGGCGCACACCTCATTTTATACAATTACAAGCACCAACAAAAATAACATGATGATCCTTTTGTTCTGTGGTTTCTTTCAATATTCTTGTCTTGAAAGTGCCTTTTGTACTTTTTTTTTGCTATTAATTTATGCATTTTTCCAATAAAAAAATAGGACGATCTAAATAACAAATGAGTAAACTCCAAAATACATGCTCAACTCAACTTGCACCACGATATTCTTGATGGGAAATGTAAATGATGTCGAGACCTTGTTGTGCAACATTTTTGTGTCACATACTACAACTCAAAACTACCCATGTGCACTTATGTGCACAGTAAGTAACTAACTCGCATCGTGTTGATTTATTGTTCTCTTATAAGGGACTTGCTTCAAGCATTATTCCCACTCATCTCAAGCCATGAAATTTCAAATTGTAACTCCATATTCGGACTACATTGCTAAAGGGACTCGAGCAACCTTCTTTCATCGAACTTGAACTTGAGCACTATAGGATGAGTATTGGGTGATACCTTGAGAGATCACTAGATTAAATTCTTTATTTCCCCCTTCAAGAGAACCTTACTCACAATCCTTTGGTTGAAACCACTTAAAGAAACAAAGCTTGATTACATAACATGAAAGGTCCCTATAATTTGGTGTCCACTTTCGAACACTTAAGTGGTTACTTCATAACACATTTAAATATTACAAAGTCATTTCCTCAATTTATTTCCCCAATCCCATAGGAAATAAAAAAAAAAAAGATTAATGGAAAACCTAGAATATTATAAGAAAAAGGGGACATAATAGTCCTCCCTCCCCAAAATTGTTTTGCCTCAAGCAATTCGAATTTGGATGCTTCAAAATGTTGACAAGTGTCTCCATGTAGTATCTTCTATTAGCAGGTCCTTCCATTGCACCAAATACTTGATAATGATTATATTCCTCAACTTTATTTCCCAAGTATCTAAAATAGTTTATAGTATCAAAATGACTCTTCCTTCATCATCCAAAGGTGGTTATTATTTGAAAGGTGCAACATGCTACCCCAATTTTTTTTTAAGGCAAGAAAAATGGAAGATTTCATGAATTCTATTGTTATCTAATAGATCTAACTCATAGGCTACTTCTCCCATTATTTGTATGATATTATAATGGCTATAAATATGTACTTCAACCTCTTTTAATCGTTTCTTCTTTAATGAATATTTCTCATAGGGTTGTAGCCTCGAGTAAACCATGTCTCCAACTTCAAATCCTCTTTTAGTGTGTTGTTGGTCTAGTTAGATCTTGTGTTATTTCTAAGTGTGCTAAAGATGGTCTTGAAGAGATCAAAAAATATATCTTGGCTTTGTTTGATCATATATGTTGCTTTTGGTACCTTATTGCATATGATTGTGAGATCCACAAAGTTAAATATTTTTATCCGTATACAAATCCATAAAAGGTGAAATGTCTATGGACATATGATAGGAGGTGGTATAGTGTCATGCCCAAAAATTTTGCTAGAAAAACCCTATTTTTTTTAACCCATTAATTAAGCTAATTAACACTCCAAGTGTTTGAGTTGTAACACTAAACATGATGTGAGTTGATCACCCTTGGGGAGTCACTTCTTAACTCAAGTGCAAAGGTTATCTATATGGAAGTTGTATGCTAGTCTCTACTAGGATTCACCTACCACACACTCCATTATACCTCCCTGGGTTGACTAGGTAACATGCGTCTCATATTGAATAAGGTGAGTCTTATAAGACTAAGGTTTAGGTCCAAGGTCAACCTGTAGAATAGGGTAAAATCATGGGAAAAGGCATGAATCAATAGTATCAACCACCAAATACATAAAGCTCAAGCCCTAAAGACCCTAGTCCAACAATGAAGCACAAATGAACGTAGAAACATAAAATAACAAAGCAATATTACCATAATTCCTATGCCATGGTTGAATCACCTTCATTGCTCTTATCCATTTTGCTTTATATTGCTTTCTTGCCCTCAGATTTGTAGTATGAAAGAATAAGCCTAGTGATAGTGACACCAAAATATCAAATATGGTAGTTGTGTTTAGGGTTGAAATGAAAGGGATAGGTCTCTTTTATAGAAAACCAAATAACCAAATTTGAATGAAGGGCCAAGATTAAATGATGAAGATCAATGGATGAGATTGCTTTGAGAAGCAAAGAAATAGGGTTAGGGAAAAAATAGGGTTTAGTTAAGGATGGATGGTGAAGATTAAAAGGTAATAAAACCTTATCAAGGGTGGAAATTAATTAAGATAAGAGATAAGATTTGACACATAAAAAGAGGTGGTTGGGATAAATTAAATAATTATTTAATTATTTAATTTAGGAGGGAAATTGAATATCTAAATAATTAAAACAATTATTTAATTATAAAAGAAGAGGGAAATTTTGACTTTTAACTAAAATAATTGGAAACAATTATTTAATTAGAAAGTGGAGGAAAAGGACAAATTAGTTAAATAATTAAAATAATTATTTACTAGTTGAAGGAAAAAGGTGAGAATTAAATAAATAAGTTTTATTTAATCGTGGAAGAAAAAACTAATGAATAATTAAATAATTAAAATAATTATTTAATTATAGGGTGATAATGAAAATGAATAATTAAATAAATGAGAATTTATTTAATTATAGAGAGAAGGGAATATTAGTGACGTAATTAAATAAATATTAATTTATTTAATTAATCAAAAGAAGCAAAAAGGGGGAAAGTGAATTAATTAAATAATTAAAATTATTTAATTAATAGAAGAATATGACTTTAGACAATAATCAAAAAATTAAAATTATTCAATTATGTGGGGAAGAAAGGGAATTGATGAGGAAAAATGGTGTTTGTAGGCTTAGGACATTTTCACTGTCTACACAGCCAATCAAAGGTCAAACCCACATTAGGTTCAATCAGGTTTAATAAGGGTTAAACAATCATTGTGTCTTAAGGAGACTAAGCCCCTAAAGTAGATTTGAAGTAGTTGTTTAATTTAAACTTAAATGTACCAAGTGATTAACTCTTTCCTCCTCAAGGTAAAATAAATAAATTGAATCCATATTATGCAAGGGAGCAATGATTCCATCATACCCAAACATCATTAGCCAATTTTAATACCCCTTAGGTTAAGATAAATTTGGTAAGGATCAAAGACCCCTTTGAGTCTCATGGTAAAATTCATTTGATTGGTTTAGTTTACTATTTCATTACTATGAGGCTTCACCCTTTGTGAATTGTGTAAGGCCCAACTAATGTTCAGTAAACTTGGTGATATTCACACAATTTAGAGGGGGTACCTAACTGAACAACCACTAAACCCTTGTAAAGAACCCATTTAATTATCAACAAGGGCTAATGTAATCTTGCGATGATGTTGGAACTGAATGTGCATTCAGAGACTCTATATTTCCTATATCATCTTAATATAGGTGTTTACACATGTGGAAAAACTTAAATTGCATAACAGTAAAAAGAATTATATCTGGTTTGTGTTGGTTGATGGCATGGTGTTTTGAGTGTGTGTTGTACCAAATGAATTTGTAAAAGTCATACCCATGGAACTAGAGGATGAGCCAAATGGATTGCTAAGTGTTGAAGTTGGCTCTTGTGATGTTGCACGTGTTCTTTTGGTGTTGAATGTTGGATTGGAGGGGATGTGCATAGTTGTCACATTATATGTTGCTCCTCCAAGAGGCAAACTAGTGTGCATTTGTTATGAGAACGATTGACCTTTTGAAAATATGTTTGGACCGAGACCTTGAGTTTGCATTTGTGATGTTCCCTCTATAATTGTGGAAGTGTCAAAACCAAAGGGAAGCTTAGCACCATTTTGAGCAAGTGTTAGGAAAAACTTATTAGGATCCTCTTTGACCATCTCTTCTATGATGCACAATATCTTAGGATCTTGGGAAGCTTCTTCAATTTCTTCGAATGTTAGCTTATGATTGGCCTCATTCAATGTGAAATTGGCAAATGGGTTTGGTGTTTCAAATTGTGTTATCTGAGGTTTGTTTGATGTTCACCCAAAGTTCATGTTTCTAGTTGGATTGAAATAGGGGTCATATGAGTAATCCATTTCCCTTTGTTTCCTTTGTGCCCTAGTCAAGACCATATAAGACTTGTGACTTTTTCATGGTGAGACTCTTGGTATGTATGCAACGAAGATAGAAATGAAAACTAAGGATGAAAATGGAAGATGGTAATGACACTATGCTATGTTTTTGGATTTTTGGACTATACAAATGACAATGCAAACTATGACCAAGTTTTTGACATGCAAAAGTGATAACAAGGTTAAGGCTATGCTTGGGATGCAAAATGCTAATGAGACTATGGTTATGACTATGCTTGGGGAATGGGTATGAAACCTTAAATCCTAAAAGAGGATGCTAAGAAAACTATGATGGACCAAAGTGATGGAGCTAAATGTTAAGACCTCAAGAAGATTGAACAAGATGATGATGATGATGGTTTGACCAAAGGTGAACCTAAACTAGACACATGAGTTGTAGGCCTAACCTAAAGATAAAATTGACAAGAGATATGATAAGGTCAAGACACCTAGAAATGAGACTAATGGTTTGCCCAATAGTGTTATAAGGTTCCTAATCTCAAGACTCAAAGATGGTGCTAAAATGATGCTAGGATGTAATGGATGCAAATGAGGACTATGCAAGATGACCTAAGATGAAAGATGAAATGCTATGGGTGGTCTGACTAAATCTGGACAAGTCTGTGATCTAAATGCACAATTACAGCCTATAAGGAAATTGAAGGTTGACTGTACAGATATTTCCCCAAAAATTTTGATCCTGACAGTTGTGGTGTTTCAAGCCACAAATGTGGTGCAAAAAGCCAATCAATTATAGTGCAGGACCGGTCAACTGCGATGCATAGACAAATGTGGGTTTTTGGCTTCCTAGGACTTCTGGCAATTGCAATGTATTGTTTGTCAATTGTGGTGTACAGTCTCTTGGCCCTAATTTGATGTTTTCTAGGTTGTTTTCTATTTTTGAAAAGTTTGAATTTGATCATATAAACACAACAAACACTTGGAAAATAGATTTGGCTAATTTTGACTCTTTAACTTCTTGGTAATCAAGTATGTTTTCAAGTTTGCTTCCACAAAACTCACTTGGCCTTGGTTCAAAAATAATAAAGATAAGCACAACCTAAGGAATAATAGGGTTTGTCTACCAAAGTGGGCTTACCTCACCCCATGAACGATGGAGTGATGTAATCCATGAATATGGAGGGGTCGAATAGGGTATACCAAGGTCATGGACCACCTTGATACCCCTAGCTTTATGAAAGAGAGTGAACTCTTAAGCCTTACACCTGAACCATAGACCCTGAGACGTGGTAAGTAACTTCTCGAGATGATGTTATCCAATGCACCAATACTAGTAGATGACCAAACAAGTCTTGGTCTCTAAAACAAGAAGTTTCTAATGACTCGGTGAACATCATTACTACAACGCCAAACATGAGACACTAAAGCCTCTATTCAATGGATTGAGGTCTATACACCCTCAATAACGTTGACACACATGGTGTACATCGTCGGATAAGTGCTACTTACTTTCATTTTCGCACCCTTTAATATAGCCTACCTAAAAAAACATGCTTTTAGGTTGTTCCCCACAAGTTCTCTATTAGGATGTGTCTCAAAGACAGACCTCTCTAAAAGGTTGAGATGTGTTTCTCTTGCACCCAAGATCACACAAAGCGCAAGGGGAGAGGATACACACACAACAATTTGGGACTAACACAAATTGCAAAAGCACCAAACATGAAAGATACTTGTTATTTTTAAGCACCAATTCCAAATGTTCCTACTTTAAAAATCACAAACACATAATGGAACCTTGCAAGAAATTAGATTAGTAGTTTGGATACCAATGTCTTCTCCCAACGATTGCCACAAGTTGAAGATCAAATATCAGTAACATAGAAAACCTCTGCCCTAATGAATGCAAAAAGCAGAAAATGAAGATCTCAAGTTTATACTCTCTTTTTACTGTGGCAGTCAGTTGTGGTGCATGGAGGCTCAAATGCATCACATGGGTGTAGTGTAGAAACAGACAATTGCGACAAACAGAATAACAACTACAGTGAATCAAATGGTGATTGTGGCGCTTAGATAAACGATATTGGCAGGGTAAAAGCACAAAGTTGTGTCACACTTTTAGCCAATTTATCAGCACAACTGAATTTAAGTATTTGTAACTAAAAAACAATTTTGTTCAAACATATGATCTAGTAAGATTCATTCTAGCTAAGTTAGATACTTCCACAACTTTTTCAACTAAAATTGTTCACTAAAAATATATGGAGCACCACTTTGAGTGTAATTTACCAAAAAATTAAAATTATTTGAAAAGCTTGAAGTTTCAATAACTCCTACTAATGTAAATAACATTTTTTTTAAATATAAAAAATACCCGTTTGTAGATCCATAAGTGTAGTTTTCAAAAGTATATTTTTTATTTTTACTAAAAGTAGGTTATCAGCACAAAATATTAGGTTGATTACCATGCCAAGGAAAAATACTAAAACTTATTAAAAAAATATAAAAAAATATGATGCACTAGATAAAATAATCTATTTCAAGATGGTATAATTTTCCATTTTAGATAAATATTTAATATGAAAGTTAACGTTTGATGGAAACAATTGTTTTTCGATTCACGCAAATTTTAATATCTATTTAAAAATATATATATTTATCAAAATTGGAAAAAATTATATCCATGCACTAAAGTTTCAAGTTATAAATACACAAAAAAAATTGAAAGAAAAAAAAAATTACTATAAAAAGTTTGATGTCCCATGCAACTTCATTTTTCAGCATTTTATTAGCAACTAAACTATAGTGTTAATTTATTAAAAACTAGTATTAAATAATTTTTGATTTTTAAAAAAAAATACAAACATCAAACATACTAAAAAATACATATTTTACTAGTTTACACCATTTCAAAATTCAAAACATATATGCCACTTTTTAGTGATTCAAGTTTAAAAGTTGGAGCAATGTTGGTTGTTTCCTTTATAAAGTGTGACACATCTTTGTGCTTTTACCCGGCGTTATGTCAAATGATTGTGACACAAAAACCCTAGGCTGCAAAAACAAACAAATCTAACCAAAAAACAACAAAACTTATGATGGATATGATATTAGAAAGTTGTTAGTGTATCAAAATAATAACCAATAACCTAGAGAATTCCCCAAAATAACAATAATTGAATGATTTAATCTTTTGAACAATAAGAATCAGATGCATCATTTTGGGTGATGATTGCGTCATGTTGTACAACAGTTGTGGCATTTTGAAGCTCAGTTGCGTCATTTTATGGATTGATTGCAACAAACTCTGAAAATCAAAATTTTGCTAAAATTTTAATAATTTTGTTAGTTCACATAAGGTTCACCAAATGTAGATAGGGTTTCAAATTTGGGAAATATGCATGAATCAATAATAGCAACCATAAAACTATCTAATCCAAGCAATAAAGACCCTAGTCCAACAATGAAGTATAAATGATCATAGAAATCACAATAATAAAGCAATACAACCTCAATCTCTATGCCATAGTTGAATAACCTCCATTGCTCTTCTCCATTTTTCTTTATTTGTTCTCAGAATAATATGCAATATCTTTGCAATGAGCTTGATGTTGATAATTGATAGCTTGATCTCTTGATAGGAAAACTTCAAAGATTGTGGTTAACCTTGAAATGAAGATGATGACTTGCTTTATAGAAATCCCAATTCAAATGAAGGGATAGGATTAGATGATGAGGTATGGTGATCAATGGACAAGGTTAATTGAGACAAGGATAAGGATGAAAGGACCAAAACTCAAGAAAGTGGTTGAGATTTAGGGCTTAGCTAGGAAAAGGATAAATTAAATAATAAGAAACATTATTTAATTTAGGGAAGGGTGAGATGAATAATTAAATAATAAAAATATTATTTAATTGTAGAAGAAGAGGTGGAATGCTAAATATTAAATAATTAAAAATAATTATTTAATAAAGGAAGGAGATAAATGACAAAATAATTAAAATAGTTATTTAATTATGGAGGTAAGAATGTGATAAATAATTAAATAAATAAAATTTATTTAATTATAACAAGAAAAGGCTAATGAATAGTTAAATAATAAGAATGATTATATAATTATAGAGGAAAATGGAAATAGATAATTAAATAAATAAGATTTATTTAATTATAGATAGAAAAGGATAAGTTAGTGGTATAATTTAAATAAAATTGATATTTATTCAAATTAATCAAAGAAAGAATAAGGTAATTAATTGATTATAAATTATTTAATTAATAGAGGAATTATGACATTAGAAAATAATTAAATAATTAAAACTATTTAATTATACTAGGAAGAAGGTGAATCAGATAATGTTGCTTGTAGGCTCAAAACATTTTTCAATGTCTACATAAGAAACTTAGATTGTAGTATTTCAAACATACAATTTGGCATCTATTTGGTACTAGTTGGAATGGAGAGTGAGACTACACCCAATATTGGTTGTGGGCCATGGTAGATTCATTCAATCATTATATTCATTTTTCTAGGTAAGTTAATATCAAAGTCCTATATTCCTTCAAAAAAAAATGTTACAATCTAAATCTAGGGTTCTTACTAGACAACCAAAATCTAGCAACTAACAATACAATTTTCACATAAAAAAATATTTGGAATTTATTTCAAATATGAAAACAAAAAATATTTACAACTATCTTGAGGAGTGCAATTGGATGCCAAATTTAGTAGAAATCACCTTCTTGATCTTACAAAAGCTACCTATAGATTAAAACCCCTCTTTTATACTTCATGCTTAGAGGAAGCTAAACCATTCTAATATTAGAAATTATAGGTAAATGAACCATTGTAGAATGGAATATATGGTAGCAAGGTAAAGTCTTGTAAGTGACGAGTTCAAGAAAGAAACTCCAAATATCCATTTATCTAATAGGAGTTCGTAAATGTCTAGTTCAAGAAGGAAACTCTACATATATAGTTCACTAATGGGAGTCCACAAATATCCAAGATGAGTAGGAAACTTCACATTTATAGTTAGTTGACAATATTCCAAATATTAATTTTGTGAAGATTTGGTATTAATCCAAACTATTTTTTTATAACTTGTTCTTAAATTAGGCTCACTTAAAAAATATCACACTTTGTAGATCACTAATGTCATCTTGCAAAAATTTGGCATCCATCCAAACATGACTATTTTAACTTGTTAAATATTCATGTTCACTTTAAAAATCTTGCACTCTATACATCAATGTCTTCATCATTGCATCATCTTGTAGAAGTTCCTTTGCTTACTCAACATAACCTTTAACCAATACACATATCTGATGTTGTATTTATTCACAAACCGTATAATATTGACATTATCATTTGATTATGTCACGGTGATGTCATCATTTGCAAAGTTAGCTTCACCTCATGCTTATGACTTAATTTTCTTGCATAATGATGACATCACCATAATAATTGTTCATTCAAATCGGATGTCAAAACTTATAGGTTCAATTTACTTGAACTTTCTCATAAATCCAATTGAAGCTAGAGTTTCCACAAAACAATTGAATGCAAAAATATCACTCAAACTGGTTACAATATATTTCCTTGGAACTAGTTATAAAGGGATCTGGTTTGACATTGAAGTTTTACAAATATCCAATTAAAGACTGGAAATTTACATTTGCATGACTTAGCCAATTTTTATCCAATATTCACCAAATTGAAATTACAAGTACCCATTAAACCCTTCTACAAGGTGATGTCCTTAACTTGACTAATTTGAATATTATTTTTTTGTGATGCAACTACCAAGAACTAATAAAATACAACAAAATTGAAATAAAATTAAAATAAATCCTAAAATGTTTTTGGTTGATACATGATTACTTGTGAGACCAGATGCTCCTACATTAGACATGTCAAGTAAGAAAAATGTTTCATTAGTGAAAAATCATGAATATTCTAGAATATAGATTCCATACTTAACAAGTTTTGAAGCATTCACCTGAGTAGCTTCAGTAGATTCTTTGTTCTTGAAATGGACTAGATATTTCTTATTTTATTTTTTCTTTTGATCGCCTAGGAATCTTAGCAATTTGTCAACTTTTTCTAACTTCTTTTTATGAAATTGATGTATCCATTCTTGTTCATCCTATAAATCTAATTGTGTATTTTTTGTGTACTTATTTCTCCTATATAATACGTATACAAATTAGTAACAATAAAAATTGGTGAAATATCTATTCCTTTTGGAAGTCCAATTTCATATGTGTTGGACAAAATTTTCATTAGCACTTTACATGGTCCTATATTCTTCCACTTCAATTTATTATATGTTCTCTAAGGGAACATTTCCTTTCTCAAATATGTTATAGCTAGGTTACCCACCTAAAAGGTTTCCTCTCCTATTCATATCAACATATTATTTATATTTCATGACACTCTTCTCTAAGTTCTCCTTACCTCCTTTTACAAGTCTTGTAGATAATGAACAAAATATTTTTCTAAAACACTTTTTATTTGCAAATTAGTCGTGTCTCTCAATTCATCTAATCCTCTCAAACTATAACTATAAATAATTTGGAATGGAATATTTTTGAGACTCCTATTGAATAAGCTATTATATACAATTTTTTCTTATGTCATTATCAAAACCCATTGATGTGGTTTGTCCCCTACCAAACATCTTAAAAAAATATCAAGTCTCCTATTGGAAACTTATGTTTATCCATTATTTTGTGGGTGATATATTGAATTGAACCCTAATTGTGTATCCAATTTCCTCTACAAATTATGCTAAAGGTGGCAAAAAAAAATTGTGTCCCTAATAGAGATAATACTCTTTGGTTATCCATGCAATCTAAGTTCTTTAAAAAATAATGTGGCTATATGGGAGGTAGCATTATAATTCTTACACAAAATAAAATGATTAATCTTTGAAAATCTATCTACTAGAATAAATGTTGAGTCCTTTCCTCTTTGTGTCCTCAATGATCCAAGAACAAAATCCATACATTCTCACAAGGTCTTTCTAGTATAGGAAATGGATGATACAATCCTATATTTTGTCTCATCCCTTTAGCATGTTGACAAGAGTTACAATTTTGTACTATATTCTTCACATATATATTCATTCTTGCCTACTAACAAGTTTCATTCAATCTTTTCATTGTTTTATCTACTCCAAAGTGTCCACTAAGAACTCCACTATGAATTTCTCTTATCAAATTCTCCCTCTTTGATCCCTAAGGTATGCACAACCTACTTCCCTTAAACAAAAATCCTTCTTGAATGAAATACTCTAGCCAATAAATTATATAATTCTTTATTGGAATTTGGCATGCTACCTATGTTTCTTTGAAATTTTCATCTTCACATAATTCTCTCATTGAATCAAAACCAACAACATTCAATCTTAACTCATTCATCATTATACACATCCTACTTAGTGCATTGACTACTCAGTTTAATTTACCACTTCTATCTTTTAAACAAATGAATAAATCTGCAAAAATTTGGCCCAATTCATTTTATTTTGACTCAAATTACTTTTGAATATTTATTACTATAATGCACAGTGATATGTGTATAACTAATGTAGAGAGGGATTGACACACACAACACCCTCTCCAAACTCTCACAACAAATGCTCAAATAAAATAGAGGAATTATAAATTAACACACAAAAATTTACTTGCATAGTAAACCATTGATTTTCTTCATTAAAATAACCTAGATACAAAAGTTTCCAGTCATATATGGACTGATATGCAGTAAATTATTCTCCTACAGGCATCACATATGCAACTAGAAATTAATCTCAAACAAATTATGCTCAAACATATGAGCTTTTACAAACAAAACCATCTCCCAGTTCTTCTAAACCACCTACAACACTTGCAACTTCAAACCAGTTGTTCTGACATCCTAATGGGTTGTTGTTTATCAGACTAAACCTGCAATAAAAATGTCCAAACTTTCCTCTAGAGAAAAGCTATGCCCTCTAACCTGTCTCTCAAAAATTTCCTTCAAAATTCTTCTTCAACATTTCTTCCATGAAAGTGGTTTTCCAGATTCTTCCCACCCCTTGTCATGAAATTAATGTCCATGCTTTATTTGCACCTCTCCAATATGGCACAACCCAAGTTGTTGTTGGTACACATTAAATCCCTCAAAAAACAATTAAAACTCATTTAAAATCCATTCCCAGCAGCCCTCTAAAGATAGGAAAAAAAACAGTTTGAAATTCTTCTCTTTTTGACTCTCGAAAAAGCAAAACACAAAAAGCAGGCCTCGACGCCCACTTTCATAGTCCCTATTATTTAGGAATCATGCTTTTGATTGTTTTTAAAGTTCCATAAATCAATCCCAACTAGGCTTGGAATTTGATGGTCTATCTGACCATTTTTTGCATTTTGGACGGTATATTACAATCTAAAAATTTATTGTAGCATATATATATATATTGTGTTTATGATAAAAATATAAATTAGTTTAGAATTAGAATAATTCTTTCTAATATCACTTTACATTAATATATATGATTTATAAGATTTATTATAAATATATTTATTAATTCAAAATTTGTTCAAAATAGAATCTTTTCAAGATTAAATATAGTTCTTTCTAATTTTTAAAATATTTTTAACAATAAATTTAAGATTTTAACATTTTTACTAATAGTTATCATTGCTTTATATTTTTTTTGATACACAAGTTTAGTATTTTATTAATATTAAAAATAACAAGGCTACAACCATCTGCACCATAGGAAAATATTATCAGCCATCAAAACACAAAGCCACCATGCCAAAAAATGAACCAGCAAAGACCACCAAGAAGGAAACAACCAGCCCAACCGATCCAACCACTACACTTGACTATAACTAGTGTAGACCAACATGGCCGTAAAAAATCCAACTCTACAAATAGGGCACCACCCAAAAAATTGCGAAGACAAAAAAAAAAACCCTACGAGGACCAAAAAACCAACTAGAACTAGACTTACATAAAACGATTGGCCCTTGCAAAGGCCTCAAAATCCTTTGCCCATTCAACACCACTGGCCACCATCAACCCAAAAACTTCTTCAGATACTCCACCGCCATCGCCGCTATCATCCTATGTCGCATGAGGGCCAAACCACTCAAGTCTAGAAGAAACAAATAAAGCTTCACAACCTCATCTAAGCACTGAAGGAGCTCCAAATCACAGGGTCTCGGAATACCTTTACCTTCTACCACCACTTGCAGAACCTCATCAACACCCTCTACCAAATCTTTCCTAAACATCTTCTCAAGCAACAATTTCACCTTAGCCTTAGCTACCTGGTTATCTAGGAGGGAAGCCAAAAAATGTGAGGAATCATACAAATTATCCCTTCGGTATTCCTTATTCTCCAAATGCCCGAAGCCCAGAATCATTTTAGTAGCCATGACGATCAGAGGATCATTATTGAGCAAAATCATCTTTAGTCTTTGATCCGTAATTTCCCTGAAGGAGGTTTTTCACCCCAACAACTACAGGGAAATCAGAGTGTCAGCCCCAAATCTTGCCAACCCATCCATCGAGACTTCGATGATGAACCTTGAGAGCTTTTCCATTGACGCCCAAGCACAGACCACACCCAAACGAAAGGAAGATAATCACCATCCGCAACCAAAAGAAATTAGAAATGAGAATGAACCTTGTTCAGCCTTCATACCAACCAACAAAAGTACTAATGTCAATTACTAAGCTCTTGTCATCCACCACAAATGGATTAAATCCCTTGGCAATATGCATAATAATTAAGCTTCGAAATGGACGTCATCACTGTCCCCATCAACTCACGTACTTCAACAACAAGAAAACTCTTGTCAACTTCTTACCATGATGGCCTTCCAACATCAACTCACAAGCCCTTCAAACTGGACATTGTGGCCTAAACTGCCACATCCCCTCCACTAGTCTAGAGGGGCGCCCACCCTACCACCCATGTTATCATTGCTTTATATTAATATATATGATTTATAATATTTATTATAAAAATATATATTAATACAAAATATTTTCAAAATAGAATATAATTGTTTTTTAACTTTTTGAATATTTTAATAAGATTTATTTTCTATATGAATTTAGAAACTTCTTGTTAATTGTAACAATAAATTTAAGATTTTTATATTTATTTCTAATTATCAATATTTTCTAATTTTACATTTTTTTTAATATATATAAATATCCATATGAATATCATAACATAAATTTTCATTTTTTCAACAACATTTATTTTACAACATTTTATTTACAGTGATTAGTGATTCGAGCTTTGATTTTTTTCAAGATAATACAACATTTTTGTTTTATTAGTGAGCATGTTGAAATTTTATTTGGGTTTTACAAATAATTTATGTTTTTAGATAGATGAAATTAAGGATTAAACTATAAAAAAAATTCAACAACATTTATTTTATAGCATTTTTTTTACAGGTGATTCACGAGCTTTGATTTTTTTCAAGATAATACAACATTTGTGTTTTATTGGTGAGCATGTTGAAATTTTAGTTAATGAGTTGAATAAGGATTAAACTATTTTTAATTTTATATAATTATTTCTGAATAGGTTTGAAATTGATATTTAAATTTTTTTACAGTTAAATTTTTTCATAAAACGTAAAGTGACAAGTATTTAAATGAACAAACCGTCAAAAACTTTTCATATGAAAGGTAGGGGTGGCCATCAAATTCTAGGCTTGATCCCAACACCTCATAATGATTTTCAAATGTTTTGCAATAAAATGTTTTAAAATTGCTTTTTCTTGCTTTTTCACCCTATTAGACAACTTGTCAATGTGCAAAGGAGATTTTAATTGACAAGTTTAAATATTTGAAGATAAATTATTTTCCACCCCTCAACAAGTAATCCAAGCCAAAATTAATTCACCTCAAAAATCCAAAATTGCTCAAATAAAAAATTCAACCTTTTTTTGTTGACAAAGGATTGCAAGTTACCACGAATGCTCATGTATCAATAACACAAACTCGTTAGGTAGTAGAAATGTCTCCACTTCTTGAGTGATTTCACAATTGCATAAAATTCCTTATCATCAATTGAATAATTCCTTTTTTTAATTCAAATTCTCACTAAAATAAGAATCGGGCTTTCCTTCTTGACTCAAAACTTCTTCAATTACAATTCCACTTACATCACAATCCACTTAGAACACTTTACCAAAATCAGGTACTGCCAATACTAGTTGTTTTATCACTTCTCTTTTGAATAGTTGGAAATTATTCTCTGCTACAACTATCCATTTAAATTCCTTCCTATCACCCTTCATGGTAAATGTGCTAGGTCCACATATTCCACTAAATTTCTTATGAACTTCCTATAGAAGCTCGCTAGTCCATGAAAACTTCTTGCCTCATACATATTTTGTTTGGCGAGGGTCAATCTTAAATTTTCTTAACCTTTTGTAGGCCCATTTTTAATCCTTCTACAAAAACAACAAACCCTAAATACATAACTCCATAAAAAATACTTTTTTAGATTCATTAACAAATTATCTTCCTTCATATTTGTAAAATCGCCCTAATATGCAAAAAATGTTCCTCTTTTTTTAGTAAAATTTAAAATTTCATTCAAATATACAATTACAAACTTACCAATCAATGACTTCAACACTTCATTCATCAACCTCATAAAAATTCTAGGTACATTTGTAAATCCAAATGGCATTACCAACTATTCATACAAACCATCTTTTGTTTGAATGTTGTTTCCAATTCATATCCTTCTTTGATCCTTATATGATGGTATCCACTCTTCAAATCTATCTGATGTAGAGGGAAAGGAATTTGACAAATTGTCTCTTCCTAGTAGGCCTGCTTTTTGACAAATCGAATAACATAACAATTTTTGTGGAGGTTCTAGGTTATCTAATCATACTTTTAGATACCCTTTATGGATATACAACTCCTCTTGCAATGGAATCCTCCAAAATAAAATAAAAGGCCTTCAAAACAAACTATTATCAATCCTAATTAGCCCTCCAAGTTGCCATTTTTTCTAGAAATAATGACCTCACATGTTCCAAAATGGTACAAAAACTATTTTAACACTTCAATAATGTTACCAAAGATCTACAAACCAAATTTTATCAATTGGGTAGGCGCATTTCTCCAAAAACTCAAATTTCTTGCTTAAAACCCTAAGTAGGGTTTTGACAAGGAAGCGAGTAAAAAAATTCATTTCTGATTGAATATACACTTTCAATACCTAAAACCAAATGAATTAAGTCTGTATAAACACTTAACAACTCCAAAAATAAGAAAATCAAACAAAGAACTCCAAAATATGCTTATTTTGCAAAAATAGAGGCCTAAAACACTAGTAACACCCTACTAGCATACTTGCAAACAAAAACTTCATTCCATTTATTTCCATAACAACATTAAACTCATTTTTCCATATTTTTCAAAGTTAAACATAACCCTTACTACTTACCTAATCCCATGCAAACCCAAAGTTACAAATTAAGCATTCCAAAACCCCTAATTAGGTACTTGGGGTTGAGTAAAGACACCAAAATTTGAATTTTATGACTAATTATTTGTCCAAACTTAAATAAAGGACTCCTAACATATGATTAAACACCTAACACTATATAATAATACAAATCTATAACAATATAAAATGATGCTCCTGCATCATACTCCCAAGGAGCAAAAGGTTAGCTCATGAGGTCTTCAAGGTTACTCCCATGCTTTTGGATGTCTGATTTTGTCATCCAAGTAGAATCCTCTATTGAATGACCTTTCCACTTCACTAAGTACTGGTAGTACTCTTTAACCCTTGTCCATTTAAAAACTTGCTTGTCTAGAATAGCTTTTAGTTCTTCCACGTGTTGACTTTTGGCAATTGGTTTGCCCATTTCCTAATTGATATTTCCTTGCTCTCAGCTATTTCATCTTTATCATCACCTTCTTTGTATGGATACAAGTCTACAACATTAAATATAGGAGAGCTTCCAACACCACTTGGCAATTCTATCTCATAAGCATTGTTAGAAAACTTTCTTAAAATCTTACAAGGACCAATTTTCTTCATTTTTAGTTTGTTATACTCACCTTTTGGAAATGTGTCTTTCCTCAAATGAGCCAATACCATGTCTCCAATCCAAATTTTAACCTTTCCTCTTGAGGTCTACATGTTTCTTGTATTTACTCACACTTTCCTCTAACTATTTCTTGACTTGTTTCATGTACTTCTTGGATAGCAATGGCAAAATACTCTCCCTCAGCACTTCTTTTCTACATTTTTCCTAAATACCTTGACTTAAAAACACCTTTGGGATGTGAACCATATACTATTTGAAAAGACTCATACTTGTACTCCTATTAGGTGAATCATTGTAAGAAAATTTTGCTTGTGGCAAGATGAGATCCCATTATTTTGGATTATCCTTTGTTAAGCATGTTGGTATGTGGTGACTGATCATGCTATACTATATAGCCCATGGGATATTGTACATCCTGGCCCCCTAACCTTGCCGGGGTCCGAGGTCGGGCTGGGCCCTGGGCGGGGGTTCGGGGGCGGTAGCCCCCGAGAAAAATTTTCTTCCTACTTTTTCGCGTGATCACCGAAAAAAGGAAATATCAATGAAAAAAGAAAAATCCGATTTTGTAGAACCCTAAAATCTGGAAGCTTCTAAGCTTGGTAAAAAGGGGTTCGGATGGGTATTTCAGTATGATGAAAAACGCGATTATTCGCAAGATTGTAATAGGTTTTTCACTGGATAATTAAAGTATTTGGATGGCTGCGGTTTGGTGGATGTAGCCCGGATTGGGTGAACCACGTTAAATTCTGTGTTATGATTTATTCTGTGCATGTTTTAGTTTCTCTGTTTATTATATAATTATGCATTTAATTGTTAGATCTGCCATCTCTAATCCTAACAAAGCATCTTAGTAGATTACCCAAAGTCTTGTTGACCACCTTTGTTTGTACATCACTTTGAGGGTGGTATGCTAAACTAAAATTCAAATTAGTGCCAAACTTCTTCCACAAAGTCCCCCAAAAGTGTCCCACAAATTTAGTATCTTTATTTGATATAATGCTTAGTGGAATCCAGTGTAATCTAACCACTTCTTTGAAGAACAAATCAGTAATATGATTAGCATCACTTATGGTCTTGCATGTTATAAAATGAGCCATTTTAGAAAACCCATCTACTACAAAAAATATTGAATCATGGCCTCTTTGGGTTCTAGGTAGACCCAAAACAAAATCCATACTAATGGAGTCCTAAGGTTTGTTTCGGATTAGTAAAGGTTGATAAAGACCTGTATTTGTACTCTTTCCCTTGGCATATTGACACACTTTGCACCTTACTACAAACTTTCTCACATCTAATTGAATTTAAGACCAAAAGTAATGAGCACTTAACTGAGCTAAAGTCTTATCTAGGCCAAAATAACCAGAAAGACTACCACAATGCTTTTCTCTAATTAAGTTTTCCCTCATAGAAATCCTTGGTACACATAATTGCGATCCTTTAAAAAGCAATCCATCTTGCAACATGTAGCCCATCCAAGGTTCTCTATTCCTTATAGTTGGTCGTTTACACACCTCATAGGCTTCTTGGAAATCTAAATAAGATTTGTACAACTCCTTAACTCTATTCCTCCACTTTCTCTTCAAATCTCTTATGAGTAAGGCTCTCCTACTAAAGGAATTTGCTACCTTATTGGCTTGGCCTTTTTTGTGCTTGATAACACAAGTGAAATTTTGTAAATACTCCACCAATTTCATGTTGCTTTAACATAATTTTGGCTAGATGGTTATGAACTGTAGTGCATGATTATCAGTGAAAATAATAAACTCCTTAGGCATCAAATAATGTTTCTAGTTCCTTAAGGTTTGAACCAAAGCATAAAACTCAAGATCATAAGTTGAATACCTTTTTTTTTATCATTTAACTTCTCACTAAAGTATGCAATAGGTATTCTTGACTTAGGATAGCTCCAATAGATACCCCACTTGCATCACATTCAACTTGGAAAACATTGTTAAAATCAGGAAGTGCTAGTATAGGTTGTTCAGTGATTTTCTTCAAAAATTGAAAAAATTATTTTAGAAACATCAGTCCAAGAAAAATTTATTTTATCCCATCTTATAGTATCCATGAGTGGTACACAAATTCCACTAATTTTTTTGATAAATTTCCTATAAAAACTTACCAAACCATGGAAACTTTTTACCTCAAAAGCTATTTTGGCAGTTGGCCAATCAGTCATGGATTTCACTTTGTCCTTTTCCATCTTTAATATATCTTGATAAATCATAAAATCAAGGTATTCTAATTCCTTCCTCATGAATAAACACTTATTGATATTAATCAACAATCTCTCTTCTTGCAATCTTTTCATTACCATCCTAAGGTGTGTGAGATGTTCTTTCTTTCTTGAGCTATAGATCAATATGTCATCCAAATAAACAATCACAAATTTACTTATGTAGAGCTTTAGAACTTTATTCATTAGTCTCATAAATGTACTTGGAGAATTGGTAAGACCAAATGACAAATTTCCACTCATGCAATCCCTCATTAGTCTTAAAGGCAGTTTTTCATTCATCTCCTTCCCTTATCCTTATTTGATGATAACCACTCTTGAGATCAATCTTAGAAAAATACTTAGATCCACACAAAAAATAAATAAAATCATCTATTCTTGGAAGAGGGAACCTATACCTGATGGTAATCTTTTTTATTTCTCTTGAATATGTGCACATCCTTCAATCTCCTTCTTTCTTTGGCATTAATATAGCAAGTACTGCACATGGGATAAGACTTTCTTTTATCAAACCTTTGTCTAATAGTTCTTGCACTCGCTTCTTTATCTCTGCATTTCTTATGGAGTCATCTTGTAGGCAACTTTTTTTGGAAAACTTGCACTAGGTATTAAGTCAATATGATGGCTAATACTCCTAATAGGTGGTAGCTCATTGGGAAACTCATTCACCACTATATTAGCATACTCTTCCAACATGTTTTGTATCTCTTGAGGTAGCTCATTCAACTTGGTTTCTATCATAACAGTTCTAGGTCTCATTACTAGTGCAAAACCCATATTTTTCTTTTCTATTGCATTCAAAAATTCCTTCTCACTCACCATCAAGACACTAGAGCTAGTCACTTTTCCATCTTCTTCTTTCAAAGGCAACAAGGTATGCTTTCTCCCATCTTTTTTAATAGTATAAGTGTTTTGTCTCCCATCATGAATAATTTTCCTATCATATTGCCAAGGCCTTCCCAATAGCACGTGACACACATCTATTGGTATTACATCACAAAGAACCTTATTTTATAGCTTCCAATATGAAATTCTACCCAAAATTTTTCATTTACTAACACTTGTTGTCCTTTATTGAGCCATGAAACCTTATATATAGTTTGATGTGGAATTCTTTCCAACCCAAGCTTCTCTACCATCTCTATAGAAACTAATTTTTTAGTGGCACCTAAATCAATAAGCATTTTGCAACATTTACCTTGAGATTTACATGATGTCTTGAACAAAGTCTTTCTTTGGGTAGGTTCTTTCTCCTTGGGTGGTTTGATTAGCACTCTTCTCATCAACAAAGACTCTCCAACTTCAGGTTCTTCTACATGGAGATGGAGATCTTACACTTTCTTCTTCTACTTGGACTACTTGATTTCTACCCTCACTCCTTGAGCTGCTTGCTTGAGGGTTTTCTAGACATTCCCAAAACCTATGACTTGCAAATGTATTGCATTTGAAGCATTTACCAGTAAATCCACTACCTCTTTGTGTGTTTCCACCCCTAGAGTAAGGCCTTCTTCCTTTGAATCCACCTCTTGGATTATGTGATTATTCTTGGAAAGGAATTGGTTCTGAATTTTCTTTTTGAACTAAATTTATTCCTCCTTGTTTTCTTCTACCTCTAAAATTTTTGCCTCTACCCCTATTTTTCTAATTTTGTTTTCTATTCAACTTATCTTATGCTTTTAGAGAAAACTGGTAACACTCTTCTATTTTCCTTGGGTTGATTAGGCTAATTTCATTTTGAATATTGTATCTTAACCCATTGAGATACCTGCTATATTCTCCATGTCTTCTTCCTCAATGTCCAAACCTGATGGTTAATCTATAAAACTCCTTTGTATACTCTTTAACACTCTTTTTTTTGTTTCATATTTTTTAACTTCTTGAAGAGGTTAGTTTGATAGTCACTACAAAGAAATTTTGCCTTAAGTTTTGCTACCATTCTATCCCGAGATTTATTTTTATGCTTACCTTTCTTTCTCCTCTCATCTTGTATGAAATCCCACCGAAGAGTTGCAAGACCCTTCAATCCGGTACAAGTAAACTTCACCTTGTTTTCATCAGGAACATTCTCATATTCAAACTATTTGTCCAATTTTGTAAACCAATCAATAATTGTTTCTCCATCTAAACTTCTTGCATAGGCAGGGATCTCTACCTTTGGGTTGGACCCTTGTCCCATGATTACCTTGATCAATCTATCTATTCCTCCATCCACAAGCTCTTCAACCTCCTCTTCTTCTTCTTTAAGTACTTGTGGCTCGTCCTCTCTACCACTCACATCTCATGTGATGAATCCTCTTCTCTGATGTTCCTCTACTATTGCGATTCTAGCATCCAAACTCATCTTAGATTCCTTATCTCTTCAAGAATGGCATCTCTCATCTAGACACCTCCTCTTCCACCTCCTCTCATTCCTCTTCTAGGTGGTATTTTGACTTCTCAATGCAACTTACCAACACACAATCAAGTCTTTCTTGTCTCTTTTAGGTACCAAACCTGCTCTGGTACCAAATTAATGCAGAGGGAAAGGAATTTACAACAAAAGTAAAATGGTCAGTGACTTGTTTGACAAATTGTCTCTTCCTAGTAGCCCTGCTTTTTGAAAAATTGAATGGGAAAATAATTTTTTTGGAGGTTTTGGGGAATCTAATCACACTTTTAGATACCCTTTACGGATATACAACTCCTCCTACAATGTAATCATTCAAAATGAAATAAAAGGCCTTCAAAACATAGTGTTATCAATCCTAATTAGCCCTCCAAGTTGTCAAAACTATTTTTTTTAAATAATGACCTCACATGTGCCAAACTAGCACAAAAACCATTTTACCACTTAAAATCATGTTACCAAATACCTAAAAACCAAATTTTATCAATTGTGTAGGCGTATTTCTCCCAAAACTCAAATTTCTTGCTTAAAATCCTAGGTAGGGTTTTGATAGGGATGCAAGTGAAAAAACTCATTTATGATCGAATATACACTTTCAAGACCTCAAAAAAATACATTAGGCCTATATAAACCATTAACAACTCCAAAAATAAGAAAATCAAACAAAGAACTCCAAAATATACTTATTTTAGAAAAATAGAGGTCTAAAACACTAGTAACACCCTACTAGCATACCTGCAAACAAAAAATTCTTCCATTTCTTTCCAAAAAGACATCAAACTCATTTTTGCATGTTTTTCAAAGTTAAACATCACCCTAACTGTTGGATGTTGTGGTTGTGTTGTTGATATGTGGTTGTCATTGATGTCAACACTATTAGCATTATTGTATTGAAGGTTGTATATGTCGAGGATACTAAGAAAATTGTTAAAGCAAGAGTTCCAAGCTGCCAATGGAATAGTGAAGGTCATGAAGGTGTTTTGTTCTGTACGTTGAAGATCATTTTTTGTGGAGTAAAGGGTTTATTTTTGAGAGTATCTAGATCATCTACCGGAAGTTTCAGAGGTCCGTGTGAAGATTTGATCGTGCTATGAACAGTTGTGTTCTAATAGTATTTATGTGGGTTTTGTCAATGTTCCTGATTGAAATTTATGTGATTCTGATAATTTTTGTTGTTACGGATATTTCTTTGTTAGTTCTTGTTGTTTGTGGATGCTTCTAGATCATTCTTTATCCTTGTTGTACGTCTACATTGATCGGTGTGCTCGTGGTCGAAGATTTTTCTCGGTATGTTTGGGTTTTCATGCTCTTGGCCGACATGATGTTTGTAACGTTTTGCAGATCCTTGAAGTTTAAAATTGAATGATTGGTGCGCTTGAGGATATTGTTTTGGGTCTCATCATAATATTAGCTGATAGTGTTTGATCCACATTGAAAATTTATTTGTAAATTTGGGCCGACATTATAAATATGTTTTATATTTTTCTTGGCTGACAAGGTTGTTGATGTAATTCCATGTTGCGGATATATAAGAGCAATTTTTTGAGCAAAGTTAGTGTGTGCATAAGAGCGAATGTATGCCAGAGGAAGTACATATGTGTGAATAGTGTTCTAATAATTCGATTACAGAGCAGAGTGAGAAGAAGTTTAAGCGAAGTGTGAAGAAGGTTTTCTATGCTTAACTAGAACTGTAATTAGGCTTGTGTAGAAGCTATTTTCTCAGTTCATACCCTATGGATCTAATTCGTATTGTTGTGTATTGTTGGGCAGTGAGGCCTCTTGTATTTGAGCAATGAGCTCTAGGCAGTGTGCCTAAATGCATGTGCATTCCCATTATTTTTCATTATACTTTTAACAGGGTATAATATTGTGGACTAACATCCATCATGGTTTTTTCCCTAATAGGGTTTCCACGTAAAAAAAAATCTTGGTGTTCTCTGTGTTTCTGATGTGTTGATTACTTATGGTTTATTGTTCATTCATCAGATCTGAGATTAAGTTAAGTAAGTCTAAAATTTTTAATATTCTGTGACAACTTATTCACCCCCCTCTCAGTTGTATGTCCTTGTTTTTCCAACACTAACTACTTACCTCATCCAATGCAAAACCAAGTTACAAATTAAGCATTCCAAAACCCCTAATTAGGTACTTGGGGTTGAGTAAAAACATCAAAATTTGAAATTTATGACTAATTATTTGTCCAAACTTAAATAAAAACCTCCTAACATATGATTAAATACCTAACACTATATTCTAATGCAAATATATAAAAATATAAAATGATGCTCCTGTATCACTATCTTAGTGAAGTACTTGGATCAACTCAAACAATTCATCATGTCATCCATCCAAGGTAATAAAAATATATACTTTATAGTTATCTTGTGTATGGATCTTTTTAATGCAAAAATTTTCTATTCTCCATCCTTCTTAGGTGTCAATACTACTGGTATATAACACATGGGCTTCAATTTATCCTTATCAAACCCTTTTTCAACAACTCTTGCACTTGTCTATTTATCTCTTCATTTTCCATGGGTGTCATTTTATACAAATTTTTATTTGGAAAACTAGCCCTAGGTATCAAATCCATGCAATGAATTATACTTGACATTGGTGGCAGATTTGGTAATTCTTTCATCAACATCTCTATATAGTCATCCAAAATTTCTTGAATTTCTTTTGGAATTTCTTCACTCTTCTCTACTTTATTAACCTTTGCATGCTTAGGAATGAAAGAAAAACATTCCTTCTCTTTTTTCATCTTCTTCAAAAATTATTTTTTCAGAAATAAAACAAATGCTTGGACTCTTTTATACTTCTTCCTCTTTATCCTTCAAAGGGTTCAAAATATATTATTTTCATCTTTCATTATCTTGTATGTATTTATCTTTCCATCATGTACAATTTTCCCATCATATTTCCAAGGTCTACCCAATAGGACATGACATTTGTCCATACACACCACATCACAAATAAATTCATCCTTATAACTACCGATTTGAAAATTTACTAAACATTATTCGTTTACCAATAATTAATATTTGTTTTGCAACCAAGAAATATTGTAAGGACTTGGATGTTTCATCTTCTTTACGTTTAGATCCTCCACCACCTCTTCTAACTCTAAACTTTTAGTTCTTGTACTATCCACAATTACTTTACAACACTTTCCACCTAACTTATATTTTTCTATAAACAAATTTCTCCTTTGAATATATTATTGTTTTTCCTTTTTAGGATTTAACAATATCCTTCTCAACATTAGGGACTCTCCTTCTTTTGGTTCTTCTCCATGCTTGGATGAAGCCATACTTTCTTCTTCTATTTGTTCCACATGAATGATTTTTTCTTTGCATTTTCTAATAGTTTTTTATACTTGAGGACATTCAAATACCATGTGACTAGTCTCTCCACATTGGTAGCATATATTGGTGAATCCTCTCCCTCTTCCAAAATATCCCCTACCTCTATGGTAATCTCTTCTAGATCTTGAATAGTCCCCTCTTCCTCTAATACCTTGGGTATAATTTTACTTGTTTGAAAGGTATAGTATTCTCCTTTTTTTCTTGATATCCTCTTCCACCACCAGGTTATCCTATACCATGAGATTATCTACCCTTTCCTCTTGAGTTATTATGTCTTTTCTTGCCAAATTTTCTTCCACTTTCAAATCATATGTGTAGGCTTCTTCATCCTTTATTATGTTGAATAAAATAATCTCATCTTGAATTCACACTTATAGGGAATTAATGTATCTTGAAACTTTCTCTTCATCATCTTCAAAATACCCAACTTGAATACTTAACTTATAGAATTATTCTATAATATTCCTTGACATTCATTTCTTTTTTCTTATAATTTTGTAATTCTCTAAATAGGTTAAATTGATAATTTATTGCAAAAAAATTGGCCTTCAATTTTTTTACTTTCCTCTTCTCCATATCTCTATTTACAAATGATCCCACCATAGGGATACATGTCCCCTTAGATTTGTACAATAAAATTTTCCTTTGTTTGAGTCCTCTATTTTTTTTAAATTAAAATTATTTTTCATTTAAGAAATCTAGTCTATAATTTATTTTGATTTTAAACTACCATTATAACTAGGTGGATCCAACCTCAATTTTCTATCAATCTTAGATATTTCTCTAAAAAATACTCCTTCTAGTTCATCCATTTCATCTTCTTTTTCAAGTTCTTGTTCTTGATTTTCATCCTCATTCACATATTCTACGCATACTCCTCTCTTTTGTGCTACTTCCAATACATCTAATCTTGTCATGATACCTCTCAAAATCTCTAAAATCTCACCAACTCATGGTATCCTATGTCTTCCTCGTACTTTGTGCACCATGCCTCCAATTGATCCTTCTATAGTTGTGGGCTTCTCTCTTTTCACCACTAGACACAACAAATTTCTTTAAAATATTCTCTTAAAATGAACACAATCAAATGGATTTGATACCACTTGATATAATCTAGATATGGGGGTCTAATCGGACAACCAAAATCTAACAACCAACAATACAATTTTCACATAACAAAAAATAATTGAAATTTATTTCAAAAATAGAAAAACAAGAATTATTTACAACTATCATGAGGAGTACAATTAGATACCAATTTCAATAGAATTAGCCTTCTCAAACTCTTAAAATCTATGTATAGATTATAACAACCTTCTTTTATACTTTTGAATTAGAGGAAGATAAAATGTTACAAGATTGTAATTTACAAGTAACTGAATCATTATAGAAATGAAATGCCCAATAGAAGGGTAAAGTCCCTGAAAGTAATTATTTTTGGCAAGAAACTCTACATATCTAGTTTAATAGCAAGAGTCCAAAAATATCTAGTTCAATCAGGAAACTACACATATCTAGGTTTCTAATAGGAATCTATAAATATCTAGTTTAACTAAGAAACTCTACATATCCAATTCACTAATAGAAAACCATAAATATTCATTTTGAGGTCCAATATTCATCCAAAAAAAATCATTATAACTTGTTTTTAAACCAAGTTCACTTGAAAAATATCACACTTTGTACATAACTGAGATTATCATTACATCATCTTGTGAAAGTCAAGCATCCATCCAAACATGATTGTTATAACTTGTTCAATAGTTGGGTTCAATTGATAATATTAGACTCTATACATCATTGACTTCATCATTACGTCATCTTGTGAAAGTTCCTTTACTTACTGAATAAAGCCTTTAACCAATACAGTCATTTAATTTAGTTACATTTATTTTTACATCATTCTTATGTCATACTAATTTCATCATTTGCTTCTATCATGTTGATATCACCATCAAAACTGCTCATCTAAACTAGATATCAAAACTTATAGGTTCAGTTCATTTAAATTTTCTCACAAATCCAATTAAACTTGAAGTTATCATAAAATAACTAAATGCAAAAATATGAATTAGTACCAATTGTAGGAAAACACCTTGGAACTAGTTATATAGAGATTTGGTTCTATATTGATGTTCCACAAATATCTAGTTAGAGAAGTTAAAACTCCACATTTGCATAAATAAGTCAATTTTTATCTTATCTTAACCAATTCAAAATTGTAAGTATTGATGCAAATCAACAACCAAAAATCCTTCTGGACTGTTGGTTGTTGCAGCCCCTTCACACAACTACAAGAAAGTTAAGTCTTTTGAAAATAAAGCAAATAAATTTTGAGATCAAATTAAATCCCACCACACTAGAATTGATAGAAAAATATGAACATGCTGATTTTGTTATTTTAAAGCTTCCAAGAGTTTACAACAACAATTTCATGATTCAACAATGAACAAAACACATTTACACGAAAGCTTTCTGCCTCCAACTTAATATTTCTATTGCAAGAGGCCTTCTTCCAACTCCAACAACAGAAAAAATCACTCCAAATCTCCCTACTTCACTCCTCTACGTCCCTCCTTGGCTTCCTAGGAAAGTTCTTCATTCCACACTTCTGATTTTCCTTCTTTTACCTACTGAAACTCTCTCCCAAGTTGGACGTGGCTTCTTCCTAGGCGTGGGTAACCTCCCTCATTCAATTATTCCTGCAAAAATCAATTCATTTTTCCCTATTTTTGCTTCCCCACAATCCCACTCCACTACCTCTTTTTCCAAGTGCCTGGATTCTTCCAATATCAATTTAATGATAAATTTTAAATGTGTAAAGGAGTTACAACATGCCAAGAATGGCCTCCTCTTGCCTGGACGTGGGAATTTTGTAACTCTCCCAAAAAAAAATTTAAAAAAAAAACAATTTTCCAACACCTACATATCTAGTTTGATTTAAATTTAAATCTAGATTAATTAACTCCATTTTTGAGGAGTTGAGGGAAGGATGAAATTAAATTAACATCATGCTTGCAAACACAACCAAAGCCAAAAATCAAAGTAAAATAAAATAAATCTTTTTTTGGTGTGTAGAATTGCATGTGTACTTGGATGCTCCTGCATCAAACAACCTAGGTAGAAGAAATGTTTCATGAGTGAAGTTGATGAACATTTTAAGATCCTATGTTTGTTCTTCATCCATGTTTCTTCCTTGTCTACTTGACTTTTCCTTTTCACTTTACACCACCTTTTTATCTCTTCCCTCTTCCTTCTTTCCTCTCTTTTTTCCTCTCATGATATTCAACCCATTGAAATCTGATTTCCACCAATATGTATCTTCCCACTCTATTCCATCATCTTGAACATTTTTCTATACCTAAACTTGTAGCATCTTATTGCTGAACTTTTCCAATTCTATTTCTTCATATCCCCTTGCCATTTCATTTGAAGAAAAATCATCTTTAACATCATCTTTGTAAAATGTAGGAAAACAACTCATTACCTCTATTTTCTTCTCTTTCTCTACTACTACAATATACTCTTCCATTTTCTCATATTTATCCATCCCAACTGTATGAATTACACATAAATCAACTTAATCAAAGATTTTACCTCATCATTTGATGCTACAAATTTTGCTTCAACTCCAGTTAATGTGAGCCATTTTCCCCCAATTGTTGCAACCTCCTCTTCTATGCATGAAACCTTCTTATTTCCCACCTTATTACCTTAAAAGATACATATATCTATAACAAACTCTTTCTTCTCATCATTTTCTTCTGTCATTTCCCTTCCAAAGAATCTATCTATTTCCCTTATCTCTTCTTTCAACAAGAGATTATCTTCTTCTTCATTAACCTCTTTGTCAAACATACGACTATCAAAGTCCATGATTTTAACTACTACACCTTCACTATTATCAACCTCAATAATACCACCTTTTCCATTCATTTCCACATCCATAAATCATGTAACTCAACATCAAATTTATTTTCACTAATTTCAGAAAAATCACATGTTACCTTTTCAACCTCTTGTCTCTTTGTTGTTGCTTCAACATTTCCTTCATTAAAATTTTCTTTGACATCTTTCATAGTTTCATCTTCCACCTTCCTTTCAAGTTTTTCAACTTCACACCTTTCATTAGCCATTATACCCTTTTCACATAATCTTTTTTAACACTTTCTTTTAGCCTCTTCAAGTTCTCTTCTCTTCATCTCTATCACACCCAATCTAGCCTCAATCTTCTTTAATTTTGCAATAAGACATTTTTTAAACCTCTTTTCTCTCTACTCTTCCATAGGTAAAATCCCCACATTCCTTCTCATAACCCATCTTGTCCTCTTCTTCAAAGACATCTTCAGAGACTTGCAAGCCCCTTTGTAGTTACAAGTACTCCTTGCAACAAACTCACAACTTCATTCAAAGCTTTTGTGCCTCCTCTACCTTTGCAGCCACATGTCCTCCCTGCAACAAATCTCTCTAGGAATCAAGTCTTTTGTAATTACAGGCCTCCTCTCACCTACAACAAAATCTTCTAGAACTCAATTCCTTTGTAGTTAAAAAATCCTCTTCTTCAACAAACTCTCTCTAAGGTTTTCTTGAGACACCTTCAAGTTTCCTTTCATTGACCTCTTTCACAAAATCATCTCTAATCTCTTATGGAAAGATTTTTCTCTTCATAATTCTTTGCAACCTTCCACCTCCTCAATCCAATGATCATCCTGCTTTGATACCATTTGATGCAAATCAACAGCCAAGAATCCTTTTGGACTGTTGGTTGTTGTAACCTCTTCACATACATACAAGAAAATCAAGTCTTTTGAAACCAAAACAAATAAATTTTGAGGTCAAATTAAATCCTACCACATTGGAATTGATAGGAAGACATGAACAATATGCTGATTTTGTTATTTTAAAGCTTCCAAGAGTTTACAACAACAATTTTATGATTTAAAAATGAACAAAACACATCTACATGCAAGCTTGTTGCATCCAACTTCAGGATTTCTATTGCAAGAGGCCTTATACCAACTCTAATAGAAAAAAACATCATTCCAAATCTCCCTACTTCACTCTTGGACATCCCTTCTTGGCTTCATATGCAAGTTCTTCATTCCACACTTTTCAAATTTCCTTCTTTTACCTATTGAAACTCTCTCCCAAGTTGGGTGTAGCTTCTTCTTGGCATCATGGCTGCCTTCTCACCTCATTTTTCCTTCCTAGGTGTGGGTAACCTCCCTCATTCAATTATTCCTACAAGAATCATTTCATTTTCCCTATTTTTGCTTCCCCACAATTCCACCCCACTACCTCTTTTTCTAGGCGCCTAGATTCTTCCAATACCAATTTAATGCTAAATTTTAAATGTGCAAAGGAGTTACAACATGCTAAGAATGGCCCTCTCCTTCCTAGGCGTGGGACTATTGTAACTCCCCCAAAATTCAAAAAAAAAAAAATCCAACACCTACATATCTAGTTTGATTTAAATTTAAATCTAGATTAATTAACTCCAATTTTGAGGAGTTGAGAGAGGAATGAAATTAAATTAACACCATGCATGAAAACATAACCAAAGCCAAAAATTAAAGGAAAATAAAATAAATCTTTTTTTGGTGTGTAGGATTGTCTATGCACCTGATGCTCCTGCATCAAGTACCTGTTAAACCATTCTACAAGGCGATGTCCTTAACTTGACAAGTTTAAATCTAAAATTCCCATTATGCAACTACCAAAAACTACTGAAACTCAACAAAACTTAATTGAAATTGAAAATAAATCTTGAAATATTTTTGGTTGATACAAGATTGTTTGTGATCTTAGATGCTCTTCCACAAGTATATCTACTACCACAATAACCAAAGGTAAAAGAAAAAATAAATTGAAATATGTACAACTATTTAAAACCTCAAGTTTTACTAATGAATAGCATAAAATTTATGATATCATAATCACTAGTAGTTGCACCTTGGAGTTTAAATACATATCTAAGAATAATGAAAAATAACTGAAATTTTATTAATAAAAAAGTGTCATTACACCATGGGTGGTTGGATTCAGTTATTTTTTTAGTGGAAAATATTCACCAAATGGATAATAGTTAAAAATTGGGAATCAAAATTTGGCTAATAGTTCAAGATATAAGGTGACCTAAATTGCCATATTTTTTACAAAAAAATATTTTAGTCTTATTTAAATCACCAGAAAATTTATTTTATTAAAAAAATTTACTCAAGAATTTGCTACAATATTCAATACATGATTAGATCAAACTCACTTAAATTTTATAGTAGAAATGTAAATTAATTCACCAATAATATATCATAATTATTAATTACTTTAAGGCCATATCATCAATCTTTAGTTGCTACCATTGATTTAAAGTATAATCTAACAACCCTCCTTGTTTTCGACAAGGTAAAATGTACCTACGATTTGTAATGCTCATGGGGACCAAAATTGATAGATCAACGATCCAAAAGCAATTCCGAGCCCCATGAGCTTTACAAATCATGAGTACATTTTATCGCATGGAATACAAAATCTATTATATTATATTTTAAATCAATGGTGGCAACTAATTATTATAGAGTCTACCCCTTAAATCCATCGATCATTTCCACCATCAATCATTTCCACCCTCGGCCCCTACTTTTCCAAAAGAAATCATTTATTTATTTAATGGAAGGATTTTCCATGGCAATTAATAAACTTTCCTATCATTTTCCAAGATTAACCATATTTTTTTACATAATTTTAGTGATGTAAAAAATATCTCCAATAAAATTAATAATTTTTCAAAAAAGGAAAGATTCACCAATAGAAATTAATATTTTATCCAAAAAGATGAAAGATTTGCTAGGATTTATATCTTTTTTAGGGAGATTCTTAAATTTATCACTAGTTGGATTGGGATGCATTATATTTCATGATGTGTTCCTTTTCCTAAAAATTGTATGATATGTACCTAATTATAACAAAAATAAAAGATCAATTGTTAATGAAAACACACAAAAATAGGGTGGGGGCCTTGGTTCAATTGGATAATCATCTTGTTGTAGGAAACAGGTCATGAGGTTTGATCCCCCCCATCCATGTGGTACTAAAGGGAATGTCGTTTCAATGTCATATGTCACATTAAAAAGTTTTCTTAACGTATTGCAAGTTATAGGGGCTAAGCCAATTCTTGTAGTCTAAAAAAACACACACACAAATCAATCTTCTCCATTACTAAAAAAATGTTGGCATTAGGTTGGGATTTTGACTTGAAGAATTAGGATTTATCGCAATTAATCTGTAAATAATTAGTGATTATGAAGCATCAACTCAAAGTTCTAAATAAAACTTTATTAAAATTTAATATATGATGATATGTTACCCAAAGAGAAGTCTCCTTGAAAACATATATAATATTCATTTTTTTAAAATTTTTTTTTTTAGGCAAACTGATACAAGAGAGGGTAGCACTCTTTCATTGAATTCAAAAGGATTTACATAGATACAACCATTTAAAACTAGACACAATGTTTTAGAATTTTCCCCAGACTCTGCTGACCTTAATGTCATTGGATTTTTGGGTCGAGAAGGGGGTGATATTTTCCTCTTTACTTTCTTCCATTCCTCTACATGTTTGTGGGTGGTATCTTGTTCCTTGTATGTTTCCTTCTTTGCAGATCCACCCTCTAAAGACCTTGATGGAGATTACAAATTTGAAAACTGTGAGAAAAATTGTTGAGGTTTCCCAATAGTTGGAGGTGCACCAACACCCAACGAGCCACCGTCAGGAATATTGCCATTAGAAACTACTAGATCAATTAAGGAGGAGGAGGAACTAAGATTCACATTTTGTGCAACATGTGAAGATGATCTGATTTAAGGATCTATGATAGTTGCTTTGAATGCTTACGTTAACAATTACAAACCAAAATTGCTTAATTAATACTTAACACTCAATGAATTTAAATTAACAAAATTACAAAGAGATTAAGGAAAGAACAAAATGAGAGAAAAAGAGAGTGCAAACGAAATTGATAACGGAGTTCATCATTCAGAACGACTACATCTCCGGGCCCCTCTCCAATTGAGTGGACCGATCCAATTATTCCTCCAGAAATTTGGTTACATTCGTTGGCAAAACCTCCCCTTGGTTTACAAGAAATCTTCAAATTGCACCTCTAAAGTGTGTGGAATCAAGCTTCCACAAGCACAAAATTACAATAATTTCTCCAAGGAAAACAATCTCTCACACTTGCACAATTCTTCCAAAATCACTTACCTTCACACCCCCATTCTACCCCTTTTTATAGTACATTTTTTGCCAAAATTGGTGTAAAACCAATTAACTACCCAATCTCCCTTACATAGAGAAAATTCCAATAATATCCCCTTCTTATGATTCCCGGAAGGATAATATCCCCTCAAGATAATTTATTTTTCCATTTGAATGGTTACGAAGGGATTTATTCCCTATTAATTTGGGGATGTAGTTTGAATAGGCTCCTTAATTTAGGAATAATATTCCTAATATTTCCGAATAGAGGGGTATAAAATTTCCATGGTTTAAAAATTTATGAAATAGCCTTATTTTAAGGCATTTTATGGCAAAAATTAATTAAGTTTTAGAGAGAATGGGGGGTGGTGGACCCACCACACTCCCCTCCTCTTTATCTCCTCCTTTAAGCGGGGGATGTGTTCCCCATTAAGGTGGGTCGCCCCCCATACCATGGGTGGCGCCCCACTTAATGTGGGCCGCCCCTCATGGATGAGTGGGGCCCATCTTATTTTTTTAAAAAAATATATACTTTATTTTTTATTTAAAATATATATATATATATATATTTTAATTTGACTTTTAATTTTTGCCAAAATACTTTTTGCCACATGGAGGGATGAGGTATTTCCATATGTCAAGGGCTGATTGGCCATTGGGTTGACTGGGCACTGACGTCATCGGGTTGACCCAATCTTTGACCTTCCATAACTTCGCCATACGGACTCCGTTTTCCATGAAACAAACTTCACTAGAATCGTGATGATGAGCACTTCGCAATGGTGTTGAATTTGACTAGTTTTGATGACTTTGATTTTTTCCTTTTTTTGGCCTAGTTCTGAGAGTTGACCAAAGGTTTGACCATATATATCTTGAGCTCTAGGACTCTGATTGACTCCATTCAAATTGTGTTGGAATCAGAATCCCGAGCACTTTCTAATGATACCAAAAATGGAGAAAATGGAGAATTTCAAAATTTGACGAAAATCCTCTAGATCAGAAGAAGACAGTGCAACCTTCTCTTTGGGAGCAATAACATAATGACTGGATTCATCCCCCATCCACCATGAGGGCTGATTTAGGATAGCTTTTCCTCATACCAAAACATGCTTCTTGTTGCATTGGGTGGTTGTGTGCGTAGTAGAATAACAGTTCTTGCATCTAAAAGGAATCTTCTCATAATCTATTAGTTGATGCCAATGTATATTCCCCACCTTCAAATAGATTTCTACTAGAAGGCTTTTGGATAAATCAAATTCAACACATAAGCGAGCCCAAGTTGAATTTTCATAATTGATGGTTTCTTTTGAAATGTTGTGATATTTTCCAATTCCATTGGTGATTGCCACCAAATACTCAATCTCCCAAAATTGCAAAGGGAGGTAAGGCAATCTTGCCCAGAGGAATGCTAAAGAAAAAGACTCATTATGAGGATCAAAAGAGGGAAACCATGGCTTAATGCATAAAAATTATCCTTGAAGAAACCAAAGACCGGTGTTGAGAATCAGAGCCTTATCTTCCAATGATTTGAATTCCAGGATGGAAAACCCTTTAGCACAAGGGTAGATGTTGATCTCTACCTCCATACATTATTCCTAGTTTTCACTTATCCAAGAATGGAGGTTGCGTAGTTTTGGCTAAAATTTCATAAATCTGCATATAAGGGTGTGTTCCTTTAAGTAATCTTCTCTATTGGAGGCAATAGAATCTGGGCAGATTTCTGGAATCAAACCTGAGTGGTAGATGGAAAGAGGGAGATTGTGGGAGGTACTATAATGAGAAAAAGAGGACACCGAAGGATAGGAAAATGACTTAACACTAGTGTCCAAACACCCATCAGATGGGTTAGAGGCCTAACCCAATGCAACCTTATAGTTGGTTCATGGATCCTTGTATACAATTTTACCCATTTTTCCAAGAAAACGAGACCCTGAGTTCCACGTTGCTTCTTGATATAATGATAAAGCCTTGGAAAAGACACCATCTTGGCACACCGTTATAAGGTAACTATTCTATGTCATAGAGGGAATAAAATATGAAGTAGAAACCCCAATTCCATTCATAGAGTATGTTGTTGCAAATAACTGAGCAGAGTGTGCCATCGGTTTTTTTAGAATCTCTATGTTATATAATATCCATTATTATTGCCACTTGTTAGATGTATATTTATTAATCATGTTTATAAATCTATGTATTTTTTTTATATTATTAAAGGAGGTTCCAACACCTACTTGTGTTATTTATTTCAATGGTATTTTAGTGGATTATTTTTCACAAAAAAGATTTAGTTTCAACCCTATTTTTATGATCAAGGAAAAAAAAATATTGCAATAATTGAGCAAATTTTTATAAGATAAGGATACACAATTGTAGAAGGAATTGGAATCATTTTGTGGACTAATTTTTGGCTCTAATTTATAATGAAATTACAAATATTACCATGTTTAGATTTGTAACTTGTAGAAATTGTATTTAACTATAATAAAATATAAAAAAGTCAGTATAAAATAGAAATTGTGCTAAGATTTTATAGATTAGGATTAGATCCATACAAACTTCCAATACATGTGTAAGAGGGTTTTTTTTAATATTAGAGTATATGTAAAAAATTGAAAGTGCAATTCAACTATACTTTCTTAGTTAGCATAAAATGAGTATATTTCCTTTCTCACCCTTTTTGATGTGGAGGATTCCAATTAAAAGGAAAAACATTGATTTTGGCACATGCAATTTTATAAATTTGTAACTTTAATGTTGATTCTCACTGGTACTATGACCCATGTGAGGTGATTAAATAATGGTATTTTCCAATAAGAACTCTACAGTTAAAAGTAAATATGAAAGTAAAACTTCGCTAGAAAGATTGAAAAAAGTAATATTGAGATGGGGTCAAAAAAATAATGGTCAAAATTAGCATTGAGAGAACCAATTATGGGATTGCATCCATAAATAAAATTATCAAGATAGAGAAAACTATTGGCAGTGGTTGTCATTGATCTCAACACTTATTGTTTTTTGTCATTGATTTCAACACTAATTGTTTGTGGTTGTCATTGATGCCAACATTTGAGAAGATTATTTGGGAGATTGTTGGCAGTGGTTTTCAACACTTGAGGAGATTGTTGAATATTATTTGGAAATTTTTTGCATATGGTTGCCATTTCTGCTTGGAATCAGTTGTCATTGTTATATGGTGGTGTTATTTTAGTTCATGGTTGGATGTTATGCCTAGTTCTATGTCAAGTAAATTTGTATGGTGCATTGTTGTTGTCAGCATAGTTGATTTCATAATGATATATTAAAATGAAGATTATAAGCATTTCTAATGATGGAGAGATGTTGTTGATGGTATATAGTATGTTGTTCTCTGTCTCTTTTTGTTGTTGAAGAAGTATGTGTTGCTAAAAGAAAGTTTTGGCCTCCGCAAGTTGTTGAAAAGTATCTATTTTAGAAAGTTATTATGAATACTATCTAGGAGAATGCTCCACATCCCTCTATTGTTGAAGTTTTGGTCTTACAACTTGGGTCTCAAAGTTTGTGTTTTATGTATGTTTCACTCCTATCTTTTCAGGTCATCAGTGTTGTTGAGGAGGTTTCTATGAATTACAAAATGTTGGTAGTATCGTTGGTTGTCTAGATTGGTTCATAAAATGCTTTATATTTCTCCACATTGATGTCTCCTTTCCTATGGCTTGGTGAATGTGCTCTCAATGTCTATACAATGTCTTAGTTCCAATTTCATGTGTTGAAGTTATCTGTAAGTTTATTTGTTAATGTCATATATCAAATTTAGGCATTATGTGTTTCTAGAATAAAGTATTGTGTTCATGTTTGGGGTTTTTAGTGGCATGACAATATGAAAGAAGTGTTTAGAAGTGTTTTTGGATGTTCATGGAACATCCCTATGTGATCCACACATTAGTTATTGATCTCTTTTAGTGTTGCATTGTGTTTGAGCTAGATTTTTGGGTTATTTGTGGATATCTAACCGACAAGGCTTGTTTTCTTGCTTATGACGTGTGCTTGGAGGTTTATGCAAACATTTTAGAATGTGTTAAGTTATATTTGGGACTTGAACTATCTTGGTTAGAACCACTTTGAGAAAATTCAATAGGAAGTAAGTTTTTGGGCCGACTAGTTATGTGCTTCACGTTTCATCTATATATTTCCCTAATGTCGACTTAGGTTGATGTGCGCCAATGTATGAATTGTTTTGGATCATATTGGAAGTTGTATTAAATTTTCTTTTAGTCCTCTTTATCTTCTGGAGAGTCCTACATTATGTTCTTATGGACGACTTGTTGAAATCACTATTTGTAATAGTTTTGGCCGACCTAATTGATGTTTTGAGGTCTTATAGTAGATATAAATGCAAGAACATTTCAGATGCAAGATGTGTGTGTACAAGGTTGAACAAGAAAAGGAAGTGTATGTGTGAAATCTATTAAATATCCATTAGAGATAGTGCTAAAGAGTGTGGAAGAAATATCAAATGTGGTTTAATGTCTTAGTCAACAGAGTGAATTGTTGAAAAATATTGTAATTTCCTATAAACTTGTGTATCTTTCTCTGAGATAGTGAATCTCATCAAGTCCTTTATATCTTTCCCCTAGAGTTGTGTGTGCTTCAATTTTGCAAGTCAATTGTACCTTGTTCTAAGGTTGTGCACCTTATTTTGCAAGTCTCTGGCAGTGAGCCTAATTGTAATTTTGTAGTGAGCATCTATATTATGAGTTAACTCTCACTGTGGTTTTTCCCTCATTGGGTTTTCCACGTAAATCTTAGTGTCCACTTTTTTTCATTGTATTATCTTTCTTTGCTATTGATATGTGTAAGTATTACTAATTTGATAAATGATTGTTGATCTAATCAAGGGTTAAATTTTTATATCTTTCTTTGTTGTGAGTTGTTGACCTAATTAAGGATTCAAATTGCTATGCCTTTCTTTACTACTAGTCTGGTTGAGGGTTTCTGGTCTGGAAAAGAAGTTTGAGGCTGTCTTTGCCTAAAGGGTTTAAGTTTTTTTAAATACTAATTCACCCACCCTCTCAATCTCCAAGTGTGTTCAACATTTTTTATTAGAGCCAAGTTCCTCTAAAGAAGCTTAACAACTTGAGGAAAAGATTCAGGATGGCACATGATGGTTCATACAAGGGTCCTAGGTTTGATGGGACTAATTAGGCTTTCTAGAAATTGAGAATGGAAGGCCACCTAAACTCTCTAGGGTTTGGTATTTGGTAATCAGGAAAGGATAGTTATGTTGCTCCTACTACTCCTCCAACTGATCTAGTTGAGGTCAGGTTATATGAGTGTAATGCCAAGGATAAGAATGCTCTCTTGAAGGTGATGAATTACAATTCTGCTAAGGATGTCTAGGGAAAGCTTAGCAACATTTATGAAGGAGATACTAAAGTAAAGCAAGCCAAGATTTAGATCTTTAAGAGTAGATTTGAGACTTTGAAGATGACAGAGGATGAAGATATTGCAAGTTATATGCTCTGGGTACATGAAGTTTTTTTTGGCATCACTAGTATTGGTGGAGAAGTTAAAGAAAGTGATATTGTGAAGAAGGTTCTAAGATCTCTTCCTAAATCCTACAGCCATAAAGCACCCACTATTGAAGAATCCAAGGATTCAGATTAGTACTCTGTAGAATAAATGTTTGGTGCTCTCAATGCCTTTGAAATGAGAGAATTTGATAGATATTCCAAAAAGGAAAATTGATTTCAAAGCCCAAAAAAATATTGAAGATGAAGTTGTTGATCAAAATGATGAATTTGATGAGGTTGAAGCAAAATTTGTAAGGAGATTGAAGAGAGACACTGAAAAATAAAAAGGTAAGTTACCTTTCAAGTGTTTCAAGTGTGAAAGAATTGGTCATTTTGTATCTAAATGTCCTTATAAATATTTAGATGATAGTAACAAAAGAGATAAGGTTAAAAGAGGTATTTATTCTAAGGAGAGAAATTGTTCCTTAGAAGATGAGGAGAATGATTCAAATGATGAAACACCTTTTATGGATTTTACTGTTGGTAACAAAAGGTGTGGTGCTACAAAATGTAAGGGATCTGGCTCTTTGGGTAATGAAGATATGTTTTCCTCTGAACCGGATCTAGAATCAATGGAACCTAAAGGTTGGGACTTCAATTCAAATGATTGAGAAATAGTTTTTGAAGGAAAACTATGGTCTTCTTTGGAAGACCTAAATGAAGAAAGGGCACTAAATCAAAAATATGAGAATTTTCTTAAAAAATAAAAGGAAGAAACTAAAAAACTGAAAGTTCAAATAGAAAGTGGTAAAGAATGTGAAATCAAACAAAATGTGGTAGAAAGTGTGATTCCTGATAAGTACAACAACAAAGCTATTGAATGCTTAAAACTCGAGGAGGAGATTGTCACTTTGGGAAATGAACTAGAAAGAGAAAAAGATCAAATTGATAAAGGATAAAAGTCTAGTCTTGATAGCTCCAAATCAAATGGAAAGCATGAGACTAAGGAGGAGAAAGCTTGCATTGAAGATTCTAAGAAGAATGGCTCCAGAGATGTAAAGACAAATCAAGATGGAAAAAAATAAGGTGGACATAATTCTCTCAAAAGCAAAAAGGATTTAGAAGTCCTCTTGCAAGACAACATGCTCCTACCAGGTTCAATCAATCTTTTCAAGGTTATTGTTTTTCTTGCAATAAATTTGGGCATAAATTTGTTGATTGTAGATCTAGACAAGGAAGGAATGATAGCATGAGTAGAAGATCATTTGTTCTTGACAGAAACAATACTATTTCATTTCATGTATATTACTATACTTGCAAAAAATTTGGTCATAAAGCTATTGAGTGTAGATCTAAGGTAAAGAGGAACAACTGTGTTCCAAAGCACAACATTATGTGCTAAAAATGCAATAAGATGGGACATAAAGAAATTTTTTGTAGAAGTGGAATTGTGAAGCCACCAGTTTAGAAAAAGGATGGAATCTCTAATCAGCAAAGGAAGGGTAATGAAAAGACCTAAAAGGAAGAACTAAGTCAAGAGAATGAGGTGAGGATGATTCTACACTTGTGCATTTTGCACAAGATCCTAAGATAAACTGAGATAGAATATTATCTCAAGGGGAGATTTAATTTACAAAGCTTTTACCCCCTAAAAAGGACAAGGTGTTGAATTTTTCATCATGAAGGTTTGGATCAAATTCTTTGGTAAGAGGAAAAATGGATCTTTTGATGAAGGATCCAATGCAAGTGGATGGTGTGTTGTGGTTGGCATACATGTTCTGATTGATATTATTTTAATTTGTTGTGTCCCACAAGAAGATAAGTTTTAGAAGTTTTCCAAGGCATTCATAGTACATACTCTAAGGTAGATTCATTGTATTTTGGTTTGCACCTCTCAACATAAAAAAAAATTGTACTCTAAGGTAGATTCATCGTATTTTGGTATGTACCTCTCCAAAAAAAAAATTGTCTTGTAGTTTAGAAGATAAGTTGGTCAAGATGTGAAGGTGTTATATCCAAGTTGTCAAGTCCTTAAACCTTCTAAAGTAACATCTGAAAGTAAAAAAGTGTCTATTTGTGCTCTAGTAGAGTAAAGTGATGATGAAGGCTTGTTGAAATGATCCACATTCCTCAGGTAAGAATTTTTTATCCATAAAACCTTTTGGACATGTTTAGGAATGTTTAATACATGCTACTTTGCAATATCAAGTGTTTTGATGGTTCACTAGCCATGTCTTCAAATGAGAGTGTGCTACAAAACATATGTTTGGGAACTTGCACCTTTTGGTGTATGTACAGATCAGTTATATATCTTTATGTGGGCATTCTACATGTCTCAAAGTATATTAGGTGTATTATACATGCATCATGTTTAGTTGACATATTTTAAGCCCATCCTAAGAAATATCCTGAGAAAGAAGTGAAAAGAATATTTAGATACTTGAAAGGAACTTTGGATTATAGTCTATGGTATAAGAAGGATAAAAAATTCTCTTTGAGTGCTTATACTAATGTTGATTGGGCAGGATGTGTGGATGATCATAGAAGTACAAGTGGAAGTGCATTCTTTTTGGGAGATAGATTGGTCTCTTGGTTTAGTAAAAAGCAAGACTCAATATCCTTATCCACAGCAGAAGTTGAATATATTGCAGTAACATCTTTTTGCACCTAGGTGCTTTAGATGAAGCGGACCCTGAAAGATGTGAAGGTGGTATATGATGAACCCATTTTAATATTGTGTGATAACACTAGTGCAATTAATATTTCCAAGAATCTAGTAATGCATTCAAGAACCAAACACATTCTATCTGGTATCACTTTCTGAGAGAGAAGGTTGCAGAGCATGAAGTCAGATTGGAGTATGTGCATACCATGGGTCAGATTATTAAAAAATTCACCAAGGCACTTTCAAAGGATACTTTTGAGTATCTTTGGCAGAAATTAGGGGTTATTGCCCCTCCCTGTTCTAACTAGATTCATGGATAGTGCATCTATCCAGGGGAGAAATTTGTGTATATCCTTTCTCCTAGATTGATGTGTGCTACCTCTCAAGGGGAGTTGGTATTAAGGGGGAGTTTGGTGCAAATGTACAGGTATTGTGCATGTATAAGAAAAAAATTTGGCCAAAAGGGGAAGAATGTGATACTGCTTCAATTGAAGATCTTTGGCTCTTTGTCCTTATAAAGTCAAAGAACGTGTTGTTGCCTTCTATATGTAGGTGTGTTTCCCTTTACCCTTGATGTCAAAGGGGAGAGTGAGTAGATCTATTTCCATCAATGCCAAAGGGGGAGATTGTTGGTAGCAGTTGTCATTGATGTTAACACTGATTGTTTGTGGTTGTCATTGATGTCAACATTTGAGAAGATTGTTTGGGAAATTGTTGGCAGTGGTTTTCAACACTTGAGGAGATTGTTGCATATGCTTTGGAAGTTTTTTATGGTTCCATTGTTGCTTGGAATCGGTTGTCAATGTTATATGGTGGTGTTGGTGTAGTTCATGGTTGGATGTCATGCATGTTTCTATCTCGAGAAAATTTGTATAGTGCATTGTTATTGTCAACAGATTTGATTTCATAATGATATATTAAGATGAGTTTTAGAAGTATTAATATGAGGATTAGAATCATTGCTAATGATGGAGAGATGTTGATGGTCTACAATATGTTTTTCTCTCTTCTGTTGTTGCTGAAGATTTGTGTGTTGCTAAAAGAAAGTTCTAGCCTCCACAAGCTGTTGAAAAGTCTTTGTCTCAAAAACTTGTTGTGAAGACTATCTGGGAGAATGCTTTTCATTCCTCCACTATTGAATTTTTGGTGTTCCAATGTGGGTTTCAATTTTTTTGTTTTGTGGATGTTGCACTCATATCTTTTCAGGTCACTAGTATTGTTGAGGAGGTTTCTATGAATTACAAAAGGTTGGAAATGTTGTTGGTTATCTGGATTGGTCTAAAAAATGCTCCGCGTTTCTCTGCATCGATGTCTCCTCTCCTACGGCTTGGTGAATGTGCTCTCAATGTCTGTGTAGTGTCCCAATTCCAATTTCATGTGTTGAAGTTGTCTGTAAGTTGACTTGTTAATGTCATATCTCAAAATTGAACATTTTGTGTTTCTAGAATAAAGTATTATGTTCTTGTTTGGTCTATGGTGGTTGTTGGTGGCATGATGGTATGAAAGAAGTGTTTGGAAGTGTTTTTGGATGTTCATGGAACATCCCCATATGATTTGTGCATCAGTTGTTGATCTCTTTTGGTGTGTAATGGCATGATTTACACCCCTTGAAAATTCCATATTTACATACCTCCTACCTTAGAAAATCAAGTTCGATAATGCAATTCCATGTCCTCACTTACCATCCACTTGGCAGTTATTTCTTGTGTCGATAGAGGATATTCTATTAGGGACACTAGCTTGACGTGATGACGTTTGTGTGGCACGCTATCGTCTTGACATGATTCCCGCCTCTAGAATCTATAGAGGCGTTACAACTCTCCATTGGCAACGAAGAGTAATGTCTCTACTCCCTTGATGGACCTCAAATGGCTTCTTTGCCTCCAATTTCATCTTCAAATGACTATCTCCTTCATTCATTATACCTCTCTTGAACTCTCTTAATCTCATTCATTCTTGAGCTACTATCTACACACTTCATTCTCAAGAATTCTCACCTTCATTGAAAATACAAGTTGGTGTTTTGTGGACTCAATCTCCTTGTTGTTGTGGTAATGTCAACATTTCCAAGCTTGCGAGCTCACTCCTCCCATTTTCCTTGAGTGCACATGGTTGAAGGTGATATTATTCCATATTCTATTCACTTAGCATCATCCTATTATTTTTCCAGCATATTGTTGTTTAGCATAGTGCTTAGTACTTTTGAATCAATATATTTCTATTTTGCATTTCTCCTATCGTGGCTATATTGGTTGTCTGTGGAGGTGAAAACACCAAAGCGGGGGATTGACTATGATATTCCTTTATACACAACCCCAATATTTTTCCATCTTGTGTGTGTAGGTTGCTTGTTGTGTGAAGACCTTGAAAATATCAAATCATGGGTAGGAAGGTGTGCTTTCTTCACCCTCTTTTGTCAATTCATAGATTAGATCAAGTTAAAGTATTCTTCTTGCTATTCAGTTATTTAGTTATTTTATGCTTTTTGTTATTGCATTAAATCACATCTGTTAGGTTGTTAGTAGGTTTCCTTAGCTTTCAAACTGCACTTTACACTCTCTTTTTTGTAGGGATTCCAACACCCCACTAAGGTTTTAGCATGTTGCGGTGTCATCTGTGTCCTGCATTGTAGTCCTCTGGTAGGGAGTTGCCTAAGTCACAATCTAAACTCTAGAAACATGCTCACTTGACTTCCTGAGACTCTCAAGTTGGCAGAAGGAAAGAGGCAAATTATTTTTCCTTCCTTTTCACCCCTTTAAACATCAAACACATCTTAAAAATTTCCTAAGCTTGAGGTAGATGGGCAGCCTATTGTTCTAGACCCTCCCGTGACCTAGGGTCCTGAGCAGTCAGTGCCACTCCTCTACATTTTGGTGAACCCGATGTGAACTATTTTAGTTCTATTTCATAGTGTTGATTGAATCTTCTCTCATGTTCTAGGTGTGTTGTAGGTGTGTGCATTGCAGGGCGCCTAGCCTTGCAACCCAACCTACAACCCCTAGTGGCGTTGTTAGAAGAATCCCTAAATTTTGTGAAGTGAAATCTAGAATAGGTCACTATCTAATTGTTAAACCTTTGGGGGCTTCTAAGAAAGTCCTTTTTGGTGTATGTAGAAGATGGCTTCTTTCATGCATCTTCACATCCCATTTGTGCAGCCTATGAATGAGTCTCTTTCTATAACCTTTACATCGTAGGACATGCTAATGAATGCTAACAAAGAACCCTCTCCCCTATAATTTTTTTCTCATATCAATAGGAATACCATGGCTAGTGTTCTTGTTGAACCCATGTGTCGAGTTAATGTTATTATAGAGGAGATCATGCTAATAAAATTTCTACACAATGATGGGTATGATGAATCTAAGAGCATGATATGTATGCATGATGGGATTTTTGTCTCTCCCATCAGTTCTATCGCCCTTTTATTCCTATTTGGGCCCAGGACTATGAATTCCCTATTCAATGTTATCCTAGAGTCTAACTTGTTTAGAGTGAAGCTAGGCATTCCTTGGCTGGTTTCTACGAACACGGTCCCTTCAGTGATCCATAAATGTTTGAAATTCTCTCATGAGGGCTTCGTGCATGTTGTGCATGACATTGGATACAAACCCATGGTGTCACATGGGGCTTATTCATTAGATCACTTCTGGCCTACCCCTATTAGTCTGCTTCCTCCAAGGATGGACCTATTGTATCACACTTATGTAAAATACAAGAATTGGGGCATAGCGCCAAAAGTGACCTATCCTCCTTCCCCCTATGCTATTTTGGTAAAGGCTTGCATGATAGCACAACATCAGGCTGCCTCTTCCTCTCGAAAGGAGAAGGAGAAGTTCAATCAGGATCCTTCTTCTTCCTCCACAATTCCACCTGCTCTTTCCTCCCATCCTATTGCAACACTCTCGACTTCTACCCCTATGCGTCTCTTGGAGAGTCAAATGGTACTCGCTTGGAAAAAGGCCAAGTGTAGGGTGTTTGATCTTCCTATCTTACCCATGGTGCCTCAGCCCATCCTGTATGGTAAAGGGAAGGGTCCCTATGGAGTAGCTTTTGTGTCTTGGCCTCCTACTACTCCTACCCAAGGTAGTGAATGGGAAGATGCCCACCGTTGAGGTGTTTGAGTTTGCTTCTCCATTGGTTGTTGTTTCCATTCCTATATCTCTTCCTCCTATTTCTATCCAGGAGCCACTCCCTCCAGCGAAAATGGTTGTGATGGAAACTCTAATGAAAAAACAAGAGCCTCTTGCTCCTTCTCAAATTGTAGCTTCCAGCTCTCAAAGTTGAAGAAATTTCCTTGTGCATGAGCATAAGCATCGAAGGAAGGCTTTGGTCATCGATCAAGATGCTCTGCAGAAGATAGAAGGGGTGACAATAGCTTCTGCTTTGGTGTCTCTTGATGTGTCCTCCCCTTCTACCTCTTCTGCTTTAGTTCCCATTGCCTCAATCTTGCTTTTGACCCCCCTTAGAAAATCAAGTTTGATAATGAAAATTTACGTTCTTCATTCGCTTCCCATCCACTTGGAAGTTTTTTTTGTCAGTGGAGGATATTCTATTAGGGATTCTAGCGCGGTGAATGGATTTTTGCACAATGCGTTGTCGTCTTGACAAGATTCTTGCATTTGGAATTTGCAGAGGCGTTACAACTCTCCATTTACAATGAAGAGTAATGTCTCTACTCCCTTGATTGACCTCGAATGACTCCTTTGCCTCCAATTTCATCTTCAAATGACTATCTTCTTCATTCATTTTGGCTCTCTTGAACTCTCGTGATCTCATTCATTCTTGAGCTACTATCTACACACTTCATTCTAAAGCATTATTACCTCCATTGAAGTTGTAAGTTGGTGTTTTGTGGACTCAATCTCCTCGTTGCAACATCATCAATATTTGCAAGCTCACTCCTCCTATTTTCCTTGAGTGCACATGGTTGAAGGTGATATTATTCCATCTTCCATTCACTTAGCATTATCGTATTGTTTTCATAGCATATTGTTGTTTGCATAGTTCTTAGTAATTTCACTTCAATATCTTTTTATATCGCATTTCTCCTATCATGGCTATATTGGATGTCCATGGAGGTGGAAACACCAAAGCAAGAGACTAACTACGGCCATCCTCTATACATAGCCCCAACATTTTTTTTCTTGTGTGTGTAGTTTGCTTGTTGTGTGAAGACCTCAAATATATCAACTTGTGGGTAGGGAGGTGCACTTTCTTCACCCTCTTTTGTCAATTCATAGATTAGATTAAGTTAAAGTATTCTTCTTGCTATTCAGTTATTTAGTTACTTTTGCTTCTTCTTTTTATTGCATTAAATCACATATGTTAGGTTGTTAGTAGGTTTCCTTAGATTTTAGACCACTTTCTACACTTTTTGTCCATACGGATGCTAGCACCCCACTGAGACGCCAGCGCATCGTGTTGTCGCCTGTGTCCCATGCTGTAGTCCTTTGGCAGTGAGTTGCCTATGTCACAGTCTAAACTCTGGAAATGTGCTCACTTGACTTCCTGAGATTCTTGGATTGGTAGAAGAAAAGAGGCGAATCAATTTTCCTTCCTTTTCACCCCTTTAAACATCAAATATATCTCAAACAATTCCTTAGCTTAAGATAGATTAGGCACCCTACTGTTCTAGACCCTCCCGTGACCTAGGGTTCTGAGCATTTTACTATGATTATAGTGTATTCTATAGTATTTTTAAGTGTTCTCTTACTGTGATGCTACTGTATTCTTGAGTTTTCTATTACTGAGATTATGTTGTATGCATCTATGTTTATGTGTGTTTGTGGAAAGTTACCTTCCTGAATGGGTACTGAATGTGGGTATTAGGGAGCATAGATTTTTCTTTTCCAGATCTACTATTATATTGTTGTATACAACATTATGCTTGGCCAAGCTTCTTTAGACCATTGAAATCAATGGGTTTATTATATATTCTTTCTCTTATATCCTAGTATCGATCATAGCATGTCCTAGAGTAATTAGAAATGCATGTAGATATACTAGGCATGCACCAGATTCCATCTTGTAATTCGATTTCTTTTTTCTAAGAATCTCATGCAGGGTCAGTGGTTCTTCATGTCAGGAAGAACTCTCCGAGGAAGCGTAAGCTTCATGGTTGGGTGGAAAAAGCACCTGGACCATGTTCTTATCGTTCTTATCTGCTGACTTGCAAGTGACTAAGTGAGAGTCGAAGGCAGTCTGAAGCTTATTATTTGTATCTCCACATTATCATTTGACTTGTTATTAAAATATGTACTTCCAATTTGTAAACCTTTTGTGGAGGATTCAACTGTATTTGTACATTATTTTTACTTTCATTGTATTGTAATGACTTATTGGCAATGAACCACCTAAGTCAACCTTTGTAGCTCTTTGTTCTATATATTTTCCCTATGTAAGAATGTAATTTCAAGTGATGAAATGTCTTGTAATGAGGTATTTCTCTTGAATTATTGTAAATGAATTTACTTTTTTTCCAAATTATGGTTTATTTACTATTATTTAAGATCCGTACCTTACAACAAATATTATAATTTCCTACAAAAAAATTGTATCCTACTTTGAGATAGTGAATCTCATCAAGTCCTTTGTATCTTGCCCCTGGATAGTTATGCAAGTCAATTTTATCTTTCCATAAGGTTGTGCACCTTAGTCTGCAAGTCCCTTGTAGTGAGCCTAATTGTAATTTTGCAATGAGCATCTATATTGTGAGTTAACTCTCATCATAGTTTTTCCCTCATTGGGGTTTTCATGTACATCCTGGTGTCCACTTGTTTTCATTGTCTTATCTTTCTTTGCTACTGATATGTTTAAGTATTGCTAATTTGATAAAGGACTACTGATCTAATTAAGGGTTAAATTGCTATATCTTTCTTTGTTGTGAATTGCTGACCTAGTTAAGCATTCAAATCACTATACCTTTCTTTGTTGTTGGTCTGGTTGAGGGTTTTTGGTCTGGCAAAGAAGTTTGAGGTTCCCTTTTCCTAAAGGGTTCAAGTTTTTGTAAAGACTGATTCACCCCCCCTCTCATTCTCTGGTGTGTTCAACAAAACCAATTAGGAGATACAATAATTTTTATATGAAAACTACTATTAAATATTCTTATAAAAACATGCCACATACTCTAAATAAAAAATTTATATGCTCATCAAACACAATAAAAAATATATACTTTTTGGCCTATAAGTAATGTTATAGATGACCCAATATGTTCTTCAAAATTTTAGAATACTTGAAAATATAAAAGAGTGGTAAATTATAGAAAATAGAGCATCCTTCTAAGATAATAAATTCCTAACCTGACAGTGAGAATTAAGAGATACACTTGGGTCTACCATGAGATTATAGTGGAGGTTATTTATACAAACTTGGTAAGAATGAGACCAAAAGTAAACATATACTAAAGAGTAGTTATAAAAAAAATGGGTTATCAATGTGTTGGTTTGGACCCACAAGACAAGGTGGCTAGAAATTATGAGAGATAGAGTCTATCAAAGCTATAAATATCTGAGGTATTAGAGATGATAATCAAGATCAAAGGAATATAAGTATGGGTACTAAAAATCACTTTGTTCAAACTTCAGATCCTTAGTGTCAGTTACAATCACAACTAATACCATAAGAGTCTTCAAAACTTCAAGATTCAATTAGTAAAAGAGATGGTGGAGAATCTAGTGATACTATTGGTGGTGTTATAGGTAGTGGTGGTGCTCACCAAGTGCTAAAGTAAACTAATATTCATAATATAGAGCATCTCCTCAAATAAGTCTATGAGAAGAGATAGGAATATAACAACTAAAGTTCCAACTATCTCCACATCAATGGAATTGATGCAGGAGCATCTAGGGGTACCAAGCAATCTTGTACAACAAAAAATATTTTAAAATTTTATGCTTGTGTTTTGTTTTGATTTTTGGTTGCAAGCATAAATTATTGAAATTCTCAACTCCTCCAGCATAGTAGAATTTGGTGATGGATTGTGGAAAAATAAATTAATTAATTGATTCACTTTTTTAGTGTTTTAAAATGTTTGAGAAGTGTTAATTTTTCAAAAAAGTTAAACTTCCATGCCCAAGCTTGTGAGTGGGCATTTACTGTAAAATTGTAACTCCATTCAGAAATTAAAATTTATATTTTATTAAAGGATTGTAATGATGGGTATTGATGGAATGGAGAAAGTGGGTGTAAGGCAGGAATAATTTTTTTAAATTTCATTGAATTCTCAAACCAAAAAGAGAAAACCCACATCCAAGAAGGAACAAGGGAGCATTTTGGAAGTTTTATTGGAGGGTAGAGAAAGATGGTCTGGGGTTAGATCTATGAGACCTATTATAAGTAAAACATCCATAACTTTTTCATTTCTAAACGAAATCAAGAATTTTAAAATATTTTGGAAAGCTAGGAAGGAGACAAACAAAACCCAAAAACAGTTTTAAAAGATTCGTAAGAATGAGGGATAAGTGATGGACATAAAGTGATAAGTTTTCTTGTTGCATTACAAAAAAGAAGCTTTGTCAAGAAAAAATGAGAAGAATGTGTGAAAAATGGTGATTGCAAGTGAGGAGGAAGGATTTGATGTCATTTGAGGAGTGTTGCAGATTTTTGTATGTTGAAATCTCATATTGAAAGGAAGCCCACAAGCTTCATGTTCATGTAGTCATTTTCAATTGTAATAACTTATTGTATGTTGTTGATTTTGCTTTCATATATGAATAAAAAAGCATGGTGTTTCCTTCTTGCATAGTGTTGTGGTAGTTTTTTGATTTTAGATTTGAAGGGAGAGTTTTCTCCACTTCATCAATGGTATTAGAGCGGGAGTTCTTGAGTGTGTAGGTAGAAGCGCCGATGTGAGGCAGTTTGCACGAGGACCTGAGGGTGGAGAGTGTGTGGAAACCGACAATAAGACATTTCTAGAGGGTTTGTGGAATTGAGGTTCCCATGGTTGTAAACATATCACCAAAAGAGGCAGTTTACAATAATATTACTGAATATTGAAAGAGGGTTTTGTAAACAAATCACTGAACGAGGCAGTTTACATAAGTATAACTTGAGGATTTGAAGATTTGTTTTGAGGTTTTGTGAGGCCTTGAAAATGGAAAAGAGAAAAAAGAAAGGCAAGAAGTTTTTCATAGTTGTGTATGTAGGTGAACAAGAAGGAGAAAATATTGCAAAAGTATGCTTTAACGATAGCGTGAAGGAAGATGGTGAGATTGTAGTGGAGGATGAGAAGAAAAAAGAAAGTGAAGCAATCCAAAAGGAAATTGATGTTGTAGAGGTATGCTTAGGTGAGAGCATGGAAGAAAATGAGAAAAGTGAAGAAGAGAAATTTGTTGCAGCATTTGTTGAAAATGGAGGAGTTCCAAAAGTGAACATTGAGGAGATTGTTGTGAGTAAAGTTGCAGAAGTTGAGGATGTTGCAGTTAAAACAAAGTATGCAGTGATGTATGAGGATCCAATGTTTGATGAGGAACCTGATGAAGACCAAGAGTTTATTGAGGGAGAGATCACAAAGATAGAGAAGTTGTTAGTGCAACAACATAGACAGTAGCATTCAATAGTGAGGAAGAAGATGTTGTGACAAAATAATTCATCGAGGTAAAATCTGATTTTTATGAGTTTTATAATGTTGAATTTGTAAAGGATTTTCATTGTGACATGAGAAAATATTCAGAGAAGAAAAAGGATTGTGAAGATGCAGAGTGGTATACAAATGTATACTAGTAGGTAGAGGCTATAGAGGAAGTTGTAGGAGGAACTTGGTGGAGGTGGTTGATTTGTGATGGGTCAAAACCCACAAAAGAGGAGAGGAGTAGAGAGATTATTTGGAGGATGGTACATGGTGGATACAATTCCATGAGAGGAGAGAAGAATGGAGTGCAGAGTTTCCAAAGGAGGAGATTGCTTGTTATAACTAACTGTTGGAAGAAGAGAAGGAAGAACAAATTAGAGTTACCAATTTTAGTGATGGATTTTGTTGCAGATTGCTTGCAATTTGAAAGGGTGGTACTACCACTCAACTCCATTTTGTGAATCTAGATTCACAAAATTTTCCTACCCTGGGTATCTCATGCAGGAGCATCTAGGGGTACAAAGCAATCTTGCACAACCAAAAATATTTTAAATTTATTTGCTTGTGTTTTGTTTTGATTTTTGGTTGCATGCACAAATTATTGAAATTCTCAACTCCTCCTACATAGCAGAATTTGGTGATGGATTGTGGAAAAATTAATTAATTAATTGATTCACTTTTTATTATTTTAAAATATTTGAGAAGTGATAATTTTTCAAAAAAGAAAAACTTCCATGCCACTAGTACAAAAACAACAATATATGACTAAATAAACTACTAAAAATTGCATATAAATGACTAATTTTGGTCACGTGACCATTAGTAGTTTATTGCCAGTCATTTATAACGCGACCAAATTTATGACTAAACTATTTTAGTCATTTATCTAGTTATTGATTTGGTCATTTATTTAGTCATTGATTTAGTTGTTAATTTAGTTATTGATCGTTGGTAATTGGTCATTTATTTAGTCATGGTAGTGATTTATTTAGTCATATATTTAGTCATTAATTTATTCATATATTTAGTCATTTAGTCATTGATTATTGTTAACTGGTCAATTATTTAGTCATGGTAGTCATTTATTTAGTCACGGTAGTCATTATAGTCATTTATTTAGTTATGGTCTAGTCATGTTAATCATTTATTTAGTCATTTATGAACTAATGCTTTCAGATGTGTATGCAAACTCTTCTATTATAATAACTAGTCTATGAAATTGCAAACCAAGAGAAAATTTTGTTGTGATTGAATAATATAAAACTTTAAAGCTCTTATGTTATTAAAACTTCAACAAATTTGAGATTGAAACCATTGGAAAATAATTCTCTATATATTCAAACTGTATATAAAATATGTTACAAAGAACTCTATATATAGAGTTTTGAATACAAAATCTTTTGCAGTATGCAAACTACTGATTTATTATACTTTTAAAATTGAAAAAACACTAAAACTAAATGGTGTGAATGTATGTCTTTAGTGATGCCACTATTGCACATGAGATGGGCAGTAAATGCATCCAATAAGGCACTGGTTTTGCATTTTCTCCTTGCTTTGTACCTATCCACAATATAAATAAATAAACATATTACTAGGTAGCATAAACAACGAATATATTAAAAGTAGATACCCATAAGCATTAGAGTAAGTCTAATAAATAAAAATGCATAGAATTAATGATATTACAAAAGAAATACATTTGCAAAAGAATTAATATCAGAGTAATATCTTAAATATTACTAGCTTATCAGAGCAATATCTCCTTGCTATGTACTATCCATAAAAATATTACTGAATAACTATAAACAATGAATATCTTAAATGCAAACACCCATAAGCATTAGAGTAAGTCTAATAAATAAAAATGCATAGAATTAATGATATTGCAAAAGAAATGCATTTGCAAAAGAATAAATATCAAAGTAATATCTTAAATATATTACTAGATTATCAAAGTAAGTCTAATAAATAAAAAATGCATAGAATTAGTGATATTGCAAAAGAAATGTATTTGCAAAAGAAATAATCTCTACTTTTTCTATTTTGTATTCAATTATTGTATTATTCTTTAAATCAAATCACCACAATATCTTGAACACTTAAATTTCATTCTAAATTTAAATTAACTTCTAATTTCTAATTTAGATATAAAAGCAACCTTTCTTTTTTAGTTTTTCTTTTCTAATGAAAAAGAAAAACTAAAAAAGAAAGATTGCTTCAAAAAAGCTAAGCTAGTAATAAAATTATTTAAGAAAAACTAAAAAAATTATTAGAATGTCTCTTTATAACTAAAATTCTATTGTAATAAAATTATTTAAGAAAAACTAAAAACTTAAATTTCATTCTAAATTTAAATTAAATTCTAATTTCTAATTTAACAATTACTAATTTAGATATAAAAGCAACCTTTCTTTTTTAGTTTTTCTTTTCTAATGAAAAAGAAAAACTAAAAAAGAAAGATTGCTTCAAAAAAACTAAGCTAGTAATAAAATTATTTAAGAAAAACTAAAAAAAATATTAGAATGTCTCTTGATAACTAAAATTCTATTGTAATAAAATTATTTAAGAAAAACTAAAAACATAAATTTCATTCTAAATTTAAATTAAATTCTAATTTCTAATTTAACAATTACTAATTTAGATATAAAAGCAACCTTTCTTTTTTAATTTTTCTTTTCTAATGAAAAGAAAAACTAAAAAAAAAAGATTGCTTCAAAAAAACTAAGCTAGTAATAAAATTATTTAAGAAAAATTAAAACCTTCAAAAAAACTTAAATGTATATTATCAGCAGTGACTGCAACCATGAATGGAAGATACACTATGGAGCTGTGAATGTGCTCGAAATAAATTATTGAAAGCATTGTGAGAATAAAATGGGTTCAAGAATACAAGCCTAGATTATTTACAAAATCTACTTCAAGAACAAAATCTAAAAATGAATGAAAATAGGCCAGAGATTTCAGAAAATGCCAAAAGTTGTGATATTAAGTGGAAAAAAGTTGAAACAAAGCCCTCTATTAAAATCAAGATTTCTAATAAACATAATAATTCTCTCAGTTATGAAGGTGCTCTTTGGGAATTCAGACACACTTTGGCTGCTCTTGTCCAATCTATCATTCATCCCATTCACAATCAGACACTTTACTTGGATGAAAAGCATAAAAGAAAATTAAAGAAAGAATTTTAGGGCATGCCATTTATATAATTTTTGGAGTTTCCTTTGTGGAAACGTCAAGTATACAAAAGTTTGTTTTATTGAGTATTGGGTCTCTACCACACACCCATGAGGAAGAGAAAATGAACAGAAAGAAAAATACCCAGAATGCTATGAAGGTCACGGCCATTAGAACACAAAAAGCCCTCAAAATAATGAAAATAGTAAGTTGAGAGTGCAAAGTTTTACATTTTCTACAGAAAGAAAGTAACCCATCAAGATTTGTGTAGGGAGATACAAGGGTTTTTATCATATTGTCTCTACTGAGCTTGAATCGAGCCTATTCTCAAAGAAATTTAAGAGATAAGAATAATGAAACTTACATAAGATTGTTGTAAAGGAGACGCCCTCCAAAGTCTTCAGAAATGAGCCTCAAAGATACTCCAATGGCGGTCAAACAAAGAGGAGAGATATCAACAAATGGTAAGAAAAGGAAATACAACAAAAAATACTCAGTCGTGACCAAGTGAGCTCGATAAAATGCTTCAAAATGGAGAATACTTTTCAGTTTCAAAACCAAAGACTTACCTCTGCACGATTTTTTTTTCAGGAAAATCATCAGAAACAACATAATGAGTCACCATTCCACTCTCAAACCCTACCCAAGCATGGCGGTGTTGAGTTTTCTCCAAAAATACAAGTGAAAAATGAAATGAGATTAGGTCTCGGTTTCTTTTTTATTTAGGGTTTTTTCATTACCCTAGGTCGAATGGTTGATTTTTCACATTGTATTAAAGAAAATAGGTACCTTTTATGATTTTTATTAGAAAAATCAAATACCATCGCCCACTTTCCCACTTTTTTACTTGATTTCTTTACTTCATTTGATTTTGATTTCAAAATTAAATCTATCGCTTTTAAATATATTATAATATTACATTTATATTATAATATAAATATTATATTATATTATATTATAATATAACAATTATATTATATTATTATATAATATATTATATATATAATAGTGGGTGGTAGGGTGGGCTCCCTCCCCGCCCCTCATTTGGTCACTCGAAATCTAGGGTGGACATGAGGTGATGGTTGGGTCGGATACGGTGCTCGAGGATGTGGCATTGCCATGTCATTCCAAGTCTTCTCAAATAGTCGAAGGGAGGAGCTAGGATTATTTTAAAGTTTTTCGCTCTTGAAAATAGCGGAGACTTTGGTGCACGACAGGGGGAATGTATGGCACAGTACCCAAAGCGTCATTTGCGTGACACGTAGGGCACGACAATCATAGAAATGAACGTTGAAGGGCCGAGTGGCAACTCACTTCATTCGGAGTGATAGTAGTATGTAGTCGGAAGGACAGAGGCCGTAGAATATCTTCATAGCAAGGACGATATGCTCGCTCCGCCATTATTCAGATTCGTGTGCGGAGGCCCAACTGATCATCTCACGGGTTTATTAAATGATCTGATGAAGTGATTTTTAAAGTTATGTCTTCAAAATTTGGTATTGTCTTTTGTTTTTGTGTAGGAAACGACTGTCAAAGCTTTACAAATGGCGAGGACGACGAAGTCGAAATTCATCATCCACATTTTGGAGGAAGGATTGGAAAGCTTTGGTGTCGACACACCAGTATCTTTGGTGGCCACGGAGAGGCAGATAGCCTTTCGGGAAGTTACGGACTAGAGATTAAAGATAATTTTGCTCGAGGATGATCCGGTGTCAATAGTTGTTGTCAAAATGATCCTAGGCAAAGAACACTTGGAAAGAAAGGAATTTTCCAGAGATAATGCTCATATCTCCTCTTGGTTTCTCGCAGTGTTGTTGGACTTGGAGACCTCGAAGGCGGAGGCTAAGGAGATGATGGTGTGTCTGTTTCGTGACGACTTGCTTGGAGGTCTAGAGAAGACATTAAAGGAAGCCTTCATAGGCAAAGGTATTTCGTGCCCTACAGACTTGGCTCTCCTATGGGAAACGAATGATGTTAAAGTCTTTCCTTTCATCTTAGACATCAAAGGGCCAGCATTGTCGAGGCACAGAAAGTTAGCAGACATGGCTATGGATTTCTTGAAGAGAAAGTTGAAGCTGGTGTCGGAGGAGGGGCTGGAGTGGATGGAAGGTTTCATAAGGTTTGCAGAATTAAACGGTTTCATGTGAGGCTTGGCCTCTGTGGTTGAAGTTTTTTCAAGTTTTATAGTTATTAGCTTGTAAAATTTGGTGGACTTTAGTATTAGTAGATAGTAAATATCGTTATAAGCTGGATGAGGCTCAGCCTTCGACCTAAATATTTTGTATGAATGCTTATAGTGGCTAGTTTTCTGATGCTTGCAATGGGACTGTAATGTTGAAATGATGATATTGTGTCCCGACTGGAAATGTTTTTTGTTCGGCTGCGTGTCTAGGATGGACCTTTTATCCCTGCTTAGCAGATGCTTGTATACTTCTATAAAATCAATATAAAAGCTACCTTGCGTATCAAAAAATATATATATATATATTATATATAATAATAATATAATATTAGTATTTAATATAATATTATATAATAATATATATTATATAATATCATATTATATTATAATTTATTATTATAATATATTGTATTGTAATATAATATATTATTATTATTATATTATATTATAATACAATACACTCCCTCAATTCAATTTTTTTTAATTAACCACTTTAATGTCATATTGTCTAATTTTTGTGTGACTAATTATTTAGTCATTTTTATTTGTTAGACTAATTATTTAGTCATCTTTATTTGTGTTTTGAAATGAAAGATAGCCCTCAAAATGCAATTGGATTGTTTAAATCATATTTTATTAGTGAAATTGACCACAATTGCTCTTTGATACATTTGACATGCTAACACAACAGGAAAATCAAATTGGCTTCAAATCATAGTTAAAAACATTAATGATTCATTAACATAATGAGTAATAAAAGTTAAAGAATGTAAATGTTAATTTTTTTTATAAAATATGTGAAGGCCTTAAGACTGCACCGAGAGCCAATGCCTTCCACGTAATAGGTATTTTTGGTGCATCAAGCAACCTAGGTGGCCAAATGGCCTGCTTAGGTAGGGGTCCCATGAGGGGGGCTTAAGCTTTATGGATTATGATCAAATTCGAAAGAAAAAAGAATAGAGTAATAGTCATTTATTTAGTCACTAATTTAGTCAATTATTTAGTCATTTATTTAGTCATTTATTTAGTCATTTATTTAGTCATTTAGTTGTGATTTTACCTAATGACCAAATTAGTCACTTATAAATGACCAAATTATTCATTTATTTGTTAAATTCTACTAGTGTTAGTCATGTGACTAAAATTTTGTCACCTGACTAAAAGTTTTAGTCACCTAGTCATTTATTTGCCAAATTCTACTAGTGTGCCCAAGCCTGTGAGTGGGAATTTATTATAAAATTGTAACTCCATTCAGAAATTGAAAATTTGCATTTTATTAAAGGATTGTAATGATGGGTATTGATGGAATGGAGAAAGTGGGTGCAAGGTAGGAATGAATATTTTGAATGTCATTGAATTCTCAAGCCAAAAAGAGAAAACCCACATCCAAGAAGGAATACTTGGGAGCATTCTGGAAGTTTGATTGGAGGGTAGAGAAAGATGGTCTGGGGTTGAATCTATGAGACATATTCTTAGTAAAAAAGACATAACTTTTTCATTTCTAAATAAAATAAAGAATTTCAAAATGTTCTAGAAAGCTAGGAAGGAGACACACAAAACCCAAAAATAGTTTTAGAAGATTCATATGAATGAGGGAGAAGTGATGGACATAAAGTGATGGGTTTTCATCTTGCATTATGAAAAGGAAGCTTTGTCAAGAAAAAATGAGAAGAATATGTGAAAAATAGTGATTGCAAGTGAGGAGGATGGATTTGATGTCATTTGAGGAGTGTTGCAGATTTTTGTATGTTGAAATCTCATATTGATAGGAAGCCCACAAGCTTCATGTTCATGTAGTCATTTTTAGTTGTAATAACTTATTGTATGTTGCTAATTTTGCTTTCATATTTGAATAACAAAGCATATTGTTTCCTTCTTGCAGAGTGTTGTGGTAGTTGTTTGATTTTAGATTTGAAGGGAGAGTTTTATCTACTTCATCAATGGTATTAGAGTGGGAGTTCTTGGGTGTTCAAGTAGAAGCACTGATGTGAGGCAGTTTGCACAAGGACCTAAGGGTGGAGAGTGTGTGGATTTTGTTTGTGGATCTATGTGCAACCAACAAGAAGACATTTCTAGAAGGTTTGTGGAATTGAGGTTCCCATGGTTGTATATAGATCATCGAAGGAGTAGTTTACAATAATATTAGTGAATATTGAAAGATGGTTTTGTAAATAGATTGCCAAAGGAGGTAGTTTACATAAGTAAAACTTGAGGATTTGAAGATTTGTTTTGAGGCTTTGTGAGGCCTTGAAAATGGAAAAGAGAAAAAAGGAAGGCAATAATTTTGTCATAGTTGTATATGTAGGTGAATAGGAAGGAGAAAATATTGCAAAAGTTTGCTTTGAGGATAGCGTGAAGAAAGATGGTGAGATTGTAGTGGAGGATGGGAAGAAAAAAGAAAGTGAACCAATCCAAAAGGAAATTGATGTTGCAGAGGTATGCATTGGTGAGAGCATGGAAGAAAATGAGAAAGTGAAGAAGAGAAATGTGTTATAGAATTCGTTGAAGATGGAGTTCCAAAAGTGAGCATTGAGGAGATTGTTGTGAGTAAAGTTGCAGAAGTTGAGGATGTTGCAATTAAAATAAAGTATGCAGTGATGTATGAGGATCTAGTGTTTGATGAGGAACCTGATGAAGACCAAGAGTTTATTGAGGAAGAGATCACAGAGATAGAGAAGTTGTACAGTGCAACAACAGAGACAATAGCATTCAACAGTGAGGAAGAAGAAGTGAAAAAATAATTCATCAAGGTAAAATATAATTTTTATGAGTTTTGTAATGTTGAATTTATAAAAAAAATTCATTATGATATGAGAAAATATTCAGAGAAGAAAAAGGATTGTGAAGATGTAGAGTGGTATACAAATGTATACTTGTAGGTAGAGGCTATAGAGGAAGTTGTAGGAGGAACTTGGTGGAGGTGGTCAGTTTGTGATGGGTCAAAACCCACAAAAGAGGAGAGGAGTAGAGAGATTATTTGGAGGAGGATGGTACATGGTGGATACAATTCCATGAGAGGAGAGAAGAATGAAGTGTAGAGTTGTCAAAGGAGGAGGTTGCTTGTTATAGCTAAGTTTTGGAAGAAGAGAATGAAGAAGAAATCAAAGGTACTAATTTAAGTGATGGAGTTTGTTGAATATTGCTTGCAATCTAAAAGGGTGGTACTACCACTCAACTCCATTTTGTGAATCTAGATTCACAAAATTTTCCTACCCTGGGTGTCTCATGCAAGAGCATCTAGGGGTACCAAGAAATCTTGCACAACCAAAAATATTTTAAAATTTTATGCTTGTATTTTGTTTTTATTTTTGGTTGCTTGCATAAATTATTGAAATTCTCAACTCCTCCAGCATAGCAAAATTTGGTGATGGATTGTGGAAAAATCAATTAATTAATTGATTCACTTTTTACTGTTTTAATATATATATATATATTAGGCAAAAGGCATAAAGCCTATATATAATATATTAATATATAAAAAGGAAATTATAAAGAAAAAGTGAGGAAACATCAACTAGCATCAAACTGATCATAAATGCCATAAAGGCTACAAGCTAATCTCCTTCACTATGAACAGGGTAGGGAAATGTAGATGCTAGAGACAATTTGTAGTAAGATTTCTTATGTTTTTGCACAACTGTCTAATGGTTTTCCACCAAATCCCTCTCAGAAAATGAAGTTTTTTGTTCCATACTTTCTTCATGAACCCGAATCTTTTTTTTATTTTTGAGTCTTCTCATCAAATTTTGTTGTTGGAACCACTACAAATTTTTGCTTGTAATGTCGTAAAATTGCACCCCTTGCAATTTCACATACATTCTTGTATCCACTTTAGTGTCCACTCCCCTAGCATTTGTGTAGGTTTATTTTAGCCCCTACATCAGCTTTTTTCCCCTCTCAGGATGCTCGAAAATCCCTTTTCAGCAGCTACCCCCACATGCCAACTTTGAGTCCAACTTTGTGCTTTTCTTATTCATGTCATTTTCTAGCATGACATGTCCAGACACTAGCACATCGTGCAGACGTCTGTGCATCATGCTAGCATCTTGCGACGTTTCAATGTTCAAACAACTGTTTTTGTGCATGTTTACCACTTGTCACCTCTTTTTGTCGGTGGTAATGGCTTGGGTCACCTTGTAACCACCCAGGAAGCTTCTTTTTGCTTCTATTTCTTCCTTATATGCTATCTTTTCACTTCATTTGCTCTCTCGAAATCCTTCTAGCCTCACTCTAGCTTCATTCCAACTTCTAGCTTCTTTCCAACTTTGGCTCTAGCATTTTTACAGCAGCCTCAAGCACTCTCAAGCTCTCCTTACAACACTCTTTGTAGCCCTCTTGGATCTCATATCTATCTCCCTTTCCTTATGCTTGCGGACATCCTGGGATTCCATATCCCTTATCTATTACATCCTTACTTCATGATACAGGTTCTCCTCCTCAAGCAGGGAGTGCTTTTATCACCTACATTTTGTGATACGGGTTCTCCTCCTCGAGCAAGGATTGCTTTTATCACTCATAATAGGTGGTGTGGGTTCTACTCCTGAAGTGGGTTTTGCTTTCACCACACGCTTTGTTCATTTCTCTCTTTCTCTATCTATTTGGTTGTCCATGGAGGTGGGAACACCAAAACGGGGGTTTGACTAAGGCAAACCCCTATACAGCCCAACACTTTCTCCATATTTTACAGACGTAGGTATTGAAGATATCTACTAGCTGGAGGCTCCACTACTTGGATTATTGTGAGCATCTTCTTCCTTTCTTCTCCTTATCTTTATCATCTATACTTCACTTTATTGTAGTTCTATTGTATTATGTTATCTTTGCGCATTTTGGAAGTTCTCAATAATTAGAGTAGAAGTAGTCACTTAGCTATTTTCTGTGATAAACTCACTCTCTAGTCTGTACGAGACATCAACATGCCTCTTGGACTCTAGCGTGTCATGCTATCATCTGTATTCTGCGTTAATGTCCTTTGGCCGAGAGCTCGTCAGTCTGTCCAAAAAATCTCTGTGACCTACTCTTTCCATTTCTAGAACTCTCTTCATTGTTCCTTGAGGTAGTTTAAGGCAGTTCGCCTCGTGAGGCTCTCCGAATAAAGAGAACTCATGAGTAGAAAATCCCCCTTCTCTACATTTTGGTGAACCCGACATGAAGAGGGTATTTTTTCAAAAAATTGGGAATTTATTTACCCCTACTTGGTGGGGTCATAACTTTTGACTCGATGCTCAGAATTTAGAACCGTTTGCACTGTTGGAAAGGTCTCCAAGAGAACTAGATCAATCCCTAAAATACTATGCCTTCGGCTATTGAATTTTAGGGATTGACGCAAGTTCTGACCTCAAATTTAGCTATAAAGACCTCCGAAAATGTAAATTACTAGAACCTAGAAAATATCGAGAAAATTAGAAAATCTAGATTCTTGGTTTTGCTTAGTTTTATAACCAAAATGAATTTAATATCTTCTTTTATTAGTTTAGTATCTAATTTTTTTCAAAATGTTAATGATATTTCATTTCATGCATGTGATAGTGGCTTGGCTTTTCCCATGTCACTTTGTATATTTGATCCTTCTCATGAGAGTCCTCTTGCTTCAGAGGATATCTTGTTGTGAGAAGATGAAATCATTGATACCTTTCTTAACATTACTCTACCTTCTCTCCATTCCAATGCACTCTCTTCTAGAGACGTTGCATTGGTGAATGATGAATCTCATCTTTGTTCAAATGCACTCTCTTCTAGAGATGATGCATTAGCGAATGATGAATCTCCTTCCACATCTGATCCTCCTTGGATCGATGTTGAAAATATGCCTTCAAATGATTCTTCTACTAGTTGCGATGATTCCATAAATGTAATCTATGTATATGCTTCCCCTTAAAGGCATAAGAAACCAATCATTTATGTGACTCCAACTAGCCCTTCTCCTAAAAGGGTGTGTTCTATTGATAGTGTTCCATTTGATAGTGATTCTCTTGATCTTTCTATGGCTCCCTCTTATAGAGCAGTAGCCCATACTCATGATAATAGAATGAATAAACAACCAAGCCTTCTTCAAGCTCCTAAACCCACAACTAAAGCACCCAGTGATTATGATCTTGTCAAGCAACTTCAAGTTACCCTGGCTAAGATCTCACTGTGGGACTTCCTTTAGTCTACTCCAGTTTACCAAGGTATGCTTTACGAAGCTTTGCAAAAGATCCTCTTGCCTTCTTCTGCTAGGTCGACAGATGCTAATGCATTGATAGCTTATATTCGTGCGGATTCGTCGAATATTACATTTTATCCACAGGAACTCTCACCTTCGGAAGTATAGAAGCAAGCATACCATTTAATGATCATAGTTAATATTAATAAAATTGGCATTGGACGTACTCTCATTGATGTTGGTTTGACCCTCAATGTGTGTAGCATTGATCTATTTCCTAAGATTAATATTGATTCATCTTCTCTTAATGCTTCTTATGTTGACATTCATGGGTTTGATAATGTTGGTCAAAAACCTTTAGGCATGATAATATTTCCTTTAAGGTTGGGACCCATTACCGTACCCACCCTTGTATATGTTATGTTAGAAAAGTTACCATATAACCTTCTTCTTGCTAGACCGTGGATTCATGCTATGGGTGTAGTCCCATCTACCTTGCATAAATCTATTAGGTTCATTTGCAATAATCGAGTAGTCACAGTCAGGGCTGACCTTGAGGCTATGTGCTTATATGAGATGGTAGTTGTCGGTTAGGTTTTGGTTGTGCCTACTCTTATCCCTTTAGTGTCTTCCAATGTCTCGATGTTTACTCCAGCAGTACCTACTACAAAGGATACTCTTGAGATAGATGTCCCTAAAGAAGATCCTTCTGAAGCAAGAAATCCTAAGCTTGTTCCTTCTAGCTCTTCTCAAAAGAATGCATGTCTTGGTGATGATTGGAGTTCTCTATACTTTACAGATTCCTTCATTTAGGAATATAAAGTCGACCCAATCCACTTAGACCTTCCGATAGCATCATCCAAACCTGTTATCAAAGACGATTACTCTTTTACATCGTGGGATAATGTGAACATAAATTGTAATGTTCTTAGTGTTGATCCTCCTTCTGAGGAAGATGATTACGCTTTTGTTAAAGAGGATGATGTTGGAATTCTCATTAATAGGGATGATGGTTGTGTGTGTGAAATGTGGGAGAGTTAGAAAATCAATACTAAAGCACACAAACACCAATGATACGTATTATATTAAAGATTTGAATCAAATAATTGCTCTAACTACAACAAAACAAATCTTTAAAAATGTTCCATTGTTCTCTATTCTCGAGGATTCATTAAATCATTTGGCTCTTAGATTTTATATGTGCACTATGATTGTTAGAATGAAAACTTGAGAAACGAGATGTTCAAAATGCAAGAAATCTAAATTCCTACATGAAACTATGTGATAAAAGCCATGATACTATGATAATGGTGATATTGACAAATGGATAATGATGCTACATAAAAAGCTAAAATGATTTTGCATATGCTCAAATATTAACCATTGATATGATAAAATAAAATGCATTTACAAACTAAGACATGATTCCAAGTTAGATTGATAAAACAATGCAACTTGCTAAATGCTAAATGATCAAATTCTAAATGCTCCAATGCTCCAAAGCTATTCTTGCATAATAAGTTTTCTAAAAGATGTGATTGCATTTGATGTCATGGCCAAAAAGTGTTGTAGACATGTGACTAATTTTGAATTTGAAATTATTTAAACTTGGTGAGAAGATATTTAATTAAATAAAACAAACTATAGTCATTTGTTTATTTAATTAAATTTAGAAGAATGTGGTTTAGGATGAAGAATTTAGAAAAGTGTGAACTATATAAATAAATTGAGAATTTATTTACAAGTAGATGAATAAAGGGAGTTCATTAATTAAATAGCTAGTATTTAATTAATTAATTGTCTTGACTGATTTTAGGTGTATACAATGGCGATCTCATAGAGGAGCATAACCCCCCTTGCTGGAATAATGCTCTCTATGAAGATCCTCCTCCTTCTCAAGATTTTCAAACACATTATGGCCCCGACTTTAAGCTTGTCTCTAAATATGGTTATGGGCGTAAAGGTTGTGGGCGTAATGAACAAGGAATTCAGTTCCCTATAGAACTCATACCTCGTAAGCATAATTTGGGGCTTGGTTGCTCAAATGAACAATCTAAATAGAAACCACGGTTGAATGGTGGCATGAATTCTTCTCAACCTCGTTTTGTTGAAAAGATTCATCCTCCATTGTCTTCTACCTTTATGTCTTCTTCTTGTGAGCAGTCAAGTCTTTCTCCACACGAGAAAGGGTTTCTGCCTACTCCTCATCCTCTATCTAAGGAAGAGTGTATGTTGTTGAGGATTCTTAAAGCCCGCTTGATCACTCTTCCTTCTCCTACATGCAAGAAATTTCATAAGCAAGATAAAGAAAAATATTATTTTTGTGCATATCATCGAGTGTCTGACCATTCTGTTAGTGAATGTAAGGCCTTGAAGGATAAAATACAACTTCATGATTCAGGTTCCATCACTCATTTATTTTCTGATGCACCTGCCTCTTTTTCAAATCACAAGTGATATCGAGGGTACCTCTATCCTGTGTGTTCTAAGTATCTTGCATAGTTCTCCTCCCCTGTATGTTGGGAGTAGTGATAACTTGTTTTGGAGATGTGTGTCCTTCTAAGGAATCCTTCTCTTCTCTCTATATTTCAATTGAGGCATCCTTTGAGTGGACCCCTTTCTCTTTTGAAGGGTTCCCAAGGGACCCCCTTTGAAATTTTTTCTCTCAAATGAATTTTGTGGCATCTAGCTTGGGGGCAGCCTAACTAGACCTCACTTCTCAAATAGTGTGTCCCTTGAGTGGACCCCTCTTTTTTTGAAGGGATCTTGAGGGATCCCTTCGAAATCCTTTTGATTCATTGACTGTCTATGTGATTGTCTGCTTACTTTCCTGCGTAACTGCTTTGTTTTCTAGCATGCTTTATCTGCAGGTAACACATGTCGCTTTGCAGGTGCGCCTATAAAGCCACTTTCCAACTCTGTGGAGTCTCCACCTCTGAGATTCCTCCATGTGAGAGACCTTGAGGGTCACTCCCTTGTAGGTTTGTGAGTCTGTAAGGCACTTTTTTTGGGTTTCCTTCATGCGAGAGATCTTGGGGGACACTTCCTTGCAGGTCTGCAGGCCTGTAAGGCGCTTACTTTACTGGGTTTCCCTCATGTGAGAGATCTTGGGGGATGCCTCCTTGCAATTTTGTGGGCCTGTGAGGCACTTACATCTCTGGGCTTCCTTCATGTGAGAGATCTTAGAGAGCCTTTTGCTCATCTTATGTAGGTCTGCGGATTTATTGCACATTTGTTCAACTCTCCTTGGGTTCAAGGACCTATGGAGCCCTCTCTCTTGGAATTTTCATTCCTTTCTAGCTTCTCCCTCTTAAATTATTTTCTCTCTTCTCTTCTCAATTGTGTGTATAACGAATCGAAGACTTTCGTCTTCTTCATCATGAGTATATTCCCTTTTTCTCTTTATTTTAGAATTCTTCTATGTGTTAGTGTTTTTAATTTGGGGACGACACATAGTACCAAGACAACCTTTTACATTAAGGTCTCTTTCACTTTGTCAACTCAAATCTTGCTATTTAGTTAGGTGCATGTGTGCATGTGTGTATGTGTTTTTATGTTCTAACATTGTTGTCTTGTGCAGGTATTTTTTGTCTAATGTGTTTGTTTTGCAGGTCTTCAGCCTAGGGGCATGCTTCCTTGGTTCGATGAGTTATCCACTTCCTCTAAAGTATCCTTTTGGCATCATGATGTTATTTATGTTTAGTAGATTTCCTTTAGTGTGCATATTAGTGTAGATTCATATGCCCGCTAAAGTGGGGGCAAAATGTAATGTTGTAAAATTGCACCCCTTGCAATTTCGCATACATTCTTGTATCCACTTTAGTGTCCACTCCCCTAGAATTTGTGTAGGTTCATTTTAGCCCTTGCATTAGCCTTTTTCCCCTCTCAGGATGCTCGAAAAACCTCTTTTCAATAGCTACCCTCGTGTGTTAGCTTTGCGTCCAATTTTGTGCTTTTCCCATTCGTGTCGTTTTGTAGCATGACATGTCCAGACACTAGCACGCCGCGCTAGCATGCTGCAATGTTTCAACGTTCAAACGACTATTTTTGTGCATGTTTGCCACTTGTCACCTCTTTTTTTCGGTGGTCATGGCTCATGTCACCTTGTAACCACCTAGGAAGCTTCTTTTTTATTCTCTTCCTTCCTTATATGCTATCTTTTCACTTCATTTACTCTCTCAGAATCCTTCTAGCCTCACTCTAGCTTAATTCCAGCTTCTAACTTCTTTCCATCTTTGGCTCTAGCATTTTTACAGCAGCCTCAAGCAATCTCAAGCTTTCCTTATAACACTATTTGTATCCCTCTTGGCTCTCATATATATCTCCCTTTCCTTATGCTTTTGGGAATCATGGGATTCCATATCCCTTATCTATTGCATCCTTACTTCGTGATACAAGTTCTCCTCCTTGAGCAAGGATTGCTTTTATCACCTATATTTTGTGATATGGGGTCTCCTCCTCGAGTGGCAATGACTTTGATCACTCATACTTGGTGGTGTGGGTTCTACTCTTGAAGTGGGTTTTTCTTTCACCACACGCTTTGTTCATTTCTCTCTTTCTCTATCTATTTGGCTGTCCATGGAGGTGGGAACACCAAAATAGGGGTTTGACTAAGGCAAACCCCTATACAACCCCAACACTTTCTCCAGATCTTACAGATGCAGGTATTGAAGATATCTACTAGCTGGAGGCTCCATTACTTGGATTGTTGTGAGCATCTTCTTTCTTTCTTCTCCTTATCTTTATCATTTATACTTCACTTTATTGTAGTTCTATTGTATTTTGTTATCTTCGCGCATTCTGGAAGTCAGCAATTAGAGTAGAAGTAGTCACTTAGCTATTTTATGTGATAAACTTGCTCTTCGGTCTGTACAAGATGCTAGCACACCTCTTGGACACCAATGTGTTGTGTTGTTGTCTGTATTTTTCCCTGGCATCCTTTGGTCGAGAGCTTGTTAGTTTGTCCAAAAAATATCTGTGACCTTCTCTTTCTGATTCTAGAACTCTCGTCACTATTCCTTGAGGTAGTTTAGGGCAGTTCACCCCGTGAGGCTCTTTGAATAAAGAGAACTCGTGAGTAGCGAATCCCCTTCTCTACATTGTCGAAGTGAAGGAGGTTTTGAGAAGACAGTCCCAAACTTGTTTTATTTTTGTTCTTGTGAAAGCATGACATTCTTCACAATAGATTTTGTTGAAGTAGTTGGTGATGATGCAGTAGAGTTCTGCCCAAATGCAAGGGACTTTAACAAGGTGTCTTTCCACCATGAAGCTTGTTTCTTTGCAAATTTACTTTTCATTTAACATGCTGCAACCAAATGACCTCTTTCGAAGCATCTCCTAGACCAGAAGGGAAATTTGCAACTTCGTCTCAAATAAACTTCCCATATATAGGAGGCAAAATCATGCTTTTTTAAACAATAATAGAGGTAACCTTATGCATTTTTTAACAAAAATTATAACCATTCCCTCCATGGTGTTGATTTCCTCTCATTCCATGGGTGTAGTTTGAGTGCTATATGATAACAACAAAATCTGAAACAAGGCCTAATCCTAGATAGATAAATGAAAGATACAAACAAAAAAGCCAAAAACACATTTAAAAAAAAATGCACTGATTTTGTTGTCTTCTTAATATTTGAGTGTCTTCTTTTTAAGTGTGTTTTTTTCTTTTTTGTTTGTATCTTTCATTTACTTGTCAAGGCTTAGGCCTTGTTTCATATTTTGTTCTTATCGCATGGAACATAAACTACACTCGTGAGATGAGAGGAAATCAATGCCATGGAGGGAATGTTTGTTATTTCTATATGTTTCCATTTAAAAAAGTATAAGGTTACCTCTACTAACATTTAAAAAAATGTGATTTCACCTCCTATATATGGGAAATTTATTTGAGATGCAAGGGCATATTCAATTTTCTTGTTTTCTTTGCCTTTCGTTATCCTATTTCTGGCATGACCATGCCACATTTTTTTCTTTTGCTTGTGAGTTTTGGTTTTGAATTTTTGTCTATTTTTCCTTTATGTTTGTATCATATAATTTTATTTGGATTTTGTCTTTTTTAATTTTATTTGCAATGTTAATTGAATGTTGTAAGGATTGAGTGTTGAGAGGTTTTTATAAATCTTAAAGCTAATATATATGATTGACATAACTTGAATCAAAGTGTAGTTAAAAACATGGGAAAATCACTTAAACTATACATACAAAGAAAATGAAACCTGAACATGATGTATTAAGAACATAAATTTGATAAGATTTGGCATTATTTTTCATAAAATTTGTCATTCTTAACATAAGGAAGTGCACAGAAATGTACATTACAAGCTTGCAAGAAAAGACAAGAAACATCTACAAACTAGATGATAAAGCAAATAAACCAAACAACAATCTGGTGCACAAATATGTTCCAAGAAAGCAGCTGGAAAAGAATTGCACTAAAACTAAAATAGGGCAAGAAAAATAAACTTTCTAAATAGTGAATGCAAGCAAGAAATTGGCAGTGAGGTAAGGAAAGAAAATGTCTCTTTATTCTATAACGTTGTTCAACCTACCTAAAAGATGGAATTCCAATCATCAAGGGTAAGGGAGAGCCTGTGAAAAGTGATACTATCACAAATAATTCATTTTATATCTTCAAAATTACAACATTAAACAACAATTCACATAAAAAAAACATCTTAAGCATATTTTTACATAATTTCATGAGCATTGACACTTGAATCTTTGTAGACTTGTAGGTTACTAAAAAGTCTAGGAAAATAGGATCAAGCAAGTAGGATAAGGAATGGTAGATGCCGAGTAGCCTACCATATGTATTTTTGATAGAGGTTTTGGAGTGGAAACCTACAATAAGAATTTTCTTGTGGAACAAGATGTGGGCTATTCACAGAAGTAGGATTTCCAGTTATAGACTTATCAAAACATCTTCAAAATCAAAAATACCAAATACCAACACCACTCCATGTGAAATCTGAAACCATGCTTTACAAATGAACTTTAAAAAGATCTAACAAGTGTACAAGAAAAATCCAACATGATTCTCATGTAGGAGGCAAGTAAAGTTCGGTGATAACAGTTTAACAATGTCATTTGGCAATAATTTGGCAGCAATTCTAAAACACTATTTCGGTGAGAAGGGCCACAAACCCACATCTATAAGTTAACAAAATAATTAGGTTAAGAATTGATTATTAGGTTATGCAATAATAAAAAATTCTCCAAAACACAAATCAATTGGTGAATATGAATGTACCTACTGACTATTTTCTTTGCCACATCTCGATTCAGCCACTTTGTTGGATGTATAATTCTCCTCACTGTTGCCTTCCTCCACACTCCATTGAAAAAATAACATTGGTAAGAAAAATGAAAGAGATTGAATCCAAATAAAATCATAGAATACAAACACAAAGGAAAAATAGACAAAAATTTGAATCCAAAACTCACAAGAAAAAGAAAAAAATATGGCATAGAATGCCAAAATCAAGATGATGAAAGGCAAAGAAAACAAGAAAATAGAATATGCCCCTGCGTCTCAAATAAACTTCCCATATATAGGAGGTGAAATCATGCTTTTTAAAATAGTAACAGAGGTAACCTTATGCTTTGTTTCTAACAAAAACATATAGAAATAATAGCCATTCCCTCCATGGCGTTGATTTCCTCTCATCCCATGGGTATAGTTTGAGTTCCATGCCATAAGAAAAAAATCCAAAACAAGGCTTAAGCCTAGACAGGTAAATGACAGATACAAACAAAAAAGCAAAAAACACACTTAAAAAGAAATGCACTGATTTTGTTGTCTTCTTAAAATCAGTGCATTTCTTTTTAAGTGTGTTTTTTGCTTTTTTGTTTGTATCTTTCATTTACATATCCAGGCTTAGGCCTTGTTTCAGATTTTGTTCTTATCACCTAGAACTCAAACTACACCCGTGGGATGAGAGGAAATCAACGCCATGGAGGGAATGGTTGTTATTTAGTTATGTTTTTGTTAAAAAAAAGCATAAGGTTTCCTTTGTTACCATTTTAAAAAGCATGATTTTACCTCCTATATATGGGCAGTTTATTTGAGATGCAAGGGAAAATTCTATTTTCTTGTTTTCTTTGCCTTTCATCTTCTTGTTTTTAGCGTGGCCATGCCACCTTTTTTTCTTTTGCTTGTGAGTTTTGGTTTTGAATTTTTGTTTGTTTTTCCTTTGTGTTTGTATCACATAATTTTTCTTTGGATTTTGTCTTTTTTATTTTTGTTTGCAATGTTAATTGAGTGTTGTAAGGATTGAGTTTTGATAGGTTTTTGTAAATCTTAAAGCTAACATATATGATTTACACAACTTGAATCAAACTGCAATTAAAAACATGGGAAAAATCACTTAAACCATACATACAAAGAAAATGCAACTAGAGTAACTGGAACATGATGTCTTAAGAACATAAATTTGATAAGAGTTGGCATTATTTTTCATAAAATTTCACATTCTTAAAGAAAGAAAGTGTATAGAAATGCACATTACAAGCTTGTAAGAAAAGATAGGAAACATCTACAAAATAATTGATGATAAAGCAGATAAAAAAAACAACAATCTGGTGCACAAGTATATTTGAAGAAAGCAACTGGAAAAGAATTGCACTAAAACTAAAATAGGGAAAGAAAAACAAACTTTCAAAAGAGTGAATGTAGGAAAGAAATTGGCAGTGAGGTAAGGAAAGAAAAAATGTCTCTTTATTCTATAATGTTGCTCAACATACCTGAAAGATGGAATTCCAATCATAAAGGGTAAGGGAGAGCCTGTGAAAAGCAATCCTGTCACAAATAATTTATTTGCTACCTGCAAAATTACAACATTAAATAATAATTCACATAAAAGGCAATGAGTTGTTTGAAAAAATGTCTCGAAGAAATGTGGTCTCATTCACCATCACTATGAGACCACATTTCTTTGATGCATTTTTTCAAACAAATCATTTCCTTGTCTATGTTATTGCTTACTATTATGGTTTGATAGATTTTTTCCAAGCATCCATAGTTTGTTCAAAAGATCCTATTTTAGGCTTTTAACCATAGCAGCAAGGAAGTGAACTATTTAATAAAATGCTTTGGTAGGCATGTTTGTAAAATGTGGTAGCATAGACAAGGCAGCGAGTTTTTTGAAAGAATTCCTCAAAGAAATGTGGTCTCATGGTGATGGACATCACCGTGAGACCACATTTCTTTGAGGAATTTTTTCAAATAGATCATTTCCTTGTCTATGCTACCTCATTAATATTATGTTTTGATATATTTTTTCCAAGCATTTCATAGTTTGTTTGAAAGTACCTGTTTTAGAATTTTAGCTATAGCAACAAGGAAGTGAACTGTTTGATAAAATGCTTTGGTAGACATGTATGGAAAATGTGGTAGCATAGACAAGGAAATGAGTTGTTTGAAAAAATTCCTCAAAGAAATATGGTCTCATGGTGATATTCAAAATTCCTCAAAGAAATTTGGTCTCATGATGATGTCCATCACCATGAGACCACATTTCTTTGAGGAATTTTTTCAAACAGCTCATTGTCTTGTCTATGCTATAGCTTACTATTATGCTTTGATAGATTTTTTCCAAGCATCAATAGCATAGACAAGGAAGTGAAATGTTTGAAAAAATACCTCAATAAAATGTGGTCTCATGGAATGCCATGACAAGCAAATGCAATTGGCAGCTACTCCTAGTTATTAGTTATACAATGTGAAGTAATTGTATAACTGCTTATGTTGACTTTCTAAAAAACTATATTGTAATTGAAATTTTATCATCTATCAACATCTAGTTATTAGTTATGCAATGTGAAGTAATGCTTTGATTTTGAAATATGTGCAGTGCAATATAATCAACAATATGAATATAAATTATAAAAATCTATTAAGTGCAATTCATTAGTTAAACTCTTTATTTTATTACCTGAGTGAAGCTTCAAACTCCACCTCCACTGGGAGGTGTTGTTGTGAAATATCCAATATTAACCTATACAACATCCAGAATCAGATATTAGAATACCATTCATATAACAATACTATTCACATGTAATATTTATAATTGTTTACTAGTTACATACCTCGGCAGTACATGTCGTAGTGTAATACGAAGGTGGAGAACCACTAAAAACTGAATGAATGCTATGACCTTGAAATTTCCTTACAATCATTAAACTAAATTAGTTAATCTTGCATTTCAAAAATGAAATTTAATAAATTAAATTCAATAAACTTGCTAGCATTTACTTGAGTATCAAGGTCGAAAGCCTCATTTAGGAGGGCATCTGCCATCACCAACTATTGAGCTATAGATGTAACTTGTGCACCTGCGTCCTAACTATCCATGGGTTCATAACCATAGGGTAACCTACAAGCCTGAAAAATATGGGGTGGAACCCTACTCCTCAAAGTCTCCCCCAGCTCATGCTATGCTACAGGTCTAGCATGCTCTATGATGCTCTAGGTTAAGGAACCAGTGGACTGTAGTGTCTCGATCTCAACACTCTCCTTCACAACAGAAGGGATAGCCATGTGCTCATAGGCTGGTCTAGTGAATGCTCATCTCGATGGCCACTATGGGTCAAGACATGCCCCTGTTCTATCCTGTGTTGAACCGCCACCTCTACCCTAGAAGTCCTACATATCAAAATAGTTTGGCATTTTATTGAGGACAAAGTCACAATAGAGTTTCCTCAAAAAATATTACGGGACCTTATTATTATTGCATGGAGTATGGTAAAAAACCATCCACCACCTCTGCTAAAAATGGTTCTTTATCCCTTGGTGGTTGCACCAATGGATAGGGAACCTCTTGCTTGTAGGGTGTAGAGGTTCATTTTGTTTGTGGGTTTGTGAAAAGGGAACACAAGTCAAATTTTATAATTTTATAATTTTTGACTTGTTTGTAGGATAGTTTATTTGCATAATATTCTCTATACTCTTGTCTCTTCTCCGCCCAACCACTTAATTTCTTGTTAATTGAATCTACATGTTTTAACATAGATTCAAGTGATTGGGAAAGTGTGGTTCTTTGCGAGGTTGAATTTGTAGGATCTTTCAACCTCGCAATTAACTCAATTTATTTTTTGTTATTTTCAATTTTCCCCATTAAATTTTGTTCAGTTCCAAGGAGATGTTGAGGAATTGTTGGAGGTGTTTGTTGGGGTTGTTGTTTAGTAGGTATTTGGGCATGAGGTGAAGTATTATGAGTAGGGGAAGAAGGTCAATTATCAACTCCTAAAAATTAAAGAAATTAACATAAAAAACATATTAATCCTACCTATTTAATAACAAATTCACAAAAAAAAAAAAATTACTCCTTTGAGCTCCATGTCGATGTGGCAGCATTCTAGTGAAGAATCGGTGAAGAAACCATGAAGTTTGAGCTCTCAATAACGCGAGTGCACTTGGAAAGGGTTTGTAGGCCACGAATGGAGAAAACAACACAGTCACAAATGAAATGAGTTTTCTTTTTTTCTTTTAACATGACATAACACACTCGCGTTATGGCTTTTTTTAAAAATCAAAGATGGTTGGCCACAAATTAGCCCCCCATCTTTCTGCACCCGCCCAAGGAAAAATAGATGAAAATTCAAAACCAAAACTCACAAACAAAAGAAAAAAACATGGCATGCCATGCCAAAATCAAGACAATGAAAGGAAAAGAAAATAAGAAAATAGAATTTTCCCCTATGTCTCAAATAAATTGCCCATATATAGGAGGTGAAATCATGCTTGTTTAAATAGTAATAGAGGTAACCTTATGCTTTTTTTAACGAAAACATAGAGCCTAACCCTGGATAGATAAATGAAAGATACAAATAAAATAGAAAAAAGCACACTTAAAAACAAATGCATTAATTTTGTTGTCTTCTTAATATTTGAGTCTCTTCTTTTTAAGTGTGTTTTATTTTTGTTTGTATCCTTCATTTTCCTATTATTAATGTCACAAAGGGATGCAAGGAAATCAACACCACAAAGAGAATAGTTGTTATTTCTGTATGTTTCTGTAAAAAAAAAGCATAAGGTTGCCTCTCTTACCATTTTAAAAAACATTATTTCACCTCCCATATATGGGCAGTTTATTTGAGACACAAGGGCAGATTCTATTTTCTTGTTTTCTTTGTCTTTCATCATCCTGTTTCTAGCATGGCCATGCCATGCTTTTTTCTTTTTGCTTGTGAGTTTTGGTTTTGATTTTTTGTTTGTTTTTCTTTTTTGTTTGTATCATATAATTTTATTTGGATTTTGTCTTTTTTATTTTTCTTTGCAATGTCAATTGAGTGTTGAGAGGCTTTTGTAAATCTTAAAGCTAACATATACAATTGACACAACTTGAATCAAACTACAGTTAAAAACATGGGCAAAATCACTTAAACCATACATATAAAGAAAATGCAATTGGAACATAATGATTTAAGAACATAAATTTGATAAGATCTGGCATTACTTTTTATAAAATTTGGCATTCTTAACGGAATAAAGTGCATAGAAATGTGCATTACAAGCTTGCAAGAAAAGACAAGAAACATCTACAAACTAGTTGATTATAAAGCAAATAAACCAGACAATAGATTGGTGCATAAATATATTTTAAAAAAGAAACTGGAAAAGAATTGCACTAAAACTAAGACAGGCCAAGAAAAATAAACTTTCTAAATAGTGAATGCAGGCAAGAAATTATCAGTGAGGTAAGGAAAGAAAAATTGTCTCTTTATTCTATAACGTTGCTCAACCTACCTAAAAGATGGAATTCTAATCATCAAGGGTAAGGGAGAGCCTGTGAAAAACGATCCTATCATAAATAATTCATTTGCTACCTACAAAATTATAACATTAAATAAAAATTCATATAAAAAACATATTCAACATATTTTTACATAATTTCACGAGCATTGACACTTGAATCTTTGTAGACTTGCAGGTTATTGAAAAATATAGGGAAATAGGATTGAGTAAGTAGGATGAGGAATGGCAGATGCAGAGTAGCCTACCATATATAGTTTTGATAGAGGGTTTGGAGTGGAAACCTACTATAAGAATTTTCTTATGGAACAAGAGGTGGGCTATTCATAGAAGCAGGGTTTCTAGTTATAGAATTATCAAAACATCTTAAAAATTAAAAATACCAACAACCAATATCACTCCATGTGAAATATGAAACCAGACTTTGCAAATGAACTTTAAAAAATATCTCACAAGAATACAACCAAAAGACGACATGATTCTCATGTAGGAGGCAAGTAAATTTCGATGATAGCAGTTTAACAATGGCATTGGCAATAAATTGGCAGCAATTCTAAAATACTATTTTTGTGAGAAGGATCACAAACCCACATCCATAAGTTAACAAAATAATTAGGTTAAGCATTGATTATTAGGTTAAGCAATAATAAAAAATTATCCAAAGTAAAAATAGGTTGGTGGATATGACTGTACCTATTGACTATTTTATTTGTCGCATATCGATTTAGCCACTCTATTGGATGTATAATTCTCCTCACCGTTGCCTTCCTCCATGCTCCGTTGAAAAATTAACAGTGCAAAGAAACATGAAAAAGACAAAATCCAAATAAAAACATAGAATACAAACACAAAGGAAAAACAAACAAAAATTCAAAACCAAAACTCACAAGCAAAAGAAAAAAGTGTGGCATGTCCATGCCAAAATCAAGACGATGAAAGACAAAGAAAACAAGAAAATAGAATCTACTTCTATGTCTCAAATAAAATGCCCATGTATAGGAGGTAAAATTGTGATTTTATAAATAGTAACAAAGTTAACCTTATGCTTTTTAACAAAAATATACAGAAATAACAGCCATTCCCTCCATATAGAAATAACCTTATGCTTTTTAATGAAAACATACAAAAATAACAAAGTTAACCTTTTTCTCTATCTCAATCTTTGAATTCGAGTGTGGGTTGTATGGTGGATGAAATTCCTGCTCTAAAGAATGACTATGGACCGAGAGTGGAGGTGTCGGAGAGACAAAACAAGCAACTCCGAAGGGATTTGGATATGCTCATCAACATAAGTAAGGAGAAGCTAGATGTGCCAGCCGAGGGGATGATTTTCCTTAATCAGAAGGCCATGGAGCTGACTGGGAAGGGATTGTTTGGTGATCAGGCAATCTCAAATCGTGGGGAGGAAGCTGGTATGGATGGGCTTTCAACTGATTTGGTTGTTGGTCCTAGTGTTTGTACATGTATAAAACCAAGAAAGGTAAGAAGGATGCTACTCATGATGTGGAAGAAATTATGGAAATGCATGACAAGTTGGTGGCCAAGGATTTGGGGGCTACAAAAATGCTTAAAGAACTCCTTTAAGGGTCGTTTGGATTTTCTTTATGTTTTATGTTTTTTGGTTGATGTTACTACAGATGGTTGGCTGATGGTCTGGTAATCAGCTAGTATTTTTTGTGGTTTTTTCTAGGTGGGTAGTCTATTGTCTTATCTTTATTGCCACTTCCTTTTTTGTTCAGGGTTTCTGGTCCCTTCAAAACCTATTTTGTGTTAATAAAAAACAGTCATTCCCTCCATGGTGTTGATTTTCTCTCATCCCATAGGTGTAGTTTGAGTGCCATGTGATAAGAATAAAATTTGATAAAATTCTAAAGCCTAGACAGATAAATGAAAGACAAACAAAAAAGGAAATAACACACTTAAAAAGAAATGCATTGATTTTGTTGTCTTCTTAATATTTGAGTGTCTTCTTTTGAAGTGTGTTTTTTGCTTTTTTGCTTGTATTTTTCATTTACCTTTCCTGGCTTAGGCCTTCTTTGGGATTTTGTTCTTATTGCATGGCACTCAAACTACACCTGTGGAATGTGAGGAAATCAATGCCATGGGGTGAATGGTTGTTATTTTTGTATGGTTTCGTTATAAAAAGCATAAGGTTGCCTCTGTTACCGTTTTAAAAAGTATGATTTCACCTCCTATCTATGGGCAGTTTATTTAAGATGCAGGGGCAGATTCTATTTTCTTGTTTTCTTTGCCTTTCATCGTCCTATTTTTGGCATGATCATGCCACATTTTTTTCATTTGCTTGTGAGTTTTGAATATTTGTCTATTTTTCCTTTGTGTTTGTATCATATAATTTTATTTGGATTCTATCTTTTTTATTTTTCTTTGCAATGTTAATTGAGTGTTGTAAGGATTGAGTGTTGAGAGGGTTTGCAAATCTTAAATCTAACATATATGATTGAAACAACTTGAATCAAACTGTAGCTAAAAACATGAGAAAAAACACTTAAACCATACATACAAAGAAAATGCAATCGGAGCAACTGAAACATGATGTTTTAAGAACAAAAATTTGATAAGAGCTGAAATTATTTTTCATAAAATTTGGAATTCTTAACGGAAGAAAGTGCATAAAAATGTACATTACAAGCTTGCAAGTAAAGACAAGAAACATCTACAAACTAGTCGATGATAAAGTAGATAAACCAAACAACAACCTGGTGCATAAATATATTTGAAGAAAGCAACTAAAAATGAATTGCACTAAAACTAAAATAGGGCAAGAAAAATAAAGTTTCGAAACACTGAATGCAGGCAAGAAATTGGCAATGAGGTAAGGAAAGAAAAAATGTCTTTTTATTCTATAGCATTGCTCAACCTACCTAAAAGATGGAATTACAATCATCAAGGGTAAGGGAGAGCTTGTGAAAATTGATCCTATCACAAATAATTCATTTGTTACTTGCAAAATTACAACATTAAACAACAATTCTCATAAAAAAAATCTTAATCATATTTTTACATAAATTCACAAGCATTGACACTTGAATCTTTGTAGACTTGCAGGTTACTGAAAAATATAGGGAAATAGGATTGAGTAAGTAGGATACAGAATGGTAGATGTAGCTCTTTGCCTACCATATATAGTTTTGATAGAGGGTTTGGAGTGGAAACCTACAGTAAGGATTTTCTTGTGGAACAAGAGGTGGGCTATTCATAGAAGCAAAGTTTCTAGTTATAGACTTATCAAAACATCTTCAAAATTAAAAATACCAACTACCAACACCACTCCATGTGAAATCTGAAACCAAACTTTGCAAAAAAACTTTAAAAAGGATCTAAGAAGCATACAACCAAAAGCCAACATGATTCTCATGTAGGAGGCAAGTAAATTTCAGTGATAAGAGTTTAACAATGTCATTGGCAACAAATTGATAGCAATTCTAAAACACTATTTTTGTGAGAAGGATCACAAACCCACATCCATAAGTTAAAAAAATAATTAGGTTAAGAATTTATTATTGGGTTATCCAATAATAAAAAATTCTCCAAAACAAAAATAGGTTGGTGAATATGAATGCACCTATTGACTATTTTCTTTGTCTCATCTCAATTTAGCCTTTCTGTCAGATGTATAATTCTCCTCACTGCTGCCTTCCTCCATGCTCCATTGAAAAAATTAACATTGCAAAGAAAAATGAAAAAGAAAAAATCCAAATAAAATCATAGAATACAAACACAAAGGAAAAACAAACAAAAATTCAAAACCAAAACTCACAAGCAAAGGATAAAAACATGGCATGGTCATGTCAAAATCAAGACGATGAAAGGCAAATAAAATAATAAAATAGAATTTTCCCCTCCGTCTAAAATAAACTGCCCATATATAAGAGGTGAAATCATGTTTTTTTAAACAATAACAAAGTGAACCTTATGCTTTTTTTAACAAAAAAATATAGAAATAACAGCCATTCCCTCCATGGCGTTGATTTCCTCACATTCAACGAGTGTAGTTTGAGTGCCATGTGATAAGAACAAAATTTGAAACAAGGCCTAAGCAAGGACAGATAAATGAAAGATACAAACAAAAAAAGCAAAAAACACACTTTAAAAGAAATGCACTGATTTTGTTTTCTTCTTAACATTTGAGTGTCTTCTTTTTAAGTGTGTTTTTTTGCTTTTTTGTTTGTATCTTTCATTTACCTATCCAAGCTTAGGACTTGCATTTAAAATTTTGTTCTTATCACATGGCACTCAAACTACGCCCATTGGATCAAAGGAAATCAAAGCCATGGAGGGAATGTTTGTTATTTTTGTGTGTTTCCATTAAAAAAAGGCATAAGGCTACCTATGTTACAATTTAAAAAAGCATGATTTCACCTCCTATATATGGGCAGTTTATTTGAGACGCAAGGGCGGATTCTATTTTCTTGTTTTCTTTGCTTTTCATGGTCTTGTTTCTAGCATGGCCATGCCACGTTTTTTTCTTTTGCTTGTGAGTTTTGGTTTTGAATTTTTGTCTTTTTTTCCTTTATGTTTGTATCATATAATTTTATTTGGATTTTTCCTTTTTATTTTTTATTTGCAATGTTAAATGAGTGTCGTAAGGATTGAGTGTTGAGAGGTTTCTATAAATCTTAAAGCTAACATATACGATTGACATAACTTGAATCAAACTGCAACTAAAAACATGGGAAAAATCACTTAAACTATATACATACAAAGAAAATGCAACTAAAACATGATGTTTTAAGAACACAAATTTGATAAGAGCTCGCATTATTTTTCATAAAATCTGGCATTCTTAACGAAAGAAAGTGCATAGAAATGTACATGACAAGCTTGCAAGAAAAGAAAGGAAACAACTACAAATTAGTTGATGATAAAGCAAATAAACCAAACAACAGTCTAGTGCACAAATATATTTGAAGAAAGGAGCTGGAAAAGAATTGCACTAAAACTAAAATAGGGCAAGAAAAATAAACTTTCAAAACAGTGAATGCAAGCAATAAATTGGCAGCGAGGTAAGGAAAGAAAAAATGTCTCTTTATTTTATAGTGTTGCTCAACCTACTTGAAATATGGAATTCCAATCATCAAGGGTAAGGGAGAGCCTGTGAAAAGCGATCCTATCACAAATAATTCATTTGCTACTTACAAAATTACAAAATTAAACAAAAATTCACATAGAAAGCATCTTAAGCATATTTTTACAGAATTTCATGAGCATTGACAGTTTAATCTTTAAGACTTTTAGGTTACTTAAAAATCTAAGGAAATAGGATTGAGTAAGTAGGATAAGGAATCAAAGATGCAGAGTAGCCTACCATATATAGTTTTGATAGAGGGTTTGGAGTGGAAACCTATAGTAAGGATTTTCTTGTGGAAAAAGATGTATTCACAGAAGCAGGGTTTCCAGTTATATACTTATCAAAACATCTCCAAAATTAAAAATACCAATTACCAACACTAGTCCATGTGAAATTTGAAACCAGACTTTGCAAAGGAACTTTAAAAAAGATTTGACAAGCATACAACCAAAATCCAAGATGATTCTTATGTAGGAGGCAAGTAAAGTTCGGTAGTAATAGTTTAACGTCATTGGCAATAAATTGGCAACAATTCTAAAACACTATTTTTGTGAGAAGGATCACATACCCACATCCATAAATTAACAAAATAATTAGGTTAAGCATTGATTATTAGGTTAAATGCAATAATAAAAAATTCTCCAAAAGAATAATAGGTTGGTGAATATGCATGTACCTATTGAATAATTTCTTTGTCGCATCTCAATTCAGCCACTCTATTAGATGTATAATTCTCCTCACGGATGTCTTCCTCCATGCTCCATTGAAAAATTAATATTTCAAAGAAACATGAAAAAGATAGAATCCAAATAAAATCATAGAATACAAACACAAAGGAAAAATAGACAAAAATTCAAAACCAAAACTCACAAGCAAGAGAAAAAATCGTGGCATGACCATCCCAAAATTAAGAGGATGAAAGGCAAAGAAAGCAAGAAAATAGAATCTACCCCTGCGTCTCAAATAAATTGCCTATATATAGGAGGTGAAATCATGCTTTTTTAAACAGTAATAGAGGTAACCTTATGGGTTTTTTAATGAAAAATACATAAATAAAAGCCATTCCCTCCATGGCGTTGATTTCCTCTCATCCCACCAGTGTAGTTTGAGTGCAATGTGATAAGAACAAAATCTAAATCAAGGCCTAAGCCTGGAAAGATAAATGAAAGATATAAACAAAAAAGCAAAAAACACACTTAAAAAGAAATGCACTGATCTTGTTGTCTTCTTAATATTTGAGTGTCTTCTTTTTAAGTGTGTTTTTTGCTTTTTTATTTATATCTTTCATTTACCTGTCCAGGATTAGGCCTTGTTTCAAATTTTTTCCTTATCGCATGGCACCAAAACTACACCCATGGGATGAGAGGAAATCAACGACATGGAGGGAATGGCTATTATTTTTGTATGTTTCTATTAAAAAAAAACATAAGGTTACCTCTATCATTGTTTTAAAAGGCATGATTTCACCTCTTATATATGGGTAGTTTATTTGATACACAAGGGCAGATTCTATTTTCTTGTTTTCTTTGCCTTTCATCGTCCTATTTCTGGGATGACCATGCCAAAAAAAATTCTTTTGCTTGTGAGTTTTGGTTTTGAATTTTTATTTTTTTTCCTTTGTGTTTGTATCATATAATTTTATTTGGATTCTGTCTTTTTTATTTTTCTTTGTAATGTTAATTGAATGTTGTAAGGATTAAGTGATGAGAGGTTTCTATAAATCTTAAAGCTAACATATATAATTGACACAACTTTAATCAAACTGCAATTAAAAACATGGGAAAAATCACGCAAACCATACATACAGAGAAAATGCAATCGGAACAACCGAAACATGGTGTTTTAAGAAAAGAAATTTGATAGGAGCTGGCATTACTTTCATAAAATTTGGCATTCTTAACATAAGAAAGTGCATAGAAATGTGCATTACAAGCTTGCAAGAAAAGACAAGAAACATCTACAAACTAGTTGATGATAAAGCAGATAAACCAAACAGCAGTCCAGTGCACAAATATATTTGAAGAAAGCTATTGGAAAAAGAATTCCACTAAAACTAATACAGGGCAGAAAAAATAAACTTTCAAAACAGTGAATGTAGGCAAGAAATTGGTAGTGAGGTAAGGAAAAAAAAATTCTTTATTCTATAGCGTTGCTCAACCTACCTAAAAGATGGAATTCCAATCATCAAGCTTAAGGGAGAGCCTATGAAAAGCAATCATATCACAAATAATTCATTTTCTACCTACAAAATTACAATAGTAAACAACAATTCAACATAAAAAACATCTTAAGAATATGGGTCAGAGCAAGAAGATGAGTCCACGAAATGTGGATGTTTTTGCCTTAGGAAAAAAAATGAAATCGGCTTGCAAAAAATGGGATCCCATTTAGGTACGGGATCCCAAGCCTAAAATAAAAAAACGTGATCCCGCTTTTCAAAAAACTGGATCCCATTTTGAAAAGTTTCCATTTTTGGAACTATTCATTTTTGGAAATTTCTCATTTTTGGCAATTTTCAAAAAAGGATCTCATTTTGCAAAACAAGATTATTAGGTTATGCTATAATAAAAAATTATCCAAAACAAAAACAGGTTGGTGAATATGAATGTACCTATTGACTATTTTCTTTTCCATATCTCCATTCAACCACTCTATCAAATGTATAATTCTCCACATCGTTTCCTTCCTCCATGCTCCATTAAAAAATTAACATTGCAAAGAAAAATGAAAAAGACAAAATCCAAATAAAATCATAGAATACAAACACAAAGGAAAAATAGACAAAAAATCAAAACCAAAACTCACAAGCAAACCAAAAAAATGTGGCATGGCCATGCCAAAATCAAGACAATAATAGGCAAAGGAAACAAGAAAATAGAATCTGCCCCTTTGTCTCAAATAAACTACCCATATATAGGAGGTGAAATCATGCTTTTTTAAACAATAACAGAGATAACCTTATAGTTTTTTTAGCGAAATCATATAGAAATAATTCCCATTCCCTCCATGGCGTTGATTTCCTCTCATCCCACGGGTGTAGTTTTAGTGGCATGTGATAAGAACAAAATCCTAAGCAAGGCCTAAGCCTGGATAAATAAATGAAAGTTACAAACAAAAAAGCAAAAAACACACTTAAAAAGAAATGCATTGGTTTTATAGTCTTCTTAATATTTGAGTGTCTTCTTTTTAAGTGTCTTTTGCTTTTTTATTTGTATCTTTCAATTACTTGTCCAGACTTAGGCCTTGTTTCAAATTTTGTTCTTATCGCATGGCACACAAACTACACCCATGGGGTGAGAGGAAATCAATGCCATGGAGGGAATGGTTGCTATTTCTCCGTTAAAAAAAAAGCATAAGGTTACCTCTGTTACAGTTTTGAAAAGCATGATTTCACCTCCTATATATGGGAAGTTTATTTGAGATGCAAGGGAAGATTCTATTTTTTGTTTTCTTTTCCTTTCATCATCTTGTTTTTTGGCATGGCAATGCCACGTTTTTTTCTTTTGCTTATGAATTTTGGTTTTGAATTTTTGTTTGTTTTTCCTTTCTGTTTGTATCGTATAATTTTATTTGGATTATGTTTTTTTAATTTTTCTTTGCAATGTTAATTGAGTGTTGTAAGGATTGATTGCTGAGATGTTTCTTTAAATATTAAAGCTAACATATACGATTGTCACAACTTGAATCAAATTGCAATTAAAAATATGGGAAAAATCACTCAAATCGTACATATAGAGAAAATGCAACGAAATAACCAGAACATGATGTTTTAAGAAAATAAATTTGATAAAATTTGGCATTATTTTCATAAAATTTGGCATTCTTAACAGAAGAAAGTGCTTAGAAATGTACATTACAAGCTTGCAAGAAAAGATAGGAAACATCTACAAACTAGTTGATGATAAAGCAGATAAACCAAACAACAGTTCGGTGTACAAATATGTTTGAAGAAAGCAGCTAGAAAAGAATTGAACTAAAACTAAAATAGGGCAAGAAAAATAAACTTTCAAAATAGTGAATGCAGGCAAGAAATTTGCAGCGGGGTAAGGAAAGAAAAATGTCTCTTTATTCTATAGCGTTGCTTAACCTACCTAAAAGATGGAATTCCAATCATCAAGGGTAAGGGAGAGCCTATGAAAAGTGATCCTATCACAAATAATTCATTTGCTACCTGCAAAATTACAACATTAAATAGCAATTCAAATAAAAAACATCTTAAGCATATTTTTACATAATTTCACGAGCATTGACACTTGAATCTTTGTAGACTTGTAGGTTACTAAAAAATCTAGGGAAATAGTATTAAGTAGGATAAGGAATGGTAGATGCAAAGTAGCCTACCATATATAGTTTGGATAGAGGATTTGGAATGGAAACCTATAGTAAGTATTTTCTTGTGGAACAAGAGGTGGGTTATTCACCGAAGCATGGTTTCCAGTTATAGACTTATCAAAACATCTTCAAAATTAAAAATGCCAACTACCAACACCAATCCATGTGAAATAAGAAACCAAAATTTGCAAACAAACTTTAAAAAAGATCTGACAAGCATACAACCAAAATCAAACATGATTCTCATGTAGGAGGCAAGTAAAGTTTGGTGATAACAGTTTAACAATATCATTGGCAATAAATTGGCAGCAATTCTAAAACACTATTTTTGTGAGAACAATCACAAACCCACATCTATGAGTTACCAAAATAATTAAGTTAGCCATTGATTATTAGGTTATGCAATAATAAAAAAATATCCAAAACAAAAATAGGTTGGTGAATATGAATGTACCTACTAACTATTTTCTTTGTTGCATCTCGATTCAGCCACTTTGTCAGATGTATAATTCTCCTCACCGCTACCTTCCTTCACGCTCCATTAAAAGTTAATATTGCAAATAAAAATGAAAAATATAGAATACAAACACAAATGAAAAATAGACAAAAATTCAAAACCAGAACTCACAAGCAAAAGAAAAAAACATGGCATGGCCATGCCAAAATCAACAAGATGAAAGGAAAAGAAAACAAGAAAATAGAATTTGCCTCTACGTCTCAAATAAACTGCCCATATATAGGAGGTGAAATCATAATTTTTAAAACAGTAACAGAGGTAACCTTATGCTTTTTTAACGAAAACATACAGAAATAACAACCATTCCCTCCATGGCGTTGATTTCTTGTCATTCCACGGGTGTAGTTCAAGTGCGATGTGATAAGAACAAAATATGAAACAAGACCTAAGTGTGGACAAATAGATGAAAGATACAAACAAAAAAGCAAAAAACACACTTAAAAATAAATGCACTGATTTTGTTCTCATCTTAATATTTGAGTGTCTTCTTTTTAAGTATGTTTTTTACTTTTTTGTTTGTATCTTTCATTTACCTGTCCAAGATTAGCCCTTGTTTCAAATTTTGTTCTTATCGCATGGCACTCAAACTACTGGGATGAGAGGAAATCAACACCATCGAGGGAATGGTTGTTATTTTTGTATGTTTCTATTAAAAAGCGACATAAGCTTACCTCTTTCATCGTTTAAAAAAGCATGACTTCACCTCCTATATATGGGCAATTTATTTGAGACACAAGGGCAGATTCTCTTTTCTTGTTTTCTTTGCCTTTCATCGTCATGTTTCTGGCATGGCCATGCCACATTTTTTTCTTTTGCTTGTGAGTTTTGGTTTTGAATTTTTGTTTATTTTTCCTTCGTGTTTGTATCATATAATTTTATTTGGATTCTATCTTTTTTATTTTTCTTTGCAATGTTAGTTGAGTGTTGTAAGGATTGGGTGTTGAGAGGTTTTTGTAAATCTTAAAGCTAACATATACAATTGACACAACTTGAATCAAACTGAAGTCAAAAACATGGTTTCGAAAAATCACTGAAACCATACATTACAGAGAAAATGCAACCGAACATTATGTTTTAAGAACAAAAATTTGCTAATAGTTGGCATTATTTTTCATAAAATTTGGAATTCTTAACAGAAGAAAGTGCATAGAAATGTATGTAGACACTGAAAAATGTCTTAAGCCTACAAACACCATTTTTCCTTGTCAATTCTCGTTCTTCCTTACATAATTAAATAATTTTAATTATTTAATTATTGTCTAAAGTCATATTTCTTCTATTAATTAAATAATTTTAATTATTTAATTAATTAATTTCTTTCTTTTTATTTCTTCCTTTTGATTAATTAAATAAATTATATTTATTTAGTTACGTGAGTAATGTACCCTTTCCTCTATAATTAAATAAATTTTTATTTATTTAATTATTATCATTTTCTATTATAATTAAATAATTATTTTAATTATTTAATTATTCATTGGTCTTTCCTTCCGTAAATTAAATAAATGTTATTTATTTAATCATTTGATATTTTGTCATTTTCCTCCACTTTTAATTAAATTGTTATTTTAATTAAAAATTCAACTTTCTCCGATGCGTGTGGCTTGTGGGCGGTTGCACGCATCTCCAGGGACAAGTCTCGCCTCAGCTCTCCCCATAATTGGAAACCTGTGTCGCTGGGTTGAGTCATGGGGATACCCTAGACTCCCAAAAAGAAAAAAAATCAACTTTCATTTTTCTTCAATAAATAAATAATTGTCTTAATTATATAATTATTCACTTTCCCTTCTAAATTAAATAGTTTTATAATTATTTAATTTACTCCAACAACCTCTTTTTCTGAGCCAACCTCTTTGTTCTTGGCCATTGATTTTCATGTCATATTGGCTTTTAATCTTAGCCCAAGTTATCTAAATTTGGTTTTCTATAAAAGAGACCACTCATTGTCATTTTACTCCTAATAAGAATAAAAGAATTCAAGTACATGCTATTGAAGGAGACAAGTACAATCTTCAATATTTTTCTATTATATCACTAGGCTTATTGTTGCATACTCAAAATCTGAGGGCAATCAACCATATAAAGCAAGATGGAGAAGGACAATGGAGGTTAATCAACCATGGCATAACAATATTGGTAATATTTCTTTATATTTAATGTTTCTATATTCATTTGTGCTTCATTTTTGGTTTAGGGACCTTAGGGTTTGAGTTTTATTGACTCATGGCGTTTACCTTAATTTTACCATATTCTACAATGTACATTACAAGCATGCAAGAAAAGACAGGAAAAATCTACAAACTAGTTGATGATAAAGCAGATAAACCAAATAATAGTTTGGTGCACAAATATATTTGAAGAAAGTAGCTAGAAAAGAATTGCACTAAAAATAGGGGAAAAAAATAAAATTTCAAAAAAGTGAATGTAGGCAAGAAATTGGCAGTGAGGTAAGGAGAGAAAAATTGTCTCTTTATTTTATAGCATTGCTCAACTTACCTAAAATATGGAATTTCAATCATCAAGGGTAAGGGAGAGCCTGTGAAAAGCGATCATGTCACAAATAATTCATTTGCTACCAGCAAAATTACAATATTAAACAACAATTCACATAAAAAACATCTTAAGCATATTTTTACATAATTTCACGAGCATTGACACTTGAATCTTTGTAGACTTGCAGGTTAATGAAAAATCTAGGGAAATAGTATTGAGTAAGTAGGATAAGGAATGGAAGATGTAGAATAGCCTACGGTATATAGTTTTGATAGAGGGTTTGGAGTGGAAACCTACAATAAGAATTTTCTTGTGGAACATGAGGTGGGCTATTCATAGAAGCAGGTTTCCAATTATAGACTTATCAAAACACCTTCAAAATTAAAAATACCAACTACCAATACCACTCCATGTGAAATCTAAAATGAGACTTGTCACAACCCTCTTTCTAGAACATTTGAAAATGAAACTCTTTATTATTAAATTAAGTTGGTTTGACAATAATTATTATTTTATTTTATTATGGAATTAAAACACAAAAAAATCAATGAATTAAAATATTAAAATCAAATAAATACTTTAAAATAAATAAAAAAATTATGATGCTAAAATTTAATTATGAAAATAAGAATATTTTTCAAATTATGTATGGAAGAATAAATAAATTTTATTTTTATTTAAAAGTTGTATATTTTTTTGTTCTTCTCTCAAGTCAAGTTAACTTCATCGTTTTAGAATTTAATTCTCTTATTAGTTAACTACTTTTATTTTAGTAACTTCATGTGTAAACTACACGTAAAAAGGGAAGCCTTGTGTGCACCTTTATCCATCTTTTAAATTTAAAAATTCAATATTATCCTCTCACGAGTCAAAATGGAAACTTTCCTCTTCGCTTCTTTGATCTTGATCATTGATTTTCACCATCGAATCTCCATTCATTTTCTATAAATATGGCTCCTCAACCTCTTTCAAGGGGCACGATAAGATTTAGAATCCTTCATATTCGTTATTTATCATCTTGATTTTTCTTTGCATTCTAAGAGTTGTAATTTCATAGGAAAAGATAGAAGTAGGGAAAAAGGTTTTTCTTATTTGTTACAAGGAGCAGGGACTTAGAAGGATCTAAAAGCTTGGATTCAACAGAGAAAGGAGTTTGATGAATTTGTGTTACAAGTAAGTATTATTAAATCTTCTTTTTCTCATTAATAGATTTATGGTATTATTTTTTATTTTATGTCAAAAGAATTAGACAATAATTTGATAAAAATTAAAGAGGAAAAGATTTCCATGTTAGATCATAATTAAAACAAAGGAGAAATTATGCTATTTCGTCATAAATTTCAAACTTTATTTAAAACTTATAATTTTTTTAATTTAAAATTGTATTAACAATTTTATTTATTTATTTTAAATTTACTCAAAAATTTATCAAAATTTTATTTAAAATATGACTTAAAACATTATTTAAAAATTGATAGCAATATCACAATCTTATTTTCTAATTTTCATGAATATATAATTAAAAAGAAATGTACTAAATTGTAATTTTGAAAAAAATAATAAAATTAAATTATTTGAGAAATAATTAATAATAATAATAAATATATATATATATAAAGTTTTATTTAAAATTTCCTAAAAAAGTTTTATTTAAAATTTCCTAAAAAAATTATTTAAAATTTATTTACATTCTATATTAAAATTTATTTACATTCTTTAATAAAATTTATTTCATATTAAATATTATTTAAAAATCTATTTTAAAACTTAGTTAGAAAAATTATTATTTAAATTTTATTTTAGAACTATAAAAATAATAAAAATAAATTTTATTTTTAAAAAAATTAATAAAAAAAAAACCACCATCTCACAGTCGCTGCAAATAGGCCACAAGGCCTTTCTTTATATAAAACATTATGAAGTTTCTATTCTTTTAAACATTCTTTTTTTCAAAAAAACTTGCTTTTATATTAGTTAACATAAAATTTGTTTTATATTTTAATATAAAAATTGATTTATATTTCATAAAATTTGATTTATAATTTTATTAATCTAAAATTTGGTTTATATTTAATAAAATTTGATATATTTTTTTAATTAGTATAAAATTTAATATATATTTTATTTAACATAAGGATTAAATATGTTTAGCTTAAAATTAAATTAGTATAATTTAATGTCTTATTTTTAGTAAATAATATTGAATATATATTTTAATATATCGTTATTTAATATTAATTATAATATAATTATTATTAATTCCTTTAAGTTTTTACAATATTAAATAAGATAATTTATTTTAATATTTTATTAAAAACATGAGTTAATTTTTAAAATAATTTGGTAAAAAAAAAAGAAAATAAATGTGAATTTAAAATAAACAAGTTTTGATTTTCAATAACATATAAGAATAATAGTGAATGCGATTTGCTCGTTAAGGGGCCTGGTTGGGTTAATCCAGTTGCAAAGGAGCCTGTGGAGGTGGCTTGGGAAAAACCAGTGGAAGACTGGTGGAAAATAAATTTTGATGGTGCATCGAAAGGAAACCCTGGACCTTCAGGAGCAGGATTCATTATTCGAGATTAGAAAGGGAATGTATTAGCCTTGGGGGCGAAGAAGTTGGAGGAAGGAACAAATAATGCAGCAAAAGCCTCAGCAGCCTTAATGACGATTAAACTTGGAAAAAAACTAGGAGCTTCAAAAATTCATTTAGAAGGGGACTCACTAATAATTGTTCAAGTCGTGATGAAGGGAAGCATTAGTGTGTGGCACCTTTAGAATGTAATTGAGAAAATTAGAGAAGAATTAGCTTCATCTGAAAAAATTTATGTGAGCCACATTAGAAGGTTGAGAAATCTTGAATCTGACGTCCTCTCTAAATGGGCTTTAACATTTAGAGAAGTTGGTGAATTGAAATGTGAATATTTAAGGAATGTGGACTTAGCGGAGTGAGCTAATGAAGTTGGCGAGTACGCTACATTTAATGAGCAAGAATGTGGGCAGACTGAAGTAGATTTGACATGACAGGAGAAATGGTGGGAAGGCTGGCAGTGGCATCCCTAGTACGAGCGACATTAAAATCGAAGTGTGTTAATCAAGAAGATTAAAATCCCTTGGCCCTCAGTCTTCGATGTCTTTATTTATTTTTGGCATGGTGAAGAAGGCTCTGAGAAGGAGTAATCATGGTGGCCGAACTATTGCAACAAAGCTCCAATGGAGGAAAACTTCACTCTTCTTTCAAGGAGACAAGTAAGCCCATTTTATGGTGACACGACTGAGAAGAGATTAATGGGTATGTTTCCTTTTAATGATGGGAGATTGGTGCAGTGTGTGAGAATGATTTTGGGCAGGGACTTTGGAATTTTAAGGCATAGATATAGGATGAACATGGAGGTGTATTCTTTGATAGCAGCTTGGGGATTGGACCTGGGAGAGAAAGTGGAAATGGTCAAAGAGGTGATGGAAACAATTGTACATGAAGATTTTTTAGATGGTTTGGAGATAATACTTGAATGGGCAATCTCGAGCGAAGGGCTAGACATGAGAGAGGGAATTGAGATTGAAGAGCTTGAAGGGTCTATGGGATGCATACCGTTTGTTCGCTGGCCAGAGGGGAAGTTTAAATAGCATTGCAAAGAAGAAGTGAGACTAGGCTGGAAGACGTTAAAGCTCTTTGTCGAGCTGATGAAAGTAGAAGCTATAATTGCCCAAGCGAAGGTGGAGGCAAAGCAAATGGAAAGAGAAGGGGAAGTTGAGTGAATGGAAAGAGATGGGAACCATAAATGGAAGAGGAAGATGAAAGCACTTTGCAAGGTTGAAATGGAGCCAGGTAGCTCAAGCTGATAGAAAAACATTTCCTGTGTTTTTTGGTATGAATTTATCAAGGTGTTACTTTACTCTATGGTTTTGGTGGAGGTTGACTGATATCTAGGATGAATTGTGAAAATATATTTTAGGGTTAGATAAATGTTTTTAGGGGTAATGGTGATGTTAGTAGGATATCCCAAATCCTTTTGAATTGATGTAGGGAAACAGGGGTATAGAGAAAGTTTTTATGCATGTTAATGTGCCTTATAGATGAAGCAGTATAGTTGTAGATGGGTTTTTGGGTTGTTTGGTACTTTACTGAAACTAATGATGTAATCTTTTTTTCAAGCAATTCAAACTCTTATTACCGAGCAAAAAAAATAGTGAATGCGATTTAAAAATGTAAATAAATGTGTTAGTGGAATCTCAATTGTTCTTATTAATATTAAAATATATATATATATATATACCTTTTGAAAATAAGTATGATTGAAAAGAGAGGAGAAAACTATTTAAATTAGAAACATCAAAAAATTAGTCATGGATTTATTTTTAGAAAAATAAAATAAAGATTCTTTATTTTTAAGGAAACTTATTTATAAATCTTGGACTTGAAATTAGAAGTTAGTTTTTTTCCTAGAGCTTTAAATCACTTATTAAATTAGAAGATTCAAAAAAATATTTTCATAATCAAACACTTTGTTTTTGTTCCTTATAAGCTTGTAAATAACTTTTAATAAAAGTACCTGAGTATGCAAGTGAATGAACACATAATAAGATAGTAATAAAGAAAAAAAAAATTAGTGGTAATTTTTGGGTTATTAGTTTGGGTTATTACATGTGGTATCAAAGAAAGGTTCAGAAGCTAACGCCTTGAGCGTACTACGACTTGCGTGATTCAAAAGTACATAATATTTTTGAACTACAAATTGAACTTTTGTGAAACATTTTTTTTGTTGATCACTTAATTGCATTTTATTCTTACTTATTGTGTATATTAACTATAACTTCTTCTTTTTATTAGATATTTCCTTGATCTTGATGAATCCTTGAATATTTCTTTGATTTGTTTATGAATATTTTAGCCACCGAATTTTAATAAATTTATTTTTCTTATGATTTTGGATTTTATTATTTAGAATTGATACAATTTATGAATTATTAAACCTTATGCCTTATTGTTGGTATTGATATTACTTCTTGACGAAATTGATATATTTATGATTTGATTAATTTTTTTACATTTTATTGTTGAAGTGAATAAATTTCATGATTTATTGTTTGAATGAGCATGTCTTATGAAATATTGTTGGGATGAATATGCTTTGGACTTATTGTTGAAATTGATACATTTTGAGACTTATTGCTGAAAAGGACATATTTTGAGACTTATTTTTGGAAGTGGATTCATTTTATGAATTATTGTTGAAGTTAATGTATGTATAGATTATTGTTGATTGGGATGCAAATATGTTGATGTTTTAATGTTGAAGTGAGGATTATCTTATGACTTGTTTTTGACTTACTATTGGAATAAGTATGTTTTTTTTATACATTTTATGACTTATTCTGGAATGGATATATTTATGTCTTATTTTTTAAACAAATATTTATTTTAATTGATTTTGTCCTCATCTTGAGATGACTATGCTTGAATCATTTAATTTGCACGAGTTATGTTTTGGTTAAGAAGAACTTTGGTAAAAAAGGTATATAACATAAATGAATACACAGAGCAATAATTTTTGAGCTTGGTTTAATTTTAATCAAAAAAAATGTTAACTTCCATTTGGCACTTATAAGTGCATCGAGACGATGCACAATATAAGGGGGGTAGGATGTCACAACCCTCTTTCTAGAACATTTGAAAATGAAACTCTTTATTATTAAATTAAGTTGGTTTGACAATAATTATTATTTTATTTTATTGTGGAATTAAAACACATAAAAAAATTAATAAATTAAAATATAAAAATCAAATAGATACTTTAAAATAAATAAAAAATTTATGATGCTAAAATTTAATTATGAAAATAAGAATATTTTTCAAATTATGTATGAAAGAATAAATAAATTTTATTTTTATGTGAAAGTTGCCATATTTTTCTATTCTTCTCTCAAGTCAACACCTTGTCTTTTATCAGTTAACTTCATCTCGTTTTAGAATTTAAATCTTTCCCTTATCAATTAACTACTTTTATTTTAGTAACTTCATGTGTAAACTATAAATGTAATGGAGTGTGAAACAAGATGCAAAAAATAGAGTGACAATACACAAACAAGATAAACAAAGATCAGACACAGAAATTTTTTATCATGGTTCACCAATAATGGCTACGTCCACACTAAATCAAAAGAATATTATTATTTCAATATATACAACAGATACAACAGCAAATGCATCTTATCCAATATCAAAAACTAATCCATACAACATGTCTTGAAAGACATCACAAGCAGAATGTGAAGAGCCAATGCATTGGAGGGAAACCAAATGGAGTTTGTTGAGCTTCAATTCTAACAATCTCCCACTTGAAGTCCAATGGCTGCTGCAACTCATCAAACATTCCCTTGCTTCAAACTTATTGTCACATTTGAACCATACCAAGAGAAGTCTGAAAAAATTCAAACTTCTCTTTGGGAACTCCCTTGGTCAAGACATTAGCCAGATTGACCTTTGTGTCATTTTTCGCAACTCACAACTTGCCCTATTCAATCACATGATGAATGAAGGGATATCGCAAATCAATATGCTTAGAGCGACGATGAAGAGTAGGATTGTTAGTCATAAAAATGGTGATACTACTGTCACAAAACAAAATCATTTTGGTTACAATTCAAATCATGCAACAACCGATGTACCCAAATTAACTCTCTCGCTCCTTCAAAAAGAGCCATGTATTTAGCCTCGGTAGAAGAAAGAGCAACTAATTGTTGTAACCTAGAAACCCAACTAATGGTTGCTCTGGAAAATGTGAAGACATAACTAGTAGTAGACCTTTGTTTGTCTAAATCCCCGCCTAGATTAGAATCAACAAATCCTTGAAGTTGTGCCTTGTCCCTTCCAAAACACAAACCAAAACCAGAAGTACCTTTTAAGTATCTTAAGATCCATTTGACTGCCTCCCAATTAGGTTTACAAGGATTACTCATAAATCTGCTTACTACTCCCACTGCATGAGCAAGATCTAGACAAGAAGAAACCATAGCATACATAATACTCCTGATAGCAGATGTATAAGGAATTCCTTTCATAAATTCTTGATCATCTTGTGTTTGAGGACACATTTCAGAAGATAAACAAAAATAAGAAGATAATGGAGTGCTTACAGGCTTATCTCTCGACATACCAAATCTGTCCAATACCTTTTCAATGTATTGTTTTTGTGATAACCTGATATCTCTCCTCTTCCTATCCCGAGAAATAGTCATTCCAAGAATTCTTTTCCCTGCCCTTAAATCTTTCATGGAAATTTTTTTAGCTAATTGTTTCTTAAGCTCACAAACAATCCTCATGTTAGTGCCAATCACTAACATGTCATCCACATAAAGTAAAAGTATAAAAAAATGACCATTAGGAAACCGTCTAAAATAGCACAAGGATCAAAGTTAGAACGTATAAACTCATGTTCAATCATAAACTGATCAAATTTAAGATACCATTGTCTCAGGGCTTGCTTAAGCCCATACAAGTTATGCTTCAACAGACAATAAAGATGCTCCTAACCCTGTTTAACAAACCCTTTAGGTTGCTCCATAAATAATTCCTCATCAACATCTCCATGTAGAAAAGTTGTCTTAACATCAAGCTACTCAAGCTCGAGATCCCACGTGGCTGCCAATCCCAAAACAGTGCGAATTGTAGTCATTTTCACTACCGGAGAAAATATTTCATTAAAATCCACTCCTTTCTGTTAATCATAACCTTTTACAACTAGCTCGGCTCGATAACGACACCTGCCTCCATCTTCTTCCTTCAATTTATAAACCCATTTGTTCTTTAAAGCTTTCCAATTGGGTGGAAGAGGCACCAAATCCCAAGTCTGGTTTGTCATTAATGAATCCATATCCTACGCATTGCATCCTGCCATTTATGACAATCAACATCTTTGCAAGCAACTTTAAAATTTGTTGGCTCTATTTGATCAGAGATCAAGAGCTCAGGCGCTGCTTCCTCAAAGAACAATAACTCATAATCTACAAACTTCATTGGAGGTTTCTGCTCTCTTGTATACCTCCTCAATTGAGGTTCTAAGAGCTTTGTTCTCTATTCTTGCAAATTACCTTTCTATACACTTCCATGTGCCTGCACATTGCCCTGATCCTGGACATATTCTTCATTACTCTACCTCGGTAAACCTCCCTATGACAATGAGGATTCAAAAATAGAGCCTCCCATCGCAACATGTGGGAGACTAGGACCACTGTGCATACAGTCTCTTAAAGACTGTGTGTGAAGATTTAGAAGCTACAAATAATCCAACGTAGGCTGCACTAAACTTAGAGGAGGCAACAATTGAAGATGAGATGGTTGCATAGAATGTGAAGGAGGCTATGTATAAGTTGTTAAAGGTAGCGAAGGACAAATAGCATGTTGTGTGGAAGAGTCAAAAGGATGTGCAATGACTTGTGAAGGTTGTGCAGTGTCTAGAGGAGGCAGTGTAGCATTTTTTATATGTTGCATTTCAATAAATGGAGGGGAAACATTAACTATAGAAGGCTACAAAAAAACATATGAGGGTTGCGCACTATTACTAACTTGATGTTTATTTAAAGTGGGATTTAAATCAAACAAATACTTTGCATTGCCATCATGTGCAAACCAGGTAATGGTTGTGTTAGACAGTGAAAGCTCTGGGTGAGGAGGCGCTAGACTATCACCTCCTTCATCATTCGAATGATTTCCAAAAACTAATAGAGGAACATACTCTATAACTGGTTTGCTCTAAGGTTGTAATGCTGGAAAGGATTTTTCATTGAACACCACATCACAGCTTCAAACTATCCTTTTGTCAACTAGATCCCACAACCTGAATCTGTATTGATCCTCGCCATATCCAACAAAAATAGAGTTCTGTGATTTAGGTCCAATTTGGTTCACTTCTCCTTGGGAACAAGAGTGAACGCTTCACATCCAAACACTTGTAGATGATTGTAAGAGATTTGTTTGCACAGCCACCTTTCCTCTAGAATGTCAAATTTTAATTGAGATGAAGAAGCTCAATTAATGAGATAAACCACTGTGTTGCAAGCTTCAACTTAGAACTCTTTTCCCAATCCAGCATTGGAAAGAATACATCGTGCTTTTTCCAAAAAAAATCTATTTAACCTCTCTGTAGCCGCATTTTCTTGAGGTGTAAAAGGAACAAATTTAATTCTTCGAATACCATTTTTCACACAAAAATTATCAAACTCTAGTGAGCAAAATTTTCCACCATTATCCATTTGCAAACATTTGATGTTATGCCCACTCTGATTTTCAACTAAAGCTTTAAAAAAATTGAATTTACTAAAGACTTCAGATTTCCTATTGAGCATAAAAATCCAGACCGTCCTAGTGCAATCATCAAGGAAAGTTACAAAATAGTTAGCCCCTCCAAGAGAGGTTACCTTAGTCATTCCAAAGACATCTGAGTAAACAAGCTCCAAAGGTGAGGTATTCTTTTCACAACCCATCTTCAAGAAGCTGACCCGCTTCTGCTTGCCATAAAGACAATGTTGGAAAAATTCCAAATCCATGGATTTCAAACACGGTAAATGTTCTCTTTTGATCATCACTTCAAGGCCTTTTTTGCTCATATGTCTAAGCCTTTGATGTCAAAGCTCGATTTCGTTGTCCATTGTTTCCATAGCAGCTCCCACTTGAGATTCATTCTCAAATACATATAGATTTCCCACCTTATTTCCTTTGGCAATCAGCAAGGCTCCCTTAGTTACTTTCCACAAATCTAAGGAGAAAAAAGTATTATAGCCTTGTGTAAAAATTTGGCTTACATAAATCAGATTTCTTTTAAGTTTTGGTACGTGTCTAACATCTTGTAAAATCCATTTGCCTCCATTCTTTGATTGCAACATAACATCACCTTTTCCAATGATCTCACATGATTTGTTATCCCCCAAATAAAATTTTCCAAAATGTCCTTCTTGATATTTTGTGAAGACCTCCATACAAGAGGTGGCGTGAAAGGAAGTGTCGGAATCTAGAACCCATGCAACGGAAATAGTTTCACATGTGGATAAAACCAAAACATTATCCTCCTTGTCATAGGCAGTATTATCCTTGTTGTCGTTTGCCTTCTCTTGTGCCTTTTGTAGGAATAACAATTTCTTTTAGTGCGGCTAGCCTTACCACAAAACCAATAGTCGCCAATTCTCCCTCTGGATTTTGAACTTTTAGCAGATTTTGATCTTCTATTATTATCTTTGCCTCTATTTTGAAGCCTTCCTCTACTAACAGTAGTTAGGGCTTCACCAGAAGAAGTTTCTTGGTTCTTTCTTCACATATCTTCACTAAGAAGTGTAGCCACTATGTCATCAAACTTCAATTTATTTTTGGCTGCCACTGAAGTGCTCACAGCCATTACAACTCCTTCCCAACTATTAGGTAACAAACACAGTAATAAGATTTCCTTAATCTCATTATTTGGGCTAATACCCACTGAAACCAATTGGGTAACCAATGTTTTAAACTCATTAAGATGGTTGGACACAATTCCACCTTCTTTCATTTTCAGGTTATATAACTTCATAATAAATACCTTATTAGATGTTGAAGCCATCTCATACATCGAGGAAAGTTTTTCCCACAATTCTTTCAAAGTCTTCTCTGCTGAAACATTGAACAATAAGTTACTGGACAATGAGAGGAAAATCATAGCTCTTGCCTTCTTATCCATCTTCTCCCACTCTTCATCTGGCATCGAACTTGGATTATTTGCTTTCAATTCAAGCACGAGTGAGAGGTCCTACTTTATCAGCAATGATTCCATTTGCACCTTCCACAAACTGAAATTCTAACCCGAGAATTTCTCTATCTTCGCTTCCTCCATAACTCAAGAAATTCTACACCGATTTCCCAACCAGCTATACCACCTAGCTTTGATACCAATTGTAAATGTAATGGAGTGCAAAACAAGATGTAGAAAATAGAGTGACAACAAACAAACAGGATAAACAAAGATAAGACACAAAAAAAATTATTGTGGTTCACCAATAATAGCTACATCCACACTAAAGTAGAGGAATATTATTATTTCAGTCTATACAATAGATACAACAGTAAATGCATCTTATCCAATATCAAAAACCAATCCATACAACACATATTGAAAGACATCACAAGCAGAATGTGAATAACCAATGCATTTGAGGGAAACCAGATGGAGTCCATTGGGCTTCAATTCTAACATAAACTACGTGTAAAAAGGGAAGGATTGTGTGCACCTTTATCCATCTTTTAAATTTAAAAATTCAATATTATCCTCTCATGAGACAAAATGGAAACTTTCCTCTCCACTTCTCTGATCTTGATCGTTGGATTTTTTCATCAAATCTCAATCATTGATTTTCACCATCAAATCTTGACCATCGAATCTCCATTCATTTTCTATAAATATGACTCTTCGACCTCTTTCAAGGGGCATGATAAGATTTAGAATCCTTCATATTCGTTATTTATCATCTTGATTTTTCTTTGCATTCTAAGAGTTGCAATTTCATAGGAAAAGATAGGAAGTAGGGAAAGAGGTTTTTCCTATTTGTTACAGACGAGTAGGGACTTAGAAGGATCTAAAAGCTTGGATTCAACAGAGAAAGGAGTTGGGAAAATTTGTGTTATAGGTAAGTATTATTAAATCTTCTTTTTCGCATTAATAGATTTATGGGTGTATACACCTAAAATCAATCAAGATAATTAATTAAATACGAGTTATTTAATTAATAAACATCTTATTTCGTCTACTTATAAATAAATTCTAAATTTATTTATATAGTTCATTTCCTAATTCTTCTTATCTAAAATCATATTCCTCTAAGTTTAATTAAATAAACAAATTCAAATAGTTTGTTTTATTTAATTAATATCTTCTCACTAAATTTGAATAATTTCAAATTCAAATTTAGTCACATGTCTACAACTTTTCCTCTTGCCACCTCATCAAGTGTCTCATGAATTTAAATATGCTTAATAATTAAATTGAAATTATCCTCAACAAATTTTGAAACAACCTTGGACACTTGGCTCTTTTATTTCATTTATTCTCTCTAACACTTGGCAAAGTGCTCTTTTAAAGGGAACCATCTCCATGATTCCCTCTAACTTCTTCCTTCTCCACCGTTCATCTCTCCAGCTGAAATCTTGACCGTCGGTTGCTACCACATCACAATATACCTTGGAACTCTTATAAATACATCATTCTCCAGCGTTTCATATCCCATCTTTGAGCAAACTTACTCTATAGAATTTTCATGAGAGCATTTAGTGTTTGAGCATTTAGAGCATTAGAGCATTTAGCAATTAGCATTGTAGAATCATTTAGTTTAGAATCATGGCTTAGCTATTAGTTGCATTTCCATTATCATAGTAGTTTTTATACAACATTTTAATCATAGTCTTTAGCATCATATCCATTATCATATCACCATTATCATTTACATCATATCATATAGTTTATCAATCATCATGTAGGACTAGATTTATTTCATCTTCCAACATTTTGTTCCTCAGGTTGCCATTCTAACAGTCATAGTGCATACACAAATTTGAGAGCTAATATGATTTAATGAATCCCTGAAGATAGGAAACAATGGAATGATTTTAGGGAATTTGTTGTGTTTCAATTCAATTAGTTTTGTGATTTCAATTCTCTAATATAATATGTTTCATTGATTGTGTGGTTTTATTACTCATTTACTCACATTACACAATTCACACAATATAAATTGGCACCCACCGTGGGGCCTAGCCCCATTTTTATTGATGTTTTCTAGAAAGTTTGTTTTACAGATTTGGACGTGAATTTCTATGTTTCGCATCCGTGATTTCTTTTAGCACATCCGAAATATCTTTTGGTGCATTTGGGCCCTATTCTAGTGCATCTAGTCTATCTTTTAGAGCATCTAGTCTATCTTTCAGACCGTCTAGTCTATCTTTTTAGAGCATCTAGTCTATCTTTTAGAGCATCTAGTTTATCTTTTAGCACATCTAGTCTACCTTTTAGTGCATCCAATCTATCTGTTAGCACATTTAGTAGTTCTTTTAGCGCATCTAATTGATCTTTTAGCGCATCTAGTCTTTATTTTAGCACATTTGGTTTTCTTTGCAGAAATTTAAAATTCTAAGAATTGATCAATATTTTTTGTGTTGTAGGTGCTTAATACGTTGGTCAAAGACAATTATATCAAACTACTGATGGTGTTTGCAGGGGTTGGAGTTGTTTTATTGCTTTCTTTTGATTAAATTAGGCACCTAGTTTAATTAGAAGGTTAATGAACCCCTTGTCTACTGTGCTTGTAAAGTGATAGGCCTCTGCTCTCCCCTTCACTGGGTGACCAAAATGCCAGACTCACTATTTCTTGCTTTATATTAACACCTTTAGAAGGTCTGTCGTAGTGGGAAAAAGTACTCACCCTACGGGAACAACCTAAGTGGGAACAACTAAAGCCAATTTTTCCAACCCACTATAATCAAAAGTGAATTCGGGGAACCCACAATTCAATGGTAGTGTGCAAGATAACCATCCCCAAAGCCTTTGTTCTAAAGGTTGGGAGGTCTCTCGAGGGAGTTTATCTATTGTCGCACTAAACGGAAACCCTTACTATGAACCTTAAGTGTAGAAGCCAGCCAAGTCAGTCTCCCAACATTTGTAATATCACAGTGCAAGGGGAGGGAAGAACCTATTCCCAAGATACTCACCATATAACTATCAGGGATTACTAGCCAAAAGTGGAGGATTCGACTTTGGTTAAGACCCAGGAAAGGAAAAAATGCGGGTGCCCTCTAGGGGGTGACACGGCTATGTGAGTTGACATAGTTCTAAAATGTGGGTTGTGATATTATAAATGACCCTTGAAATTTAGAAAGTGTTTGATCTGTTTGCTCTTGTTCAATACCTGTGGAAATCAAAGGAATCAGACCAGATTCTGGAACATACACTTAATGTTTAGATCATAGGCTTGAAACTATTTTACAACTTGTGTTTGAAATCATTTTTCAAGAGATCATCCATTTAAAAACACTTAATTCACATGGTTCACAAACAAGAAAAAACCAGTCAAACTTATTGTTCGGAAGATCATTCGCTAGAAACACCCAGTCACTGAGTTGGAAGCAAAATAACTAGACAAACTTTAAAAAATAGTGAACAATGTCCAGTTTAGTGCATGCATTCTTTGTTTCAGCACATTTAGCTCATATTCTGGCACATTTGAGTCTTGTTCTGGAGCATCTAGTTCATCTTTTAGCGCATCTATGGGACATTTTTTGGAGCATCAAGTTCATCTTTTAGAGCATCTAGGGCATTTTCTGGAGCATTTGGTTCATCTTTTAAAACATCTAAGGCATTTTCTAGAGCATCTGGTTCATCTTTTAGAGCATCTAGGGCATTTTTTAGAGCATCTGGTTCATCTTTTAGAGCATCTAGGGCATTTTCTAGAGCATTTGGTTCATCTTTTAGAGCATCTAGGGCATTTTCTAGAGCATCTGGTTCATTTTTTAGTGCATCTAGGGAATTTTCTGGAGCATCTAGTTCATCTTTTAGAGCATCTAGGGCATTTTCTAGAGCATCTAGTTCATTTTTTAGCGCATCTAGGGAATTTTTTGGAGCATTTGGTTCATCTTTTAGAGCATCTAGGGCATTTTCTGGAGCATCTGGTTCATCTTTTAGCACATTGAGTCCATTTTCTGGCACATCTGGGGGACAGTCTAATGCATTCATACCATATTTTAGAGCATTTGTTCCATATTTTAGCACATTTATACCTTGTTTTAGTGCATCCAGTTAATTCAAAACTAGAGAGCAAAATTTTCCAATCTGTCTAACAATTTGAACTACAGTTAGGGATCCTCTTCAAAAAAAAATCATTCCTCAGTCACAACATGGGTTTAAAATTGAAGAAACTGGTCTTTGCAAGTGAAATTATTTCACTAAACTAGGGTCTACCTATCATTTGATTGTTAAGCTAAGTTTCACCATTAGGATCTGTCATCCTTCATCATAAAACAACGTTGTATAATCAAATTTAACTTAGTCTCATCAATAGAATTTTTCATTATATTTGACTTGGTTATTATCCTGGGCACTCAAAAAAAAATCAAAGTATAGTAAAACTTTAACAATTGTATGTCTATTTTAACAAGATCTCAGAAGCAAAAAAAAAACTCAGGAAATTGAAACACAAACCATCATGGTTGAATGGGAAGAAAATCCATTTCACAGATTCCACCAACCTGAAAATGATGAAATAACAAATGAAGACATTATACAAGCTCAACAAGATCCCAAATTTCATGAATTCATGGAGAAGATTCTAGAAAAAGATGGAGAGAAATACCTTTTGATGTTGGAAAACCAAGGTGTAAACTTGCCCAATGACTTTGATGTAAACCAATTGAAAAGAGCTCCTAAAAGAATAGAAGTTGATTCACCAAACACAAATCCAATGGCTTCTCTAACTCAACAAATGCAAATCTTCAACAACAGATCCAAGACATGCAAAGGGGAACCACAAATATATATTTGCTACAATAAAAAAAATTGTATCCCTTTGATAGAAATGTGGAAATGATGCCTTCTCCACCAAAGACTACCTCATCCAAGTTCAATGTCTTTGAATTTTTGCAAAGGTTAAATGAGAAGCCCAAATCTAAGTTCTCAAACACAAATAATGTTGAGCAATCCTATCATGTCATGCATTTATCTCCATCCCCCATAAGTCAAAATGAACCTCAAGATTCTTTCACCCAAGTTAACGATTTCATCCAACCATCATCTCCTATCATACCTTCTACATCTAATGATACCAAAATTCCACAAGCTCTTCCTATATTTGACCAAGATCCCGTCACTCAAGAATCTTATGATGATCCCCTCATTTCATTTTTCATCCAAGATGATTCCCTTCCATCTCAAGAGAAAGGTATCCTTCCAAGTCCTCCTTCCACCTCATATCATGAATCCATACCATCTAATGATTTTGTTGCATCTCATGAGCATGATAGTTCTTCCATCCTATTTAATGATGTCCTACCATCTGATGATCAAGATATGCTCTCTACAAAATCTCATGATTCCCTTCCTCATCAAGATCAAGATATGCTTCCATGCAAGGCTACCCTTTCATTCCATGAAGATGTTCATCCTTCTCATGATCAAGATATTCCTTTTATACCACTTCATGATGATTCCATGCCTAATAAATGGCAAGCTACTTCCTCTCCTATGCCTTGTGATCCTTTTCCAACTCAAGATCAAAAAACCCCATCATCCCCATGTTAAGATCCTATCACACCTATACAAGCTAAACATGAACCCCACACCTACAAATTGGGATCCTCCACCTTCATCCACTCCGGTTTACTTCCAACACCTATCCTTTCATCCATATCACATCCTCCCCAAAATGGACTTGCAACTTGTTTCACAAACAATGCATATTCCATTGGTAAACAAAAGTGTCAAAGTATGAATTACAAAGGTAAAGGATTAGGCCTTCATGAACAAGGTATCCTAGAACCCCTTTCTATTCAAAAAAACCCATATTACCATGGCCTTGGTTATATACCTAAGTGTCCTAGTCCATCAAACCTGCCATCTATCCTAAGTCCTCATCCTAGTTCATCAAACCTTCCATCTATCCTAGGTCCTCATCCTTGTCCATCAAACTTTCCATCTATCCTAGGTCCATATTTTATCCCTCAAGAACAACAAAGGCACACATCCTTGATGCCCTTTCAAAATTCTACCTACACTAACTCATCCATAATATCACCATATCATTTGTCTCAATCCATCGCTCTCATTTCTCTTGGAGGCAATTTGGGTGCCAAATGTCAAAAGCTTCCATATCAAAATCCACATGTATCGATCAACATGTCTCCTCGAAGAGACATGCAAAAATAAAAGAAAATTTGATCCAAAATCAAAAGAAAAATCCAAAAGGCCACAAAGGCCCATCAAAGAAAACATCTCAAAGACCACAAAGGTCCATAAATCAAAAGAAATTTTCAAAAGGCCACAAAGGCCCATCAAAGCAAAAAGGAAAATTTCAAAGACCACAAAGGTCCATAAACCAAAAAGAAAAATCTCAAAGGCCACAAAGGCCCACAAAGCAAAAATCAAATTCAAAAGCTATATGGATTCCTAAAATTCTCATTGAAGCAATAAAATCTAAATTGGCATCCAAATTTTATAATCCAAAAGCTTCCTCTGATCTTCCATCTAAAAACCTATCACCTTCCAAATCCATTTTTCCTCCATCACTCCACCACCCTTCAAGGTGTGTGCCAATGTTGAGCTTGACATCCTTTCCATCTATCCATGAACAAGCCTTCCTGCCTTCTATCCATTATCCAACATTCATCCCCCATCATTCTCCTTTAATCCAAACCTTTGCATAAGTCAGCTTCTTCCATCATACCATTAATCTACCAACATTTAGGAGTCTAATTTCCCATTGCCATGGTTTATTAGAGCACGTATTTGAGAGATATTTGGCTGTGAAACTTGATGCTTAAGTCCTTCCTCCATCTCCCTATCATCCATATCCTATCTTCAATATTCCTCTTTCACTCTACACTTGGGGGAAAGTTTCGTCCATCTTATCATTCATGGTCATTATCCCTTTTATGCTCATTCTTTAAATTTCCAACTTTGATCTTGACAAGGTTAAGGATCTTCTTGAACATCATATATCTTATCCTATACACTTTGTCCATATCTTTCGTACCATATCCTTCGCCTTATCATATTCCATCATTATTTCAAAATACATCATTTCTTCCCTTCCTTGGTCTTGATGAGGAATAGGGGAAAAGTACTTGGGCCCTATGTCCATATCTTATCTAGTTGATCTTGATCATCCCATTCATTATTCGTATCCTCGCATTTTCTTCCATTCCATATCTTCTAGCTTATCAAAATTCATATCCCATTTCCTTTCTCTGTTCTTGATGAGATTAGGGAGAAAATTGGTCATCTCATTCCATCTTAAATGTCCTGAAAAAGTGAAAAATTCAAAAAGAAATAAAAAAATACAAAAATACAAAAAAAAGTGAAAAATCATAAAATCTAAAAAAGTGCAATAAAAACAAGTAGTGAAAACCTAGCAACATGCACTATTTGTGATAGATTATATTTTCCATCTATTTGAGCATGTGTCGACCATTCGCTTTCACCATCATTCTACCTGTCATCGAAAAACCTCATGTACATATCCTAGCATGGCGGTCGTGTCTCACCCTGGACTGGGGGAAAAATCTTGAACTCACTAGGGGCAATAAACTTTGGGCTTAAACCAACAGAGAACAATAGTCAAACAACATAGAAAACACAACAATCACGGTAGAAAATCAACACTAAACATCAATCATCAAACTTTACACATCAAACATCCAAATCAAAAAACAAAATCAATCAAAACAAATCTAAATGGATGATGTTCTTTTGAATCATGGTTTTATCACTTTAGCATGAATGTTCAACTGTTGTACTTTGATTTTTGTTATCATTTCTCCAGAGCAACTCGAGGATGTCTTAAACTAGAGGAGCTGGGAAGGAGTATGATTTTTTCTTTGTTTGTTGTTTGTGAGTTGATCATTACTACTATGTGAATTGTCGCGAGATGTGCTCTACAAAGTATCACTGATGGCATTCTAAATTTGCATAGGAAAAGGATTGACTCTTGTTTGTTTACGCAATAAATGCTCAGGTCATCTCGATTTAATACCTAGATGCTTGTGTTAACTCGCAATATCAAAGATCATGGAAGTAGTACTCATGTCATCATGGTCTAATTATACCATCGATGTTTGTACTCACTTTCAACAATTCAAAGGCTCAATGTGTTTGCAACACAAGGGCAGAAAACTAAGAGAGGGGCTGAATCAGTTGTCACCAAATTTCAAAGTTATTAAACTTATTAATCCTTATTCTCATATATGATCAATATCAATGAAAGCATGAATCAACAACACATCAGAAACACACATAACACCAACATTTTTACGTGGAAACCCTATTAGGGGAAAAACCACGATGGAGGTCAATCCACAAGATTATACCCTGTTAAAAGCATAAGAAGAATAAATGGGGAATGCACATGCATTCAGGTACACCGCCTAGAGCTCACTGCTTAATTACAAAGGAAGACACACTATCTTACAGAAAGATTCAAATTACAACGATCCGGATTTTGAACTGAGAAAAAAGCATCTGCTAATGCCTGATTATAGTTTCGGTTAAGCACATGAACACTTCTTCACTCTTATTCACTTTTCTTCACACTCTACTCTACCTTCAAATGATTTGAACAATATTCGCACACACACACAGAAGCACACCCTTGCACACTTCAATTCGAATAAACAATCACTCTTATATATCCACAACATGAAATTACATTCGCTACAAGTCGGCCACAAAGAAATAATAAAATGAATACAAACTATCGGCCCAAAACAATAGATAATTTTCAATGTGAATCAACCAAGGTCAGCCACAACATAGTGAAGACCCAAATCAACAATTCCAACACAAAAACACTTCAATAAATTTCTCCTTGAAGATCCACAACACACTTCAACACCTTGTCAACCAAGAACAAGAAAAACATGAACACGCAAGAGAAAATCGCCATCCACGAGCACAATGATCAATGCGAACGTGCATCAAAGATAGAACATGATCTAGAAACATCCAATAACATTAAAAAACATTAGAGAAGCATCCGTAGCAACTGAACTAACTGGAATCACATAATTTTCAGTCAAAAACACCAACAAAAGGAATAGAAAAATTGTCAAAATGTAAATCTTCATAACTCGATCAAATCTTCACACAAATCTCTAAAACTCAATGTGGATAAACTAGATACACTCAACAAAAAACCCTTTAGTCCACAACCTCTGATAAAAAATGTACGAAACTCACCAACAGACAAAACATCACTTCACCACTAACAACCTGCAACTCGTTTCTTACAATTTTCTCAATATCTTCAACATATACAGCTTCAAATGCACTAATGCTAATAGTGTTGACATCAATGACAACCACATATTAGCAACAAAATCACAACATCCAACAATCTCCCCCTTTGGCATTGATGGCAACACATGATGTGAAAAACACCATCAACGCAACTATCTCTTTAACACTTACTCCCCCTTAGGTTTTGACTCTTTTTCTCCTCAAATTTTTCACATGATCTTCTCCCCACAAAGCTCTTTTCCCAGACAATCACCAGTTTTCACATTACTCTTCTCCCCCTTTGACATCAATGACAAATATCGCTAAGCTCTAACCCACATATCTGAATTTTTGAACCATCTGACTACTCCCCCTGAGTAGTAGCCACCACAACATCAATCTAAAACAAGATATGATTATGAAATGCACAGACTGATCCAATGCAATGCATCCTTAGTTCTAATTAGGAGGGGTAATCACCCCTAACTTCCCTCTGAAATACTCAAAAGTATCCTTAGGAAATGACTTTGTAAAGATATTTGCAATCTTCTCCTTAATAGGCACATACTCCAATCTGACTTCCTTTTCACTTGCCTTTTCTCTCAAAAAGTGAAACTTGATAGATATATGCTTGGTTTTTGAATGTAGCATCGGATTCTTAGAAATATTAATGGCACTTGAATTATCATAGAATATAGCAATAGGCTCATCATACACAACTCTGATATCTTTCAGCATTTGCTTCATCCACAATACTTGAGTACAATTGTTAGCAACAGCAATGTATTCATCCTCTGCAGTAGATAAAGAAATGGCATTCTGCTTTTTACTTAACCATGAGATTAGCTTCTTACCCAATAAAAATGCACCACCACTAGTACTTTTTTTGTCATCCACATCTCCTTCCCAATCAGCATTAGTAAAGGCACTCAAGGTAAGATCATCATCTTTAGCATACCATAAACCAAATTCAACTGTTCCCTTCAAGTATCTGAAAATTCTCTTCACAACAGTCACATGAGATTCCTTAGGATCGGCTTGAAATCTAGCAACAATACATACAACATTCATGATATTAGGTCTAGTTTGATTCAAATAAAGCAATCCACCAATCATTGATCTGTATCTAGTCTGATTTTCCTCCGGAGAATCATCATTTGTTGTCAACTTGCATCCGGTCACCATGGGTGTACCTACTGGCTTTGAATCTTCCATACCGAACTTCTTCAGCAATTCCTTCACATACTTGGACTGAGATATAAAAATCCCTTTATCTAACTGAGTAATTTGCAATCCCAAAAATAATTTCACCTCACCAATCATTGACATCTCAAACTCACTCTTCATCTCATTAGAAAACTTCATGCATAGACCATCATCTCCTATAAAAATGATATCAACAAAAACTTCCACAATCAAATCTTTATCATCATTCTTGAAATACAAATTACTATCAATAGTACCTTTGTTAAATCCAAGCTTCAACAAATACTTGTCCAATCTAGAATACCATGCTCTAGGGGCTTGCTTAAGTCCATACAGTGCTTTCTTCAACTGACAAACCATATCTCCCTTATCAGTCAATTGAAATCAATCAGGTTGCTCAATATGCACCTTGTTGATGTGGTGTTTTGCACACTTTCTCAACACAGGCAATGCATGGGTGCACTACCTCTCTTGAAAGGAAATCTCCAACAACAAGTTGTTGAAAATTACCCCAAGGTATCTTGGGTGTTAGGTCATGACTTGCATGGAATCCCTCAGTTGATGTTCAATGTGATTTTTTTGGTAATCACAGGGTATACTTACATACTTAGCTAGATGTGAGGTGAATCATGAGGAGGAGTTTCTAAAAATGGAAGTTAAAGTGCAGTTTGCTACAGGTTCAAACAACAATCATAAACTCCTATTCTATCTTAAGATTTGGCTTTACAATGTGCAATGAACTTAGCATGGGTCACTTATTAAAAATAAATAAAAGAGCAAGGAAAAGAAGAGGTTCTTGGACCTGGAACTAACTCTGAATAGTGATCATGGAGGGTTCTACTATGGACAACTTCCTTAAAACAGAATTTCACTTAACCAGAAAATCACAGTATCATGAAATTTGTGCTATCTTCTAAGGACTGCAAATGTTTTACCATTCATTCACCATAAACATGCATGAAAAAAGATAAAAGTTTGGAGCAGCTTTCAATTTTAAGCCCAAACTAACTTTATACAGCTATCTACCATCAGTAAACAACAAAAAGTATGGACCAAAAAGGCATCAACATAGCAGAAATATTCATAAACATTGAACAACATTACTAAATCTATCAAAGCAATCTAAGACTATGAAGAACAACAAAGAAAATCTAACTAAATCATCTAACTATGGAAGATGAATCATGAAACATGCAAAGAAACTCAGAAATCCACCAAAGTCAATGTATTTCTATTAAAAAATTTGTAGCATGTCATTACAACAACTCAACTCTCTTTTGAAAATGAGAGAACTCCTATTTATAGTGTCCAAAAAGTAGAATGAATGGCCAAGATTGATTTGCATTGTGTGGCCAAGATTCATTACAAACTAGGGTTCTACCTACCCCCAAATATATTACATTTTAAAATACATTTCTTGTCTTTTCCCTATTTAGTCTTCTAGTGGCAGCACTGTAGCGTTTTGTCTTTTTGCTAATTTCCCTTTGTTGTAGCTATTCTATAAGGAATTCTTCATTAATAATAGGGTTTCCCTCTTGCTTCTTCAAAGCTGCATACTCCATGAAATTTAATATCATCAGTTGGAGCTTATCAACCTCCATAATTTTGGATTGCAGCACTTGGTAACTCCATTGTTTGGATCGGTCAGTGAGCTTTTCCCAGTCTTCATCGTACTTGGCAGTGTGGTCTCTGAATAGCTCATATTGGGTGAAGGCTTGGGCAGCAAAACTCATGAAATTTGTGGTGATCTCGCTTGACATTCCATCCTCCATCTTCTTTTGGAAATGAGGCTTTATCTTTTTCGGATCAATTTGGACAACAGGTATATCATATCCCATCATTAGGTCAAATATTGAATGCAATTTTCCCAAACATCCTTGGCCCAGTCAATATCTGGATCTACCTTGTAAAGTACCTACTCCAATCTCTCCTTTCGATTTTCAAAATCCAGCTTCCACATATCCACGAGCCAATGATCATCCTCCTTGAATGCAAGCTCCTTTTCCCAAGTTTTCTTTGGCAGCTTGAGGATGGCCTCAATTTTTGGGTAAGTAGACCCATATATCCTTGGGAAGTCCGTACAAAATTTCCTTGTGCCCTCCAAATACTTTTGTACCTCCAATAACTTATTTTTTGTCCTAACAGCATGACCGATGCCCATATTTTCAACATATAGGACTTGCTAGAACCAATCTTCCATGGTCTTAGCTAAGTTATTCCTTTTCTTCAGCTTATCTATTTGTTCCTTAGACAACTGCTGCAGTGGGGCCGAATATGTCATGGGTTGTTCTTCTACTAATGACCATTGTTGGATATACATCATCAAGTCAGCTAGTTGTGCTTTGAGCTCATCCTTAGAGACCTTATCTTGTTGTATTAAATGCACTACCATAGCAATGGACTCCTGAAGGTGATCCACCTTCTACTCTCTTGAAGCAGTTCCTAGGTTGATGGTGGAGACGTTGTAGCTTATTCCTTCTTCTCCAACCACTGGTGTAGCTACTTGCACTATTCTAGATCCGGAGGCATCCATTGTCACCTTTGATCTGATTTTAGGCTTTTTCTCCTTTTTAGTGCTAAACTGAGCTCAGGCCAATATGGCCTCCAATCTTGTTCTTGGATCCCTTAGGGCAGGAGCTCTCTTCTCCAATTTCCTCTCTAGCCAATCGGGCATTGAGGACTTCTCCTTGGGTGATTCTTGGTCACCTTCCTTTTCATCTTTCCCAATTTCAATCTTTTTATCCTTGGGAGCTTCTTTCCCTGCCCTTGCATCTTCTTTTTCCTTATCAGATTCATGGATGAACACCATGCATTTGATGGGGGATTTAGTGGGCATACATTCCTTAAGGTTGTCCTCCCTTTCAGTATCTCTTTCTTCCTTTTCTTCTTCATGCTTGTATTCTTCAAAAGATACTCTGTTTCCAAACCCCTATCGGTTTGAGACTCCTCTTCAAATTTATCTTTTTCTCTACTATCCTCTTCCTCGTGTAGAGGTGGTACATCTTCATGTTCTTTCTTTCCTTGTTCTTCCTGCCCCTCTAAGAGAGGCATCTCCTCACTGTTCCTGGGGCTTTCTTCTTGTTCACTGACTAGAAATTCAGTGCTTCCCTCCACTTTGTCATCCTTTTGCCCCTCTTCTTCGGGAGGCAGTCTTTCCATTTCTTCCCCAATGTCCTTCAATTGTTGGGCCATCTCCTCCTCAAAATCAACATCAAATGTTTGTCCAATTTCAATACCGGCATCCCTTTCTTCATCGCTCTCAAAAGACTTTGTCTCGTCTCCTTCATGAACTACCCTATCAATTTGCAGATGATGATGTTCTGGATGCTCATGGTAGTCGTTTGCTTCCTCCTCCAATGCCTTTGTGGATTCTCTCTCCCATCTCTCCAACTCCTCAGATATTTCCATTGTGGCTCTCATTTTAGGAGGCTTAGTTGGGGGCTTTGAGACAAGAACACTGGCCAAAACCTGTGCCAGGGCAGCCTGGATGGTTGGATTCATTAACACTTCATAAATTTTGGAGGGAACACTCAACATATTCCACGAGAGTGCTTATGGAAGGGAGAGTGTTGGTATACTTATTATTGTTGTTGCTAATGAAAGGGATGTAGTGGGAGACATGGAGGCAGAAGAAAGTGGAGAGGTGGTGGTGGAAGAAGAATTAACCACCATGACCGGTCCAGTCGGTGAAGAAGAGGCAAGGTGGACCGAGATGTCCACAACAGGTGGGGAGGTAGCAACCATGGCTTGAGAAGTTAGTGAAAGAGCAATAGTAGTGGGGGTACCGATGGGGACTTTGGTTGATCAGCCTCCATTTCCTCTCCCTCATGGAGTGGATCTTCTTGTATAACAAGCACTTCAGTGGCACTGCACAATTTCTTATGTTTCTTGGAAGGCTCGCCTTCTAAGGCCTTTCTAGCATACACTTTTGGATTGGACTACTGCTCGTCAGATTCCTTTCTTTTCCTTGAGCAAGTGAGTGGAAGGGACTTCGAAGTTTCTACTATTGATGCAGTAGCTACCCCACCATCTATTCCACTTGGCTCACTGTTGAGCCTTACATAAGTCAAGATGACCCCTTGTTGCCTCAATCGAGCAACTTGCCCATCAATCCATTCTTTTGTACGAGCCCCGATGGGCTTGGTCAAAATGTTGAGGTCATTAACCTCTTGCTCGTCCCAATCAATTATCGGCAGTGGCAGATTGGCAACTGTGTCACACCGAGGGTCTATCACTGTGCTCTCATCTTCTTCTATTTGATCAGGCACTGGGAACAAGTTCACCCTTTTCACAAAGTATGCGGTCATTCGCATGTAGTGCCTCGTCCACACCTCAAATTCATCCTTACAATTGGCCCATAAATATTCAATGCTATGAAGATGGGTGTACTTGTGTCCGAGTGCCTTCCTGATGTGGCCATAGGGATCCATCCATGGCTTGGCCATGTGGAGTCTGAAGTGGTACTCAACCAACTCCTTTTTTGAGTTTTGGACACATTGGGAGGTATGAAGCTCGTACATCCCCTGGCTGAAAGAAAGGGGGTAAGAAATCCCTGCTAGATGTTTAATGCTCAATAGAGTGTGCACATGTTGCAGCTGTCGAGAAATTTCCAACAATATTATCCAATCATTGGGAAACCAGGGTAGCTTGTTTGGTCTTTCTGAGAAGCCCTGAGTGCATATGTACATAAACTTTGGGTACTGAATGAAAAAGAAAGCATATTGTTTAAGGAAAGCCTGAGCACTATGAGAGACTCTCCTCTCAAAATCACCCCCAAGCAACTTGATGATATGACCTATAAAAGTGTCATTTACCTTGTAATAGTCCCTCTTGTAGTTCCTGTATTGCAACTGAGGGTATCTATCGTAGACTTTTAGCTCACTACCTTGTTCTTCATTTATATCTCTAAATAAACCACTATATTGCCTCTGTTCGGACAAGGAATAGACCAGGTAGGATGTCATATAGAACTTGGAGATCTTCATGACTGCCATGAACTACTTGTGAAAGCAATCACTTATTATCCCTCCTCAGTAGAATGTGATATCCTCTTTTCCACAAAGAATATGTTCAACAAAATAGACCATCCACTCTTGAAAGTAGGTTGCAGTGGGAAGGCCCATTATCCTACTTAGCAGGGTTACCATATCATGATAGTCTTCATAGAATTCACTGCGAAAGAGCTCTTAGGGAATTTTTGCAGTGTTGCCCCTCTTCTCCTTGAGCCAATGTTGATTTATAAGCTTTTTACATTTAGTTGGGTCCTCGTCCCACACTTCCTTGCACTCTTCTATGGTTGGAAATTCCATTTCTCCGAAGGTAGGGATATGAAAGGTCTTAGTTATTGCTTGGGACAACATGTCAGCTAACACGTTCCCATCCTTGTCCACTATTGTCCTGGTTTCCGGCTGGTATGCCTCCCTACAAGCCATTACTAGTTTGGGGGCGACAAGAGTGAGAGGAAAACCTGCATCTTTGGCTATCCCGTTGCTTCTGATCAATCTAGCATTTTTTGTCTTAGGGTTGATTCTAACCCTTTGTATGAATTCATTGATGTCCACATGCCCTATGTTGGTGTCAGAGACTTCCTTCCAATCTGTGGTGACTTTAGATTGTAGCAGTTCCCCCTGGAACTGGTATTTCATTTGGTCTTTCTCTTCTTTTCCATGAGGAGCTTTGCTTGTTTTCTTCCATTTTTCTTTCTTTGCAACTACCCCTGAGGGTCCTACACCTGATTCCATATATTCTAAAAACAAAGGTGAGGTGAGCATAATCAAGCATGAAAGCATGAAATGTTAGCCAAATCCCTGCAAACAGTGTTAGATTGGATAATTCATCATTCAAAAATCTAACATTTAGTCTAAATTGCCATTACCAACTCATAGGAGGGAATTTGGATGGTCCAGGCTCCAAGGGTCAGACTTCCCTAGCCAAAATGTTGTTTTGAAGGGTGAACAGGGCAGAGCAATCCGTATGATTTATTTCGCCTCGTGACTTGATCAAATTGGAAGGTCCAGTGGGAGCATGCCCTATTTTGGCACATGGGTCAAAGTTTGTTTGGCGATTGGAGGGAATTTAGGGTGGTTAGCCTAACTCCTTGATTGTTTAAGTGTCTTGGGTCAAAGGGGATGGGAATCTGCTTGAGGATTGTCATTTGGAAACGGCAGGCAGTGTGCGAAAGTCCACCAGAGGAAATTCGATGGCGCGGGCCCAACAAAGGGTCTAGCCTATACGTTTTCTTTATTGAGTTCCATCATCAATCAAGGTACTGGGTCCCGGAGGTCGGGAAGGAAAAGACAGGTTTCCCTTTTACAACGACCGAGACGGGACAAAATCTCGATGGTGGAGGTCCAACGAAGAGGACCCGGCAAAGGTTGGGGCACTTGATGTTTCATTGTTTTATTCATGAGGAATTAGGATGTTTGGGACTCGGAGGACAAGAAGCAGCCTCCAAAAAGCAGTATGCAACAACGATGTCACCACGGTGGCCCACGAACGGAAGTTCACAGACCAGGACCCGGAAAGCGGTTAGGATGCAGCAACTTCAACCTCCACATCACGTGACGGATGGAGGAGCGAAGCCCAAAGGATAGGTGGGTGGGGCCAAGATGTCATTTTGAAAGGTGAATGATAGCCGACGTCCTGAGGATGGAATCCCGCGGGAGCGGGCCCAGGAAGCATGGATGGAGTCAGTGAGTCCAAATTTTTGCAAGTCCAAACGGTAGAAAGATAAGGGCGCTCCGAGATGGTAGACCTAAGAGTGTACTTTTCCATTTTAAGGTTGTCTTCGATTTTCATGTTTTAATGATGGCAAAGGGGATTCCAAGTCCTAGAGAGCATTAAAGCTCTATCTGAAGAATGATGTCGGGGCAGTGAAGTTTCAGTTTCATTTCAAGGGCAATTTGTGGAGGTTTCTTAAAATTCTACCATATGGGTTTTAAACTCCTCATTTTTCTCTATCAAATGCATACATTTTTTTATCCTTTTCATCCATTATTCTCACACAGAATCATAGAAAAGCATAATCGGGAGGGCGGATGGCAAACTTACCACAAGAATCCGGTGAATGAGGCTGATGAAAGCACTGACGAATGCAAAGGACTAGTGAAGGAAGACTATGGGCTCGAGGGTGGCGTGCAACGAATGCGCAGAATCACTTTGAATTTCTCTGGCTAACCTGACATGTGAAAATGACAGGTCAAATTGGCCTCTTTATAGATTTTAAAGGCATTAAATGCCCTCAATAAATGCTTGTACGGTGGCCAAAAGGTTGGTGGATTCAAAAACGAAAATGAGGGGTCCGGAACCCGAGGGTCGGAAGGCCGCTAATAGATATTTGTTTAAGGATGTTAAGTGGAGATCCACCGGCAAAGAGGATCTCGGGGTTTGATGGTCAAAATTTTGGCGGAGGACGACCATTCAGGAAGGGAAAAAGTATAGCAGAGACCCGAGAAGGGTGATCTGGAAAACTAGGCTTGATGAACCTCGTGGACAATAGGTTAGTCATTTAAAAGCATGAGAAAACGATGATTAGGAAGGCAAGTTCTAGGCAGCGGAAGGCCAAGGCCTTTTGGGCCGTTTGAAAACAACGAATGCAACAAGGAAATCCGACAAGTCAGACCTGGGGGACCACAAGGATGCCTTGCAAAGGAAAACTGTTAAGGGAACTCCATGAGGACCTAGGACTTAGAAAAAATTTTGGGGTGAAACATGGTCGACCTGATATGATACTTTGAGGCTCGCCGACCATTTGGGACACCAAAACGGGGGCACGCAAAGCGAGATGGTGACATAAATGACCTAGCAAGGAAAAGTAAAGAGAGATTCCCCATTCTAAATAGGGCATGTGTGCTAAGGGTACAACACACCTCTTCTTCCAATTCGTGATTTAGAAAAGAAGACTTGACATCCATCTGATAAAACTTGTAATCTTTGTAAGCAGCATAAGCAAGAAACAATCTCATAGCTTCAATTCTAGCAATAGGGGAAAAAGTCTCTTCAAAATCAATTCCTTTCATCTATGAATATCCTTTGCATACCAGTCTTGATTTTTTTCTAACCACTTCACCTTGTTCATTCAATTTGTTTCTAAAGACCCATTTACTTCCAATTGCATTTTTATCCTTAGGTCTAGGAACAAGAATCTGTGTATCATTTTTCTCAATTTTTTGTAGCTCTTATTTCATTGCTTCAACCCAATGTTCATCTTTGCATGCTTCATTCACATTAGTAGGCTCAGTCTTTGAAATCAAGCAATATTCTTCTGCAATTTTTCTCCTAGTCTGGACACCTTTACTCTTATCACCAATAATTCTATCTTTTGAATGATTCAATCTTACATACCTTAGAGTCTTCTTAGAATGTTCTTGAACTTCAGGCTCTTGTGTTCTCTCTTCTGCAACTTCACCGGTTTCTTCTTCCTCTTGATCTTCTTGATTCACTGGAATGATTTTCACTTGATTTGAAGTCTGACCTTTATTTGTACTATCATTCTAATCATCAGAATCATATCCACAGGTTTTGGATGGTCTAGCAATGTCTTCATCAACCTTAACATTTTCACTTTCAACCATTTTCTTCAATCTCTTATTGTAACATCGGTAGGCCTTGCTTTTAGTAGAATAACCCAAAAATATTCCTTCATCACTCCTAGCATCAAACTTTCCTATATCTTCATCTCTTCTGATATAACATCTACTCCCAAAGATTTTGAAATATCTAATAGTAGGATTATGACTAGTCCATAGCTCAAAAGGAGTCTTACTAGTATCACCTTTTATTTGTACCCGGTTGAGGATATACACAACAATACTCATAACTTCTCTTCAATAGATATGAGGGACATTTTCTTCCAACATCATGGTTCTAGTAGCATCTTGAATTGTTATGCTCTTTCTTTCCACAACTCCATTTTGCTAAGGGGTTCACAGTGTAGATAATTGTCTATTTATTCCATGTTCTTCACAAAAGAATTAAACTCACTGGAAATGAATTCACCACCTCTATCTGATCTCAAACATTTAATCTTTAGACCAGTCTCTATCTCAACCATAGCCTTAAAGATCTTGAACTTTTCCAATGCTTCAGATTTCTCCCTTAAGAAAGTAGCCCACATCATTCTTGAATAATCATCAATAAGCAACATGAAATACCTGTAACCTTGTAAACTTTTGATTCTAGAGGTACCAAAAAAATTAGTATGCACAAGCTCCAACAATTCATTTGAACAATGTTGTTTGATCTGAAATGAAATTATAGTTTGCTTTCCCAACTAACATTCCTTGCAAATGGAATTAGTGGGTTTTACCAACTTAGGTAGATCTATCATAGCCTTAGTAGAACTTATCTTGACAATGCTATCAAAGTTAATATGACACATTGTCCTATGCCACAACCAACTTTCATCAACTTGAGCAATCAAACAACTTTTACTAGCAGCATTCAGATGAAAGATATTACCTCTTGTTTTTGTACCTAATGCAATCACATTTCTAGAACATCCCAATATTCTACACTTTCCATCCTTGAACTGAAGATTGTAACCCTTATCAACAATCTGTCTGACACTTAAAAGATTATGCTTCAAGCCTTCCACATATAGAACATCATCAATATTATTCTTACCATCAAGAGAAATGCATCCTTTGCCATAGATCACGCCAGTTGTGTTATCACCAAATCTCACAACACCACCATCATACTTTTCTAAGCTCACAAACTTACTTTTATCTCTTGTCATATGATGTGAACATCCACTATCAATCACCCATTCATCTTTCTCTTCAACTCGAGTAGCTAGGGCTTTCTCCACATTTGTACAACTAGCAGATTTTGTAGATACAAGATTATTTTCCTTGATAGAAATAAATACCCATTCGTCTTCACCTTTATCAAATTCACTATTTGTCACACCTTCATTAGTAGCATAGTAACACTTCTTTTGAAATTTATGCTTGTTATGCCTTGGTTTAGAATCTCTTTTCAGACACCTTGATGCAAAATGGCCTATCTTATTGCAAGAAAAAAATTTAAGAGGAAATTTTCCTTCATACTTACCTTTTCCTCTTGGTACTCTTTTGACAATAAGTGCTTCCAACTCTTCTAGCTCTCTTTCTTCTTCTTCAATTTTTTTGATTTCATCCTCATACTTGAATGTCTTTCAAGATGAACTCTCACCCAGATCATATCTCTATCTATCTCTTCCAGAATTAGTAGCCTTAAATACAGATTCAACCTTAGGAAGGGCATCACCAAATTCGCTCAACTCAAAAGCAGTCAGCTTACCAACCAACATATCTTTGGTTACATTTGTTACAATCCGGAGCTCTTCAATAGCACTAGCTTTGACTTTATAAGTAGTAGGCAAGGATATAAGCACTTTTCAATGTGAATAAAGAAATAATAAAATGAATACAAACTGTTGGCCATAAAGAATAGATAATTTTCAATGTGAATCAACCAAGGTCAGCCACAACATACTGAAGACCCAAATCAACAATTCCAACACAAAAACACTTCAATTAATTTCTCCTCGAAGATCCACAACATGCTTCAACACCTTGTCGGCCAAGAACAAGAAAAACATGAACACGCAAGAGAAAATCGCTATCCACGAGCATAACGATTAGTGCAGATGTGCAAAAAAGATAGAGATGATATAGAAGCATCCACAAACTTTATGAAACATCAAAGAAGCATCCACAACAACTGAACTAACTGGAATCACATAATCTTTAGTCAAAAACACCAACAGAAGCAACAAAAAAACTATCAGAATGTAAATTTTCATAACTCGATCAAATCTTCACGTGGATCTTTAAAACTCAACGTGGATAAACTAGATACACTCAGCAACAAACCCTTTAATCCACAACCTCTTATCAAAAATGTACGAAACTCACCAACAGACAGAACATCACTTCACCACTAACAACTTGCAACTCATTTATTACAGTTTTCTCAATATCCTCGACATATACAACTTCAAATGCACTAATGCTAATAGTGTTGATATCAATGACAACCACATATCAACAACACAATCACAACATCCAACATAATGATGATAAAAACACAACAAATCAACAGTTATGATGACAACATGTGCATATTTAGATTTGCATGGTTAAGTTAGATTGCATCCATATTAGTTTTGCATCTGTAGTATAGATTTCCCAAGGCTAGCACAATTTTCAAAATGATGTTATCTCTATCATTAATGGATTGAGTACGTTTGACATTGACAAAAACATACCATTCTCATGTAGTTGCATAATCATTTGCATAACATACATACATTAGAAAACATTATTACATCATTCATCCATGCATGCATTACATCATAATGTTTGCATTAGAAAACACAAAAAGAAGTGCATTGCATCTCACTTGCATAATCAAATTTATCCCATATAGTATAGAAGTATCATATATTTACACTAGGATAATATAAAAACATAAGGGGCATCACATTTCATTTGCATCCATCTCATAGCATAAAGAATCATCCATAAAACATACAAAATTTAGTATCATATATTTATCATAGCATCATATCACTCATCTATCATATAATTCAATCAAACATGTAGGAATATATTTCTTTCATTTTCCAGCATTTCGTTCTTCAGGTTGTCATTCTAAAAGGTCATAAGTGCATATACAATCTGAGAGCCATTATGATTTCATGAATCCTTGAAGATAGGAAACAATGGGATGACTTTAGGGAATTGGTTTTGTTTCAATTCAATTCGATTTTCTATTCAATTTCTCTAATATAATGTCTCATTGCTTGTGTGATTTTGTTATTCATTTACACATTTTACCTCACACAATGGGTATTATCTTTTATTTTATGTCAACTTGTTTCAAAAAAAATAGACTATAATTTGATAAAAATTAAAGAGGAAAAGATTTCCATGTTAGATCATAATTAAAAGAAAGGAGAAATTATGCTATTTCATCATAAATTTAAAACTTTATTTAAAACTTATAATTTTTTTATTTAAAATTGTATTAACGATTTTATTTATTTATTTTAAATTTACTAAAAAATTTATCAAAATTTTATTTAAAATGTGACTTAAAACATTATTTAAAAATTAATAGCAATATCACAATCTTATTTTCTAATTTTCATGAATCTAATTAGAAAGAAATGTACTAAATTATAATTTTAGAAAAAATACTAAAATTAAATTAATAGAAAAAAAAAGATAATGCTAAATTAAATTATATAAGAAATAATTAATAATAATAATATTAAATATATATTAAATTTTATTTAAAATTTATTTAGATTCTATATTAAAATTTATTTACATTCTATATTAAAATTTATTTACATTCTTTATTAAAATTTATTTCATATTAAATATTATTTAAAAATCTATTTTAAAACTTAATTATAAAAATTGTTATTTAAATTTTATTTTAAACAATAAAAATAATAATAATTAAATTTATTTTAAAAAAATTAATAATAAAAAAACCACCATCTCACATGGTTGCAAACAAGCCGGAAGGTCTTTCTTTATATAAATCATTATGTACTTTCTATTCTTTTAAAACATTCTTTTTTCCAAAAAAAAATTGCTTTTATATTAGTTAACATAAAATTTGTTTTATATTTTAATATAAAATTTGTTTTATATTTTAATATAAAAATTGATTTATATTTTATAAAAATTGATTTATATTTTATAAAAATTGATTTATATTTTATAAAATTTGATTTATAATTTTATTAATTTAAAATTTGGTTTATATTTTAATAAAAATTCATCTATAAAAAAATAAAATCTGATTCATATTTTTAATTAGTATAAAATTTAATATATATTTTATTTAACATAAGAAATTAAATATGTTTAATTTAAAATTAAATTAGTACTGTTTAATGTCTTATTTTTAGTAAATAATATTGATTATTTATTTTAATATACAGTTATTTAATATTATTAATAATTTCTTTAATTTTTTACAATATTAAATAAGATAATTTATTTTAATATTTTATTAAAAACATGAGTTAATTTTTAAAATAATTTGTTTTAAAAAAAAGAAAATAAATGTGAATTTAAAATAAACAAATTTTGATTTTCATAGAATAATAGTAAATGCAATTTAAAAATGTAAATAAATGTGTTAGTGGAATCTTAATTGTTCTTACTAATATTAAAAAATAAAATGATTGAAAAGAGGGGAGAAAACTATTTAAATTAGAAACATGAGAAAAATCATTCATGGATTTATTTTTAGCAAAATGAAATAAAATAAAGATTCTTTATTTTTAAGGAAGCTTATTTATAAATCTTGGACTTGAAATTAGAATTAGTTTTTTCCCTAGACCTTTAAATCACTTATTCAAAAGATTCAAAAGAATATTTTCATAATCAAATACTTTGTTTTTCTTCTGTATAAGCTTGTAATAAGATAGTAATAAAGAAAAAAAAATTAGTGGTAATTTTTGGGTTATTAGTTGGGTTATTACATGTTCTTAAAAGTTATAAATCATCGATCTTGTTTTGATTTTTCCTTGCAAACTTGTAGATAACTTTAATGGAAGCTTTATCTTAAAAACAATAAATCAAATTTTCCTAATCAAACAATAGATTTATAACCTTGTTTCTTTACTATCTTATTATCCCATGAAAAATGAAATTATCTATAAATTATGAATTTAAAAATATAAATTAGTAAAGTTTCTCAATTATATAGTAATTGATAAATTAGTATTTTAAAGAAATTATTAGTCCATTTGGAAATTAGTATTGTTTAAATTTGAAGCAATGGATGTTAGTTTTATTACTCCAAAAAAAAATAGTTTCTATTAACACATAAATGATGTTTCCTTATTTTATTTAGCAAGAGTATGTTGATAACTAGGGTTAGTCTAAAATTACAATGAATGCAAAAGGCCAAGGCTTAACTATTTATATTAATATTATAATAAACATTACATGCATAATGAGAATTATAGTACTGATTATAAGCTACCAAACTGCTCAAAATTGTGTGAAACCTATAAGACACCATCCCATTACAATTTTATAACCACCCTGTAGACAACTATATGAGGAATAACTTCATCAAAATTGTGCCTCTTATAAAAGACACAACCACCACCATAGAGATATATATAACATATATATTTGAAACCATCTGCCTACATATTAATATGGATCAACCTTAAAAAGAACTTTGTCTGATTGCCTGAGTTATGTATATGTATAGACAAAAACTATACAACATTTTAAACAGACAAAATTTTACTCCTTTTGTTCGCATTACTCTTCCATGTCAGTTGCACCTACTCCCATTCATTGAACACCTTACTCTACATCTGCCGTCAAGCCATAAACGCCTTGTTCTGCATTTTGTTCTACAATTTAAACATTTTCAGATAAATTTTCATCCTCTCCATTCAAATTTTCCTTCTCACCCTGACCTTCATCAACTGACCCAAATTGATTCTGTAGATTTAAGAGCCGAAGTGGATGACCATGTCTGATATGATGATTTAGCAAATATGAGAGAGCATAGAATTTTTCCATAAAATTATCCACCATTGGACTTCCCAATTCTGCAGAAAACAAAGTTAAAACTCTTTTCAAAGCCCAAGGATCATCATTTTTTAAACCGTTTCTCATTGCCTAAAAAGCTGCTCTAAAACATTGTTTTGATTTGAGAAATTTCTTAGGAAAGAGGCCACCTACGAATCCTCTTCCTCTATCCAAATTATAATCTTGCACACATTGAAGAAGCTCATCCTCACCTGGCACATTTGGATGTACCACTGTATCAACAATAACCTCCAATAGATCCAATGACTGCAAAAGATCTAAATCATTTGACAGAAAAATAGAAAGCATTTGAGATGGGAAAAGTATCCTCGGTGCACTTAGGCTAAGAACGTGTTATCCAATGACAAACCTAATGCAATCAACCATATTAGGGGCAAGACACTCTGAAAATAAAAGGATAATTCATAATCCCTAATATCCTCAGAAAAAGGGCATTCCCTTGCTTTGATTTTCATAGGAACCCTGAAGTTCTTGACAGAATATTCCATTGCTACCCCTTGCAAAAAACCCAAGCTTTCGGCAAGCTAATATAGGACCAAACCTGGAACCTAGTGCAGGATGATGAAAACCACCAAAGGCAAAGGACAACTGAATGAACCAAAAACTCACAATGTATCACCTAGACACAAGGCACAATAACTTTGAATTTTCCATAAAAATATTTGTTAACACCCCATATGTAAACACTTGGCAAAATCTTAAACAGAGAAAAGCTAAAATTCACCACCGTCACATAGAGAGATTACAAAGTAAACACAAAAAACTAGGCAAACGTTTGTGCAAAGATGATAAGCTAAAATTTTACCACCATATCTCTAAAAGATTGCGACCATTTCCGCTCCTTTGATGAAACTCAACCCCAGGAACCCTGCATTTGATTAAGAAGATACAAGAAACTCTTACAAAATATGAAACAAGCAAATGCTTTATAATGAATACAAAGCATTGCAAAATGTGCGCCAGCATTTAGTTTGAAAAACATTTTGCACGTATAGGAAGCCGCAAATCAATTCATGATTAAATTTAGTTGCAATTTCCCATTTCTTTCCATCATTCTCCATAAATCATCAAAATACAACCATTATAGAAAAATGTGATTTGCAACATGCAAGTACCACGTGCCAACTGAACTTCACCAAGCATAAGAAATATTGATGTTATCTGTAGCATACAAATTCTTGAACCACAAGCAATCTAGCTTTGAACATGCAAGATAGTAAACCACTCCAACTGTAATGCCACCTCAGTAGAAAATAGCTCACATGTTGTAGCCTGACTCATTCCATCCATTCATATGCTCGCCAAATCCCTTTCACCTATCCACCACCCTTAAAAGCTTAACACTAAAAGAATTTGTGCCTCCAAATTCTTAAAATCATAAGCACCAAATAAGGTTAAAGCAAACATTTAAATTAGTTGAAATGTTACATTCATTGAAATATTAAATTTCAATATCATAACTCTTGCAACCATAAAAACATCATTAGAAAATAAAGAGTCAGGTTATAAAAGCCTGGTTTTTTCCAGATTGATCAAATCTTGAAGAGGTTCATTGCACAAGTTTTAGTTCAACCCATAAGATATTCCACTCTCTTGTTGTTCACAATAGAGACTTGCAAGGTGATCCACCACATTATTTCCTTCCCTATAGATGTGATTTAATTCAAAAGCTTCTAGAGAATTGAGTGTACCCCAAACTTGATCCAAAACATATTGCAACTTCCAATTTGAAGAGCTTATGCTTCTGCAAGCATTTATAATGATTAAAGAGTCACGTTCAATAAGGACTTTTGAAAAATTGAGTTGTTTAATAAACTGCAACCCAATAAGTATATCTTGTACTTCTGCTTGATTATTAGTGCCAACTGAAAGGTGAACTAATTTTGTTCCAATGAGCTCACTAGCATGATTTCTAACAACAACCCCTGCACCTGATTGACCAGGATTCCCTCGAGATGCACCATCAAAATTTAATTTTACAAATCCTACATCCGGGGGAGTCCAAATGACCTTTTTCCTATCCTTTTTAACATTTACCTTTGGTTGCCTATTACCTTTGAAAGGAATAACTAGTGAAGGTCAAGCCTTCAACTGCTTAGAGTCCCAGTCAGTAAATTTGAAACAAACATGCTTTAAATTAAGAACATAAGTATTAACAACTTCACATATTGACTTTTCCAACCTCATCAACACTTGTTCAAGACTTGAATTATCTTTACGAAATATCCTTTTATTTCGCTCCCACCAAATACACCAAACCACTGAAGAAGGAATAACTTTCCATAAACTTGCAAATAAAGAACTTTTCTATAACACATGCCAACTTGTGAACATTTCCCAAATAGTAAAAGGTGAGGGAGAAAACTAGCCTAATTTATGTTTCACAAAATCCTAGCAAGCATTTGCAAGTGGGAATTGTAAAAAAAAGATGATCAACCTCTTCTGAAATTGTATCACAAAGCCAACAATTGAAAGGAGCAACAATTCCTAATTTCACTAACCTATCACTTGTCAAAACTTTGTACTTTAAAGCTAACCATGAAAAACAACTTGCCTTAGGGAGTACCACTGGGTTCCAACGAAAAGACATAGCCCTTTTCAGTTGAACTTGAGCTTCCATATTCATGATTGCCTTGTATCCCATTTTAACTGAATATTTCCCTGAATTTGAAGGTGCCCAAATGATTCTATCATATTTTTCAATACCAAATACCACTTTGTCTCCTAAGATCCTGATTAACTCTATTTATTGTATGTTAGAAATTGAGGAATGTTTAAAATATTTCCATAAAGCTCTACCTGTATATGGATTAAATTTATAAATATAATCACTAACTCTCCAACCCAAACATTGTGACCAATATAATTCTTCTAATTGAAAATCATACAGAGCATATAAAGGAGGATAACCATTCCAAGAGTCTCTCCAGAAATTTTCTTTCAGACCATCATGAATTTCCCATGTTAAATGAGGGTTAATCACTTTCCTACATACCAACATGAAATTCCACATTTTTGAGCCTTGCAAAGGATTAGAAATTGTGAAAATATGCTCTGAATCACCACAATCTAAGTATTTAGATTGCATGATCTTACACCACTTAGAATGAGGTTTATCATGCATGTGCCAAACTAACTTTTCCCTCAATGCCATATTTCTTGAAGCCATATTATGAACACCTGCCCCACCTTTAATTTTATCCCTGTAGATTTTTTCCAGAGAAATAAGTGAAATTTTATTTTTGCAATCCATATTTCCCTTCCATAAAAATGAACGAATGAACTTCTCAATAGTAAGAATTATAGATCTAGAAGCCTTCAAGACCACCATAAAATAGTTTGGGATTGAGGATAAAATAGACTTAATCAATAAGATTCTCCCTGAAATAGAAAGCCAATGCCCTTTCCAATTAGCTATTCTAGATTGAATACTACTAATAACTTTATCCTAGTATGATATCCTATTTGGACCAGAAAAGAAAGGGATGCCCAAATATTTACAAGGTAATTCAACTTCTTAAAAACCCAGAAGCTGAATAATTTTATCTTTCACCAAAGGCTTAGTGTTAAGTACATATACTTTAGATTTATTTGCATTTACACACTGACCTGAAGCCAAGGTATACTTATCCAACAAAACCTTAATCTACTTTGCTTCAGATAATGTAGCAAGACCAAAAAGAAGTGTATCATCAACAAACAAAGAGTGAGTCACTGATATATCTGTAGAAGGAATCTTGATTCCCCTAACCAAATTTTGTGAATGTGCATGATTTACTGCTCTACTCAATGCTTTAGCTAAAATGATAAAAAAAAAGGAGACAACGAATCACCTTGTCTCACCCCCTGGCTTGAACTGAAGAAACCTGAAGGAGTACCATTGACCAAAACTGAAAACTTTTCCCAAGACAACAAATAATAGATCCATGTACACCATTTTTCTTGAAAACCAAAATTTCTCAAGATTTTCAATAAAAAGTCCCAATTCACTCTATCATAAGCCTTCAACATATCCAAATTAATGATTAAAGTAGACATAGAATGTGAGGATATGGAATGCAATACTTCATGAGCAACTATAGCACCTTCAATTGTTTCTCTGCCTGGGACAAAACCACCTTGCTCAAAAGAAATAATTCTCAAAATGATATGTAACAATCTCATATAAATTGCTTTGGTAAAAATTTCGTAAATTGTGTTACAAAGAGAGATAGGCCTAAAATAAGCAAAGGAAGAAGGATTGTTCACTTTAGGAATAAGTGTTATGTGGGTCACATTGAATTGCTTCAACATATTACTCAAAATACTAGACTCTTCCAATGCTCTCAACAAATCATTTGTAATAAAGTCCCAACATTTCTGAAAAAAAACAAGCAGTAAATCCATCTGGCCCTGGTGCTTTATCGGGAGACATAGAAAAGACTACTACTTTTAATTCATCTAGAGTAAAAGGCTTAAGCAATTGAAAATTGTCCTCATGAGAAACAAGGGTTGGAATAGTATCCAACAACTCACTTTTAGCCAAATCAATCTGATCTGACTTTCTATCTGATGTTGATAGCAATTTTGAAAAGAAAGCTATCCCTTCATGCTGGATATCTTCCTCCTTGACTAATTTTTCCCTTGTTTGACTATCCATGATAGAAAATATTGCATTCTTAGCCTTCTTAACTTGAGCTAACCTGTGAAAAAACTTGTATTTTTATTCCCTTCTCTTAACCATAATTCTTGAGACTTTTGATGCCAATAAACCTCTTCTCTAGCTGCAAGCTCTTCCCATTCATCTTGTAACTTTTTTTGCAATTCAAAAGAAACTGGATTAAGACCATTTTGAATAATATCAACATTAACCTTCGTAAGTTGTTAAAGACAACTTCTTTTTGATGAAAAACATTCTTAAAGACAGTAACATTCCACTATTTTATCTTCCCCTTTACATACTTAAGCTTTCGAGAAAAAATGGAACATAAAAGTACCATCCACCATACGAGCTTTGATCCACCACTCACATAGTATATTCACAAAATTTGGATGCCTAAACCACATCATTTCAAATTTAAAAGAAGATTTGGTGGAAGAAGCAACCTTTTTATTATTAATATGTAAAGATAGAGGAAAGTGATTAGATCCCACCCAAGGCAGAATTTCAGAATACAAAGCAACTTTTTCAGTAAACCAAGAAGGAGAAATTAAAAATCTATCCAAGCGCACAACAATTTGAAGAAAATCCTTACGCTTGTTTGTCCAAGTATAATTTCCATTTCCTGGCTTTACATCAGACAAAGCATTATTATGTACAAATTCATTAAAATCCTCCACTGTTTTCTCAGGAGGAATAATACCACCCTTTTTATCAGAAAGATTAAGGGTCACATTGAAATCCCCTTCTAAAATCATATTTTGAGAGTCTAATTGGCTCAAAGATTGATTTAGCTCTACCGACAACTATTTCTTGCTCGCAGTAGAATTAGGAGCATAAACATTAAAAAGACCAAAATTCAAATCAAAATGAACAACCTTCAAAAATTGCCAATGTTGATTATTTGTTGAAGCTTCCACTAAGATATTATTTGGATTCCATAGAGCAATCAAACCCCCTGATGCTCCTTGAGCAACTGAAAAACAAGCATTCCACTTCACCCATTTTTTAATGAAGCAATCAAAATTTTCTTGAGACAACTTAGATTCCTGAAGTAACACTATGTCTGCTCCACAAGCATCAATTTGATGCTTTATATGAGCTCTTTTGTTCGGATCATTAATGCCCCTAACATTCCAAGTAATAATTCTCATTCAAACTTCAGGGAACAATTCGCTCCCCTCAATCTTTTTTAGTGCTACCATCCAAAGTAGCTTGAAAACCCATGCCTAACTCCTCTTGCAGTTTAACAATATTTGATTTCCTACCCCTTTTACCTAGAGATTTATGGGACAATGGAGAAGGATTTTGAATTAAATCAAAATCAACTAGATCCCTTACAATCACCAACTCATTCGTCGAAGGAGCCACTACACTAGCTTTCTCCTCTTGCAACTTGACAACGTTCAATTTCCTTCCCTGTTTACCAGGGGATTTGGAGATAACTAGAAGAATATTGCTGGTAACAACAAGGTGATTAGGATCATTAACATTCTCCAACTCATCTACAAAAGTAACCAAAACATTGGACAAATCTTTTATAATACAACCATCCAAAGTCAACTGCCTGCCCGCTTCAATCTCCTGAAATTTAACTGCATTTGACTTCCTACCCCTTTTACTTGGAGATTTTTGTGTTGATAAGGAAAGGAAAGGAGTTTGAAATATTGACAGAATCTGTGAAAAATCAAAATCAACACAACCTTTCCCAACTCCATCTCATTACTGAGAGACACCATTGTACTTGAAACAACCTTTTCCTCATGGTGTTTGGGTAAAAGACTAGATAAAATAGAACTTTTATTAGATATTGGATCTTTCCCAAGTTTCTCAATGTCTTCCTCACACGAGGAAACCATCAAAAGAGATGAATTATGAGAAAGCCCCTTAAGATTACCATCTCCTAACAAAGTTTGTATCTCCAAAAAATCAAGAGGACCAATAGATTGGTCATTCACACAAATAGAAATAGAACTCGCCTTGGCAAGTTTCTTACTATCAAATGAATCAGAACAAAACAATAAAGATGCAATAGAGAAAACCTGCTGAAAAGAGACCACTAAATTTGGTAGATAAAGGTGCAAAGAATGTCTAGAAGTAAACAGTTGAGAAAAACAAGGTACACAAGAAGGTATATGAACAAAAACCTTGCTTGTAGCAATCTTTCCTACAAGATCCAAACCAATACTATGTGCCTGAAAATTAGACCAAGTGTTTGAAGATCCTAACAATGGATCAACCCAACGAGGACAAGAAGATGAGAGATCAGGACATGCCATTTCCAAGCCCCTTTCACTTTCCATAAAAGAAGGAAGATCCCGAATAATGACAGGAATTTCACTACCCTTAAAAACCATAGGAGGATTAACCAATGAAGATAAAGTATTGTGCTCTGAATCTCTTTTACCCTTACAAAACATGGTCTTGTGACCCAAAATATGACAATTTTTACACACATTAAAAGGAGTCTCAATTAACACTTTTTGAGTAAAAAACCCCGCTTTAGATCTTATTGTAACATCATTTGGAAGGTTTTGAAAAAAGGGAAAATCATGTTTTAGGAAAATACCTAAATGATTCACCAAAATTTTAACAATGTTTGGCTCTTTGTATTCCAAAGGAAAAGAATGCAATTGTACCCAGAAGGGAATAAACCGAATAGTAGCCTTTTGAGGGTTAAAGTTCTAATGCCATGGCTGAATAGACAAACCAGACCCCCCATAGACCCAAGATTTAACTTTATAAATCAAATCCTTAAATTTTTTCGAGGAGAACAAAACTACGAAAAAAACCATTTCCATTATCAATGTAAAAAGCTTTGGAAACCCCTTCCCAATCATAAAAAATAAGGATTGAAGTTCAACAATAGGGGGAAAAACTTCGAGAACTTACAAATAAGAGTTGTATGTCTCAAATCTTGAGACTGTACACTTAACAAGTCCTCTGGTAGCAACACAATTTTTTTATAAAATTAGAACTATTAGAAATCTTACCCATCGATGCCCAATTGCTTTTCTGCTATTGATCCTAACCGCTCGCATCAAACAAAGGATTATAAAAACCCTTGCCCAAAGTAACATTATTTGGGAAAGTAGTCGGAGATGAATTATGCTTATGAGACTAGAAAAACCTTTGATTCATCAAATGACGATGATAAAGATCATGATCAAGCACGATATTATTGGGAAAATATATCTTATGGGGAATATTGTTAGGAAACGACGGAAACACATCATCCACAGGAAAATGGGAAGCAAAATGGCCAGAAGCTACATCTTCCCACAAGCGAGAAGAACTTGATTTGCTCAAAAAGTTTCTATTAGGAAGCATGGAAGCATGCTTATCAGGAATCCAAGCACCATTATGAAAAGCATTCCCAGGAAAACCCTTAGAACCTTTACGACTACTAGAAAATTCCTTTTTTGCCGATGAAAATGACTTTCCATAAGAACCCAAAGTCGATCTATTGGAATCAGCAACAAATACATTGGGAAGAGCAGATGATGTAGCTCTCCACGCACCAGGAGAGCCATTGTCCTTTACAAAATGGGCAGAAAATTTCAAAAAGTTACCGTTAACAGAAAAATTCGAACTCCGTTTCATGTGGTCCCCCATGTTTTCTTCTTCACTCCAAAAAAAAAATCTAATTACAATTAATGTTAGTTTAAATATATCTTCAAAGAAAAGTTATGTTACAAAAAAAGATTTGTAATGTATTTTAAGATAATTTAATAAAATTTGTGATTAAGTAAAAACAATGTTAAAGTAAATTATTTCCAAAAGTAAATTATAAGATAATGTTATTAAAGTTATACTATCTGCAAGATGATTATCATTAGTTTATCTGATTTCATAATAAATAATAGTAATTAGTTTATCTGATTTCATAATAAATAATAGTAATTATTTTATAATCAAATTTAAAGTTAATTAATATTAAATTTATTTCCAAAAATAAATGAAAGGAGTAATTATTCACTTAGAATTGATTTAATTAGATTTTGACAAGTTGCTACCAAGTAATTAGGGTTAGTATTAAAATTATTTCCAAAGGAAAACAAACTTAGATGGATTTATTAATTAATTCACTTTGACTCATGGGGAAGCTAGTTAGTAGTTAATTCCAAAAGTAATCAATTAGAAGGATACTTATTTGAAAACCAAACAATATGATTCAATTTTCAAAGGAAAATAGTATTAAAATATTTTTTATTACAAAGTAGGTTTCAAATTGAACTTGGTCAAATCTAATAATTGTATTAAAAAAAAGGAAAATTTCTAGACTACGTTAAATAGAACTTAATTCAGGAAAAGGAAACTTATAATGTCTTATTTATTTAAAAAGGAAAATTTATTTTATTTTAAGATTAATAAGATTTAAGAAATGATTTTCTTATAACGATCTTCTTAGTCATCATAAATGAAATTAGATGTTCATGTTTGCTTTAGGTTTTCAAAATAAATTATCCCTCAATAAATACTTAATTAGGAAGTTCATACTTATTTAAGATTTGTTCTAAAAGCAATAAAGAAACAAATCAAATTAGTAGATTCATGAAAATTATTTATATGTTATTCTAATGAACTCAATCAAATCATTGTTTAGTTTCAAATGATTTTAAACTTAGTATCTATTTAAATTAATAATGTTAGTTTAACATTTTATAAGGAAATATTGTATTTAATTTAGTGAAATAATTGTATTTCCAAATTAGTTAATATTGTCTTAACTTATTTAATTTTGCATAATTGTTTTCAATAAGTTTAAATCATTTTAGAAAGTAGATTAGTAATGACAAGTAAAATAACTTAGTTTCTAAATTCTTCTCGAACAATTATTATTGCCTCAACTTAGTTACTTTTGCATAATAGAATTGCATTCAATTTAATGTTAATATTTGGATATTCATTTATCAAAGATTTACTTTAATTCATTTCTTTACAAAGTAAATTAGTAATGTAAGTAATTTAGTGATTAATATTGTTTTTATTTATTTGTTAAATAATGTTAGTAAAATTTCTTAGATATGATATTATCAATTGTTATTATTTGTTAAATTCCTTAATTTGTAAATTAGTAACTATATTTAACTATATTTACCTTAAGAATAGATTGGCATCTTTATTTAGTTTCACTTCTTAAATATATGAATTATTTAATTAATACTTATAATTCCCATACACTATATGCTCTCACCTCGCCTTTACTAGGATCTTGGTAATCAAAAAGTGGAAAGGAAAATGTTGTTAGGAAGTAGCTTAGTATCTCTATTTGCATCATTTTAAGTCAATGTTTTTAATATCTTTTACAATAGCAATTCGACAAAATTAAGTGTTAGATTAAAGAAGTGTTTATTTTTTTCCATAAAAGTATTATATTCCATGAAGTAGGTGGATGTTATTTTCTTTCTTAGATAGGTAAACTTTAATCAAGAGTTGAAACCAAAAACCAGTAGTGTTCGGTATCAATGGTGCCTTTGGCTCATGTTTACGGGTAAAGTAGTCGCGCTTGAGCTACTGCATCCATAGCCTAACACAACTGCAACAATGGCGTCTGTGGCACCGACCCTTTAAATCGCTGGGGAGAAATAAGGAACATTGAAGGTGTTAAAATCCAAGAGATGAGTAATCTCTCTTAGATCAATAATCTAATAAGATAATTTCAAATGAATGAAAATCCATTAGTCAAACCTAGTAAACCCCATTATAGGATTTGATGGAATTTATATAATATTGTTATGTTAATTAAAAGGTAATTGAATTGCAAAACAGGTTCAAGGGAGACGTTATTTAGGAACTAGGATTTAGATGCTTAGGAAACAAGTAATAGTCTTAGAGACTATTTACTTATATTTTTTATTACTTCCCTTCGTGGGTAGTAATCATAGAGGAACTGTTTGGGGAAAAGGGGCCCTAAAAAGGGTTGTGTACCCATAAACAGTTCACATTAAACATAGATTAGAAAACATAACTATATATTTTACACCTTGATCCCATTTGGAAGTAGGGTATCTATGCAATCTGGGAAATGAAGGATGCTCCCAATACCTTAGGTGTTCGGGGATGGGGCTTAGGAAAGTTTAAGATAATGATAAATTGAAATATAAATTAATAATTCAAGAGAATTTTTTTGGTCAAAAGGGGCTATAAATATCAAACATAAAGATAAGATAAAATACGTTCCTTGTATACTCGGAAGGAATCCCAAATGGATTCGCTTGACTCCTCGAGGCCTTAGGCTGAATTCCAAGGTGGGACTCAAGCTACATATTTTTTTTTTACATACTCCTAAAGACGTCGACCTCGGTGCACTTCAAAGGGGAGTGTAGTCTTTAGTGAGTGACTCAGGACCTAGATGGTCCCGATGAGTCTAAGTCTCTAGACATAGTACATTCCTATCCTTTATGGATAGATGCCTACCTTGTTTGGGTAGATGCCTATCTCGGATGGATAGATGAATTCTTGTCCTGTATGGATAAATGCCTAATTCGTATGGTTGGATGCTTGTCCTGGATGGATGGATGCCTATCCCGTATGGATAGAAGTATCTGAGTATGCAAGTGAATGAACACATAATAAGATAGTAATAAAGAAACAAAAATTAGTGGTAATTTTTGGGTTATTAGTTTGGGTTATTACAAGACTTTGCAAATGAAATTTAAAAAATATTTGACAAGCATACAACCAAAAGCCAACATGATTCTCATGTAGGAGGCAAGTAAAGTTTGGTGATAATAGTTTAACAATGTCATTAGTAATAAATTGGCATCAATTCTAAAACACTATTTTTGTGAGAAGGATCATAAACCCACATCCATAAGTTAACAAAATAATTAGGTTAAGCATTGATAATTAGGTTATGCAATAATAAAAAATTCCCCAAAACAAAAAAAGGTTGGTGAATATGAATGTACCTACAGACTATTTTCTTTGCCGCATCTCAATTTAGCCACTTTGGCGAATGTATAATTCTCCTCACCGCTACCTTCCACCACGCTCCATTGAAAAATTACCATCGCAAAGAAAAATGAAAAAGATAGAATCCTAATAAAATCATAGAATACAAACACAAAGGAAAAATAAACAAAAATTCAAAACCAAAACTCACAATAAAAAAAAAAAGTGGAATGACCATGCAAAATCAAGACGACGAAAGGAAAAGAAAACAAGAAAATAGAATTTTCCCCTGCGTCTCAAATAAACTGCCCATATATAGGAAGTGAAATGATGCTTTTTAAAACAGTAACAAGGTAACCTTATGCTTTTTCAATGAAAAAATATAGAAATAACGGCCATGCCCTCCATGGGGTTGATTTCCTCTCATCCCACATGTGTAGTTTGAGTGCCATGTGATAAGAACAAAATCTAAAACAAGGCCTAAGCTTGGACAAATAAATGAAAGATAGAAACAAAAAAGCAAAAAAAACACTTAAAAAGAATACATTGATTTTGTTGTCTTCTTAATATTTGAGTGTCTTCTTTTTAAGTGTGCTTTTTTCTTTTTTGTTTGTATCTTTCATTTACCTATCCAGGCTTAGGCCCTATTTCAAATTTTGTTCTTATCACATGGCACTCAAACTACACGTGTGGGATGAGAGGAAATCAACACCATGGAGGGGAATGGTTGTTATTTTTGTATGTTTTTGTTAAAAAAAGCATAAGGTTACCTCTGTTACTATTTTAAAAAGCATGATTTCACCTCCTATATGTGGGTAGTTTATTTGAGACGAAAGAGCGGATTCTATTTTCTTGTTTTCTTTGCCTTTCATCGTCATGTTTCTGGCATGGCCATGCCACATTTTTTTCTTTTTCCTGTGAGTTTTGGTTTTGATTTTTTGTCTGTTTTTCAAAGTTATGTTTGTATCATATAATTTTATTTGGATTCTATATTTTTTATTTTTCTTTGCAATGTTAATTGAATGTTGTAAGGATTGAGTGTTGAGAGGGTTTTGTAAATCTTAAAGCTAACATATACAATTAACACAACTTGAATCAAACTATAGTTAAAAACATGGGCAAAATCACTTAAACCATACATACAGAGAAAATGCAACTAGAACAACTGTAACATGATGTTTTAAGAATGAAAATTTGATAAGAGTTGGCATTATTTTTCATAAAATTGGCATTCTTAGTGGAAGAAAGTGCATAGAAATGTACATTACAAGCTTGCAAGAAAAGACAAGAAACATCTAAAAACTAGTTGATGATAAAGAAAATAAACCAAACAATAATCCAGTGCAGAAATACATTTGAAGAAATCAATTGGAAAAGAATTGCACTAAAACTAAAACGGTGCAAGGAAAATAAACTTTCAAAATAGTGAATGCAGGCAAGAAATTGGTAGTGAGGTAAGGAAAGAAAAAATGTCTCTTTATTCTATAGCATTGTTGAACCTACCTGAAAGATGGAATTCCAATCATCAAGGGTAAGGGAGAGCTTGTGAAAAGTGATTCTATCACAAATAATTCATTTTCTACCTGCAAAATTACAACATTAAACAACAATTCACATAAAAAACATCTTAAGCATATTTTTAAATAATTTCACAAGCAATGACACTTGAATCTTTGTAGACTTGCAAGTTATTGAAAATCTAGGGAAATAGGATTGAGTAAGTAGGATAAGGAATGGAAAATGTAGAGCGACCTACCATATATAGTTTTGGTAGAGGGTTTGGAGTGGAAACCTACAATAAGAATTTTCTTGTGAAACAAGAGGTGGACTATTCACAAAAGCAAGGTTTCCAGTTATAGACTTATCAAAACATCTTCAAAATTAAAAATACCAACTACCAACACCACTCCATGTGAAATTTGAAACTAGACTTTAAAAAAGATCTGACAAGCATACAACCAAAATCCAACATGTTTCTCGTGTAGGAGGCAAATAAAGTTCGGTGATAGCAACTTAATAATGTCATTGGCAATAAATTGGCAGCAATTCTAAAACACTATTTTTGTCAGAAGGATCACAAACCCACACCCATAATTTAACAAAATAATTAGGTTAAGCATTTATTATTAGGTTATGCAATAATAAAAAATTCTCCAAAACAAAAATAGGTTGGTGAATGTGAATGTACCTACCAACTATTTTCTTTGTCGTATCTTGATTCAGTCACTTTGTTGGATTTATAATTTTCCTCATTGTTGCCTTCCTCTGTGCTCCATTGAAAATTTAACATTGCAAGGAAAAATGAAGAAGACAAAATCCAAATAAAATCCTATAATACAGACACAAAGGAAAAACAAGCAAAAATTCAAAACCAAAACTCACAAGTAAAAGAAAAAAATGTGGCATGGCCATGCCAAAATAAAGACGATGAAAGGCAAAGAAAACAGGAAAATATAATATGCCTTTGCGTCTCAAACTATCCATATAAAGGAGGTGAAATCATACTTTTTTAAACAGTAACAGAGGTAACCTTATGCTTTTTTTTTAATGAAAACATACAAAAATAGTAGTCATTTCCTCCATGGCATTGATTTACTCTCATCCCACGGGTGTAGTTTGAGTGCCATGTGATAAGAACAAAATCTGAAATAAGGCCTAAGCCTGGATAGATAAATGAAAGATACAAAAAAAAAAAGAAGCAAAAAACACACTTAAAAAGAAATGCATTGATTTTGTTGTCTTCTTAATATTTGAGTATCTTCTTTTTAAGTGTGCTTTTTGATTTTTTGTTTGTATCTTTCATTTACTTGTCTAGGCTTAGGCCTTGTTTTAGATTTTTTTTCTTATCACATGGCACGCAAACCACACCCATGAGATTAGAGGAAATCAATGCCATGGAAGGAATGGCTTTTATTTTTGTATGTTTTTGTTAAAAAAAAGTACAAGGTTTCCTTTGTTACTATTTAAGAAAGCATGATTTCATCTCCTATATATGGGTAGTTTATTTGAGATGCAAGGGCAGATTCTATTTTCCTGTTTTCTTTATCTTTCATCGTCATGTTCTTGGCATGGCCATGCCACGTTTTTTTCTTTTGCTTGTGAGTTTTGGTTTTAATTTTTGTCTATTTTTTCTTTATGTTTGTATCATATAATTTTATTTGGATTTTGTCTTTTTCAATTTTCTTTGCAATATTAATTGAGTGTTGTAAGGATTGAGTGTTGAGAGATTTTTGTAAATCTTAAAGCTAACATATACAATTGACACAACTTGAATCTAAACCATTGATTTTTGGCTCTCTAGGACTTCTCTAACTCTTCTAGGGTTTTTCACCTAAAAGGAGAGAGGTAGGGCCAAAAATGCAAACTAGTTCATTCAAATTATGTTATGTGCAATGTTGTCTAAGCTAAATGAAGTAAACTAAATGCAAAAAAATGATCTAAATGGATGAAAATGAATGCAAAAGTAAGATTTAAGCTATGTTTGAAAACACACTGTGATATGCAAATAATGAACTAAATGAAGAAATTATGCAGAACATAAAGAAATAGGATGAATCTAAGTGCACCTGGGTAATATCTAATTAATCTAGAATGTTGTGGATGTTGGTTGAAATTACTAAATTTTCACAGCATGACTCATTTGCCCAGGGTGGCGAGTTAGTCCTCCTCCTGGTGAAAAAGTGTTGGAAACAAGTTTTTGTTTGTCGAGATCCGGAATCTGACAAAATTCATATTTTTAGTCCTAAGGTGGGACTCATTCACCACTGGTGGCGAATCAGCCCTCTCCTAAATTTTTAAAAAAATCAGGCGACAACTCTACAACATTAGATCTGGTAATCATTGATTATCGGGTTGCCGAAGTCAATTCTACAAGAAACGGACAAGAAACCTTCTCCAAGCTTGAAATATACTTGAGTTGACTTGAAGCACCTAGTTGACTTGTAAACTAATCTTCAACACCAAAAAGCTTGTTAAATCTACATACCTAGGTCTGCAAACACAAATGCAATAGGGGAAAAATGGTTGAAGGTTAGCAAATAGGGGTTTGTCTTGGTCAAACCCCACTTTTAGTAATCAAACCCTTAATGAAACAATGAAAAGAAAGAGAATGATAAACTAATAACATGCAACAGCTATCAACTTACCAAACTCTTGATAATACAAGTCTGAAGTAATGTCAATGGATGCTCCAAAGTGCTTGAATATTGCTTGAATTGATGTTGTAGAATTCTTGAATGCTTGAATATGATGTATGAATGTTTGAGAATTGTAGGAGATGTAAAATGAGGTGAAAATCACATATTTATACACACTTGTGCCTTAGTTAACCGTTCATACCTCATCATAGGCTGACATCAAGTGTTTTTGAATAAAAACCTGAAAGAAAAATTTTAATTTTTTTGAATTTGGAGCCAAGGGGGACTCATTCGCAACCAATGGCGAATGGGTCCCACCTAGGACCTGAAAATATGTGTCAGGAAATATGTTGTATTTAATGTTATTTGTCGAGTTTACATTCAAAAATATACTTAATTAAGACATATGAGGGCATAAAGGGGTCAAATAAAGCATGAGAAAGGGATAAGTAGTGAAGATGTGCCTAGAAAAGCATGAAATCTTGTTACAAGACTTTACAACACTTCAAAATAGGACTTTTTTAGTGGTGAAAAGGTGATTTTTAGGTGAATTTTAATAAATAGAGTCTAGAAGAATGTAGAAATGTCTTACAACACTTCACAAAACGTCATTATTTGAATTTTAGTACCTAAATATGAATGTTCAAGCCATGTTACAACATAAAATCATAGCAAAATATATCAAATACCATGAAACAAGACCTAAAAGGCCATGAAAATGACAAGGGGCCATTTTTCTATGGCACCTAATTGAAGTGCATTTAAAAACATGGGAAAAATCACTTAAACCATACATACAAAGAAATTGCAACCGGAACAACTAGAACATGATGTTTTAAGAACAAAAATTTGATAAGATCTGGCATTATTTTTCATAAAATTTGGCATTCTTAATGGAAGAAAGTGCATAGAAATGTACATTACAAGCTTGCAAGAAAAGACAAGAAACATCTACAAAATAGTTGTTGATAAAGGAAATAAACCAAACAACAGTGTGGTGCACAAATATATTTGAAGAAAGCATCTGGAAAAGAATTACACTAAAACTAAAATAGGGAAAGAAAAATAAACTTTCAAAACAACAAATGCAGGCAAGAAATTGGCAGTGAGGTAAGGAAAGAAAAAATGTCTCTTTATTCTATAACGTTGCTCAACCTACCTAAAAGATGGAATTCCAATCATCAAGGGTAAGGGAGAGCCTATGAAAAGCAATCCTATCACAAATAATTCATTTTCTACTTGCAAAATTACAACATTAAACAACAATTCACATAAAAAACATCTTAAGCATATTTTTACATAATTTCATGAGCATTGACACTTGAATCATTGTAGACTTGCAGGTTACTAAAAAATATAGGGAAATAGGATTGAGTAAGTAGGATAAGGAATGGTAGATGTAGAGTAGCCTACCATATATAATTTTGATAGAGGGTTTGGAGTGGAAACCTACAATAAGAATTTTCATGTGGAACAAGAGGCGGGCTATTCACAGTAGCAGGGTTTCCAGTTATAGACTTATCATAACATCTTTAAATTTAAAAATACCAACTACAAACTCCACTCCATGTGAAATCTAAAATGAGACTTTGCAAACGAACTTTAAAGAAGATCTGACAAGCATACTACCAAAATCCAACATGATTCTCATGTAGGAGGCAAGTAAAGTTTGGTGATAATAGTTTAATAATGTCATTGGCAATAAATTGGCAACAATTCTAAAACGCTATTTTTTTGAGAAGGATCACAAACCCACATCCATAAGTTAACAAAATAATTAGGTTAAGCATTGATTATCTGGTTATGCAATAATAAAAAATTCTCCAAAACAATAATAAGTTGGTGAATATGAATGTACCTACTGACTATTTTCTTTGCCACATCTTGATTCAGCCACTCTATCGGATGTAGAATTCTCCTTACAACTGCCTTCCTCCATGCTCCATTAAAAAATTAACATTGCAAAGAAAAATGAAAAAGACAAAATCCAAATAAAATCATAGAATACAAACACAAAGGAAAAACAAACAAAAATTCAAAACCAAAACTCACAAGCAAAAGAAAAAAATGTGGCATGGCCATTGCCAAAATCAACATGATGAAAGGAAAATAAAACAAGAAAATAGAATTTTCCCCTTGGTCTCAAATAAACTTCCCATATATAGGAGGTGAAATCATGCTATTTTAAACAGTAACAGAGGTAACCTTATGCTTTTTTTAATTAAAACATATAGAAATAACAACCATTCCCTACATGGCGTTGATTTTCTCTCATCCCACGGGTGTAGTTTGATTGCCATGTAATAAGAACAAAATATGAAACAAGGCTTAAGCCTAGACAAATAAATGAAAGATACAAACAAAAAAGAAAAAAACACAATTAAAAAGAAATGCATTGATTTTGTTGTCTTCTTAATATTTGAATGTCTTGTTTTTAGGTGCGTTTTTTACTTTTTTGTTTGTATATAATTTTATTTACCTGACCAAGATTAGGCCTTGTTTTTGGATTTTGTTCTTATCACATGGCACTCAAAATACACCCATGGGATTAAAAAAAATCAATTCCATGGAGGGAATGGTTGTTATTTTTGTATGTTTCCGTTAAAAAAAAGCATAAGTTTTCCTCTGTTACTGTTTTAAAAAGCATGATTTCACCTGCTATATATGGGTAGTTTATTTGAGATATACATATCAATATTTCTATCTTCCAGATTATTATCTGTCCATATTAAATTTACCATCTTGTCTCCTATATCCTTTATGGTTTCCAAATTCTAATATTATGCTATCAATTGTGCAACCTTACCCAAATTGAAATTTCTTCGATGGATTGATTTATTAGTCTCCCAATATTTAAGGAAGAAGCCCATGCTATCCATAGTGTATGGACCCTCATTCTAGATTTTCCTTTTAATTGATCCCTCTAGGAATTCCACAAGGACAAAACCATTGGGAGTGATTTTAGTGATATATCACTTCCCCAATTTCCATCACACTACCTTTGTAGTTTGCAAAAATTCGACCACTTTCCTCCCCAATTTAAGAAGAAAGCAACTTCATTCTATCAACTTCTTTCTTTAAAGTTTTATTTTTCAAAAAGACACAAATGCATTTCCTTGTATATCTATGGTTTATTCACGCTTGTGGAAGCTTGATCAATTTTCTCTTATGCTCCATTTCTTTTCTCATTGCTTGCTTTGGGGTTGTGATCCAACTCTTGTCACCAATCCTTTCTCTAGCTTTACGAGTCGATTCCTTAATCTGCTCTTCCCTAACCTTTATTTCCTCCTTGCCTTCTTCCATCGACCAAATTTTTGTTTTCTTTGTTTTTGTGTTTTCCCTAATTGGCGTTCATTCAAAATTTCATGTGATGGCTATGCGGACCATCTTTCCTTTCCACCTTGGTACCTATTTTGCATCAAGGGTAGCAAAGCATCACCTCCCATCTCTTTCCTTGTATGCTTGAAGCTTGTTTTGTATTTAGGTCTATTCCAATGCTTCCTTCCACCATGGGCATCAAAGTAGCCTCAATTTTAGAAATTTCTTCCTTTTCAATCATGGTGATCCAAGTCTTCATGAGGTTTATAACGCCAGTCTTCCTTTTCCTCTGTATGATCTTGGATTTGCTTGCCTCATCGATCTTGGTGCACCCTCTCCCTCAGCTTCTCCATTAGTTACTCTTGATTTTCCCATGCGTCGATTCGTTGTGCCATCTCTTGGGATTACATGAATCATCTTTATACTTATATTTTTTTTGGTACGTAAAAGATAGATTGTATTGATTTCCAAGAGCCAAAAATTACATCCTTCTAAAAGACACCATCTATCAAAGTCATAGCATGCATGTTTGTTGTTGTGGAGACCAGTATATCTTAGCTAACACCTACCCCCAAACCTTCGACACCATACAAAAGTTTGCCCATCACCCTAGAAACATAAGCAATAGACACCCACCCAACACAAAAGACCACCACCACTAGAGAAAATTCATAGTCCCTAATGAAGATCGAATTTCTCAATCCTCCAAATCCTATCTGCCCCTTCATTTGCAAGTTTTTCAGCCTCCGTGTTTGCTTCTCTGTAGGCGTGTTGGATCACCACCCTATCAAAGGCATGGAGGGAATCCAAGGCATCATCCAACATGGGTTGTAGCCTCTAATTCATGAATTTTCCTGACTTCAAAGCTTGGATAACCACCACAGAGTCACCCTCCACCATAATTTGTGAGAGTCCTAACTCTTTGCAAAGGTTTAGCCCTCCCAATAAGCCTTGAAGTTATTCCATTGTGTTTGTATCTTCAGGGAGTGAAGAGGAGTGTAGCACCATGACTCGTCCCAACGAGTTTCAAATTATGCAACTGACCCCTGATGCTCCTAGGTTTCCCCTGGAAGAACCATTGAAATTCAACTTGTACCAGCCAACTTGTGGTGGTTTCTAGACCATCCCTTCTCTATTGGACTTTACTTCTTTTGTTTTCAAAGATCTGGGTTGGGGAACCTTCAAACTGTGCCAGTTCTTTCTCATTTGAGCATCCTAATTTGTGAAAAATATGTTGTTGTTCTTCAAGAGCCCCACCTTGGCATTAGAAACTTCAACAATCACAACCTCCAGGTGATTGGTGAAGGTTACCCTTATTCCTCCACTTCATCACCCAACTCCTCCACTCCTGAATCCCCCGAGGGGCAAGAAGCACCAACATTGTCCTTGTGTCCCTATGAGCTCCTACGATCTCCTTCAATGCCATCATGTTCCTTGCACCCTCATTTCTCTATCTTCCCCAACACTCCATATCACAAACGACACCCATGACCCGTTGTAAGGTAGAGTGAATTATATACATACTCCCTCCACAAGCCTCAAACCCCGTCTTGCCACTGCCATATCCAAGTACCACTATGTTCCTTCCCTCTAGCACACCTTCACTACCTTCCTCATGAGCCATCTCATCGTCTCGACTTCCTCCCTTGCCTCCAATATCCAAGCTAGAAATATGGAGGATATATCACTATTCATGTTATAACCATAATTGGAAGCTAAAATTTTGTGGCCAAGAATCGCCTAGATGGCCTCCCATGCCTTTGTTTATGTCACCATAAACACCTTTCTTAACCTTTGCTTAGAAAATTATTTATCTACATTATTATATTATATTATATTATTTTTTAGGGTTTGCTTGTGTGGCATGAGCTAAGGCGACTCTACCTTCTACTCACTACCCTTGTGTAGGTCTTTCCTTTTTGTTGTTTGATCTTCTTGGCATGGGCTTTTTGTGGGGTTTCTTTTTTAGTGCATGGGTGTGTGTAGCTTTGGGGAGCATGTGTTTTGTGCTAAATTTTTGGGATCTTGTTCAATGTTGGTTGAAGCATGGAGTTTGCTCTTGGCGTCAGATTTGTGGTTTGGATTTGTAGGCTTGAATTTGTCTCTTTTGTGTGGTTATTTTTCTTAATTTTCTGATTGCGAATGAAGGCTCATCGGGGATTGGAAAAATGTCCTTTTATAAAAGATTTTTCGGGGTTGATCCATCCCCGCCAATCCATTCCAAGGTAGTAATTTTTTAAAGCAATAATCTAAATGAGGGAGGCTCATCATAGGTTGGGGCTCCTTGGTATCCGAAGGTTAATGGGTGTCTAGAAAGGAGCCTACATCTTGGCCTATTTTAGTTATTCAACCAGAGTAGGTGGTTGAGGATGTTAATTATTTTTGTAATAACACATTAATTTACAAATTTATGGGGATTTGAGTCTCCCTCCCTTTCTTGGAATCATGGGCTCATTAGAATTGGAACCCGAAGGGTGATATGGAGATTATGCAAGAAGTTAACAACTATTTCATGGTGGTGTTCTCTTGCATGATAGATTATAATACAATGTACTAAGGGGTCCACACTTCTACAATCAGGTGGGGTTGTTCATCAAACCTTGGAATATAGGTTTTAATCCAGTGGAGGAGCTTCCTTCAATAGTCTTGATTTGGTTAAGGCTCCCCTAGTTGCCTTTGGAATTTTGGAGGAATGATATTCTGCACGTGATTACATTATTGCTTGGAAAGTTGGTTGGTCCATCTCAACAGATGTTGGATAAGAAGGTAATATATAATGCCCTGGTTTGTACTGAGATTGGTTTAGATAACCCATTGCTAGATTCAATGGAAATTTAGGTTGGATCCACTTCATGGATTCAATAACTTTATTACGAAGCTTTCCATTTCACTATCGAATATGTCATCAATATGGGCATTTGCAGAGGAGATACCCTAAACTTAATTCTATAGGAGTTCCCTCTAGTAGTGCATCAGCCAAATTACCATCACATTTTCCATTTTTGAATGATAAAGGAAAAGCCCCTATGTTTGAGGGGGAAAACGACAAGGAAGGTTTTATCCCTACCAAGCCTCGTAATAAGAATTGAGGCCCAAAGAGAACTCTTAAAGATAGATAGGGCGATGTCACTTATAACAAGTTTGAGATTTTGGAGGACATGGTCCAACAAGAGGAAATTTTAGGTAGGATTATCTCTAAATTGAATAATTTGGAGGTGGATCAACTGATCTCCAAAAAGGGTGGTAGTCACACTAATTTAGCACATAAGAGTCTTGAATCACAAATGGATATCGACCAATTACAGGAGTGCCTAGGTGAGGTAGTTATTCCAAGGAAGAATGTGGCAGATAAAGGATCGAGCTTAGCTTTGATTGAGCAGGTGCAGGAGGTTGCAACTAAAGAACTAGGTAAAGACAATAGAGTGTTGGGATTGCAACAAACATTCCTCAAAAAGGAAACTTTGAGAATTCTTCCAAGTTCAGGAGGAAAAAAGATCAAGATAAAATCCAGTTGATGGGGGAGAATTTGGTGGATTCAAGTTTAGTCAAAACTATTGACTCCCATTTTTCTCATCCTCATAAATGATACTTATTTCCTGGAATGCAAGGGGTTTGAACAACATTCCTAGATAAAAGTTTTTTCGAGATTTGATTAAGGTACACTCTTCTGATGTGGTCTCCATTCATGAATCTAAGCTATATGTATAACACATGTTTAATATGGCTCCCAAGTTGTGGTGGAGAATTCATTATCAATGCATTAGATCTTAGGATAGTGATGGTGGTATAGTTTGTATTTGGGATCCATGTAAGATCTCTCCTCCATGGTGGATTTCTAGTAGAAATTTCTTATCTATGCCTCCCTCTAATTTTGTTTTTGGGAAAACTTTCCTGTTAACAAATGTTTATGCTCCAACAGATTTTCCTAGTAAAAATTGTCTTTGGAATCATATTGGGTATATGCAATCTCTAGCTCCTTTATTTCTTTAGATTTTGGATAGCGCTTTCAATGCCATCATTAGTCTAGAGGAAAAGAAGGGGGGGTGGAAAGGATAGAGCCTTCCTCTTCAAATTTTAGAGATATTATTGCTTCCCTAAACTTGGTAGCTATAAAGTCAGGGAATGATATGTTTATTTGGAGTAATGGAAGATGTGGAGAGGGTTACATATCTAAGAGATTAGATAGATTTCTAGTCTCCAATTATTGGATCAACAATAACGAGATTACCAACTCAAAGATCTTAGTTTGGAAAGGTTCAGATCACTAGCCCATCAAATTTTCTACGAGATGGAGGGGCATGTCTAAGAACCCTTCGTTCAAATTACAACTTATGTGGCTGCATGAACCTTACTTACATGATCTTATGCAAGAATGGTGGAGGAAAGGCCTACCTAGGAACGGTCCTGCTATGTATTTCTTTGTCAAGAGGCTCCAGTTTGTGAAGTTTCAACTCAATAAGTGGAAAAAGTAGTGTTTTGGAAATATATTTATTGCCAAATTCATTACTTAACATTGATTGGATACCATCACAAGGTAGAATAGGGATCAAGGTCTCACAGTGGATTCCCTTAAAGAAGAAGTGGAATCCATGAAAGAATTTATAGAATGGGATATGCGAGAAGAAATATTTTGGAAATAGAAGTCCAGGATTAACTAGCTTCAAGAGAGGGATAGGAACACAACTTTTTTCTTCAACTCTGTCAAAGCTAGAAATTATGGTAGTTCCCTATCTTCCTTGGAGTCTTCTCATGGTGAGCATCTCACTTCTTTCAAGGATATCTTGTAGGAAATCTTTCAACATTTCTCCTCTCTATTCTCAAAGGATTCTTTTGATACAGAGGTGGACAAAAATCTTATTTTGGAATGTATTCCTTAAGTTGTGACCAATGAGGTGAATGAGATGCTTATTAGCTCCATTTGTCTTGAGGAGGTTGAAGAGGTTGTCTTCAGGATGAAGAAAGGGAAAGCCCCTAGCTTAAATGGTTTTAGAATAGAATTCTTCCAAGAATTATGAGACATTATCAAATGTGATTTGTTGGACTTGTTATGTTATAATCACAGAGAAACAAGAAAATGTTAAAGGGAATCAATTCCACCTTCCTTATTCTCATCCCCAAGAAAAAAGGAGCTAACTCTTTGTATTAGTTTAGACCAATTGCCCTTTATAATATTGTTTATAATATCATCTCCAAATTAATTGCTGAAAGACTCAAGTCGTGGCTAGGTAATCATTTTAGAAGAGCAAGGGGGTTATGTGTTTGGTAGACGAATTTTGAACGAAATGGTCATTACTGTTGAGGTCATTCATTCCATGGATCTCTGTAAGGATAAGGCTATGTTTATCAAACTATACATGGCCAAAGCTTATGATCATGTGAAATGGGCCTTTCTCTAAAAAATGCTCCTTGTCTATGGTTTTGGAGGAGAATGGGTCAATTGGGTTATGAGTTACGTTATGTCCATCTCATACTCTGTCTTGATTAATATTAAGCCTACTGAACTCTTTGGTGCTTCCAGGGGACTTTGGCAGGGTGATCCCCTGTCGTCGTATCTCTTCATTATTATGGCTGAGGGATTGAGAAGAACCTTGAAAACTCATATGAGGCATAGTCTTATTCATGGATGGAACTATAAGTGAGGGTCTATTTTATCATACTTACAGTTTTTGGATGACATTGCTTTGATGGGAGCTATTAGAATTACAAAAGCATGTAACTTTAGGTGTGCTCTGGCTATCTATCTTTCTACCCCGGGACAAAATATCAATGAAGCTAATTCCTTTATTTTATTTTTTAATACCCCTCCTCTTATTTAGTCTAGGATTGCTCGTATTCTTAGATTTTGGATTGGTGCTTTGCCTTTTGATTATTTGGGAAATCCTCTGTTTGTTGCCCCCTAGCCCAGGGGACCTGGCAAAAAAGTGTTGGACAATTTTTTTAACTAAGTTAGCCACTAGACCTTCACATGGTTGTCCTTTGTAGGGAGGGTGATGATTTTAAAATCTATGATTCAATATCTTCCTATTTATAGATACATGGTGCAAATTGCTCCCTCAAGTTTCATAAAGGATCTAGATGCTCTATTCAGACAACTCTTATGGGTTGATAGTTTATCCTCCTCAAAGTGGAGTATGGTTAAGTGGAAGGTCATTTGTAGACCAAAAGAGATGGGGGGCTTGGGTCTGCGATAGGCTATCTTGATTGCATAGGCTTTGGTTTCCAAGTTGTACTAGAGGTGGTGCACTAATCAGGATCAAGATTGGGCCAATATCCTTTCTTTTAAATTTTTGAAGGGTGTGGTCGGGCAAGATGTCCCTAGAATTTCTTTGTTTGGTAAAGGATCTATGATCTCAGATACTCTCAAAAGAGGGCTTTCCTTAATCAAATAGGGTCTTTTCTAGATATGTAACAAATGGTCAAAGGTGCTTTTCTGGTTTGATTCTTGGGATGGTTATCCCCCAATCATGGTAAGTATCCTCATCTTCAAAACCTTTATCTTAATTTCCTTGAGGCTAGTTGGACTCGTGTGGAAAACTTTAAAGAGATAAAACAGTTGGGGTAGATGGAGGCATGCCAGTGGAAGGATTCTCATGCTTGGCTTCTGGGAGGTTTAGGGGAGGAATGTGAGGAGCTAGATTGAATTTTAGCTCATAGATTTTGCAATTCTTTACTAAGGTAGGATACCCTGGCTTGGAGTCCCGATCCTAGGGGAGTTTTCTCTGTGAAGGTTGGGTATCAGGAGCTTGAGAGACAAAAATTTGGGGGGGTGGAAGTTCCTTGGTGGAAGCATGTATGAAATAAGTTTGTATGGCCCAAACAAAACTTTTTTATGTGGCTTGTTGTTTGCAACATGTGTCTTACCTAGGATAACCTACAAAAAAGGGGCTTTTAGGGGTCGTAAATCTATATTATGTGTTGCAATAGTGAGGAAACTTCATCTCATTTACTATTCTGGTGCACCTTTGTGAGAACCATTTGGCATCTTTGGTGGGAAGTTTGGGGATAGTCTTGTATACATACCTTTTCCCTTACTGATTTTTGGAGGTCATTGGGGAGGTCGTCGACTAAGTCTTTTTGTCTTTAGGTGGCTTGGGACATTGGGCCCTCATGCATCCTTTGGTAGATCTGGTTGGAAAGGAATCATAGGATATTTCAGGGAGGTAGGTTGGTGTTTCATCAGGTTTGGTAGAGAATTTTGTCTATGATTCAGGAAACATTTAGGGCTAAGTGTGCTTCAGACACCCCTCATAAGATTGATGAGAGGTTTTGGTTACAAAGGTTAGGGATAGATGAAGTTGGGTCTCAGATGGCTAGCTATAGGGCTAGAATGCCTTCCAAAGGGAAAATATAGTGTGAGGGAAGTTGGTCATCACCTCTTGCAGGTGTCCTTGAGACTAACATAAATTTCTCCTTCAAGGGCAGTCCAGGCTTAGCGGGCATTGGTGGCATCACAAGGAACAATTTGGGGGATGTCACTTTTTTCTTTTCCATCTCTCAGGGTCACCAAACTAATAACCGTATAGAGGCCCTAGCCATCCTCAAGGCATTGGAAAAGGGGTGTGCGCTTGGCTAGCGCAAGATCAACTATGAGATAGATTCTCAGATCCTTGTTGATATGTTAAACAAGAGGGTTGTGGATAAAGTGAATTCACAGTTGGACTCTATAGTTCAACAAATTATTCAACTTAGTAATTCTTTGGACTTGGTTTCTTTTATCCACATCCCAAGGGAGTGAAACAATATTGTGAATGTTCTGACTAAAAGGGATTTTAAGCATGGAGATAGTTGAAATGGTTGCAATTGGGAGTAACTTCCATTGAATTGTTCTCAAAGATTGAAGGTGCTAGTGCAGGAGGATATTAATGGCTCTTAAGGTTGTTGGCCTTTTTTTGTATTTGTTGGTTCTCTGTATGACTCGACTTCTTTTGCCTTGTATGTCTACTGGCCCCTTGTGACTGCTTCTATTTATTGAGTATACTTTTGATTCTTTTGATTGAATAAATTTTTACCCCTCTTTTTTAAAGAAAATTATATTATATTGTTATTTAGTTATATTATATTTATATTATATAATCTATGTATTTCTATTATATTATATATAATAGAATATATTATGTTATTTATTATATTTATATTTATATTATATTATATAATATATTATAAATAAAATAATATATTATATAAATAATAAATTACGAGCATTTAATTAATATTTTATAATTGTATAACTAGTATTTAATCAAGGTTCAAGAATAATATTTAATCGTACAAACTAATAGTACCATAGTTCAAAATTTTACGCCATTGGTCCATATTGAATATATTATATAATTTATATTTATAGTGTTACGAGAGGAGGTAACTCCCTTTCAAAAATCTTTGCACTAAATGCGTAATGGAATTAGTTCCATTTGCCAAAACTTTGATCGTTTCAACTTCGTGAAGAAGCTTTACCATTACGAGCCAGTTAAGGATTTTAAGTGGATAAATGAGTTCCTTGAGTACGATGAGGAATAGGACATGGAGCTAATCCCTAAAGACGTTTTGTTGATTATGATCAATGGTGGACAATTCGATAGTTAATGGCGTATGCAATCAAGAGCATTTGGACGAGGCAAGGCTCCGATAATGTTAAAATCCTATGGCATGATCTCTCCAATCCTTTGCATTTGGAGTTTTTGTTCATGTGTCAATTTTCAAAAACCCTAGTTTAAAATAGCTAGTCAGAAAAAATAAGAATGGCGGTTGAAAAATGTAACCCTACACGGGAATTTTCTAACTAATACAGTGTGGATAATTAGGCAAAAGGGATAAATCTAGAAAAATAAGGGGCATTGGACTCATAGAACTCGTGTAAAGACTTATTATAGTGCATAGCAACATCATTATAGACAGTATATTATATTTATATTATATTATATATATATAGTAAATGAATAAATAATATATAATATTATATATAAATAAAACAATATATAATATAGTATACATGATATAAATAAAGACGTTTTGTTGATTATGATCAATGGTGGACAATTCGATAGTTAATGGCGTATGCAATCAAGAGCATTTGGACAAGGCAAGGCTCCGATAATGTTAAAATCCTATGGCATGATCTCTCCAATCCTTTGCATTTGGAGTTTTTGTTCATGTGTCAAGTTTCAAAAACCCTAGTTTAAAATAGCTAGTCAGAAAAAATAAGAATGGCGGTTGAAAAATGTAACCCTACACGGGAATTTTCTAACTAATACAGTGTGGATAATTAGGCAAAAGGGATAAATCTAGAAAAATAAGGGGCATTGGACTCATAGAACTCGTGTAAAGACTTATTATAGTGCATAGCAACATCATTATAGACAGTATATTATATTTATATTATATTATATATATAGTAAATGAATAAATAATATATAATATTATATATAAATAAAACAATATATAATATAGTATACATGATATAAATAAAATAGTCTATTATATATATGTAGTGTAGAAAATTGTACTCTTTTCTATGTGATAGTATAATTTCATACTTAATTTGGACCTATTTTAATGATCTCAATTTTATGTATTTTATCTTTCATAAATAGGCCCCTAAACTCTTTATTATGCATCCCAAGGCCTATTTTAAATATTTTCCGAAATCACAAAAGACATTGAACAAATGCATTTTATTAAATTAATGCCCCAAAATTAATGGATCCCGATTATTTAAGCCAGGTCCCCCTTTAAGATATGAAATTCAAATTTTGAACATATTTTTGGCAGCATTTCAAAGTCCTAAATTCAAGTTTTAAGTGTCGGCTTTCGGGATTTAATAATTGGGAAATTAGAAAGGAAGCCTATAAAGCCTAATCTTTTCACCATTTTACACTAGGTTGAGAAAGAGATCAAGAAGTTATTCACAAGATTTGCATTCAAAGTCAAGGAGAACATTCAAGCAAGCAAAGTTGAAGTCTTGGAGCAGCATTTCAAGTGTTTTTCTAGGTCTTCAAGCTCATTTTGTGAAAATTGATCAAGCATTGTTCATGATTGAAGATTGATGCCTATGGAGGATCATGATGGATTCTAGGTTTTGGGACATGCAACTAGTCATTTCCCTTAATCTAATGACTTGCTTCCAATTGATTCGATCTTCTATCTTCATTCTATTGGTTGCCTAAAGCAAGGTATAATCAAAAAAAAATTTATCTATTAGGGGATTTGACTTCTCCTAACTAGGTCTTGTGTTCATCATTCAAGTTCATTTAGGGATCTTATTCTAACACACTTGAATAGGATTTCTTTGCATGTTAACTCTTAACAATCTTAGACACACTTAAGATTAGGGCTTACACACATTTTTAGATTCCAGATATGTATTTTTCATCAAGGTTTAATTACCAAACTCGGGGTTTGAACGAGGAAAACCCCCATACAAACAAACTAAACTTTTTAGTTTTTGATGCAGGGACATATCCGAAGCGAAAGTTTAAAGGTAAAAATTGGAAGAGCTACAAACCTAGATTTTGAATTTTCAAAAAACCCTGGCAGGACCCATTTACCCTAGGGCGAATGAGTCCTAGAAGACACTCAACAACAATATTTTGATGATAGGTGCAAAAATACTAAACCTTCTCAGATCTTTCTAAAAGCTGTAGGTTTTGTTAGATTAAGGTTTAATCTTCTGATTTCATGCGTTGCTTTGCATTTTTTGGTTTATTTACTATTTTTAGTCTTTCTCCCAAAAACGTTGTTTTAGTAGATTTGCCTCGTCCTAGATCATAAGGAAAACAACAAGATCTCCTTCAAAGTTGACTCACCTAATGGTTGAAAGTCAAACTTGGCTTAAGGGATCTCTTTTTCCTAATGATATAGTGGGAGTTAGGTGCTTTATACCCCATTTTTCCCTTTTTATTTATAGTAAATTATTGGTGATTCCCTGTTTGAATAGAGAGCACCCAAATCCCCACCATTCTTATTCAAACCCTGAAAATCATAACAAAAGAGCTTGAAAAGGGAAAATAGACAATTGTAATGACAACAAATTAATTAGATGAACCTTTGAAAGCATCTACTTCAACCACTTTAGAAGAAGATACAAGTTACACAACAAGCTTTGATGAAGTTGATTATGAACAACCATCGAATCTGAAAGAAATGGAAAAGCTTTATGGACGAGATTATGAGCTCTTGAAACAACTTGGTTATAGTGGAAAATGATGTGGTGTGAAAGAACAAGGCGTTTGTGTCCCTATAGAGCCTAACATATAAGAAACAAAAAATGGTCCTGGATATTGCCCTTCTAAGATAACAAAAGCAATAAAAAGACCTTCACTTAAAATGTCAACACTATTATGTGTGGTTCTTCTACGACAACTCTCACTCTCAAGAATCCTGAGTTAATTGATATAACAAGTGATGAATCATTAGAATACTTTGAACATGATGAAGCCTTGGAAAAAATGTTAGGAGTTTATGATAAATCACCAACTCCTCATCACAAACAAGGATTCACTTGTGTCGTAGTTAGTACGAAATATGTTGATGAAGAAAAGAAAACAAGTGATGTTGAACAAGATAAAGAACATATTCCTAAGGTTCCAAGTTAGAGTGCACTACCTATGGGAGATACAATTAACATACTGATGGATACATCTAATGAAGAGAGAATGATTCAAATAGGAAAGTGTGTTGATGAGGATGAACAAGAAGACCATGCAACATTATTACATGAATTTCATGAACTCTTTGCTTGGGATTATTTAGATATGCTAGGTATTGATGCTGAGATAGTAATGCACAACATTGTCCTTGTGCAAGATGCTAAACCAACAAGATAAAAGATACGTAAGATGAATCCTAAGATAGCTTTATTGGTTAAGGTTGGAATTTAAAAAATCCTCGAAGTTGGCTTTATTCATCTTATTGATTATTCTCCATGGATCTCAAACATTGTCATTGTCACAAAACCTGATAATTGAATTAGGATGTGTACGAACTTTCATAATCTTAACAAAGCATCTTTAAAAGATGACCCCTTCCTGATATTGACATGATCATGAATTTGACTGTGGGCCATGCTTTGTTGTCATTCATGGATGGCTTTTCAGGATATAATCTAATATTTATCAACCCTCAAGATCAATACAAGACATCATTTACGACACCTTGTGAAACATTTTGTTGGATTGTCATGCCTTTTGGATTAAAGAATGCAGGCACAACATATCAAAGAGCTGTGACATTAATATTTCATGACTACATACATAAGATTTTTGAAGATTATGTTGATGATATTCTAGCTAAATCCTTAACTCACCAAGAAAATGTTAAAATCCTTCGAAAGATATTTGAAAGAATGCATAAGTACAACATGAGATTGAATCTAAAAAAATGTGTCTTTGGTGTGGATAATGGAAAAATCTTAGATTTTATAGTATCCCATAGAGGCATTGAGGTGGAAACAAAGAAAATTGATGCTATCATTAACATACCACCTCTGAAGAACATTTCTTAGTTACATACTTTACAAGGAAGGTTCAGGCTATCCACCATTTCGTGGCATCTTTAGCAGATCAAACATCACCCTTTACACAACTTCTCAAGAAGGAATCATAATTTAAGTGGAATGAGGATTGTAAACAAGCCTTTGAAAGTTTGAAAGAGTATCTCTCTGCCCCTCCTAATTTACAACTTGTGTAAGAAAAACCATTTATCCTTTATACAGTAGCATCAACCCATGCTTTAGCGGTGTTTTTGGCTCAACAAGATGATAATGGTAAAGCACATCCTATTTATTACATTAGCCAAACCCTTATTGATTATGAAACTCGACACACAACGATAGATCAAAATGTTTGGCTCTTGTGTTTGCTACTAGTAAGTTGAGACACTACTTATTAAATGCAAAAAATCATGTGATTCCAAAGCTTTATCCTCTAAGATATCTTTTTGCCAAAATAAACTTATTAGGATGCTTAGCTAAATGGCTATGTTGTTAACTAAGTTTGATCTTAAATTTTTCTCTCAAAGGAAATTAAAGGAAAATCCTTAACCCACCATTTAGTTAACGCTCCTTCTCCATTAATCTTACCTATATGGACTCATTCCCTGATGAAAGTGCGTTGATTATTGAAAAAGAAACATGGGAATTTTACTTCAATGGTTGTAAGTGTCAAACTGACTTTGGAGCTGGGGTTATAATAATTCTACCTTCAAGAAATCCTATTCCCTTATCTTACTATCTAAACTTCTTATGTATAAATAACACTGCATAGTATGAAGCCTTAATTGCTAGATTATGTGCAACATTATCCTTAGGTGTTCAACACATTTCCATATTTTGTGATTCTCAATTATTCATTAAATAAATAAATCGATCCTATCAAGTGTAACATGACAAACTAGTTCAATATAAAAGCCTCATGATGACATTGTTAGAATGTTTTGAATCATACACAGTTGATAATATTCCTTGAAAGGATGATCGACATGCAAATGCAATTTGGCAAGCGTCGCTTCCCTTGTATCTCTTGATGATCCTTCTGTGGATTTTATGTTTGTAATTCACATGATTTTAAAACCATCAATAGATGAAAAAGTGAAAGAAGCATTAGTAACAACTATTGAAGACCCTCCTGAATGGTACACACAAATATTTAACTACTTAAAAGAAGGTACCTTTCTTGAACCAACCACTAAGAACACTAGAGCTTGAATTTGAAAACTTGATGCTCGATATGTCATCTTAGTAGATGTTTTGTATAGATGATCCTTTGATGGTCTTTTGCTTAGATATCTTAAACAGTCGAAAATCCCTATAGCCCTTGACAAAGCTCATGTCGATGCTTATGGGGGACATTTCAGAGGAAGGCCATTAGTTTAAAAAATAATTTGTATGGGAAATTATTGGAGACATGTGGAACAAGACTATTTCGAGTATGTTAAGAAATGTCACAAATGTCAAGAACATAACAATTTGATCCATGCTCCTGCCTCCAAATTGCATGCCCAAGTTCTTATTTGGCCATTTTTGGTTTGAGATTTGGATCTTATTGGGAAGATATCTCCTCCCTCTTCTTGATGACACATTCATAATTATCGCAATAGATTATTTCACAAAATGGGTAGAAGCCATTCCCCTTCGCTTGACAACAACTGATGCATTTTGTCATTTCATATTGGATCACATTATTGCTCACTTTGAACTTCCTTCCACATTGGTTTCAAACAATGGAACTCCATTTAAGAACAATTATGTGAAGAAGTTTTTAGAAGCATTCCATAATCAACATCATTTCTAACCACCTTACTACTTGCAATCTAATGGCCAAGCCAAATCAACTAATAAAAATCTTGAACAAATCTTGAGAAAAATAGAAAGAAAACATAATAAGGATTGGAACACTCAGTTATCTTATGTGTTATGGGATTATCACACTAGTATCCAAACACCTATACGAAACACACCTTATAACCTTGTTTATGGTGTCGATGCAATAATGCCTTTAGAGTTAGAAATCCCTTCACTAAGGATTGCTCTTAGAGGGATTATTGATGATGCTACATATAAAGAAAAATGATTACAACAACTTGAAATTCTTGATGAACAACATATCAACACTCTTGAGCATCTTCAAGCCTATTCCAAAAGAATGCAATGTAGTTACAATAATAATGTCATTCCTTGCTCATTTAACAAAGGTGACTTGGTGTTATATGAGAATCAACATAATGTTAATACCACCTCGGGCGAAAAAGGAAAGTCTAGTCAGAATTGATTAGATCTTATGTAATTAGTGAAAGTTATGGGTTTGATGCATACACATTAACAAAAGTTGATGGAACACCTCTCAAAGAACCTATTAACATTGTGCATCTGCACATATATTACATTTAGCATTATCTTTGAAAAGTATGTGTATTAAAGCATGTTGTTAGATTTAGTAGATAGTTTTCTATTTTATCTCGCATTGCTTTATTCTTGACAAACATATCTTGTGTGTGTCTTGAATTATGTAGAGCAATTGTTCATTATGTTGAATTATTACTTTATTATTGCATATTATTCAAATCTCACGTGCGTTGTGCTAAATTAGATCATTACATGTATTTAATTTCTTAATTAGATCTTAAGTACATTTTAGTTTAACATGTAACACTTAATCAAAATGTAGTATCTAATATAAATTTAGATGTTTAGGTTAGATCACATTAAAACTTAGATCATGGAGACATTTATTAAATACTCTTGCAAAAGGAACTATTTAATAGATCACATTGCCATCTAAGTCAAAACAAAAATACAATGCTCATATATATATATATATATATATATATCATGAAAGGTTTATATACATTCATCTCAAATACAATAGTACTAGTGAGGCCTATGGTTCCAAGACTCCTTGGGGCCTAGTGGTGGTGCCTGTCATGAGATGGTCAATTGTGATATGCTCCTGTAGCTAATATGCTCCCATTAGATCTGTGCCTCACCCTGTGTAATCCCCTCCCATACCATGGCTTCCACACACTCCTAATCAATGTGATCTATCTCAACCTATAGTCTAGTGATCTCCCCCTGTAACCTAATGAGTTTCGACCACATGACAACCTGTGCCTCACCATCGACGGGAACTCGGGAAGCTAAGAGCTCCTTGTATGTGGTCTATAGCTATACAATCTTGCCTCTTGCTCGCTCCTCTCCAATAGTGGAGAGATCAACGTGTCTCATGGCCGCCTCGTACGTAGTCCTTAATCTAGCAAAAGGCTTGAAAAGGTCAGCATGTCACCCCGAGCTAGATGGTGGCATATGCTTTGCCTGTATGTCCAAATCTGGGTGCAAGGTAGGGGACATCTCTATAGTGACTTGACAATAGAAGTCTCGCCACTCTCGAGTGCACACTGTAAGACATAATAGAAAACATATTAACATATCATTATTTGGTTCCCTAGCTTGCCACTTGGGGTCTCTCTATGGAATGATGGGCCCCTCATGTGTTAGAAGTGTGGAAGGTGCAGTACCACTGACCTCCCCACACTCATGAATGTTGATGCCTCTAGCAACTACTGAGTGTGCCCAGGTGACTCGTGAAGGAAGTACATACATCTCCTCGAGGGCATTTGTGGCCTCATCTAGCTCATCGAAATCATCACTTGTCAGCTCGGGATCCTCCTCAACCTCATCCTATATGTCATCTACTCTATCCTCCACCTTTGTGTCTCCATCGAACACCTCCTCTCTCTCATCTCTCCAACTTGGAAGAGGTCCAATATTGCTTGCGGGATGATCCCAAGGGAAGACGCGCGTCGGTCAAAATCTTGGCCACCAATGCTCGTAGGCTATAGTGGAGCCTACATCATCCAGGTCCAATGTCAGGGGCATATCATGGTCCTTGTCATCTAAGTTGTTGAACTCCATCTCATTTACCATGGGATACCGAAATTCTCTAGGTTTGGAGTAGCTGTGTGTTGATCTTAGGTAGGTGGGTCGAGGCCTCAGTGGTACTTGGACCTGTCTAAACTATCTCATCACCTAATCATAGTAAAATGGAATAACTATGTAGTCATGCCGACCCAGTAAGAGCCTATCCTATTTCATTATAACAAGATGTCGTGTTTCATTTGGCCATAGGGGTATAGTGAGGTAGGGTCTCCATACTACCTCCTCCTCTAGATGATCAAATTGAATTCATCATTACAATGCAAGTCTCCAAACTCCCAGGGCCATCTTAGAGTTTAGTTGAAAGCTCACGGGTAATCCAAGGCTGCTATTGTGGGATAACCTGTAGGTTTCGTATGTGTGATTTGCTTGAAGGCCCACACTTGCAAGAGTGTATAATGTACTATATTATCAAGCTCTCTATACACGAACCACCCAAGATCATAGTAGAGGTGAGCTAACATACTACGACCCCAAGCATACACGGTCCGATATTGATCCATCTCAAAGATAGTGTGGATGAGGCTACCATTTAGGTGTGTGCCTCAACCATGTGGAACAAGTGCTAATGCCATGGTAATAACCATGATCTACCACATCAATGGTGAGTGTGCATGCAGGAGCCATTTCAGCTCCATGCATGGCCCAATCTTGGTTGACCTAATGGTCCGACCAGTGCAATACTCGATAGCTTGACACATTTGCGTGTGTGAATGGTCCTCCTTAATGTGGATTGTCTCACCCCAGATAGGTAGTGTGAACATACAATGAACATCCTCAAGTGTCATTGTCATCTCTCTAGACAGTAGATGGAACGTAGAGGTATTTGCGTCCCATCTCTCTACCAATGCTATTAGCATGGCATCATGGTATCTCATAGGTGGCATGGTATAAATCCAGAATAATCCTATCTCACACAAAGTATCAATCTTCTCTGTGGTTAGCTGGGTAACCTACTGTCGGAGAAATGAAAACAATCTACCCCCTAGTCACTAGCATGCATAAGGTGGAACCTATAAAAGAAGAAAGAAATCATCAATAACAAGCATAAAAATAATCATCAAACATATAATTACATATTAAAGATACTATAGGACACTTGGGCCAATTTTGGATGGGGGGGTTCCTAGAAACTTTAGCCATTTTGGGATGTTTTGCAAAAAATCAGGATGCTTTGCAATATTTTTGAATGGGGTCCTAAAACCTCCTAGAAATATGGAAAAATTATATAAAAGTAAAAATGTGAAGATAAAGCAAAGAACAATGGACTAACCGTATCTCAAAGCACACCAGATGCTACCTCATCCCTCAAAACAATCAACCTAAGAGGCTAGTATGGTCATTGGCTCGACATTTTCACTTACTTTGCAACAAAGGTAAATTGTCAAAAGGTAAATGTCAAAATGATAGTTGGCAATGTCATTTCAATCATATATACTAAATTTTATTAAAAGAAACATATTCTACTCTAAGTACATTTCATTCAAATTAGCATATCAAGGGCTGGTGAACTCTGTTTTTGATGTTGTTTGTTGCATCCGATTCATGTTTCCGCCTGCGATATTATTCAATGTCTTTCAACATGTGTTGTTGTAGACTCAATACCCTATTGTAAGCATTTTCAAGCAAGGAAATTTGATGTGGTCAAATTGCTACCCTAATTCCACTTCCATAAAAACAAGTGGAATCAGGGGGCATACATTTGCCCTTGAATTCAATTCTCCGTAGAAGTTTGATTTTGAGTGACTAACAAATTGATGTTGTAGGATGTGGTTCCTAACATTGTGGTTTTGCAGATGGCTATAGTGGGGGCTTCATTCTCCTTGTTTCCAGAAAATCCATATGAGTATCCTTTCTATAATATGATCTAAATCCTTTAGCTTGCATATGCACGTAGTGTCATATGGCCACTAAAGTGGGGGCTAAATGTAGTGTAGAAAAATATACTCCTTTCCATGTGATAGTACAATTTCACACTTCATTTGGACCTATTTTAGTGACCTCAATTTTATGCATTTTATCCTTCATAAATAGGCCCCTAAACCCCTTTATTATGCATCCCAAGGCCTATTTTAAATATTTTCCAAAACTACAAAACACATTGAACAAATGTATTTTATTAAATTAATGCCTCAAAATTAATGGATCTTGATTATTTAGGTCAGGGTCCCCTTTAATCTATGAAATTCAAAATTTTAACATGTTTTTGGTGGCATTTCAAAGTCCTAAATTCAAGTTTTAAGTGTTGGCCTTCAAGATTTAATAATTGGGAAATTAGAAAGGAAGCTTATAAAGCCTAGTCTTTTCACCATTTTACACTAGGTTGAGAAAGAGATCAAGAAGTCATTTACAAGATTTGCATTCAAGGTCAAGGAGAACATTCAAGCAAGAAAAGTTGAAGTCTTGGAGCAACATTTCGAGTGTTTTTGCAGGTCTTCAAACTCATTTTGTGAAGATTGATTAAGCATTGTTCATGATCGAAGATTGATGCATATGGAGGATCATGATGGATTCTAGATTTTGGGACATGCAACTAGCCATTTCCCTTGATCTAATGACTTGTTTCCTATTCATTCCATCTTCTATCTTCATTCTACTAGCTACCTAAAGTAAGGTATAATTGGATTTTTTTGATCTATTAGGGGATTTGACTTCTAACTAGGTCTTGTATTCATCATTCAAGTTCATTTAGGGATCTTATTCTTACACACTTGAATAATATTTCTTTGCATATTAGCTCTTAACAATCTTAGACACACTTAAGATTAGGGCTCACACACATTTTTAGATTCCAAATATGTATTTTTCATCAAGGTTTAATTAACAAACTTGGGGTTCAACTGAGGCAAACTCCCATACAAAAAAATCATTTTAAATTTTTTTGATGCAACTACAAATCTAAAAGCAGAAGTTGAAAACTTGTACAAGTTGGACGAGCAGACCAGAAGCTACAAAACCTAGATTTTGAATTTTTAGAAAACACAGGCGGGACCTAATTTCCCTAGGGTGAATGAGTCATAGAGGACACTTAGCAACAACATTTTGATGACAGGTGCAAAAATACTAAACCTTCTCAGATCTTTGTGAAAGCTATAGGTTCCGTTAGATTAAGGTTTAATCTTTTGATTTCATGTGTTGCTTTGCATTTTTGGGTTTATTTACTATTTTTAGTCTTTCTCCCAAAAGTGTTGTTTCAATTTGCCCCGTCCTAGATTATAAGGAAACAACAATATCTCTTTCAAAGTTGAGTCACCTAAGGGCTAAAAGTCATCCTTGGCTTAAGGGATATCTTTTTCCTAATGAGATAGTGGGAGATAGATGCTTTGTACCCCATTTTCCCTTTCTATTTATAGTAAATTATTGGTGAACCCCTGTTTGAATAGAGAGCACCCAAATCTCCACCATTTCAATATATAAATAATACATTACACAAGCATTTAATTAACATTTTATTATTATATAATTAATATTTAATTAAGCTTCAATAATAATATTTAATTATACAAACTAATAGCACAGTTAGACTTAGGGTTATAACTAGGTTGGACTTAGAATTATGGTTAGAAATAAGGTTAGGATAAGGGTTGCATTTATATTTAGAAAAATGTAAACAATATTAAGGCTAAAATTAAAGTTAGGTTTAAGGTTAGGTTTGGAATTAGAATTAGAGTAAAGATTAGTGTTAGGGTTATAATTATGGTTATAATTATAATTAAGATTAAACTTATGGTTAGGCTTGCAATTAGGATTAGGATTAAGGTTAGAACTAAGGTCATGGTTTTGCTTGCAACAAAATTGGGTTAGGGTTACAATTAGAATTAGGATTAGAATTAAAGCTATGGTTAAGGTTATGATCAAAGTTATAGTTAGGGTTATAATTAGAATTAGAGTTATGGATATAATTAGGAATATATCAAGAATTATAATTAGGGATAGGATTAGAGTTATCATTAGGATTAGAGTTAGGATAAGAACTAAAATTAAATAAAACAAACTCTTCAAATAAAGTCCAAGTAAATAATTAATTTATATTATTTCAAAAGATTTTATTGGTGAATTGTTTCATTTATTTAAGATTTATCTTTTTTGCTTTAAAATTATTTAAGAATTATATTACTCTTATTTCGATTTGAACATACTCAATTTCAACTATGTTAGTCATAGTTGTGCTTAGTACAAATCAAGCTTGTGTTCAATATCAAACATTTGAATATACGTAGCTTGCAAAACTCTTTTGATATCAAACTATTACTAGCTTACCTCTATATCGATATGTCATGACAACTTGTCTATCAACTAAATAACACATTATTTACCTCCCTTTGAATCAACAACAAATGATTTTATTATAATACTACAAAGACAAGTACTACCACCATGTGACACTTGTTACTACTATTACTATATTACTAAAAAAAGGGTCAAAATGAGTTCACTTACAAAAATACATGGACATAACAATAAACCACATGCAATATATACTTTCGAAAGGAACGAACATAAAAAAAGGAGAGTACCCTCAGCGCGCGAAAACAACGTATTGGACAGCCAAGCCGAACTGCTCAATGGATTCAGTTTTTAAACCTGTTCTTCACATAAATAATTTGTAGTTTTAAACAAGAAAAAGCCTTAAAAATATTTGTCAGGGTTAAAGGTCTATCTGTCGAGTGCATGTCGATGCCATATGAAGGGAAACCAAAATTTCCTGTCAGATGAAAAGGTAAGCTATTCTATGTCAGACAATTTGAATTTGTACAATTTGTCTTCATTTATTTAGTAGCATTTTCCTTTTCAGAGATATGCGACGAAAAGCGGAAGATGTTTCCAAAGGTACAACTCAAACTCAAATCATGCTCACTTATTCATCTGAATTGTACTCGTGAATTGCATACGACATTGAAAATTATATGTGAATGAAAGCATTTATCAATTTTAAAATTTGTGATGCATGGTTAGGGTTCAAGTTTACCAGTGAACTTGGTCCAGATATCAAAACCCAGGAGTGTCAAATTCATCAAATTGGTTTCTCGTTTGACCGTGAACTCAAAAGATACCTTTGCCTTTTATGTAAGATTCCCGACGAAATTTGAATCTTGTAGATTCCAGACCGTAAACTTAGGAGCGAAATAACATGTTTCCTTAAGAGACAAACGGCATGAATAGCATATAGTTGAGGTTAATAAGAATGCTCATTCTGTTGATTAAACGTTGCAGACAATTGAAAAATAAATTGCAGAAAATTAAAAACAAAAATACACCAGACAAAGAATCACAAAGAACACAGAGAATTATAGTGGTTCGCCAGATGGCTACATCCACTCTCAAAGCAGGGGAGAACTCTTTTATTAATTTGTTACAATTACATTCAGCAGCTGTATACAATCCAATACTCAATCATCATCTCCAAAACTACCAAAGAAAAGACCTCAAGGAGATCGCACAACTAAAGGATATGAAACGGCACCAAAAGGAGACAAGATGCCAAGAAGCAGCAGTTACGGAAGATGAAGTGATTGGGCTTCACAACATTAACAATTTCCCAATTGAAGTCCAATCAATGCCGCAAGGAGAGCTGCTGAAATATATCCCCCACTTTAGGCTTATGGCTACTTCGTGACAATGCCGAGAGAAGCTTTACAGAACTCGAACTTCTTCCAAGGTACAACCTTTGTCAATGCATCTGCTGGATTGACTTTCGTGTCAATTTTCTCCATCTGTAGCTTACCCTCATCAAGAACATGACGAATGAAATGATACCTTAATTCTATATGCTTCGTTCTATTATGAAAAGCGGAATTCTCAGCCAAGTGAATAGCACTGTTGCTATCACAAAACAGGGTGAAAACAAATTGCTTACACCACAATTCATCCAACCATTGCTATAACCATATCATCTCCTTTGCTCCTTCAGTGAGAGCAATGTATTCTGCCTCAGTAGATGGGAGTGCAACCACTTGTTGCAACCGTGAAACCCAACTAATTGCTGCCCCGACAAAGGTAAACACATAATTTGTTGTAGACCTCCTTTTATCCAAATCTTTAGTCATAGCCGAATCAACATAACCTCGCAGCTGAGTGTCATTACCTCCAAAACATAAAACATGAGTGGATGTACCTTTCAAGTACTTCAAAATCCACTGTACTGCCTGCCAATGTGTTTTACCCGGATTACTCATAAATCTGCTCACAACTCCCATTGCATGAACAATATCTGGATGAGTACAAACTATGGCATACATGAGACTCCCAACTGTTGATGAATACAGAACACCCTTCATTTGTCCTTCTCCTTCTTGATTTTTAGGGCACATAGCTAAAGATAATCGGAAGTGATCAGCCAATGGAGTACAAACAGACTTGGCATTCTTCATATTGAACCTATCCAAGATTTTGTCAATATATTTTTCCTCGAGATAATCTAATTTCTCTCTTCTTTGTGTCCCTAATTATTGTCATCCCAAGAATCCGCTTCTTTGCCCCTAAATCTTTCATGGCAAAATGTTGAGCCAAATGATGCTTCAATTCACGAACTATCTTCACACTAGTGCCAACAACCAACATATCATCAACATAAAGTAAAAGAATAACAAACTCACCATTAGCAAGCTTCTTATAATAAACACATGGGTTTGATTCACAACGAGTGAAATGTTGCTGAGTCATGAAGCTATCAAATTTCAGATACCATTGCCTCAAGGCTTGCTTGGGCCCATACAAACTCCACTTCAATCTACAATACAAATGCTCTTGACCCAGTTTAATAAAACCTTTAGGCTGCTCCATGTACAATTCTTCCTCAATATCTCCATGAGGAAACACTGTTTTAACGTCAAGTTGCTCAAGTTCGAGATCCCAAACAGCTGCCATGCCTAACACAACACGAATTGTTATCATTTTAACAAATGGTGAAAAAATATCATTAAAATCAATCCCCCTTTTCTGATCAAAGTCCATTCACAACCAATTTGGCCCTATATCGTTTACTACCTCCATCTTCTTCTTTCAGTTGATACACCCATTTATTCTTCAGAGGTTTTCAATTTGGTGGAAGGGTATCCAAATCCCAAGTTTCATTTGCCATCAATGACTCCATTTCTTCGTGCATTGTCTCCATCCATTTCACTGAGTTTTCATCTTTGCAAGCTTGTTTAAATGTCGTAGGCTCTGATTGATCAAAAAGCAATAGCTCATAGTCTTCATATTTTGCCGGACACCTTCTCTCTTGGGTAGACCTCCTTAATTGAGGAGCTTGTTGTTGCTGCAAATTATCTTCCAATTTTAATTGCTGTAATTGATTTTGGACATCCTCTATATCACATTGTATATTACTTCCAATTCCCTGTTGATGGACACTGCTCTGTTTGGGCACACTACCCTTCTCCTGCACATGTCTCACATTACAAATTTCAACAGGAGGCTGCAAGGAAACATTGTCACCAGTTAAGGGAAGCGATGTTAAAGACGGAGATTGACTACCAACTGTTGAAATTTCAAATAGTGTAGCTCCTTGTTCAAGCCACGTATACACTTGAGGAGGCTGCACAAACAATTGTGAAGACAACGTACCAACTGTAGATGGCTGCGAATAAGCATTTAGAGGCTGTGGGTCAACTATTAAAGGCAACGGCGGACAAATAGCATGCTGCGTGGAAGAGTCAAAAGGATGCACAATGACTTGTGAAGGCTGCGCAGTGGCTTGTGAAGGCTGCACTAAACTTTGGAGAGGTAGTGTATGAATAATAAGGGGCTGCGAACTAAGACATGGCTGCATATTAACATTTAAAGGATGCACAGTAGTTTGAGGGGGATGCGTGGTATTTACTAGAGGCAGTGTGGAAAGATTTGTTGTCTGCACAACATTTCCCAATGGCATAGAAATAGGAGAAGGCTGCAAATTAACACAAGAAGGCTGAAAACTCACAGTTAGAGTAATTCCTTTTGGCTTTTGTATATTATTTCCATTATCAAACATATCGAACTCAATAAATTCATTCGAAGAAGCGCTTTGTTTTTGCAAACCTGGGAAATTTTTTTCATTAAAAACATCTCGACTGCGGGTAATTTTTCTAGCAATCGAATCCCAAAGCCTGAATCCAAATTGATCCTCACCATAGCCAAGAAATATACATCTCTTTGATTTGGGATCGAGTTTCGTTTGCTGCTCCTTAGGAATGTGCACAAAAGCTTCATAGCCAAACACACACAAATGATGATAAAAAATTCTATTCCCAAGCCATCTCTCCTCCGAGATATTGAAATCCAATCGAGATGAAGGAGCTTGATTGATCAAATAATCTGCAGTATTACAAGCCTCTGCCCAAAACTCTTTCCCCAATTCGACATTCGAGAGCATACACCGAGCTCTCTCAAGAATCGTTTGATTCAACCGCTCAGCTGCACCATTTTCCTGAGGGGTGAAATGAACTACTTTAATTCTGTGAATGCCATTATCTGCACAAAAAGTGTCAAACTCCGAAGAGCAAAACTCTCCCTCATTATTTGTTAGTAGGCATTTAATTTTGTGACCAATTTGATTTTCAACAAGAGCCTTAAAAGTTCTAAATTTTAAAAACACCTCTAATTTTCTATTCATCATATAAATCCAAACTTTGCGAGTGCAATCATCAAGAAAAGTAACAAAATAGTTAGCACCTCCAAAGGAGGTTACCCGGACCAAAAACATCGGAGTGCATGAGCTCCAAAGGTGTAGATTTCCTCTCATTACCAATCTTCACAAAGCTGGTCTGACTCTGTTTGCCATAAAGGCAATGCTCACGTAACTCCAAATCAATAGATTTTAACCTTGGAAGTTGATCCCTTTGAAGCATAACTTCAAGTCCTCTTTTGCTCATATGTCTGAGCCTCCTATGCCAAAGCTCCGAACCTTTGTCCATAATCGTCATTGCAGCTCCCACTTCACCATTGCACTCTAAAACATAAAGATTTCCCAATTTTTTTCCCTTTGCAATCACCAAGACACCTTTGGTTACTTTCCAAATATCTAAAGAAAAATTCACATTGCACCCTTGAGCAATAAGTTGGCTCATTGATATCAGATTTCTTTTTAATGTGGGAACATGTCTTACATCTTTCAAAGTCCATTTATTTCCATTTTTCAAATGCAACATCACATCACCCTTTCCTACTATCTCACATTCTTTGTTATCACCAAGAAAAACTCTACCAAACGTACCTTCTTGGCAATTTGTGAAAGCCTCCCGGCATGGAATAGCATGGAAAGAAGCACCGAAATCGAGCACCCACGAATCAACAATCGTGTTACTTGTTGATAAGAACAAAACACCATCATCTACAACATTTACTTCATTCTTGCTTACCTTGTCTTGTGCCTTTTTATAATTCCAACAATTATTTTTTGTGTGACCCGATTTGCCACAAAACCAACAAGCACCATTTATGCCTTTGGACTTCGATCTTGGTGCAGATTTGGACCACCTTCTATTATTGTTTTTGCCTTTTTCTTGACTCTGTCCCCTATTGTCAATGCTTACATCAGTTAAGGCATCACCGGATGAGGGCTCTTGATTCTTTCTCCTCATGTCTTCATTGAGAAGTGTGGCTGCAACATCATCAAATTTTAATTTACTTTTGGCAGCCACCAAAGTGCTAACTGCCATTACCACTCCTTCCCAGCTGTTCGGTAAAGAACATAATAACAAGATTGCCTTAATTTCATCATCTCAATTGATGCCTATTGAAATCAATTGGGTGACTAAGGTATTGAATTCATTGAGGTGGTTCGACATAATTCCACCTTCTCTCATTTTCAAATTATACAACTTCTTCATGATGAATACTTTGTTCGATGCCGATGCCATCTCATACATTGAAGAAAGTTTATCCCATAGCTCTTGTGTTGTCTTCTTAGCTGAAACATTGAATAGCGCGTTGTTGGACAGCGAAAGAAAAATAGTTGCCCTTGCCTTCTTATCTAATTTCTCCCACTCTTCTTCCAACAGAGAACCTTTCCCTTTGGATTTCCCTATCAGTGCGTTTGAGAGATCCTGCTTAATCATTAGCGATTCCATTTGAACCTTCCACAATCCAAAGTTTTGACCTACGAACTTCTCAATCTTCCATTTGTTTGCGTCGTCCATAGCTTTGGAAATTCTTCACCGATTTCCAAAACACCGTTTCAGCACTGAGCTTCTTCACCAAGCTCTGATACCAATTGTTGATAAAATGTTGCAGACTATTGAAAAATAAATTGCAGAAAATTTAAAATAAAAATACACCAAACAAAGAATCACAAAGAACACAGAGAATTATAGTGGTTCGCCAGGATGGCTACATCCACTCTCAAAGCAGGGGAGAACCCTTTTATTAATCTGTTACAATCACATTCAGCAGCTGTATACAATCCAATACTCAATCATCATCGCCAAAACTACCAAAGCAAAGACCTCAAGGAGATCGCACAACTAAAGGATATGAAACAACACCAAAAGGAGACATGATGCCAAGAAGCAATAGTGACGGAAGATGAAGCGATTGGGCTTCACAACATTAACACATTCCCCACTATACTTGCGGAGAACTAGGATACAATTTTTTGGAAAATTCTTTCTTTTTCGATGGTAAAGTTTGGCTTGGTTGCCATGACTAAGGGGTTTTGTACTACATCAAATTCATCCAAAATATCTAGCTGTAAGACACCCAGTGCTAATAAAATAGACTAATGGATTTTGAACCGATGGAACCACAAGCAAATTTGCAAGATTTTATTTCTACAAATATTTTTATAAGCACTCAGATTAAAGGGAATCAATAAGCACACACAGTATTCAATTCAAAAGCAAATACTAGATCGTACATAGACTGAAAGTGGCATTCCTCATAGATCACAGCGAAAATATCCTGGAGCTCATAATACATGTGTGCGCCAGTCTGATGTAGCACTCTGATCTCAGTCCAAATCAATGACCAACATGGTATTGGATATATCACCAGATCACACTCGGGCTTTCCTAAATATATTATCTCTGGAGAAATTGATGGCTTGGTAATGATTCGTGTGTGACACATACAATTGTGCGTGTCCTGTTATAGCCTTGGTTGTGTCTCTCGATCAGAGATTAGAGAGAAGTCTCCATCGATCAATTGCAATAGTAACACCGCACTGGTCTTCCACTGGTTGATCGGACTCCTAATTGTAACCTCCGCCTTTAAAGTGGTGTTGGGTGTTTCTGTGCCGAAGAGAGTATATCAATATGCTCAAGAATCATCTTCTTCATGCGCATCGACCATCTCCACATCATTTGTCGATAACCTTTCCTCATGAAGTGATCAAATCCATGGATGCCAATTCATGTTGCCTTCAACTTGCAATTGATAACGAATCTGGATGAGTGACTGAAGGATAGAGTTTAAAGGAAAGCATGGATTTTCCCAGGAGTGAAGCTACGCTCACCTTGAGTGCCAACACCAAAAAGCTATGCTTTTGCGGTACTTGGCAAGACAATTGTCCAAAATCTATGATGTCCAAAATGAAACAATTGGTCCAACTAAATACTAACTTGACAAGCCGATTTCAAGATGTCGGCCAGAGAAGATAAAAATCAAAATATAAATTCAAATTTAAATGTTGGCGCTACTCAAATGAGTCGGCCCAGCTATCATTAAATTAATTTTTATTTATTTAATTTATTTAGTGTTGAAAAACACTATTTTAATTTCTTCTCTCCAAAAAATCAATTTGAAGGTTCGGGAACATGACAATCCCCGCCCTCAGATGGTTGCTTGTCCTCAAGCAACCTCAGGTTAGGATGTTGAAAAATTTCCACCCCTTCCCAGGTTGCATCTTCGCTTGGTAGGCCCTTCCACTTAACCAAATACTTTGGTATCATCTTATTCCACAATTTCTTCTTCTGGACATCTAACACCATTTCGGGCTCTAGGATCAACTTGCCTTCATCATCAAGTGGAGGCAACTCAATGGAAGGTGTAATCTGCTGCCCTAGTGCCTTTTTGAGGCACAATACATGGAAGACATTATGAATTTTGCTGCCTGGAGGCAATTCAAGCTCATATGCGACTTCCCCAATCTTTTTCACGATCTAATATGGCCCATAAAATCTTGGTTTTAGCTTTTCGACACCATTTCCCTTGAGGGATGACTGTCTATAGGGCTGCAACCTCATGTAAACCATGTCATTGACCTCGAAGACCCTCTCGGTTCTTCGCTGATCTGCATATAATTTTTGCTGGTTTTGGGCGTGCTGCAAATTTTCTTCCAGAGAGTTCATGATATCCATATTTTGCTGTACCAAATCTCTAGTACTTGGGACTCTACTATCTGCAAGAATCAGGTTCATGAAGAAGGTAGCCTCGTACCTATAGAGTGCCTTGAAAGGAGACATTCCAATGGACATGTGATGTGTGGTATTGTAGCAAAAATCTCCAAGATGTAGCCATTTCACCCAAGTTGATTGCTGCCTCGTCACATAGTTTCTCAAGTACCCTTCAATCCACTTATTCACGATCTTCGTTTGTCCATCTGTTTGGGGGTGATAGTTGGTGCTGGGGGTTAACTCCGTGTGAGCCAAACAAAAAACTCTTGCCAAAACAAGCTGATAAATCTGCTGTCCTTATCACTCACAATATTTCTTAGCAACCCATGAAGTCTAAAGACTTCTGTAAAAAACAAATCTGCAAATTGAGGAGCCTTAAATTTTGAAGTAATGGCATAGAAATAAGCATATTTAATGAGTCTATCCACCACAACATAAATACAATCTTTACCTTGTACCTTCTGAAGCCTAGTGATGAAATCCATTGAAATGCTTTCCCATTTTTGATTTGGAATGGGTAAGGGCTGCGACAACCCAACGGGTAACACATGCTCTATTTTATTTTGTTGACATACCAAGCATTCTTTCACATGTTGTAATATATCATTTTTCAGTCCCTTCCAAGCAAAACGTTCCCTTACTTGCTTGTATGTCTTGTAGAATCCTAGATGACCAGCAAGAGGAGTATCATGGCAAACTTTAATAATCCTATTCTTGACCTTGGAGTGAGGCACTAGATAGACCCGATCTATGTAGAGAATGAGCTCTTTAGCTACCTTGTACTTGTCATCCACCACTTTCCCTTCCAAGATGTCATTAGCAAACGAATCTTTAGCATACTCAACTATAATGCCAACCCTCCAATCAGCAGAAACATCAATCATAGCACAAATGTAAGGCTTCCTAGAGAGTGCATCGGCTACTGCATTGTTCTTGCCTTTCACATATTCAATATCGAAATCATAAGCTTGGAGTTTGCTTACCCATTTCTGTTGCCTATCATTCAAATCTTGCTGATTGAGGAAGCACTTCAAGCTGTTGTGATCCGTCTTCACCACAAATTTTCCACAAACCAGGTACTATCTAAACTTAGCAAGGGTGTGCATAATTGCCAACATCTCCTTATCATAGATAGAGAAAACCTTCTCTGCATTTGTGAGTTTCTTGCTCTCATATGCTATAGAGTGCTTATTTTGCATCAACATCGCTCCAATGCCTTACCCTAAAGCATCACACTCAAGTACAAAAGGAGATGAGAAATTGGAATAGCTAAAATAGGACACGAGCTCATTACCTCCTTGAGTTTATCAAATGTCTGTTGGCCTGTGGGACTCCAAGAAAAAGCTCCTTTCTAAGTCAGGTTGGTCAATGGTGCTGCAAGCTCGGAGAAGCCCTTCACAAATCTTCTGTAGTAGCTGGAAAGGCCCACAAATCCTCTCAACTGTGTCAAGTTCTTGGGTCTAGCCCAATCTTGGATAGCCTTGATCTTCTCCTCATCCACACTAACTCCTTGAGCGCTAATCTTATGGCCCAAGTACAAAATCTCAATCATCCCAAACTCACATTTTGACATCTTAGCATAGAATGAGTTTTTCTCGAGAATGTCAAGCACCTCTTCTATATGCCTCAAATGTTCTCACGTTTTACTGTAGATCAAGATGTCATCAAAGAAAACCAACACAAATTTCCTCAGCTGAAGAATGAATACCTGATTCATGCAAGTCTGGAATGTAGTGGGGGCATTGGTTAACCCAAACGGCATCACCAAGAACTTGTAATGCCCATAATGACATCTGAACGCCGTCTTATGCACATCCTCACTCCTGACTCTAATTTGATGATATCCTGAGCGTAAATCAACCTTGGAAAAGTATACTGCTCCATGTAGCTCATCTATCAGTTCATCAATCCTGGGAATAGGGTAGCGGTTCTTGATGGTCTTCTTGTTGAGGACTCTATAATTGATGCACATCATGAGTGTCCCATCCTTCTTTTTGACCAGCATCATTGACGAGGCAAAAGGACTCAAGCTTGGACGTATGTGTCCCATATCCAATACTCCTTAATGGCCTTCTCGATCTCTTCTTTGTACACCCTCGGATGACGATATGGAGTAGTGATGACGGGTTGTGCTCCTTCTTCCAATTCTATCGCATGCTAAAATCCCCTATCTGGTGGCAACCTCGCAGAAATCTCTCGAAACACCTTACACTTTTTGTTCAAAATGGCCTGGATGTCGATGGGAAAAGTTCTCTCTTCTTTCGATGGACTAGTGTTTGTAATTAAGCACTCTGCTGCCCATGCAACTTCATCTCTCCGGAAAGAATGTTCCATTCTTTTTGCTGAAAGCACCATAGGGCCATTCCTAGAGAGGTCCTTGAAAACAACCTCTTTGCCATTATGCTTGAACTTCAGCTCCATGGTTTGGTAATTGGTGGTGTATTCTCCTAATGAATGAAGCCACTGTACTCCTAACACCATGTCCGTGTCACCGATGTCCACAACAGAGAAATCATCCTTCATTTTGTGTCCTCCCAAGATTAGCTCCATTTGCTGAATCCGCTTAGTACAAGAGAGGATGTTTCCTCCAGCAGCTGCCACATCAAAACCCTCAAAGTCTTCTGCTCCCAAACGCAACTTGGCAACTGTTTTCTTATAAATGAAATTGTGAGTAGCTCCACTATCTATTAGCACTGTCACTCTTTGTCCTCGAAGAATTCCTTGGACACGGAGAGAGTGGTATCGTGGTGCTTCTGAAAGTGCGGCAAGCATACCTCTCGTGGAACCTCCTTCTAACACAACTTCTTATTCTCCCTCATTAGTGACCTCCTCGTTGCTCTCTTCTTCGGTTTCTGCTACATCATCGGAAGCCACTTCAATGTAGTGAACTTGTCCCCTCCCTTGGCATCTGTGGCGTTCATTCCACTTCTCTTTGTAGTAGTAGCACAAGCCCTTCTTATGAAGTTCATTCCTTGACATCTCATGTGGTCCTGGAGGAGGACCTTTAGGTGGAGGGTTAGCCTTAATGAAAGGCTTCTTTTGCTTTCCCGCTTGTGTACTCTTGACAATGGTCTTCCCTTTCTTGGTGGAGTCTTCAAGACTTAAAGCTCTCCGAATAGCTTCCTCCAATGATGCCGGCTCTGAAGCTCACACAAAGCCATGAAAAGAGTCTGATAGACCTTCAATGAAAAAAGAATGTGAGCCTTTTATCTGACACATCCGATACCATCATAGAAAGCCTTTGAAATTCTGAAACATATTCGTCCATGGTGCATGTTTGCTTCAATCTTGTCAACTCCTGGAAATATGCTTCGGGATCTTTCCTGTCAAACCTCTCCATTAGTTTTTGTGTGAAGTCCTCATATGTAGTTACTGATCCAAACCCTTGAGTTATAATACCATGATGCCACCATTCATGAGCTAAACCCTCCAAGTGTAAGATGGTGAATTTGATAGCTTCATCCTTGGTCATGGGGTTGAGAGATAAGTATGTATCTAATTTCTGCACCCATGCGTGTGCAGTCACTGTTCTCGAACCATCGAAAGTAGGGAGTGAAAGCTTGCTAACTTTATGCTGAAGATCTTTATTCCCATGGTGTTGTATCCCCTCGCTTCTTCGGGCCCTGTAAAACTGATCAAAAGGAATTGCTGCTTGAGCTTTGGTGTCCAAACTTCATATAATCTTGCACAATGCTACCATAGCTTAGCTGATCTTCTTCTTCATGCTGTGCCTCTATCCTAGGCAAGAATTTAGGCTGCGAAGGTCTATAAGTGGAGGTTCTGCTGTGTTCTTGGCCTCCCGAGCGTGTCGGCTGGCCTTCTTCAGCATGGTTGGATTTGGTTTTGTTGTTGTTCACTGCTGCAGTAAGGGATTGTAATAATTGCAGCAAAGTCTGATTTGTTTGATCCTATTTTTCAGTGAAAGCTTCGATCTTGTTGTTCTGATCTTCCATTACTCCTGCCTCCTATTCCCTTGTTGCTGTTCTATGTAGCAGCCTCTAGCTTCTTCTTCTCCCGCTTGATTGCTCTTATATCTCTTTGGCTTAATTGCATAAGAAATTACCCACAAGCTAGTAGGTCTTGTGGCTCTGATACCACTGTAAGACACCTAGTGCTAATAAAACAGACTAATAGATTTTGAACCGATGGAACCACAAGAAAATTTGCAAGATTTTATATCCACAAATATTTTTATAAGTGCTCAGATTAAAGGGAATCAATAAGCACACACAGTATTCAATTTAAAAGCAAATACTGGATTGTACATAGACCGAAAGTGGCATTCCTCACAGATCACAGTGAAAATATCTTGGAGCTTATAATACATGCGTGTGCCAGTCTAATGTAGCACTCTGATCTTAGTCCAAATCGGCGACCAAGATGGTATCGGATATATCAGCAAATCACTCTTGGGCTTTCCTAAATATATTATCTCTGGAGAAATTGATGGCCTGGTAATGATTTGTGCGTGACATAGACAATTGCGTGTGTCCTGTTACAGCCTTGGTTGTGTCTCTCAATCAGAGATTAGAGAGAAGTCTCCATTGAACAATCGCAATAGTAACGCCGCATTGGTCTTCCATTGGTTGATTGAACTCCTAATTGTAACCTTTGCCTCTACAGTGGCGTTGGGTGTTTTTGTGCTGAACAGAGTTTATCGATATGCTCAAGAATCATCTTCTCCATGTGCCTCGACCATCTCCACATCATTTGTTGATAACCTTTCCTCATGAAGTGATCAAATGAGTGGATTCCAATTCATGTCGCCTTCAACCCGCAATTGATAACGAATCTAGATGAGTGACTGAACGATAGAGTTTAAAGGAAAGCATGAATTTTCCCAGGAGTGAAGCTATGCTCACCCTAAGTGCCAACACCATAAAGCTACGCTTCTGCAGTACTTGGCAAGACAACCGTCCAAAATCCGTGATGTCCAAAATGAAACAACTAGTCCAACTAAATACTAACTTGGCAAGCCGATTTCAAGATGTCAGCGAGAGAAGATAAAAATCAAAATATAAATTCAAATTTAAATGTTGGCGCTACTCAAATGAGCCGGCCTAGCTATCATTAAATTAATTTTTATTTATTTTATTTATTTAGTGTTGAAAAGCACTATTTTAAATCTCTTCCCTCCAAACAATCAATTTGAAGGTTCGGGAACATGACACTATCTGACCTTTTCTAATGGGGAATGCTGCACCCCTCTAGTTGGATGTGATATTTTGCCTACAAGACTTTATCATGCTTCGTGGGATTATAAACTAGAGCTTTGCTATGGAAGCTTCAATTCTTTTACCACTTCAAGATTGTCCTATTCAAAAGGTAGAATGTAAATTTCTCCTCCTAGAGAGTTGTATGTGGTATATTACCTTGACTTGAACACTTTATCATGCCTCCTTGGATTTGAACTCGGGGTTACATTATGGACGTCCTCATAGCTTTACTAGTTGAGTGCATTTGAGCTCACCTTGTTTAATAGCATAGAGTGTAAACTTCTGCACCTAGAGAGTTGGATGCTTATCCAATTCCAACAGTTTATCATGTATCCTTGGATTTGAACTTGGGGATTTGATATTGAAGCCCCAATATTTTTATCTCTTGAGCACACTTTAGCTCATACTATTTGACATGCAAGTATATGTATTCCCATGCCTAGAGAGTTAGATGCTATATTTTAGCCAATTTGAAAAAATTAGCACGTCTCCTTGGATTTGAACTTGGGGTTTTTCAATGGAAGCATAGTTCCGAGACTTGGACTTAGCGCGGACTTGGCAAGGGTGACTCGACTCGGGACTTGGGACTCGGCACCTAGACTTGGCAAAATGAAAAACCCAAGAAATTTAGAGATTTTTGAGGATTTAAAACTTGTTTCGTGCACCCTTTATTAAATAAAATTTAAAGACACAATAACATCATCAAATAGAAGTTAATTTGATCACATACGCAAGTATACATCGATGACATAAGTATAAAGGCAAATTGTAGCTGAGCTGCTGAAGGAAATAACACACTTAGATATTTAAATATAGTCAAATGTATACAAAATTCATGGAATATGAAAACCATGACATCAAATGTTCCAAACAAATATGAAATATCGAAGCAATAACTAGAAGTGTATGGCTCAGAGGAGCTTGCATCCTCCCTACCAAGGCGTCTAAGGTGGGTCCTAGATGATGCAACGACCATAATCTCCGACTGTGACTCCATGCTACCCTAACCAACATTAGTTGTGCCGGTGTTTGCTCATGCTCTATGCTCCTCCTTTGCCATGGCTATAGCCTCAACTTCTCTATTGGCTTGGTCAGCCCAATCAAGGTCCTTGTCACTAAAGATAGGATCTGTAGCCTTAGTGATCCACTCAGATTTTGGATCGACCTCCTTTAGCGTGATCGGGTGTAATGTCCCCTATTTGGATAGGCTTAGATTTTTGCCCTAAAATCACAGTTTTAAAGTAAGAGATATTTTATTAAATTACAACTTTTGGTAAACTCCAGTTTAACCTTGCAATAATGTTAGCCAATGATTCATAAAGTAATTAATTGATCATTTGTATAGTTTGCACATCCATTACATTATTTGACATATATATATATATTGATCTAGATAAGTAACTAATAATACTGATTGAAGTTATTATTCACCCCAATAATCAACCATTGGGAAGATTGGAGATGAAATTGCAATAGGGTGCTTGGAGTATTTCCTATTGCTAAGCCCAAGGGTGGATAGGCAACCCCCCTGGCCTGCTAATGGTAGACACACTGGCATCCATTAGGGGTGGTCTACTTAGCACGAAATCTCTCCCCTTCTAAGCCCAAGGGTGGATAGGCAACCCCCTTGGCCCACTAATGGAAAACACATGGACATCCATTAGGGGTGGTCTACTTAGAAATCTTATAATGGCTATTCTCGTATTTTTGTCTCTTCTTCCCATGATCTTTTATAGAGGTACAAATAATTTATAGTTTGATTGATAACTTAATGTGAATTGCAGTTCTTATTAGGTTCTATATGAAATACATGGAATTAATTATATTTAAGACATACTTAAAATAGCATACCACAATATCTATGATTTTATGTTACTACTATATCTCAGTATTGTTGATGTGTTTTTCGTGATCGCACAAACGCAGAATAAAGTCGCCAACAGCTACCCTATTCTCTCTTGATCAAAGTATCCAGCACGCTAAGATTGCGAGAGAGTTCGTGCGTTTCAACTCCAAGGTTCCTTCAGTGCGAATAGTTTCAGTTGGCTTGATGTGATTTGCTGGTATTTCAAGGGGACTTACGAAATTGTTCAATAGTGGAGAAAGGAATTCAAATGCTCGAAAGGTTTGTCTATAAAGCTCTTGTTTTAGAAGGTACTGAATGTAAATAGTGCTGGGTTGAGAAGGCTCTAATCTACTCTAAGGCGTGGGACATGGCGATCAATTCTCACAAGCTTCAACCAGGCTTTGCTTTGCCTCGCTTCGGACAGCCTCCACAGAACCGGTGCAATCTTCAGAGGAGTAGCTCAAGGTGTTCAGATCACAACTTAGCATGAAAATACCATCACAACGACGCATATAAACATACAAATCATGATCAAAGTTAAGTACACGATATTCCAGTTGACCACACAAGGCGCATTCACCATCAGCGAACACACTAGTGGTATGGATAGACGAAGTTTGCTCAAATTGAAGACCACATTCCACAATCATTAACTACTTGCATGAAATGAAATTTATTCTACTTTAAGATCCTACTCGAATCAGAAGGACTAAGAAACCTTGCTAGCTACTCACAACAAAAGACGAAATTTGCCATCAATGAAAACTCTTTTTATTGAGAGAGTGTTCACAACAATTTCTTACAAAGTTTTCAAAGGAAAAAACTTTCCTTCTTCTTCAACTACACTATCAATCTATACTAAGCTACCTCTAAGCTATCACCTAGCTGTCTCTCTATTCTAATCTCTATTGTCTAACTCTAATTCTAATGAGATACAAATGAGGGGGGATGCCCCTTTATATAGTTGGCCAAGTCCAACGGATGGCTCAGATTACAATCGGCTAGATGGCCTAGATTGTGCCACCTCAACCCTAAACAAGATTTACCCTAAAAACCGCCACCAAGAGGAGTGGGGTAATAAATGAGCCATTAATGTCCATCATCCCTCTAGAAGATTCCTGTTCATAGACACGTTCACACTGCTTCAACTTCTTGGACTAGTATGGCAGGCACGTTCTCAATCTTGAAACTTCAAAGCTGTAACTTTTAAACTTGTTTGCATTTTGAGTTGTACGAAGCACGCTGGAGAACATCATTTGGGTCATCGAAGGACCTCTCACTTGAGAGTAATTCCTCCATTTTGTTCTTCAATCTGTCATGTTGTCGATCTTCAACGCCTAGGCCTTCATCTTTTCCTTTATCCTGGACTTGAAAGATTTTCTTGTCTTGAACTTAAACATTTCTTCTCTGCCACTTGAGTAGGGCACATACTAGGCCTCAACACTTAGCCATTTCTTGCAACTTTCTTCTTTCATGTCTTGGGTGCAAATGAGATTTCATCCCCTCCAAGGTTGCAACGTTGTTTTGGGTTGTTTGCTCCATCACCTCAAGTCATCGTGCTCTGACCTCTACGTTCATCCTACAAAACAGACAAAAGGAAGAACATCAAAACACTTCATAATATAAATTTACCTTACTTATCTGATTTTCACGCTCTAATCTCTTCATCTGATAGGGCTCATCATTTTTCTCTAGCACAACCTTTTCCCTTAAATTCCTCATGCCTTAGAATATTTCCATATTATCACTCATCCCCCTTAGGGTGCATCTGGAGACTTGAGCTTCCGTTTTCATTCCACTGGCTGAGGCGTTCACTCTGATATTTCATCTAGCTCTGGCTCAAGAAGACTATCTTCACGAAGAATTTGAGCAAATTCACCTAGGCAGTCAACTTCAAATTCAACATCCAAGGGATTTTATCTTCAAAACATCATTTATTCCTTGCCTTAGAAATTTTTTAAATTTTCCCCTTAGAAAATTTATCAATCTGGTGCCCATCAAAAATCTTCATCTCGAAGGCCTTGGCAAAGTGTGCAAGACCTTAAAATCCAATCCTCATCGCAGACGTCCAATACCCAGAAGAAAATTCTCTTCAAAAGGCGTCGAATTCATGTGTCCACAATGAAGGGGTACATTTAATTTTTTGAATTTAAACCTTAGAAAAATATTTCTCAACCAAATTTATTCTCATCCTTCATCTCTGGGCGTACTTTCCTACTTTGACTTGAAAATCTTCTTCAATCTCATGAGGCTGGCACATTCTGACGTATACACTGCCAATTCATCCACGCCACAAAATTTCATCACTTCTTCAAGCTCAGGTGTATTTTCCCCTAGAGGTGGAATTTTATGCCTTAGAAATAATTTCAAATAACATCACTAGCATGGGCGCATATAGGGGCTTCCACTTTCAATTTCCAATACTTAGAACATTTTCCAACTCCCTCCACAAGTCAAGGCGCATATGACTGGTTGAGCTTCAAATTTTCAATACTTAGAATATTTTACCCTCAGTCAAGGCTAGGGCGCATTTAGCATGGTGAGTTTCCAATTTCCATGCCTTAGAAAATTTTTGGTGCCATCATGCAAGTTGGGCGCATTTTACTAGTAGAGCTTCCACTTTTGCATACTTAGAAACTTTTTCTTAGCCACCTTAGACTTGGGCGCATTTAGCACATTGAGGTGGATTTTCCAACGCCCTATTCACTTTTCCCACTCTTATCTCTAACATGGGCGCATTCAAAGGGTCTAGCAGGAAGTTTTCATACTTAGAAACTTTTTCTAAGTTCATTTCTAACATAGGCGCATTTAGCCTATAGTGAAGGATTTAACCACGCCTTAGTCTTTTATCATCCATCTCACCTTGCACTTGGGCTCATTTTACATGTCATGGAGGATTCAACACTTTCAACGCCTAGCAAAGGTCATGACTTCATGGGCACATTCAAAGGGGCAAGAAGGAAGTCAACACTTTGTCTTTATCCTAGCCCATATGGGCGCATTTAGCACATGGAGAAGGAATTATCTCCAATGCCTTTGACCTCTTTGACTCTCCTTCAAGCATGGGCGCATTTTGATAGTGGAGGAGGATTTAACTTTTGCCTTAGAATATTTTCCACACTCCATCCTCCTTGGGCGCATTTGGGGGGTGGTGAAGGAATACCAACACTTAGAAACTTTTATCCACCATCTCTCCTTGAGGGCGCATTTAGGGGTAGGAGGAGGATTTATCAATGCCTTAGAATTTTATTTCATCATCCTCTTGTGAAGTGGGCGCATTTGAGGTGTGGAGGTGGAATTTCCATGACTTAAACATTTTTCTATCACCTCTTCCAGATGATGGCGCATTTGAGGGGTCAAGCAGGAAGTTTCACTTGCCTTAGAATTTCTTTCAACCTCATTTCAAGACAGGGCGCATTTGGCATGCTGAGGAGGATTTAACTTCAGACTTAGAAAATTTTCATCCTTTTGCCAGCTTCTCCTTGGGCGCATTTTGGGGTATGAGCAGGAATTTCTTTTTGGAAACATTTTCATCCTCCTGCCCTTCTCATCTTGGGCGCATTTGACAGGGTGAGCAGGAACTTCTTCAGACTTAGACATTTTTTTTTAGCTTGCTCGCTCCTGATTTACTATATTTAGTAAGCCCATTGATTTTCATACCTCTGAAGCTTGGATTGATTTGAAATTTGCACCACAGGATCTTCATGATTAAGTTGATCTGTTCACGCTGCCATCTCGTGTTGACTTGCTATTTATAGCATGTTTCTGAAGGTGTTTTACTATTTATAGTAACTACTCAGTTTCATGACTTCCTCAACTCCGTTTGACTTGAAATTTGAATGGCGTGTTCCTCATCGGTAGACTTGCCCGTTCACACCAGCGCCTGCTTCTGATTTACTATTTTTAGCTTGTTTCTGGAATGCCTTACTATAAATAGTAAGTGCTCCGATTGCCTTCAAATTTTACCGGTGGATACCTTGAAAGATGCTGAACGCAGTGGGATACACTAGTTTTCGGAAATTCTGACATTTTACCCCTCTTTTTGGGTCTCGAAGCTGGAAACCCTAATCTGACTTGCATGTGTATCAAATGACCTCCGTTTGCTCTCGTTTCTGTTGCACTTCGCCCTGTTTGTGGTCCTGATGCGCTGGGCAGTTGCCGGGATGCACCTGCTAAAAATAGTAAGTTACTGAATATTGATCACCTTGCTTTGCATGTCACACCACTGCGAAGCTCTTGAAAAACCCACAAAGAATCATCAGACATGCAAAGAAAACCCTGACATGCAAACCCTAAAAATAGCCTTTGAAGGCTGAACTCTGAAAGTCATTATCTTGCTTTGCATGTTATATTGTTGCGAAGGTCTTAGAAAACCCAGAAAGAATCTCCAGACATGCATTGGAAAACTTCGCATATAAACCCTAAAATCTGCTTGGAAGTTGAACTTGCTAAAAATAGACAGTTGTCCATTTCAGCTCAAAATTTGCAGACAAGTAGCTTGACATGTTCTAGAGGCAGTGTAATGATTGAAACTTCAGTAATGCTGAGAGAATGCCCTGAATTGAACACTTACTAAAAATAGTAAGTCGTCGGAATCTGATGAAATTTAGTTGGGAACCTGCTGGAAGCATGCTGACTGCGTTGCCAACTGCAGATTTCAACTTACTCACTCAATTTGACTTTGAATTGCCCAGAAAATTCAAAACCTTAATTCACAGACTTGGCCAAAATTTCAATCCAGGGGGGCGCATCCCCAGAAAGACAGACGGCAGAAAAGAGAGACGACGACAAAACAAACTAAAATCAAGCCAAAAGTTCGAAACTAAGCAAAAAATAGGGGGTCCCCATTTGCAATGGGGCGATGTGTGAAAAAGGTGACAAGTATGCAGATAATTATTGATGTAGATAATTTATCTTGGATGATGTGCTGTAGATATCAATCTCTCTCTATATATATATATATATATATATCTTCAAGGTTGATTGATGATCCTCTCCTTGGAATATGTTTCCCTTTTTATATCCCCATGGAGGGGAAGTGTGATGAGCCCAACTGGCTCCTCTTCAAATCCCTGTTGTTTTGATTATCTTTATGTGTTTTTTAAGTTTTTCAAGAATGTTTCTAGAGAGATAGAAGGGCGCAACATATAAAAGCTCATAAAACCAGAAATTGAGCTAATATTGACCAAGTTTAAATGCAGATAGTATTAAATAACCATTACAATAAGATTGCATATGATAGACATACCTGAAATGCTCCAAATTATTTAATTAAGAAAATATTCCAGTTTGCCAGCCAAGAATGATGTAAACTGATGAAATCCAGTGTAGAAGGCTACAAAATGGAATCTCTAGCTTGAAAACTGAAGCAAATGCACTATAGAAGCTAGACGCCAAAGGAAAAAATGAGAAACACTCAAGAAAGGTGTTTCTCCCAAAAACTTCAAATGCCCTTGATTTAAGAGCCACGCACTTCAAGAAGAAACCACGTCCTCAGCAAGTAAAGTATGGCCATGAAGCTGAAATGTTCACTAGATGAAGATAGGCGCCAGTTTCTCAAACCCTCCTGTATTTTATTAAAGAATACTACTGAATATGCACATAAAATCCTGTTTAAAGCACTGTAGAACTCCTAAATTGAAGCTCCTGTTGTTGTATCATTCAATTGATCTTTCACAGTCTCACAATCATAGATTTGTGAAGAATTGTCGCTCTCTAGAGATGAAGTATCTTGAAACCCTTTTCTCAGAGAAACCACGTTCAAGCCAAAGCCAAAGAGGAAATATCAAATAATCAAAAGTGAGTTCGATTTTTCCTTGGCTTGCATATAAAGCCCGAAAGGCATGCACTCCAAGAGAATGACGTGACTTTTTCCTCTTTAAAATACATTTAAAATGTATTTTCACCTTTTCAATAGTCATTCACTTAAATTTATGAGCGCTCCTTTTATAAAGTGTTTTATTTTTCACTTAAATAAATTTAAGTGAAAACTTTATTATAAAGTCAAGTCAACTTTATAATATTCCGTCAAATAAAGTTAAAACACTTTAATTCCACTAAAATATTAATATCTTGCTCATAACATATCGTATTGACGTGCTGTCAGAAGTTGTCAATCACTAAATTGCCAAGCCCTGCTGTGAGCCAATCACTGAAGTCAAAGGATGAAAACGACAAAACCCACCAAATAAGGCCATTGACCCTCTAACCAAATCCTGTTAGCCTACAGGGGTCCAAGAGATAGGCTAACCCAACTGCTCCTGAGAATTGACTAGAGCGGGGACATTATAGGAAGAGTCATAACCATTCATCATTGTTTGTCTTTAAGGGACACGTCCTTCTTGGCTGATTGCTGCCTCTTCAACCAATCAATGCCTTCTTTTAACATGTTTGCCCCTTCAATGAATCAATGCCTTCTTTTAACATGTCTGCCCCTTCAATGAATTGATGCCTTTTAATGTGTCTTTTGGAAGAGGTCACAGATTATGGAGTGCCGTGTAGGATGTATTTGGAGGTAATAATATTATTATTTTCACTTAGATCGCCGCTCCATTTATCTCCCTTGGAGGAAGCAATTTATTCCCTTGTCTTTCATGGGGGCATGACAATCCACCCTTCCCGAGATTGCTTGTCCTCAAGCAATTTCAAATTTGGATGTTTAAAGATCTTGGCACTCTCCCAAGTTGCATCTTCCATAGGAAGCCTTTTCCACTTAACTAGATACTCAGGGATAGTTTTGTTCCTTAATCTCTTCTCACACATATTAAGAATGATCTCGGGTTCTAAGATCAACTTGCCTTTGTCATCCAATGGGGGGAAATCCAAACAAGGAGTGACGTGTTGTCCTAGCACCTTTTTGAGAGGAGAGACATGAAAAACATTATGAATCCTACTATTAGTAGGTAGCTCCAATTCATAGGCAACCTCTCCTATTCTTCTCAAAATTTTATAGGGTCCATAAAATTGGGGTTTAAGCTTCTCGGCTCCTCTTCTCTGATCGATGTTTGTTTATAGGGTTGTAGCCTTAGGAAGAGCAAATCCCCGACTTCAATGTTCTTTCAATCCTGTTCCAGTTGGCATAAATCTTTTGTTGATTCTGGGCTTGATGTAGATTATTTTTGAGTGCCTTCATGATATCCATATTTTGTTGCATAAGTCCTTCGCCCTTGGTACTTGACTTTCTTGGATGATCAAACTTTCAAATGAGGTGGCTTCGTAACCATACAAGGCCTTGAAGGGACTCATCCCTATTGACATGTGATGTGTGGTATTATAGTAATATTCTCCAAGGTGCAACCATTTGATCCAAGCTTTTTGTTGTCTTGTAACATAGTTCCTTAAATATCCTTCTACCCATTTGTTCACAATTTCTGTTTGGCCATCAGTTTGAGGGTGGTAGTTTGTGCTTGGTGTGAGCTTCGTCCTTGCTAGGTGGAAGAGTTCTTGCCAAAGCAGGCTAAGGAACCGGTTGTCTCTGTCACTGATAATATTTCTTGGTAGACCATGTAGTTAGAAAACTTCCTTAAAAAATACCTCGGCTACTTGAGGAGCCCTATAGTCCGAGGATATTGCCATAAAGTGTGCATACTTAGTTAGACGGTCCACCACAACGTAAATGCAATCTTTGCCTTGTACTTTAGGGAGTCCTGTTATGAAGTCCATGGAAATACTCTCCCATTTTTGGTTCGGTATGGGTAGAGGTTGGAGGAGTCCGACCGGGTGAACCTGTTCTGCTTTGTTCTTTTGACATGTTAGGCATTCTTGACCATGGTTGAGGATATCTTTCTTGAGGCCTTTCCTTGAGTGTTTTTCTTTTGCTTGCTTATAAATCTTATAGTATCCTTGATGGCCGGTTAAAGGGTTATCATGATACTCTCTAATGACTTTTCCCTTCATCTTTGAACTTGGTGCAAGGTATATCCTTCTTTGTATAGGATGAGTTCCTCCATGAAATATGCCCCTTTAATTTTTTTCCAAAATTGCACAACACAAACCAGCACTATGCCAATGATTAGCGTTAGCTTCCAAAAGATAATCAAACTGAATCTAATCTACGCCAAGAATGTTCACCAAGATGCTTTAGAAGGCGAGGTGATAGCATATGGCGTTGGAAACTAAGCAACAACTGAAATTGAATTACAGATTGAAATGCAAGTAGGCGGTGATCCATCCATAAAGAATTTCCACACTACCACTTATTCAGTGGGTGGAAAAACATCACAATACAAAGCAATTCATCCGCTTAGCGGGCATCCACTCAACAGTGGGGATTCGCCACTTAAACAGTGGGTGAATGATGAAGATACAATATTAATTTTCTCCTCACTAGCGGTAAACTATCCAGGGGTTATAATGTTTGCATTAAAAATCACAAGTAAACACAGGAATATTAATGACTGGATTAGTACTACTAATTCACAACCTTACAATGCAATTTATCTGCAATTTACAAGTGTTGCAATGACATAATCATGGCAAATACTTGAAGGATGATTCTTCCAACTTCTAATCTTCTCAAATACAAAATTACAAGCCAAAATTTGAACTATTAGAAATCTGATATCAAAACCAACAAACTGAAAATGTCTAACCAGCAAATTGTAACACACTAAAATGCTCACAACACCTTCAAAATACCTCCAAATGACTTGAAATGAATTGCAAATGCTCCCTAGGAGGATGGCGCCCAATATCAATCACTGAAACTGCATCAAAGCTCACCAAATGTTTAAGTACGAACTCCAAGGCACCTCCAGCAATATGGTACGGCCTTCTAGGAGGGTCGACCTTGCATAAAAAATTGAAATCTGCAAAATAAATTCTAAAACTTTGCCAAGAAGGTCGCCTTTAGCCTAGGAATAGATTGCTTCAATGCCCAAAATGAAAATAAATTTGTCTAGTGAACTGCAATTGAAATCTACTTTCAACAATGACATAAACCAGCAAAATACAAACTGAAATTATCATCAAAACTCTTCAATTTGAAGCCCAAATCTGCTAGTCTGAATGAGAAGCAGCCAAAATCCCAACTAGGTGTTATCTTTCAAACACGAAATTGGACAAATGCTAGGAGGTAAGCATTCCTCGAAGCCAAATTCATGAAGTCATTTTGACAGCATGACATTAGCATAAAAAATGGATGTTCAAAAGCTGGAGCAAAGCCTGCTTATATAGAAAATTGGAGGTGACTTTTCAACTTCCCAAAATTTCCCTCCAACAGGGATGCCCATTCACCTATATGAATATTTTAATTTTCAAAATATTTAATTCCTTTCTAGATGTTATCCCGAAATTTGAACTCGAAAAATTTAAAATTTTAGTCCTCGAACCCCTGAAACTGCCAAATCACGAAAATAATTAAAATCTGAAAACCTATGCAAGCTGGTGTGATATCCTTTTGTGGGTTTGTCCATGACCTCATTACACCCAATCTGCCCAGTTTCCATGATTGAACGCCTTTTTGTTTGAGAGATTTTAAGCTTTACTTTTTCTCGTCCATGATTCGCAAACAAAGTCAAAATCCAAGATCTTAGTTGCTGGAGACGAAAATATTTCTGGGTTTTGCTCAAAAGCACCCAATCCTCCTGCTGTCCAAATTTCGTGCAAAACGGAGCTTATTTGTGGAAGATATGAGAGTTTTTGTCTTTCAGCCAGGGCACGGTTCCAAGAGGATAAATAAAGGCATTATTTCACATCTTCTAATTAATCTCAGGTGGCATTTAAATGTTGTGAAGCACAAAATGTTTTCTTTTTCAAATTCAGAAAATTTATTAAAGGCATTCAATTTTTGGAGCCCACTTGTGGCTTTATTTAAAGTTTTAAAGTTACAAAATTCCCTGACACCCCGGCTCCTTGTTGTCGGGTAACTCATGAGTTTCATAACTCTAAAGGTGCCCGATTTAAGGTTATAAAGTTGTGAGAATCCCCAACTTCCTGACATGGTTCCTCTCTCTCTCTCCGTAGCACGGTGCAATGATCAAGGCATGTGTACACAATGAATTTGTTGAAAAGGCTTTATAAACTTTCAAGCAAATGAACCTGGCTCGGTGTAAGGTCAAATTCTAAAGCCATTGCATGATAGGAAAAGATAAACAAAGTACATAAACTACCGACAAATGTCATGAGAAAGTCGCGATCAACCTAGAAGTATTCACATATTCTTCAGCTGCGGTGAAGAATTATCAATGGGGTGGCACTCGGGAAACAGTCAAGGGAGGTAGAGAAAGAATATTTGGAACTGGCTATAACCTTGATTTTTCAGAGGATGGATAAAGAAAAGAAGATTATGGAGCAGCTCAACGAAAAAGTAGAGCGATTGACATCATATGTTCAATACTTTGTTGGTCCTGTTCAGTCTTCTGCACCAATGTGTACACTCCCATTTGTTAATGTTGCTGAGAAAGATATGCCAACCAAATCTTGGATGAAAGACCTAGTTGTGTCGGGCTCAAAACTTATAGATGAGGCTGTCATTTTATATCATAAAATCCACGATGAGTTGAATAATTTGGCAGATATGAACAAGAAGTTTGATGAAGAGCTACTAGGGTTAGAATGGAGTCTACAACAAATTAAGGAGATGATAAAAATTTACTTTGATATCCTTGTAGCAAAGGAAATTTTTGATGGGTCAGGTCCTAGTTTACCTATTGAATGGCTCAAGGCTATTGAGTGGAGAATTGAGATCTTAGAGGAAGGAAAAACAAGATTTAAGGAGGTTGATGGCATAACTCATGAGGCCTTGGTTGATATCCAAGATCTCATAAAAAAAAACCATGTGACTTTTATGATGATCAAAGATCTGTCAACTTAGTAGGTATCATGAAAGACCAATTAGCAAAGATAATAAAGGAGGAGTCAGTACTTGATATTGTAGCTGTTGATAGGCTCATAAAATTGAAGATTTTGTGCTGGGACTTTGAGAAGAAATGGATCAAATGCCGCAAAGTGTCCTCAGAAGTGTTGAATATCCTCATATCCCAAGATATGCGTTTTAGGTATTCCAAAGGCCCAAATCAAGAAGCAGTAAAGGAAACAATTGAGCAGATAAAGAGTGATAGAATCACTAAACTTGTCTTCCTTACACCCTATCTTCAATTTTCAATTTCCACTAGTGACTCAAGTCTCCGTCTTCTAGGAAGCATATTCAGGAAAGATGAGTATCTAGTGAGGATGCAACACACAGTAATATCATCCTATCAACAAGAAGGATATATCAAAGCTATGGCAAATCTAACTGAGAAAGAGTGCAGAAACATGGAATATAAGGGCGAGCATAGGAGTATTAAAGGCACTCAGTTCATCCCTAAATCGGTCTAGTGTGCAGGTGATCGATTTGGTGCTTCCAGAGGCGTTGTACTTTTCACCACACGTGAATATAATAAGCATTTGTGAAAGCTCTTTTCAACCGAGTCTGCCTCCATAATTGAGTATCGGGCTCAATCTCTAATCTTCCCATCATGAAAAGTGCTGCAAAAATTCTCAAATTATTTAATGTTTTATAAGACAATAATCATATTCATTTCATCATATCAACAAAAATAAGTAATGACAACTGGAAGATGATACTCGTGGCCTTCCAGAAGTCCAACATATTCATAGAAGGGATGCATTTGGCGATATGTATGTATTGCAAGGATATTGATTCTGGGTAATTCACATTTGCTGCCTTGGTAATAGCCATGTGGCCTTTCTGTAGTGATTTCATTGGGTCTTTAATTAAAGCAGTTACAAAAACTCTAAAGAAGGTGAATTTCTCTGTAATCAAATCCAAAGAGGCAGTTACTTAGGCGAGAAAGAGAAAGGTGAAAAAGCTTTTGATATAGTCATAATATCAAGAAATCGTTGGTAATGGTGGAGGTGAAATATAAAAGGGCTTTTCTTTATGCGAAGAGGGATCTTTTTTTTCATCTTTGGCTGCTGTTCAAGAACAGGGGAAATAGGGGCAGTTCTGTTTTCTTTTTCACACAGTTTGATTGTTTCGGAATCTGGAGACTTTGAGCACTTGTATGACATTGGAGGAATAAAGAAAATCATTTCTAAATCTGTGTACTTAATAGTGTTTTCTTTTGATTACATATGTCCTTTGAGTCTTTGTAATTGCCCTCTGATGTTCTATATGTTATGTTAGACTGTGAATGTGGTTATTTGTGAAGCTTTGAATTCAGGATAACTCATTTGTTGAAGGAGAACTCGTTGCTCGTCCTTTTCTTGTTCCTCATCTGTGGGTGTGTGAGGAGTGAAGTTGGTATCATTTTTCTGCATTCACTTATTTCTAAATTTTATCCCTCGCATCTGTGTCATGGTTATGCACAGTTATTTGTCTTCCTTTTCTGCTTTCGGGTTAAAAGCATACCCCGTGTCTCTCATTCATTGTACATTATACGAAGGTAGCTGCGCCTTGTAAAATAAGAAGAGAGCACTTGCAATTATCATTGCAAGTGACTCAACTGTTGGCCGGATTGTCATTTGTGTGGGCCAGAGAGTATAAAGTGACAAATCTGTTAACTAACACTAGAATGGCGTCCAGAACCCAAGGCATAATCAAACATTATAAAATATTAATTATTTCCTCCATGAGGCATCCACCCTTTATGACCACCTTTAAAAACAACTTCAAGTCACAACATTAGGCCAAGGGGTCAATTTAAAAACATAACATTAATGCCTTGAAATAATTTATTTCTCCAAATATTGCTCCTTTAAAACCCAAAACCAAAATTGCTCAACTGCTCCAACAAAAATGGAAACTCACTGAAATGCCATCAATTGGATCACTGCCAAAATTAGAACTTACTAAAAATAGTAAATTCTGAGAAATGCCAAAAAAACCTCCAAACAATGGAAACCCTAATTTCACCTCAACAAGCATACGGGCCTCCGGAATAGGCTGATGAGCCTCAAAACTGATCACTGATGAGAAGGGGACATTACACTCCACCACCTTATATTATTCGTTTTGCGTATTCCCCTCCATGATGTCATTGGCTTGTGGGTCTTTGGCATATTCGACAATGATTGCATTCTTCCAATTTGCGGAAATGCTCGTGATGGAGCACATGTAGGGTTTGCGGGATAGTGCATCAGCTACAATGTTGTTCTTCCCCTTCATATATTCTATGTCAAAGTTATAAGATCAATACGCGAATGGAAATCTTCTAAAGGTTTGGTGTTTTAGCACCAAACATTTGCCACCATTTATTTGAGATGAAAAAAAGAAAAAAAAAAATCAATCTCATTTCCAACTTTAAGTTTCAGGTTTCAAGTTCAACATTTAATAATAATATAAAAAGAGGAAAATTATGCCCTTAAATATATTTTTACCTGCTGCTATGTTGTCTTACTATCTTTGCACATTTGACGAGAAAAGAGGTCTCCTTGTGCAGTAGTAAAGGCGTTTATCTCGTGGACTATCTGTGATGTAACAGCAGGTGCCATCCACTCTATCACCGAGTAGAGCCCACCAAGAACCTCATCATCTGCCTCGAAATCAAGGCAGAATTGGAATGCCGGATTTAGGAAATAAGCGGTTGCATGGAGGTGCTTGTGAAGCTAGTGGTGCTATCTCCTATCAATGATCTCCCAATTGGGACAATACTTATCCTTAGCTCCCTCATAGATAGATCTAATGGCCTCCTTGGCCCTATCCATGCCCTCATATATGTAGCCCATTACGGGTTCTTCCCATCAACAACTAGGAGAACTACCAAGGGCTCGGTGAGCTGCAAATATTGTGAAACATTAACTAACATAAGTAAGTGTGAACAAAAATAAACAAATAAAAGAAAAATATGAATAAAAATTAAAACATAATGTAGAATTAAATTTTACCTTCACAATCTTTGCAGCAGGTGCCCAAAAGCCTAGCTCATAAAAAATGCAATTTGCCACATCAATCTGTGTAGTGGTTGTAGCATAGGATGAGGAAGTCCACTTCTCACCAACAAACATACGCCTCAAAGTTGCCTTTGCTAGAATCAAGGATTGTAATGTGATGAAATTAGTAGCAAATCTAGTGATCCTAGGATGAGCCAACTCCCTCAACCCTGTGTAGTGCTTCATTAGGCTAAGGACCCATGTGTGATTGTATATAAATTTGCAAATATTTTTGGCCATATCCAAACCTGTTTTGATCCATGGAAGCTTGCCAAGATCCTCCAATATGAGGTCAAGGCAATGGGCAGCACATGGAGTCCAAAATATTGTTGGGTGCCTCTCCATCATTAGTTTACCTGCAGCAACATAATTTTTTGCATTATTGGTCACCACTTGAACCAAATTCTCTTCGCCAACCTTAAGTATGACCTCCTCTAAAGCCTCACAAAGGTATGTGGCATTTTTTAGATGGGCTGAAGCATCAATTGACTTGATGAACACGGTGCCACCTGAAAAAGAAGGAAAATCAATGATTCAATAAAACATAAATTAAAAATATTAATTGCTAAATCAAATTTAAATTTCAAATTATTCAATGCATTGAGGGAAGTACAATTACCTGTGGAGGAAACAAGAAAATTCAGCAGTGTTATATTTTTTCTATTGGTCCAACCATCGGTCATGATGGTGCAACCCTTATTGTTCCATAGCAAGCGCTGCTTCTCTATTTGGGCTTTTACATCAGCCACCTTTTGTGTCAAAAGTGGGCCCCTTAAGTCATCTTCAGTAGGGGCTTTGGACTGCGCCCCACAAATAGTTATGGCATCAACCATATTTTGCCAAAAAGGAGACCTAACACATGTCATAAATAAATTAAATAAGATAAGTATTGTACAATGGAGAGTTTAACTTTAAATTTGAATTCAACATACATTTAGATTCTAAATATAAAAATTCATGAGACAAAGAATCAAACCATAAATTTAAAACAATCAAACAAAAAAGAATTACCTAGTTGCATGGAATGTAATGGTGCAATAGTACCAAAACTCTACAATTGATCATTTAGATGCATCATGTGCCTCCTCGTTCCAACCCATGCTCCCAAGTGGCGGTTGGGAACCAAGAGTAGTGCGTGGCACAAAATATGAATCCATCCTAGATTTACGAACTCTAGGACCAATGCTAACATCCCACTACCACTAGCACTAGCGGCAATAGCTGTAGTAGTAGCAGTAGCAGTAGCAGTAGCACCAACACTAGCATAAGCACTAGCACAAGCACTAGCACTAAAGACAAATTGGAGACATGGAAGAAGACTCTCCAACACTACAAATGCACCTCAACTCCTCCTTTTGCCTCTTTTTCAATTCTTTTTGCAGTTCAAATGTTTCTAATTGTATTTGCACCTCAGGAATAGCCTCAGGAGGTGCTTGAGAGCATCCCACAGTAGCATGGGCATGTATGCGTGCAATATGGTATTTCAATCTGTTAATACCTCCATGAAAAAGTGTTTTGCAATATTTACATTTTGCTTCTCCTCTTTTTCACCCAAGAAAAATTTCAGCATGTTTCCAAGCTGGGTCCTTTCTAACTAGGGTTGTAGACATTGTGAAAAATATGATTTGAATTGGAAATCAAGATTCAAGGTTGCTGCAATAACACACAATTACAAAAAGAATGAACATTTTGATTTGTGAATGGTCATTTATAATTATTAAACTAATACAAAAAGAATTTACGATTTGTTCCAAAAAAAAATGTAGGGTTTGTTCCAAAACAAAATGTAGGGTTTCTAAATTTGTTCCAAAAAAAAGTAGGGTTTGTAACTTTGTTCCAAAAAGAAATGCAAACTCAAAAAAAAAAATGCAATTTTTGCTTAAAAAACACAAAAAAAGCAAAAAAAAAAAATCAAGCTTACCTCTTAGATTATGCTTGAAATGAAATGCAAACTCTTCCCAATCGCTGGTAAAGAGCTCTCAATGCACCTCCTTGCTGCTATGAAGCTGCCCGAATGTGATTTGATGATGGATTTATGGTCTACCTCCTTGCTGGTTGCCCTACAATGCTCTCTTATTTTTCCTCACAACTCTCTTTTCTCCTCCTATTTTGCCAGCAAAATGAAATGAAGTTGCTTTTAGGGATGTAGAAGAAATATAAGTAAAAAAAAAACCTTTAAACTCAAGTTTTATGTTTTTTTTTTGCTTTTTTCCAACTGCCTACGTTGTGCAAGTCTACGTGACGAGAATTGCCTGGACTCGGCGAGTCCGGTGAGTCTCGCCAGGACTCTCTGGGACTCAGCCGAGTTCGAGTCTGAGCTCCCCAAACTCAATAGGGGTGACTCAACTCAAACTCACCGAGTCGAGGCAAGTCTCAAAACTATGGTTGGAAGTTCCCATACTTTTACCACCTTGAGCTCATCTTATTTGAGAAGGTAGAATGTAAATTTTACTACTTGTAGGAAGTAAGAATACTATGTCTAACAGTGAACAAGTAGGGCACAACATGCATATTCTCTAAGGGCCTCAACCAAGCATATGAGTTTGAAGGAATGTGATTTTTGTATAGAAGATCATAATGGAATGTTGTCCATGCTAATTTAAACAAAGCTAAGTTGGTGGTCTTGGTACAAGGAGGTTATGGGTATGGCATTTTTTTTCTTTGGGTACAAGTCCTTAGGGTTTAGCTATATATATATATATATGTATGTATAAATTTTTAAAGCTATAATTTATAAAATATAAAAAGTAGTGATATTCATAATTGCCAATAAACAAAATGAAAATATTAAAACTATAATTTATAAAATATCAAAATAGTGATACCCATAATTGCCAATAAACAAAATATTTAAATACTTCATAATTTGCAAAAATGAAAATATTCATAAATTCATAATTCAGTGATTTGTCAAATATCAATACATAATGAAAATTACAATGAATATTAAATAATCTTCAAATTGCTCTTCATCAAGAGCATCAAAGTCAACATTTGGTTCAATTTCATTTGAATTACAATCAGCTACAATGCCACTCCCACCAGCCATGTCATGTCCAAAAGTTGTCTCGTCTATAGAGACTTTGGTAGGTTGTGCAACTATAGTGTCTAAGTCATTACACTTAGGAGTTAGATTCCAGTTCTTTGTCACCTCCTCATTGTAATCAAGCCTCTTATGTTACAAGAGATACAAGTTGGAGTGCACAAAAATCAAATCCTTTTCTTTTTTTTGCACCCGATTGGTTGTGCTTAACTAAGTGGATGAAGGAGTATGTACTTCAATTTTGCTTAGTTGAAGAACTCACAACATATTGAATTTGTTTACAACATTTACAATTGCAAAACATAAATTATAAATTTATAATATATAACTGTGAATGAAAAATGAGAAAGATAAAAAATAAAAAATGCATACTTGAGATAGAACTTTTATTGTAAGAGGCTACAAGCTAAGTCACAGAATTCGGCAAACATGAAGCAGAGAATTCAATTTTTTTTGAACTTGAAATATTTATTTAAAATTCATTCAAAATCAGCCATTTATTCGTATGGAAAACACACCAATTTTTAGGGCTTTTTAAAAGAAATTTATAGGGTTTTCGCAGTGTTTTTCTAATTAAATGTGACTCTCCTATGATTTCCTCCATTTTTGTCGTGGTTTCCTCCATTTTTGCCACGATTTCTTTCATTTTTGTCGCGATCAGGGTTTTTTTTGCCGCGATTTCTGTAAATCTGCTGCAGTTTTTGTTTCCTGGCTCTTGCTGTGCTCTCACCATCCAAATTTAATATTAAGCTAGACAGTTCTCATCAATATAGTAAAATTAGTTACAAAAGGTGAGTGCTCTTGTAGTTAGTGAAATACTTTACACATCAAATAATCTTTTCTGAAAGGAAATACTTTAATATTTTTTTCTTAATTATGGCTAAAATTCTGAATATAGTAAAATCTAGATAGTATTAATTATGGCTTTAGACAGGAAACAAAATATTTTCTGAAAGGAAATACTTTAATATTTTTTATTAATTATGGCTCAATTAAATTTTTATTAGGCAAATTTAATTCTAATTTTTGTTTCCTAAATTTTTCTTGCCGAACTTCATTTGAATTTCAATGCTACCGAACTCAAATTCGAATTTGAACCTTGTAACTTAGGCTACAAGTAAATAGAGCTTTGGACATGTATGTACCATCATTCACAAGCATTTATTTTGTACTTGTCTCGAAGAGCGCAAACATCATGATGTTTTGAAGATATGAATTGGCCATACTCATTCAAGACAACATTTTGTATCTATACATTTGAGAATATTCTTTTGAATAAAGTCTTGTAGCAAGCAACAACCTTTTCATCCCTATATATTGCCACCCTGTAATGTCCCCTTCCTAGGCAGTACAGTTGATTTAGGGGTTAGCCTATTACTCAGACCTTCGTAGGCTGACAGATATGATTAGAAGGTCACTTGAGGCAGTTATCCAGTGTTTGGGAACATCACTCTAGCAGTTGATTCAGGTTTGGGCCTTTGCAGACACTTACAGGGTGATTTATAGATACTTACTATTTATAGTAAGTCAGGCAGGCAGGAGTTGCTATTTTTGGCAGGGCACCTGATTCAGTTGGTCAGCTTAGTTTCGACCCGGTTTGATGATTTGATGAGCAAACAGTAAATATTGAGGCATTTGATAATTATTAAAAGTTTATTAATTTGACTTTATAATATAAAGTCACTTTAATGAAATAATTAAATGTAATTATTTAATGGTAAATTATAAAGTATTATTAATACTTTATAATAAGGAGATAAATTAATATTAAATGAGTATTTTAATACTCATTTAGAAAAGGGATGCCATTATTTAATTATTCCTGCCTAAGTCAAAAGAAGGGCGATTTAATTATATTTTAAATGCTCATTAATTGCCTTTTTGGAAGGGGGTCGACTTTTTGAGAAAAGATATATATTTCTCCAAGACAAATCGAACTCATTATGTTATGATTATTCTAATTTGTCTTTATTTCTCTCTGAGAGCATTGGGGTTTGTGAAACAAGGGTTTCTGCAGATCATCGGGTTTTGAAGAACGTTCCCTCTTCAGAATCAGGCATACTGAGACTGTTCAATACCAGTTGAAGCTTGTCAACAAGGTGACTTCATTCAGAGGTTGCATTTGTGCTTACTGTGATAGATTCAGAAAAAGTTTGAGAAGAGATTATTCACCAGATATCAGGGGCGACTTGACTAAGGATCATTTCCAGTTGTTTGAGCCTTTACATTTTCCAACCGTACCTTCTTTATTGCTGCTAAAGGCCGTACTTTTGTTGCAGCAAAGGACGTACTTCTTCTCCAGCTGAATACGCCTGAGTTTCTTGTCTTCTAGTTTCTTCATGTTGGACGCCTAGGGTTTCTAGAGACTCTGCATCCATTTCGAGGCTGGAGATCTATAGATCAAAGGCTAGCTGTACTGTACTTCATATTGGCAGCTGCAAATAATCAGGTTTCTCTTGAATAAAAGTGTTGCCTTTTTCTTATATGTTCGATTTTCTTCATTGTATGAGTCCAGAAGATTAATAAATACATTCGCCATCATCTGAGTAGTGATTTGATGCATTATTTACCATCTATGAATTTATTATGAATTTTTATAGCATTTTAGATCAAAATCGCAATTTCTCTTTTATTGCAAAAAAGCACCAAAAAAATCAAAAATCCAGAAAACAAACAAAAACTTAGCAGTATCAGCCAGTGGTCGGGTTGAGAGACACCTGGTCTCTTACAGTGGTATCAGAGCACAATTTTCCTGCCATCCTGTGCTTTTTCAGTCAGATGTGTGCTTTTTCGATGCTTTTTCATGAGTAGAGATATTATTTTCTACAGTAAGGGTAGAGGAACAAGCAGAATTGAGGATTGGACAGGTCCACCTATTCGTGAAGGTGAGACAGTATCAGGGGTTTTGGGTATTCACAGATCCAGTTCCAATAGCAGTGAGAACAGTGTCACTACATTAATGGCAGATCGTGAGATTCCTACAGAGACACATATGCATCTAGGGAAAGAGCATGCCGGAGGTGATATTACTGATGAGGAGTTCAGACGCAGGAATGATAATATGATGGACATGATGTCTCAGTTGATGGGCACCATGAGGCAGTGTACTACGCCTCAGCAACACTATATTTAGATAGGACAGACGAGCGGGACTGTAGGCATAGACCAGCCATTGGTGTCAGCACAGCGACAGTCGTCACCTATCTTTCATGAGCGTAGGCCTGGACAACCTACATTTATATCCAGAGAGGCACCTTCAACATCGGAGGCAGAGCAATAGGGTCACCAGCCTGAGTTTCATCCACATCACGGCATGTCGGTGGCAGATGTGACTAGATTCTTTGGAGAGTACTCGACATTGGCACCTGAGATCAGGCAGTCTTTGTCTTTTCATGAGTTCATGGATGTGCATAAGCCCAGAGGGGGAGGTAGATTTGACTGCAGAGCTCCTCAGCACCAGCAGCCACAACCACAGGTGAATAGGGATCTTTAGCATGCAGTCAGCAAGATTATCTTGCCTTACTTTGATGGTTCTGATAAGAGTTCAACGAGGTCTTGGGTACAAAAGTTAGACAATTACCTATCATTGAGACCTATGCAGGAGGATGAGGCCATTAAGTTTGCTGCATTGCATCTTGATGGGTTGGCGCATGACTAGTGGCATCACGGCATGTACATACTTGGTCATCACGCAGTTACTACTTACCAGGAGTTCACCAGCAGGCTCAGAGTGTTTTGACAAAAAGGATCCAGAACTTTATTTTAGAGAGCTAGCTCAGCTCAGACAGATAGGTAGTTTGGATTCCTACATCGATGAATTTCAGAGGGTTGCAGTCATGGTGACAGGCATTTCAGAGAGGAGACTTGTCATTCTCTTCATCGAGCGATTGTTTGAGCCGATGAGAGGTTGGGTCAAGGCATTTGATCCTCCTACTCTTCAGGAGGCCATGAGGAAGGCATGCAGTATGGAGCTTGCAACACCTCGTAGCAAGTTCTCTTCAAGCTCAACACCTTATACGAGGCCTAATAGATCATTTGACAGGAATAGGCCATTTGACAAGAAGAGGGATCCACCTGATCCTAAGAAACGAAATGCATCACCATTTGACAAGGAAACATTAAATGATTTACATAAGAAAAAGTTGTGTTTTTGGTGCAAGGCACCTTATGATGAGAAGCATGTATGCCCTCTTCATCCCAACGTAAAAATAACCAGATGGAGTGGTTTTATGAGGGTGAAGAGCAATCTGATCTGTCAGACCAGCAAGCTGATTCAGAGCATTCATATGATGAAAGGTCTGAAAATGATGGTGAAAACAAGGGAGGAAGAAAGTTACAGGAGGCACATTTGACTAGTCTTCAGAGAGATGGATCTTTTAGACTACGTGGGCTCAGGTCGGAAAGTGATCACTCTACCTGACATTGGTGCTACTCATAATTTTATAGATGCACGGTTGGTAGAGAGACGAGGTATACAAACAGAGGAGTTTGAGGGTATTCGAGTCAAGGTGGTTGATGGGTACACCCTCAAATGTGATAGAAAGATAACAAATCTTCTAATGCGGCTAAACAACTATGAGTTCAAGACTGAATTCTACGTTGTTAATATGGGAGATACTGATGTGGTACTTGGGATGGCATGGCTTCACGATTTGGGTGAGTTCACACTCAATCTTCGGGACATGGAGATGAAGTTCAAGGTAAACGGGAAACCTCATGTCATCAAAGCCATCAGAGAGAGTAATCTGAGGATGGTAGCTTACAGACGGACGAAGAGACTCATTCGTCATGATATGGTAGATTGGGCTGCGAAGTGTATGTTGTTACCAGCACAGTAGGAGCAGCAAAAGGTTGAGTACCATCCTGACATTCAGATACTGAGGACTAAACACTCTAAAGTGTTTAGTGATATTCCACCTGGCAGACCTCCAGACAGAGGCACCGAGCATATTATTGAGTTGGAGGAGGGCACAAAGCCCATTATGATTACACCCTATAGACATCTGAAACGGCTCAAGGATGAGATAGAGAAAACAATCAGTGAGTTGTTGGCTATGGGGCATATCAGACCTAGCAAGTCACCTTTTGATTCATCGATCGTATTGGTGAAGAAAAAGGATGGATCACTTCGGATGTGTATAGATTACCGCTAGCTCAATAAGAAAACAATTAAGAACAGGTACCCGATACCCCACATCGATGAGTTGATTGATGAGTTGCATGGTGCTATCTTGTTCACGAAGATTGACTTAAGATCCGGGTACCATCAGATTTGGATGAGGGAGTAGGACATAGAAAAAACTGCTTTTAGATGCCATTGCGGTCAGTTCGAATTTTTGGTTATGCCTTTCAGTCTAACTAATGCGCCTGCTACCTTTCAGGCTACTATGAACAGGGTCTTCAGTTCTCAATTACGGAGATTTGTGTTAGTCTTCTTCGATGACATCCTGGTGTACAGTAGGTCATGGGAGGAGCATTTAGCTCACTTGGATACAGTTCTGGGTATTTTGGCTGAGGAGTCCTTGTATGCCAAGGAGTCCAAGTGTGAGCTAGGCATGGCTGAGTTGTATCTTGGGCACATCATTAGTGCCAAAGGAGTCAGTATGGACCCTGAGAAGGTCTGAGCTATAGTTGAGTGGCCAGTACTAGAGAACCTTACATAGCTTAGAGGATTCATTGGGTTGTGTGCTTTTTACAGGAGATTTGTTAGCGGGTTCTCACGTCACGCCGCACCCCTTACTGATTTGACAAAGAAAGGGGCTTTTGCTTGGTCACCACAGGCTCAGGAGTGCTTTGACAGGTTTAAGGTGATTATGACTTCATGTCCAGTGTTAGCATTACCAGACTTTACGAAGTCATTTGATTTGTACTGTGATGCTTCAGGAGAGGGCATTGGTGCCGTTTTGATGCAGGAGAGACACCCTATTGCTTTTGAGAGTAGGAAGCTTAGGGGTCCTGAGAGATTTTATAGCATTTATGACAAGGAAATGTTAGCCATTATGCACACTTTGGCTAAGTTCAGGCAATACTTGGTGGGCAATAAATTCAGTGTGCGTACAGATCACAATAGCCTGAAACACTTCCTTGGACAGCGAGACTTAAATGAAAGACAACAAAAATGGGTCAGCAAACTGCAATCGTATGATTTTGACATCACCTTTATTAAGGGGAAGCAGAATGTTGTAGCTGACGCCTTGTCTCGCAGACCTCAGTTGAATGCTATGGCACAGATCTCGAGGATTGGAGGCATCGGATTATTACAGAGTATGCTAAGAACCCATGGGCTTCTAGCATTGTTGATGGGACAGAGCAGGATAGTAGGTATACCGTTGTGAATGACTTGATCATTTACAAGGGGCGGATTTTTCTTGTTCCTGATTTAGAGTTGAAAGATACAGTTCTGAGAGCCTTTCATGATCTTCCTATGGTGGGCCATCCCGGTTATTTCAAAACATATAAGCTGGTACGGGAACGGTTTACTTGGAAAGGGCTAAAGATTGATGTTCTTCAGTATGTACGAGAGTGTTCTATTTGTCAGCAAAACAAACAAGAACACACATATCCTGCTAGATTGCTTCAGCCACTTCCGATACCTGACAGGAAGTGGGAATACTTATCAATGGACTTTATCACGGGTTTGCCGAAAGCCCAAGGTAAAGATTGCATTTACGTAGTTGTTGATCGACTAACAAAATATGCACACTTCTTTCCGATCACCACTACATTCACAGCATCGCAGATTGCAGAGCTTTTCTTTAGAGAGGTATTTAGGTTACATGGTTTGCCTTAGACAATAGTCAGAGATAGAGACAGTCGGTTCATGAGCAACTTTTGGTAGGAGTTGTTTAGACTTTGTGGGACTAAACTGACACCTAGTACCAGCTACCATCCACAGACAGATGGACAGACGAAAATTGTCAATCAGTGGGTGGAAGGATATCTGCGCAATTATATAGCTGGACAACAGAGAGCTTGGGTGAGGTGGATATACCTCTGTGAGTATTGTTATAACTCTACTCACCAGATGACTATACAGATGACGCCCTTCATGGCATTGTACGGGTATGAGTCGCCCAACCTTTTGGATTTGGTGTTGAGTGATAGCAGAGTGCTTAGTGCAGGTGATATGATGTAGGATCAACAGGACATTTTGAGGTCTCTCAGAGACAATATCCAGCGGGAACTGAATCAGTAGAAGCAGTATGCTGATTAGAAAAGGGTTGAGCGTTCTTTTACAGTGGGTGACATGGTGTATCTCATGTTACAGCCGTATCGTCAATCCACTCTATGGAAGAGTGGTGCAGAGAAGTTGATACCTCGTTACTATGGTCCATTTCAAGTTACCAGACGAGTGGGCGAGGTTGCGTATGAGTTGGATTTACTGGCGGATAGCAGGGTTCATAATGTGTTTCACGTTTCATGCCTGAAGAAGGCGTTGGGTCAGCATGTGATTCCCTCTCCAGTACTGCCACCCCTTGATGACGAGGGGAAGTTGATATTAGTGCCTGAGGCCATCCTCGATGTTAGAGAGAGACATCTTTGGAGGCGGGTTATCAGAGAGTATTTGATTAAATGGAGAGACTTGCCGGTTGAGGATGCTACTTGGAGTCAGAGAAGATTTTACAGCATCCGGAGCTGAGATTGCTTGAGGACAAGCAATTTCAGGAAGGGCGGACTGTAATGTCCCCTTCCTAGGCAGTACAGTTGATTTAGGGGTTAGCCTATTACTCAGACCTTCGTAGGCTGACAGATGTGATGAGAAGGTCACTTGAGGCAGTTATCCAGCGTTTGGGAACATCACTCTAGCAGTTGATTCAGGTTTGGGCCTTTGCAGACACTTACAGGGTGATTTATAGATACTATTTATAGTAAGTCAGGCAGGCAGGAGTTGCTATTTTTGGCAGGGCACCTGATTCAGTTGGTCAGCTCAGTTTCGACCCGATTTGATGATTTGATGAGCAAACAGTAAATATTGAGGCATTTGATAATTATTAAAAGTTTATTAATTTGACTTTATAATATAGTCACTTTAATGAAATAATTAAATGTAATTATTTAATGGTAAATTATAAAGTATTATTAATACTTTATAATAAGGAGATAAATTAATATTAAAATGACTCATTTAGAAAAGGGATGCCATTATTTAATTATTCCTGCCTAAGTCAAAAGAAGGGCAATTTAATTATATTTTAAATGCTCATTAATTGCCTTTTTGGAAGGGGGTTGACTTTTTGAGAAAAGATATATATTTCTCCAAGACAAATCAAACTCATTATGTTATGATTATTCTAATTTGTCTTTATTTCTCTCTGAGAGCATTGGGGTTTGTGAAACAAGGGTTTCTGCATATCATCGGGTTTTGAAGAACGTTCCCTCTTCAGAATCAGGCATACTGAGACTGTGCAATACCAGTTGAAGCTTGTCAACAGGGTGACTTCATTCAGAGGTTGCATTTGTGCTTACTGTGATAGATTCAGAAAAAGTTTGAGAAGAGATTATTCACCAGATATCAGGGGCGACTTGACTGAGGATCATTTCCAGTTGTTTGAGCCTTTACATTTTCCAGCCGTACCTTCTTTATTGTTTGCTAAAGGCCGTACTTTTGTTGCAGCAAAGGATGTACTTCTTCTCCAGCTGAATACGCTTGAGTTTCTTGTCTTCTGGTTTCTTCATGTTGGACGCCTAGGGTTTCTAGAGACTTTGCATCCATTTCGAGGGTGGAGATCTATAGATCAGAGGCTGGCCGTACTGTACTTCTTCATATGGGCAGCTGCAAATAATCAGGTTTCTCTTGAATAAAAGTGTTGCCTTTTTCTTATATGTTCGATTTTCTTCATTGTATGAGTCCAAAAGATTAATAAATACATTCGCCATCATCTGAGTAGTGATTTGATGCATTATTTACCATCTATGAATTTATTATAAATTTTTATAGCATTTTAGATCAAAATCGCAATTTCTCTTTTATTGCAAAAAAGCACCAAAAAAATCAAAAATCCAGAAAACAAACAAAAACTTAGCAGTATCAGCCAGTGGTCGGGTTGAGAGACCCCTGGTCTCTTACACACCCTCTTTGACAAGGAAAGTAGCTTTTTGCTATAATACTTTGGGGACAAAACAAATGCTAGGAGATGTAGGGGTGTGGCTGTCTTGTTCCAATAGTCAACAATGATTCTTTGCACTCTTTTGAAAAATGCTTCTGTTGGGTCATGTTCCTTGGCTTCTATTATGGTCTTTATTTTTTCAATTATGGAGTCTATGTTATCATAGATTTTACCCAAACATGGTCAATTGTATCATCATACCTAATCATGCTGATGATAGGCTTAGTAAAACTCAAAACCTATTTCACATGAGTCCACAACTCGTCATCTAGGATCAATGCTTTTATTTTTTGAGCTCTTTGTATTTGATTGCTTCCATACACTCCAAAGTGTCGATAACCATAGTGTTCAATGCATCTCAAGTCATCCTACAATTCTGATGTAATCCAAATAAATTAATCGACATAGGGGATTTTGTCATCATTACCTTATTTTGATCAAAATTTGGGTTTGTGGCAATGAACATAATCCTACATTCTTAATAAACCAAGTGCCCTCTTAGCAAGCCCTATCTGTACCCTCCAAACTCTCAAAGATGGGAATGAAGAAGCCTTTTATGAGGGAACTTTTTTTTTAATTCTTTTTCCCCATTGTTTCACTGAATGGATTTTTAAGAGTAATATTTATTGTCACATTGTAAACATTTCATAGCATTTTAAGGCACATTTACATTTTAAGTCACATTTGCAGAGGATATCAGACCGAGAAGAGTTAAGTTTTCGTCTTTGGACACTATTCACACTTTTGCTGATGAATCTGTTCCTTGTCCACATATCACTGTTGGAAGATCAATGCCACAGAGAACTGGTAAATATTGTCATCTTCTTTTTGAGTTGTCTTATGTTTTATGAAAAAATGAATATACTGTAAACTAGGTACATTGCTCATACATCGCTGGATGATTGCATAGTATAGCAGTAAGCAATTTTATTATTTTTCTCAAGTACAAAGATTATTTGCTCTGTTTCAAATCCTTTGTTCTAATTTTTTGTTTATTATTCATTATTGTTTGTCCATTTTTTTGTGTAATAGTATTTATTTATTACCAGACTGAGCATGTCACATAAACATATTCGTTTTAATTCAAACTAAATAATTTGACATGATCAATCTTCTCTTTTTGTTCAGAGCTTAATGATGTATTTTGTACCTAGAGTGAGACATGGAATTGAGAGTTATACTTTATTGTTTTAACTTCTGTATGAGATGATTAATATAGTTCCTCTGAAATTGATATTCAATTTGCTGAAGTTTGTGTACCATGCCTGCCATTAGAGGTGGAGAATCCAAAAACTTCTGAATATAGGTATTTCAAGAAGCTGAAGACATTCAATGATCAAAATCTAGCTTGCTTACAGAGCTCAAAATCAGAAAATGATCACCAAGAATTAGTAGCATACAAGCATTTTTCAGGTGAGCTTACCTATGGTTAATCATCTGTTAAACCAAGTTTACTTTAATAATATCATACCACATTTGACTGGTCACTAATAAACAAAGTTTGAGTTTTAACGAGGAAAGTTGTGCTTTGCCATACGTGAATTGGGTCCGACTGTTTAGATTCATAGTAGGAATTATTTTAATTTTTAACTCTTGAGAGACTCACTAAGCTTAACTTCCTTTGTTTGCAGAAGTCATGAATGGAAACATAACTGACGTCAAAACTAAGAAATCAATCCACAATCAGACATGCATCTCACCTTTCCCAGAAAAGCATTCTTTGGATGTTAGAGTGAAAAATAGTATGTGTTGAATTTTCACTTTACAAATTTCTTGAATATTTTGTGTTAAGTTCAAACATCTTTTTTCGTTTCTTCTCAACTGCATTGCTTAGTGGGGATGATCTTTGAAAATTGTAATAAAAAAAAATTCATGTAAAATTATGTAGAGATGAAAATTTTGTTGTCGTAGAAGATTAAAATGAATTGTCAGAAGAATACATTTGTTTCTGGAAGTCCATTGAACTGAAATATTTTTAGTGGGTTAAATTATTTAGTACTAGTCAACAGTTATTGTATTTATGATATTACCTACATTATTTCTCATATACATCTATTGGCAAAAAAATATTACAGAGAAATTCAATATGAAATTCTTGTGCAACATTGTGATTGCAGAGATCATCAATGTGCAGCACAGATTGTGGCTATCCATCAATTGAGTGATCAGCTTTTGACCAATCACTAATCGTGACTACAAAAACAAATGTTTAGTTGTCTGCAATACGACCACCCATCACTTGATTGATGTTGCTTGATTTTCTACTCTTAATTATGAATTTTTTGGCAGTTGATGAGGCATTACTGACCATACCTTTGTTAAAATCATAGTTCCCATATCTTGCTGGATCTGTTCTGATTTCTGAATCCAACAATAACCAAAGTTTTCTGGACAGACTGACCTGGTAATACAAGTTTTAGAATTTCCAAAGTAATAATGGCAAAGTTTTGCAGTTGCAAACATGGTCGCAGTAGAGGCAAATCAAATATTTCCCTAGTAGAGACAATTAAGATCTTTGACACAAGAAAATTGGCAAACATGGAGACACATCAACCGCCAGAGTTGGTGTATGCTTATTTAATGGAAGATCAATCTTGTAGGATTGCCTGAGATGTGAAGCAAAAGCAAAATTAATGGATAGAGACAAATTTGAGCATGCACAACATTGCCATGATTGAATCTCTGATTTCCAAACATGCAAAAACAGAGGCAAACCCGAAGAGAACTATAACTGACATGGAGGTGTCTGTCAAGCAAAGTCAAAGGCATAAATATAAAATTGCAATTTGAGGTGGTTGTTACTGTAGTCAAAAGTGTAAGGAGAAGCAAGAGCTAGAGTGAAACTCTGCATATCACAGTCCCCACAAAGGACCACCTGAGTTTTCTATTCTGGAAGCCATAGTTCCATTTGGCAAATGATTGATCAAAAAATGAATTAATGTTATGGTAGTTTTATTAAACAGGTTAAGGAGGAATAAGCAACACTGTAGGTTGAATATAAATCTTTGTTCTTGAAAATTTTAAGATATATCCTCAATGAGCTGCTAATAGGGTTGCCACTGTATCACAAAGTCCATTACTAAACTGGGTTGGAAGAACTCCTTGCATTATTTAGTGCCATGTTGTATTGGCTACATAAAAAGGGGTAAGCTGTAAATTAATTTTGGGAATTAATAGAAAAAATTGGCATGTTGAGAGATTGTTGGAAACTTTGAACTGTTAAGCAAATGGATAAGGTTGCAATCAAAGTCTTCATGAAATTACTAGAACTTTACATGCTATCCACTGGCACAAAAGTAGCAAAGCTGTTCTAACTTCTAATTGTTAAAGAAACTGTTGACCAAAGCTCTAGTACTGACATTACAGATCTGTCAAAGCTCCTTGCTATTCACACCAACCTAGTAATGTGGCTATAGGAGAAGTTGAATTGTAAAACAATGTTGTGGTGGCTTACAGTAATAGGAAGATGTGCAAGACAGTAAAGGAGTATCCTATATTTGACCGAGAACTGTTAGCCAGAATACATGCTACAAAAATTTTGAATCTTCAAAAGATAATACTTCTCAACAGATACCAAATCCTAGATCTTTATTATCTTTTCCATTAACAGCATAGTTGGGATCTCCCTTTAATCTTAGCAATTAGCATGTGATGGAGTAGCTTTTATATGTCAGAACTTTGAATTAGAAAATTTTTGCTTCCCACATTTTAAGAGGTGTGATGCTTTATCTATAGCTGTTCAAGTGGAGGATATTGAAATATGAGTACAATTATGATACAGTGGGATACAACATTGCTTAAACATGTTTGAAAATGTTCAAACAACAATCAAATAATAAACATCATAAAGTGTAGATTATGTCCATGATAAGCATTATTCTGGCAATCAATTTCCATAGATGAACTCCTGGAAGTGCATAATGAAGTACTATTTGAAGAATAAATTTAGGATAGTTTTGAAATAGTAAATAATCAATTGTATTAGTTTTTGGAAATAACTATGTTAAAATGATGAAAAAATTAAACACAATGTTTCCCAGAAGCTCTTACGATTGATTTCATAGAATGTGAAAACTTGACGCGCACTATCGTAAATAATATCAATTAGAAATATTATCATGGCTTTCCATGGATTTGTGCTCATGTCACTGTTTTCTGCACTATGATGAAAATAGTGGTGTGACTCTAGGGCTACTAAGCATCTTTTAAATTGAGATTTTAGAGCATAGTCTTTGGCCATATACACAAATCAGCCTTAAATTTTAAAAAACAAAACAGCATATTATACTTTGTAAATTCCACAGTCAATTACCCTTCTGTATTAATCTTTTTATTTTCTTCTCCTTCATTAGTTGAGACCTTACAGGTCTATATAACCAACAATAAAAAGTTAAATTTTAGTTTAGAACAGTCACCAATTCCTAATATTTCAGTATCAAAATATGTGGTCTTATTGATTCTATTCTCTTGCAAAGTTGTTGAAGAACAAAATTTTTACACTCCTTGTATTTGCCTTGCGCTATTTTACCTCATTTGAAATTTTGAAGCTTAGAGTATGCTGCTCTACTTGAATTTCATCCTATGTACCCATCTTAGATCTATATTCCTCTTCAGCTGCTTGACATCTTGTGCAGTTTTCTGTTCCAACTTTGCACTTTATCCAAGTATGAGATTTGCATTGGTCTTGAAATAACATGCTTTTATTCTACTAACCATTGGCTAATGCAATGGAATGCAACAATTTCTATGACCATAGGCATAATAGGTTATGTACCCAGGCATATGATATTATGATACACATGGGGTGATTGAGTAGCTAAAATGTGGCACACATCCTTCTAGTTATATTGATTCAAATGTATTGGGTCAAACAGGGAACTTGTGAAATTAGTTATATTGAGCAATATGTTATCTTATATTGGGATTAAGAGTTTACTCCATTATCATTAGAGGGAAATATATACATAGGAGGTGAACATCATTGTGAGGAATATGTAAGTATATGAAGTGTATTCTATTTAGGTTGGATCTCAAGGTAGAGATATTGTGTGGAGTGGCTTCCTCTCTAAGGAGCATTATATGGTGTTGCCCTATCTTAAGGGTAATTATTTTATTTCTGAGTCTATTGGAGGATATTAGGGCATCTTGGGCCACAAATACTTCTTTTGTTGTATAATCTCTATTCTATTTTTACGTATTGTTATTATTTGGTATATTTTTGTTAAAGGATGTTTGGATCTTATCAAGTGGTATTTGAGCAATGATTTGGAAAAAAAATGGAAGACGTTTTCCAGATAGATTGGGAGATTATGTGATCATTTCTTAGAAAGATGTTGAAAATGATTTTTCAATGATGTAAGAATCACCTCAATTTGACACTTGATAGAAGAATGATCCCCTCCAAGAAAGACTTTAATTTTTTGAAAAAAGTCTTACAAAAATCCCTTGAACTATCCCAAAAACTTTACCCATTTGCTCAAATTCTTTCCCCAATTCCACTTAATAAGATTCAATCATCCAAAAACAGAAATAAGTCAAATAACAACAATATCTAAAAATAGAATAGAGATCACACAACATAAGAGATGCTTGTGGGTCAAGATGTTGTGATATCTATTAAACACAAAAATAGATAACTACCCTTAGGGTAGGGGAATACCATACAATTAGAGAAGAAGCCATTCCATACAATATTTCTTATTTGAGATCCCCATCCAAATAGATTACTCTTCATATACTTCACATATTCTGCACAATGGTATTTACTTCCTATATTTAGTGATCTGTAATTTCTCTAGTTTATAGTAGAAATTAACAAAACATACAATTTATAATATTGTGCTGTTTGAAAAGCTCAAATGACAGTTATTAGAGGATTGGAATTCTGTTTAGGCTGGAAATAAAAACTAAATAACAAAGAAATTTACAACACAATGCAAGATTTTTATTTTGGAAAACCTTGGGATGGGGAAAAACCAATTAGTAGCAGCAATTTCTCGTCTACTAGATTGTTATCGCTAAAACAAGTACAAACATAAGAGATGGAATTTCTAGTTGTTCTTACTGTCAAGTCTGTCACTTCACCCTTCATCTATAATTCTTCTTTTTCCTAGTCATGTCAAACTCCAACTTGCCTAACGTGGTAATACATTCACTATAGAATGCATATTCACTCTCTAATGTCTTTAAATAGGTTTTCTTGCGTAGGAAATAAAGAGACATGTGTTGGATGTGAGGAGTCACTTGAGGAACAGGAAAAGTCATGTGGGGAGCATGAAAGGTCATTTGTGGGGTGTTTTGTCTTCTTTTGGGAAAAGTAACAAACATTTCAGCACTTTCTTTGTAAAATAAAAGACAATTGGAACATTCAATCCCTTGTTGGATCATATGGATTTCTCTCTAATGAAAATTAAGTGATAAGAACTAATTCCACAAGTCACCAATTTGACCTAATATAACTAAGGGGGGTGTGCGCCTCATTAGCCTAAGTTGCTGGTTTGGGTTTGCCATATTATGAATTTTTTCCCTTAGGTTTGGTATGGCTGGTTACAACCACACATATACCAAAATAATATAAAAATACTCATAATTTGCAAAAAAAAAAAAAAAACTTCATAATTTGTTGATTCAATGTTAAATGTGAATAGAAAACTACAACCAATAATTTTCATATTGCCCTTCATCAAGAGCATCAAGGTCAACATTTGGTTCGGTTGAAGCCTAAGCAGCCATAATGCCACTCCTAGTAGCCATGTCATGTGTAGATTTGTAAGGTTCGAAACCCTAAACAATCTCATGAAATTAAATAATAACTCAATATCTCATAAACATGGAATTCAAATGAAACAACTTCATTAGATAAATAAATGTCATATCACATCCTCATAGGTGTAGTGCATAATCCAGGTGAAAACACATAATATATGATATACAAAAGTACAACTCAGGCTCTCATGCCATGTAGTCAACTAATTATACAATTTGGAAGTACAAATACAAATAATGATATAAGAATGATATGAGAACATAATCAATATAGTCTTCGACTGCCACTGACCCTCACAGTCATCCGCAAGTTTGAGAGATGAGAACTGTTGATGTGATTTTGTGACCGCACCAATCAGCAGAACAAAGTTGTCCGAAGGCTACTCCATTCTCTCTTGATCAAAGAATCCCATACGCTAAGATTGCTAGAAAGTTCGTATGTTCAACTCCAAGGTTCCGAAATGCTTTGGAATACCCTCAGTTGGTTCGTTGTGAATTGCTGTTTACACGAGGGGACTTACACAATTATTCATTTGACTTGCAGCTAACAGTAAATGGATGATTGGAAGGGAATTTTATGAGAATGATTTGGCTTTGAGATATGAATTGTCCTAAAAACTAACCAGAAATATGCGGAATGTAAATGAGCATAGGGATAAGAAAATCTAAATTCTATCTAAGGACAGGACGTGGAATCAATCTCAATAGCTTCAACCAAACTCTGCTCCACCTCACACTGGATAACTTACACAAAGTTGGTGCAATCTTCAAAGGGATGGCGAGAGATTTTCAAGCTACAATCCGACACAAAGATACTGTCAAGACGACGCATACCAAGATATGAATTGCGACTGAAGTTAAGCTTATAAAATTCTCTAGTTGACCACACAAGGAAAACTTTCCGTCAGCAAGCTGCTAGTGGTATGGAATAAAATGAAGTCGCCTTGATCGACACCACAAATCCACAACTAATATCTACTTGCATGAAATGAAAATGCTATTTTAAACTACTTTACGTTACTTTACGCTACTTGGAATTGAAGGGATGAAGAAACCTTGCTAGCTATCCATAACAAAGACGAATTTCACCATCAATGAAAAGATCTTCTATTATGAAAGTTTTACACAACAATCTCTTACAAAAGTTTTCAAAGGAAAACTTTCCTTCTCCTCCAAACTATGCTAACGAACTATCTCTCTGCTCTAACAAAATGTCTACTCTCTGATATCTCCTCTAATCTAATGAATACAAATGAGGGGGATCCCCCCTTTTATAGATGGCCAAGTCTAATGGACGACTCAGATTGAGCCACCTTAGCCCTAACCCTAAAAACTGCCAGAATGGGGAGTGGTACAATAAATGAATCAAAGATTCCCACTCACTCCCAATCATAGTAAAGGCAATTAATGCCCATAATCAACCTTCTAGAAGGTCATCATCCAGAAGTGCATTCCCGTTCTCCTTCTCCCTGGCTGCAAACTCAATGAATTTGGCAAGCACAGTCTGAACCTCCTGGACCGAAATTGGTGGAATACAATCAAGCTGAAACTCAAGCACTGTGACCAACTGTCCGTGTCTCATGCAAGATTTTCTCCAAGCAACTAAAGCATCCTGCGTACTCTAAATCAAGCTGGAGAAAGTGGAAATATTCTCAAAGTCATCCTGCACAAAGGTCTTCACCTCCGAGAAGAAAGGTGCCAGCCTACCCCTCAAATTATCAGTAGTCACCTCATCGGGATTCAGCCGCCTAGCAAAGATTGCCTCCAAAGTATTCTGGACTCCATCAATGATGTTCATCATAGCTTTTCATACTCTAGCTGAATCCACTTGTGCTGCGTCAAAGAAACCATGTCCCGTGACTACTGAAGAGTACCATCCAGCAAAGTTGTACCTATCTCCCTCCTGAATGACTCCTCCATCAATCAGCATCTGCAAAGGAGTATGCATCAATGCCTCCAGACGCTGAATGACTTTGCTCTGGTAAACAGAAGCATTACCCCAGGCTTGATCAACTGCCTCCATACGTGCCATAATGCTGGAAGCTTGCTGGTAAGCATGAGCAAGGTCTTCCATGAACTTTTCTGTTTCGGCACGAACTCCTATAACCCATTTATCTGCCTCATGTGCCATCTTCCTTAACTCTTCCAAGCCACTAATTGATGCTCTGGATAACTTAGCTGTAAGCTCTATTGTTGGAATTTCCTGCCCACAAGGACGAGACAACTGCTGCATATATCCTATCAAAGTCTTATGCTCTTTCTTCAAATTTTTATACTTTCCTTCAGTCCTGAACAATCTATCCTTAAGTGCCTAATAGGAGTTATCACACTCCTCAACAATCTGTGCACCTGTGGGACGTCCTAACTCCATAGTTGTGATCGCATAATTTTCGGGCACTGCTTCATCCCGATCACAATCCACTTGTGGCATTGCAATATGAAGGGTGCGAGAACCACCCTCATCAGTTGAAATCCTTGAAAACTTTCGTGCTCTCTTCTTTGGTGGAGGCGCGCTGATCCTATTCAAAAACTCTTCCATCTCAATTGCTGGATCAACCTCTTCACTGGGGCTCCGCCTCATTCTGTCTCTAAGCCAATCAGGTACAACCTGTTGAATAACAAATGGCTGCTCCTCTCTAGCTTCTACTTCACGGACTTGTTCAACTTCAATATCATTATGGCGAGGCTCATCGGCCTCTAATGGCTGAGTGTCTCCTGAAACTGCATCATCCTCTAAAGCCGTCTCCAACTCATGCTGAAGATGTGTATCAGTAGTAGTCTCCTCATCATCTTCATGCTAATCATCCCTAGTAGGCGCATTGACACTCTGGCCAACTGACTCTCTCCGTGGTGGCTGATTTTCTTCATGTACCTCCTGCACCTAATTCAATGCATTCCTCTGATCAACAAAAAGAGAAACCTCCTATATTTTTGGAGAGCGTGTCTCCAATGGCGTGGGTGACTCAGTCACAACTCTTGGAGGCTCTGGCTGAACAGGGTCTGGTCGAACTGGCTCCCTCCTTCGAGATTCTGGGCCTCGAGTAATTTGTTTCTTCCTGCTGGTAGTGGGTGTCCTGTGATCTCCCATCAAATTGTAGGTCAAGGAAATTGGCCTACTCTTCAGTCTGCTCACATGCCTATCAACCCATGCTCTGGTAAATGTCATGACTGGAATGCAAAGCGTGTCCAAATCTGCTATCTCAGGCTCTGACCAATCTGGGAGTGGAAGTGGAGTATCTCTCACTGCCTCATAATCTGGATGGAGAACATTCATGTCCTCATCCACCTGGTCTGGTACTGGAATGACTTCACACTCTCTGATCATACTCAATGGCAACCTAGAGAACATTCTTTTCCTAACCTCAGCTTCATTTGACGCACCGGCCCAGTAATCTTCAATATTTGCCTTATGTTTAAATTTTTCTGACAGTATCCACCTGATATTGCTATGTGGATCATAGTGCTGTCTGTTGGTGTGATAGGAAAAATGAAAGAACTGAAGTTCACTTTCAGCCTCTCTAGCTGCCTGAATTGAAGGACACACTTCGTCTGAATTACCCATGACAATAGGGAAGTCAACTCCTCCCTTCTTTTTCTTTTGAATCTTATCGTAGGCAACCAGTTGCCTAGATATCTCTAACATTAAAATCTTATTGGTTGGGTACTTAGGCAACCTATATGGATATGAAGAAAAACCCTGCAGCCTGATGTAAGAAAACTTCGGAAACTGTATAAACCAGCGCCCATACCTTTCAATCAACTCTTGAGCTTCCCTCGAGATCCTATGATGAGTCCGTTCCTGGAGTGATCTCGTGATGTGCATGGTAAAGGCGTCATTGACATGCTTGTAATGGGTGGTACTCGTCAGGTGCAACTGCGGACAAGCCTCATAGATTTTGAATTGGTGAGAACCACAACCAACAGGCTCCTTATATGAAATCCCCCTATACTTTGTCATACGAGCCAGCATGTAAATAATGTAGGAGCCCATATAGAATGTCTTCGTTCTTCTCAAACTTAGGAGCCGCTCGTGCAAATTATCACTGATCATCACAGCCCAATTGATGTGCTCTTTTCCTTCTAGCATGAGGTTGATGTAATAAAACATCCATGGCTCAAAAATAAACGCCTGAGGGCAGCCTCCAACTCTACTCAGCATCATGATGAGGTCGCAATACTCCTGCTTCAAATCATCAGATATAATTTGCCTCGGTAACTTTGTACGAGAGGGCTTGGGCTTGCTCATCCAGCGTGTATTAATCACCTCTGTACATCTCTCGAATGTAGAAGCATACATTCGTTCAACACGCTCTCTCGACTTGTAAATCATCTTCTCGTGTGCTGGGATTCCAAGAGCTTCGCCGATAGCTGCAGGAGTGAGGTTGGCGAACACTTGACCATTCGGTGAAACAATTGACCTGTGCTCAGGCTCATAGTAGTTGGCACATTCCATCATCAACTCCGAGCACTGAATAGTTGGCGGAAAACTAGTTGCTACATACAATCCACTTCGAACAATATTGTGCAAAGTCATTGAAGGACGATGACTGCCAACTCCCAAAATCCGACTTTTGAAAGCCTCCAAGTTGAAAGAACCCAAATTGGTATCAGCCAGCTTGCTCAACTTCGAAGTAAACTTAGACTCTCGCAGGAAAGGCTTGCTCAACTTCTTGATAACAGCCTGCTTGGATGCGCCATTGCTATCTCTGCCAGTTGCTTTTACTTCAGCCATCCTGCAAAACAATAAATAGCTATCAACAAATTAACTTAGAAAATAAATAAAATATCATGTAGGGGCTGCCAATTGACTTTGAAAAACTTGAGAAGCTGCAACATTCTACTTCATTTGCAAACCTCAACTTCTCCTTCACAATTTCGAATTTTCAACACTTAGAAAGTTTCAGCAACTTCAACTCTTCCTTAAGAAAATTGGCCAACTTCACTTCAGCAATTAGACTCTTTAAAATTCGTACTTCAACAATTCCAGACTTAGATTTTCAAACTTCAGCTTCAGCCACTCACTTCAAGTCGTACTTCTTCAGCACCTACTCAGTCACTCACTGCAACTTCAAACTCAGAGCAAAAATCGAACTTCTTCAGCTGGTGAAGAGAAATGAATAAACTTTCAGCTCATATAGGTAATTCGAATTCTAGGAGGCCAATTCTAGCTAACTCATTAAATTTCCACTACTTCCAGCAGGAATTCGAATTTCCCTCCTTTGACAATTTTAACACTTGTCTCCTGACGCCTAGAATCTTGACCTTCTAGAACTTCAACTTGACTGGCATACTTTTAATTTACTTTCGAAAATATTTACTTTAAATTCACTCTTTAATAAATTTCATTCACCAGCCGGAGCTCTGTTATCCAATTTTTAATTTTATTTCTCCCTTGATGCTCTGGAAGATTCATCCTGTGAAGAATTCAATCAAAATCTCCTAGGCAAACAACTTCAAATTCATTGTCTGAAATTTTTTTATCTTGAAAACACATTTTAATCACTTTGCCTTAGAATATTTTAAATTTCTTTAGGAAAATTCATTATTTCGAGTGACGATCAAATTCTTCATCTTGAAGGCCTTGGCGAAGTGTAGAAGACACTAAAATCAACTCCTTGTCGAAGATCCTCAATACCCAGAAGAAAATTTTCTTCAGAACGCATCGGATTCATGGGTATACAACGAATGGGTTCATTTAATTTTTCTTGAATTTTGAACCTTAGAAAGAATTATTTTCAACAAATTTATTCTTGTTCTTTATTCCTGTGAGTACTTTGTTGCTCCGACTTGAAAACTTCAATCAATCTTGTGAAGCTGGCATCCTTCGACTTCTCCACTGGCAATTTCATTCAATTCTCAGGAAATTTCATCACTTCATCAAACTTAGGCATAATTTTCCTAAGGAAGAAAATTTTGTGCCTTAGAAAAATTTAAAATCACTTAGCACTTTTTGAATTTCGCCTTAGAAACTTTTAATTCATCTATCTCCAATTACTTATTTTTCCTGTGAAAAGATCTTAGCACAACTTGCTTTTAGAAAGTCACCCCCTTACCTTCAACACCTTAACAATATTTTCATCACCCTATAAGCTTATTATTTCCAACGCCTTAGCAATATTTTTCTCCCCCTTTATGCACCTAGGGCGCATTCAACACCTTGAGGAGGACATCTTATTTCCACGCCTTAATCATATTCACTCTTCAATTTCACCTTGTTTACCACTTGGCGTACTTAGCATATTTTATTGTTCACATCATCTCATAGCCTGGCGCATTCAGCACATGTGGAAGGAATAACTCCAACGCCTTAACTTTTGTCTTCACATGCCTTGATTTGGGCGCATTTTACCCCTTGAGAAGGATGGGCGCATTTCAAAGGGGGTGGAGGATAGAACTTTCAACGCCACTTCACCTTGTTTACCACTTGGCGTACTTAGCATATTTTATTGTTCACATCATCTCATAGCCTGGTGCATTCAGCACAGGTGGAAGGAATAACTCCAACGCCTTAACTTTTGTCTTCACATGCCTTGATTTGGGCGCATTTTACCCCTTGAGAAGGATGGGCGCATTTCAAAGGGGGTGGAGGATAGAACTTTCAACGCCATCTTTGACTTGTCTTTGTCTTCTCCTTGAGCTCCTTCTAAACTTGGCGCATTTGAGGGGGTGAGAGGGATGAACTTATGCCTTAGAATATTTTTCTATCATCTTGCTTGTGAGGGTGCATTTTGAATGTGATGAAGGATAAAGCTTTTTCCAACGCCTTTGACTTGTTGACTTCTTTTTATAGGCGCATTTCCTATGGTGAGGTGGATGAAGTTGATACATGGACGCATATGACATGGTGTGAAGGATGAACTTTTCAACGCCTTTGACCACCTTGGGTTACTTGTGAACTTGGGCGCATTTCCTATGGGGTGGAGGACAAAACATTTGACTTAGAAATTTTTTATGCTTCTACATCCTTCCTTGGGTGCATATGGAGGTAGCGGGAGGATATTCGAACACTTAGAAGCTTTTCTTGCTCTCCAGCTGAAGTGGGCACATTTTCAAGGTGGTGAAGGATGGGTTTCAACACTTAGCCATTTTTCCTTCCTTCTGCCAGCTTTTCTATACCTGCTATTTATAGTAAGTCCTTCAATTTTCACACTTCTAAAGCTCGAAACGATTTGAAATTTTAAGCATAGGACCTTCATGACCTATTTAGCCCGTTCACACTGCCATCCTGAGCTAACCTGCTATTTTTAGCCCATTTCTGAAGATGATTTACTATTTATAGTAACTGCCTGTTTCTGAGACCTCCACAGCTCCGTTTGACTTGAAATTCGAATGTCGTGCTCCTCATCGGGTGACTTGCCCGTTGGCACTGGCGCCTGACACTGGTTTACTATTTATAGCCTGTTTCTGGAATGCCTTACTATAAATAGTAAGTGCTCCGTTTGCCTTCAAATTTTACCGGTGGATAGCTTGAAAGATGCTGAACGCAGTGGGATACACCGGTTTTAGGAAATTTTGACTTTTTACCCCTCTTTTTGGCTCCCGAAGCTGGAAACCCTAATCTGACTTGCATGCATATCAAACGACCTTCGTTTGACCTCGTTTCTGTTGCACTTTGCCTTGTTCGTGGTTCTGATGCGCTAGGCAGCTGCTGGAGTGGAACTACTAAAAATAGTAAGTCCTTGAATACTGATCGTCTCGCTTTGCATGTCACATCACTGCGAAGCTCTTGAAAAACCCATAAAGAATCATTTGACATGCAAAGAAAACCCTGACATGCAAACCCTAAAAATAGCCTCTGAAGGCTGAACTCTGAAAGTCATTATCTCATTTTGCATGTTATATCGTTGCGAAGGTCTTTGAAAACCCAGAAGGAATCTCCAGACATGCGCTGAAAAACTCTGTGTATAAACCCTGAAATTTGCTTCGGAAGTTGAATTGCTAAAAATAGTAAGTTGTCCGTTTCAGCTCAAAATTTGCATGCAAGCAACTTGATGTGTTCTGAATGCAGTGTGATTGTCGAAATTTCAAAAGTGCTGACGGAATGCTCTGAATTACACACTTACTAAAAATAGTAAGTTGCCGGAATCTGATGAAATTTCAGTGGAAACCTGCTAGAAGCATACTGACAACAATGCCAATCTTTGTTTTCAATTTATTCACCTCATTTGACTTCAGATTGACTAGGAAAGTACAAACCCTAATTTTAAGACTTGGCCAAAATTTCATGTTTAAGCTCACAGACGGACACATCCCCGGAAAGGCAGACAGTAGAAAAGAGAGAGAGAGACAAAACCAAGCCAAAAGACCAGAATGGAGCAAAAATTAGGGGGTCCCCATTTTTAATGGGGCGATGTGTGAATAGGTCACAACAAGAACATGGTTGAGGTGCTTTTCGCCCAACCACGAAGTTTACACTTCCCCATAATTCTTCCTACTCAAAGAATACCTTACCCTACACAAAATACCTAGCAACTTGGAAACTATAAGTAGGAGAGAATCCCGATGCAACCTGATATATCTACATGCATTTCTAACACGAGCATGCAATGTCCTACTATCAGGATATGGCAGAGAAACATATCAGTATAATTTGCTAGGTAACATTCATCTATTTCAATGAAAACAGAGATTTGGCTAAAGCACTAGAATAAACCAGAAGATCCCAAAAAGAGGATCAACCTTCTTTGTTGGTCCATATTCGACACCCTATCCCGGAAGGTAAACCTAATTCACAATAGAATAACATGCAAAACCAAGGATCATTAAAATAAATACTCTTTTTCCTTTCATGCAAATGATCATATGAACATCTTTCATTATTTCATCTTTTCATGCATTAATGACGGTAAAATATATAATTGACATGCAATTCACTTTGTACATGCAACTTGGCTATTGACATGTAATTTAATTATTGACATGCAACTAGTTATAAACATGCAAATTTGATCTTTCATGCAATAATTAAAGTACATGCATTACTATTCTCAATGTCATGCAATATTTAATGCAATATTATTTTCATTTTCATGCAATAATGTCTAATTTTAATGCCTTGCAAGTTTAATCCATAAGAAATTAATTTTAAACATGCAATGCATTTTTGCGCTATTATATATATAATTATTTTAGTTGAAATGCAGATTTGAAATAAAAGATTCAGAACCATGAAATGACAGCCTCAGATATATTCAGTTTTACAGTTTAATGGTGGCATCATCACAACAAAGATATATTGTTTACCAATAATAACTCTATGGCAAATATACTAAAATATATACTACTGTTTGAAGTTATAGAGTTGATGGAATATCAAAGTGGTTTGATAATAGCAGCAAGAATTTCTATTTATTTACAGCCACAAACTGAATAACAGCAGATATATTTTACTCATAAAAGTGTGTATGTGTGTGTGTATATATATATATATTAAATTGATATGACTGTAGAAAAGTTGGGACTGAAATATCAGTTTGCAGAGAAGCCAACAGGGAATTTAAATTGAAACAAATGAATTTTGATCTGCCTTATACATAATTTCCTTCCACAGTCTTGGATGAACAGCCATGAATATTTCAATTGAGGGCGATTCTCTGTTTCTAATTGCAACAGCCTTTAATGAACATAGCGCAGGTTTTTGACAGCGTTAAGGAATTCATATGCTTAATTAGACATGCAAAAGATTATTATTACTGAAAATAATTCATGAAAAAAAAGTGCATGTACTGTGCAGACAATGAAATTGAGAAGAATAAACCAGCGATAGAGTAATGGGGAAAAGGCTTGGCCGCCTCACAACACTATAGCTTCTACTCAGTCACTGTTATTTCTTCTCTATCTGCTAAACTTTGCTTATGCTGCACCCTCCAATCTACTCAGTCGTTGCCAATTATCTCCAATAGAAGTTGTGCCTTTTTTCCTTGTTCAATTCTCTTAGTTATGATTTTAATAATATCTTGCAAATAAAAATTTAATTCCAGTCTCTAATCTTAGAATTGGACGTTTACTATTTGCATGATTTATCATGCAATTATTTTAATTTTAAACTTATGTTATTTAATTATTATAAACTTATTTAATTTAATTTTAATTTCTTTAACAATTATAATCATGCAATTAATTTAAAACTATTTATATATATTTTTTTGATTGGTGAAAGTGGGATTTTAGCCTGGCCCAAACCAAACCAGGAGAGGCCACAAATGGGGGCCCTCTTCCCCATAAACATCACCTCGCGCACCTTGTGGAAAGGGTCACATGAACAAGAAACAAAGACTACCATTAAGGTTTTGCCCCCCACACCCACCCCCTTGGCATGGGAGTGAAGTTGCATGTTGAAGGCAACCTTGCCCTTTTTCTTCTTCTTCCTTTGAACCACTTCCCAATTTTTCTCTTGTTCTCCTAACCTTGATGGCTCTCTATAATCCTCAAGTGGGGTTCTCTTCCCTCTGGAGGATGTAAACATACTCTTTGACTGACCCACCACCCCAACTTTTGAGAAAGGAGCACCATCAGCTTTAACGCTGTCCAACACCACAGAAGAAGATTTAATAGCCTGCAGAGAGACCTGAGATTCACTTGGTGGTTCCTTATAGGTGACTTATACAATAGATTTTGGTGAATCTGGGGCATTTCCTTCTTGGCAATCCTTTTCCATCGAGTAATGGTGGGGGGATACCTCCTTCCACCAAGTTGCTTGGTTTGCATGCTTACGCTTTGAATAGTGGGCAGCGATATGACCAGTGTTATAGCATTTGCGACCCCGAAATGGTAAACCTTCGTAGTCAAGTAGTTGTTTCCAATCCCTACCTACAATTTTCATGAGGATATCCGCTGGAAGATCTTTTGTAATGTCCATTTCCACCAAGATGCGAGCATAAGTGCTATGCAGAAAGTTTAAAGAGCCCTCATCCACCCCCAAAAACTTTCCCAGCGAATTGCCAACGACTTCAAAGTAGGATTCAAGCCAAAATTGTAGCGGGAGATTTGGAAGCCTTACTTAGATTGGAGCCATGTCATAGGATTCAGTAATTGGGTTGAAAGAGGGGTGCCAAGGTTTCAGCATCAGCAAACATTGCTCCTTCCAACTCCACTGATAATCGTAGAGAACAATGTTCCTATCCTTAACTTTATCGAACACCACCATGAAAAACCCTCTTGTGTTGGAGTAAATTTTTGGACATCTCCATCAAAAACAGGTTGCCAGGTTTCTGCAATCCATTGATGCAGCTCCGCCAAGCACGACCAAAACCCTTGGAATCTGCCGATCAAACCCATATTTGCAAAATATGATATATTTTCGGCCACTTCGCATGCAATATCCAGCACTATGAAGAGGCCTGGTTACTTGCTCTACTCCTTCAATTGTTGTTCCCACCCCCACACTCTTGCTTGGGCCATTATCCTTCATCGCTGCGTCAGTGTCAAAGGCTGGCCATTAGGGTTTGCGGCATGTTGTTTCTACAATCTCCTAAAGCCTCCATTCATCCCATGACTCGTCATTGTATTTTCCCTAGCCAGCACATACGAAGGTCGCTCGAAGTTTTCATTGATCTCCGCATGGAGCTGAGGTAGTCAATCATCATGGATTCTTTGCCCAAATCTGCCGTAGGAAGCCCTAACCACGACTACCGAAGGCAACTATAGAGGCGACGTCACAGAAAAAAACTAGAAAAAATAAAAACCATTTATATATTTTAATAACAAGCTTTTTGTTTTTATAGGCAAGAGCTCACGAGGTCTAGTCTCCCCCCAAACCTATGGTACCGGAGGGCATGCCGCGCCAACGCCACCAATCACGTGAAAAAAGTTTACCAAGTGCACTACAGTTTATAGGGGGATGGATACCCAACCGATTCCTGCAGTCTAAAAAAGAAAGCTCTTTTATATATTTATATAGATATAAATAATAATATCTTTATTATATTATTATTAATATATATATATATATAAATATAAATTATGCAATTTATTATAAAAACAAAATCTTTTATTTTTCCAACCAATTAATTTAATTTTCGAAAACAAAATAACCATAAGACATACTTTTATTTTCCCAATTAGTTTTATTTTCGAAAACATAATAACCATAAACATAGTCATTAAGTAAATCATAACGCACAAATGATGTATTCGGACAACACAATGAAATCATAATCATACAATGCATGATGGATGCAACTACATGAGTGTGTGTGTGCATTAGGTTTCCATCATGCTAATTATTACCAAGTGGCTAGGATACTTCTACCTCAGCCATGTTCTCACCTTCAACACGTTCTTGCACTCATTCGCACTCAGATTTACATCAATAGGTTATTCTATAAAACTATAGCCGAAGCGCGTGCACATAACATCTCATCTCCATTTCAATTTCAATTTCATACATTTAAAAATAACATCTAATTTAAAACACATTTATCCATAATCAATCAATCATAAGATAATCAACCAATAGTGTCAACCAATTCTATTTATTTATTAATTAAGTTTATGCAAGCAAAAAGATGTGACATTTATACTACACTATATCTCTATTGCGCAACTTAAAGTTGCACCATCCTAGAATTCGAGTGGGCTCCACCAGCACCACTCGTGGATCCTGTTCCTATAAAACATGGCAATCAAGTATATGGGTGGTGTTAGGATGATATGGTTTAAGCATGGACACATGAAACACATTATGGATTCGAGCAAGAGTAGGGGGTAGAGCATGTTTGTAAGCAATTGGGTTGATCACTTCCAATACGTCAAGAGGACTCACAAATCTCGGCCCTAGCTTGGAAGATTTTCCAAATGATATGGAACTCTTATTTGGTTTAACCCTCAAGAATACCTTATCTCCAATTGAAAATTGTCTGAAAGTCCTATTCTTATCTGCATAACTCTTTTTCCTATCTGCTGCCTCCTTCAATCTCTCCTTGATCAATCTCATTTGATCATCCATCTCTTTAAGCATATTTGGACCAATCACAATTCTGTCTTCCACTTTATCCCAATTGATAGGTGTGCAACCCTTTAGCCCATAAAGAGCTTCAAATGGTGCCATACCCAAAGATGAATGGTAGGAATGATTATATGCAAATTCCACCAATGGAAGATACTCCCCCCATTTGTATTGTTGATCTATACAATACATATTGATGTCTTCGACTACTTGGTTAACTCTCTCTGTTTGTCCATCTATTTGACAGTGGTACGTTGAACTGAAATTCAACTTTGTCCCCAATGCTGCACTCAATTTTGTCCAAAATCTAGATGTCATGCGAGTATCTCGATTTGATATAATCGTCTCAGGTACTCCATGTAAATGAAAGGTCTCTTGGACAAATCTCTTTGCTAATGTCAATGAACCATCCTTAAGATTTCCTGGAATGAACTGTGCTACCTTAGTCAACTTATCCACAACTACCAAAATGATATCATGCTTGTTCTTGAACATAGGAAACCCTTGAACGAAGTCCATGCTAATCACCTGCCACTTATACTTAGGTATGTCATGTAGGTACAAAAGCCCTATTGGATGCACATGTTCAGCCTTGACTCGCTAACACTCCAAGTGTTGAGCCACAAATTCGATTACATCCTTCTTCAGTCTTGGCCAAAAATATAGAGATTTCAATTCTGCTACCTTCTTGGTTACTCCAGGGTGCCCCAAATAAGGTGTGTTGTGGATTTCTTCTAGGATCAATTTCCTCAAATCCCTTGAATTTGGAATGTACATTCTTCCTTGGTATCTCAAAATTCCATTTGATTCAAACACAACCATCGAAATGATGGTTTGCAAGGTTCTTCTATAAGGCTTGCTTTACTCTAGAATAGTGCTTATCTCCTTGTAGATTATGAATCACTTGCTGTTTCAAATTTTACCTTGATGTAGTTATGGCTGCTATATTCCTTCTTCTGCTAAGTGCTTCGGCCACTCTATTTTCTTTCCCCTTGATATACTCAATGCCAAAATCATATTCATTGAGGAACTCCAACCATCTCCTTTGTTGAGCGTTGAGATTGGGTTGTGTAAAAATATACTTGAGTACTAGGTGATCTATCTTCAACTCAAATGACTTACTCGAAAGGTAATGTCTCCACATCTGTAAGGCATGAACTATGGCCGCCGACTCTAAATTATGTGGTGCATAATTCAGCTCATATTGCTTTAACTTCATTGATTCATAAGTCACCACTTGCTCATTCTGCATTAGCACTCCTCCTACACCTTCTCCTGATGCATCAATTATCACTGTGAATTGTCCATTTGGATCAGGTATAGTTAAAATTGGAGTTTTAGTGAGCTTTGCCTTAAAAATTTGGAAAGCTTACTCACACTTGTCAGTCCACTAAAATCTTTTTCCTTTCTTTTAGAGTGAGGTGATCGGTGTTGCAATTCTAGAAAACCCTTCTACAAACTTTCAGTAGTATCCTGCAATTCCCATGAAGCTTCCAAATTCAGTTACATTTTGTTGTGTAGGCCATTCCACAATTGCCTTGATTTTCTCTGGATCTACACAACAATCCCTTCTGTTGAAATGACATGGCCTAGATAATGTACTTTGTCTTGATAGAAAGTACACTTGGATAGCTTGCTGAAATTTTTTCTCCCTCAAGCGTTGTAACACTATTCTTAAATGCTTGTCGTGCTGAATATTTTTGGAGTAGATCAAGATATCTATTAGAATAATTAAAATTATATCTCTTTAATGGTCAATATTGTACATATTAGATAGTTTCTATTTTTTTTACTTTTGTTCACGATTGTTTCGTAATAGAAACATCGTCTCTTGTAATTGCTATATGTACATTTCATTCTTTGAATAAAATCGTGCAATCACCTCAAAATCTTCCTGTTTCATGGTATCAAAGCCAGAGACATTTTGGGCGCCATTTTTTCTCTGATTTTTTTAAGGAAAAAATCCTCGTGGGTTTCTGAAAATTGCAGACTTTTTTGTCTAAATCGCATCTTCATTTTAGATGGATTTTTGGTGGCTTTTGGCGTAGGGGTTTCCTTTCTCTTGCACGTGATTGTTTGCACGCGTTTTTTTGTCTCATTCCGTGTGACTTTTCTGAGCATGTCTTTAGCGTTCGTTATTTAGCGTTTTTCATCTTCATTTCCTGGCGTCATGGTCATGATTTCTGGAGTTTTTCTGACGCGTTTCCTTCTTCATTCTGCTCGCGTCCTTTGTCTGCTTTTGAAGACACGTTTCTGGGCGTGTATCTGCAAAAATCCGTGCAATTCTATGCCTTTGGCGTCTATTTCTAGGCATTTCTTGGCTTGAATTTTTGCAATTCGTGGATTCTCAATTGACATTTGTGGGTGATCTCTGAAAATCGCGATTTTCTGTCGGCTCTTTGAGATTCAAGCTAGGGTTTTAATAAATCCTTTGTTTTCAAGCCGATTTTGTTTTTTGATATTAGATTCTTTCTAGGTTTTTTGTAAAGATTTGTGTGTGGTCATCAAAATTTTTTGGGTTTTTTTGAAATCTGTGCATTGGGATTTGTGCAAGTGGGTTTGCCTCAAAATTTGTGTCTACAACTACCTAAGTTTTTTCGGGACCAGTGCAATTAGTTTTATTACTTCTTGTTTGCCTTGTTTTTTGTGCCTCGAAAAGCGTTCAAGATGGCGAGTTTGACCAACATAATGTTGGAAGGCAGTCAGCGATTCAATGGCAGAAACTATAATACCTAGAAGTAGCGAATCATGACTAACTTCAAACATCGATGTCTTGATCAGATTGTCCTAGGCATTGCTACTCGTCCCACAACGACAGGTAAAGACCAAGAAAAGTTTGATGAGCAAAATCGTGAAGCGGTGATGCTCATTAAACTGTCTGTTACTGATGATTAGCTTCCACAGGTTCTGTCCGACAAATCAATTGCTGAGATTTGGAAGCATTTGAAAACCTTGCATGAGACCTCTGACAAGAGCCGTGCGTTCTTTCTAAAGAACCAACTATTCTCCATCATGATGGATGAGAGAATGTCCTTACAGGAGCATCTGACAAAGATTCAGGATATCCATGATTAGTTGGAGGCGATTGGTCGGAAGATGGAGGAAGAAGACATGGTAGTCATCACTTTGAAAAGTCTACTGAAGTCTTATGAGCACTTTGTTGAAACTCTCAACATTACATCAATTAATGTTGATTTGAAGTTTTCAGAGCTTTGTACCAAACTTTTGCAGCAGGATCGTTGGAGACAATAGTTTGGTAGTAGTGATTCTTCTTCCTCTACAAAGCAAGCTTTTGTAGCCAAGTCTCATGCTAAGAATAAAGGGAAAAGTCAACCTCCACAGCAGAAAGGCTCAGGTCAACCTCAAGACAGCCCCAAGAAGAACATTCAATGTGATTACTGCCACAAATATGGTCATATGAAGAAGGATTGTCGTCAGCGTTTGGCTTCTGAACAGAAGAAGGAGGGAAGGTCTCAGCCGAAATCAAATGTTGCCAAGCACACTGAGTAGGAGTCTTCCTTTTACGCCTTTATGGCTAAAAGGCTTGCAGATCATGTGTAGTCCTCTACTTGGTACATTGATTTAGGTGCTTCGCGACACTTCACCCATTGGTGTGATTGGTTCACCGACTTCTCTCCTTTCAGTGATTTAGTTATTTTTGGAGGAGGTGAAGAGTATACTGTTGTCAGCAAGGTCAACGCTCAGATTCAGTGTGCTAGGAGGAATCTCATATTCCTCAATGTATACTACATTCCTAACATGGAACTGAACCTTCTCTCTGTTAGTCAGATTATGCGGCACTCTCCTTAGTTGGATGTGGTATTCAATGCACATAAGTGTTCGATTGTTGATTGGGAGACCCGCACCACTGTAGTTGTTGGCATTGAGGATCATGGTCTATATATACTTGTGGATACAGGTGATTCTCCAGAGTTAGCCATGGCAGCCAAAAATTCTTCCATCAGCAGTCTTTGCCATCAATGTTATGGGTACTTAAATGTGCACTATCTCTCTCAGCTATCTCAGGAGGGACTTGTAGCTGGTTTACCTGAGATCCAGACTCAACATCATGGAGTTTGTGGAGCTTGTTAGGCTGGGAAGCAACACAAGACACCGTTCCCAGATGGTGTCTCATGGTGAGCCTCCAAGGTACTACAGTTGATTCACACTGATGTATGTGGGCCAATGAATACACCTTTTGTTACTGGTTGTAGGTATTTCTTGCTTTTTGTTGATGATTTCAGTCGTAAAATGTGGGTGTACTTTCTTAGACAAAAATCAGATGTGTTTATTGTATTTCAGAAGTTTAAGGCCTTAGTAGAGAAAGAGTATGGCTATTCCATAGTCACTCTTAGATCAGATAATGGGGGGGAACTTTGTTCTACTGATTTCTCCAAGTTCTGTGATATACACGGCATTAAACACCAGTTAACCACACTCTACACCCCTCAGCAAAACGATGTTGTAGAGCGGCGCAACCGCACAATCACTGAGATGGCCCGCTCCATGTTACAACACAAGAGTGTTCCTAAGAAATGTTGGGCAGAAGCAATCTACATTGCCGTCTAACTTCTTAATCGGTCTCCTACACAAGCTGTTAAGGGGAAGACTCCCGAGGAAGCTTGGATTGGTTGCAAACCTTAGATCAGTCATCTAAAAATCTTTGGCTCTTTAGCATATGTATGGATTCCAGATGCCAAGCGCTCCAAGTTGGATTCCAAGAGTCAAAAGCTTATGTTCATAGGGTACAGTGACAACCATAAGGCTTATAGATTGATTGATGTAGATACTAATCGTTTCATCTTCAGTCGTGATGTTGTCTTTGATGAAGAACGAGGAACTTTTCACTTTTCCTTGTTTGTGAGGATCAGCCTTTGAAGGCTTTTTGATTTGGGTGTTCATCTTTCATTAGGTCCACCTAATGGGAGGGATGATGCAAATTCAGTTTTTGATGATGCTCAACCTGATTTTCCTCCAGATGATGTTGATTTTCCACCTATTGACCCTGTTCCAGATCCAGTACCAGTTCCACCTCCTCATGCATCCGATGTTGGCAGTTCTACTCTCCGGCCTAAATGGTGGGCTAAGACCATTGGTGATCTTCTTGATGATGAGCTCATTGAGGGTAGATCGTCCAGAAACAAGAGCAAACAATAGCATACAGTTAATTTTTCTCTCATGGTCAACATTCACAATGTTTATGAGCCTCAGACATATTCAGAGGCTAAAGGAATTCCTGAGTGGGAACAGGGTATGGAGGCTGAAACCATAGTCTTCAGAAGAATAACACTTGGGTCCTTTCTGATCTTCCTCTAGGGAAGAAGCCCATTAGCTACAAATGGGTGTATAAGGTCAAGTACAAAGCTGACAGAACCCTTGACAAGTACAAAGCTTGTCTCGTTGCTAGGGGGTTCTCACAGAAGGAAGGCATTGACTACAAGGAGACTTTTGCTCCTACATCCAAGATGAGTACCATTCGGCTCGTCCTTTCCTTAGCAGCCTAGTTTGGTTGGAAAGAAAATCAGATGGACATTAAGAGTGCTTTCCTCAACGGTGATTTGAAGGAAGAAGTCTATATGATGCAGCCTCCAGGGTTCAAGGTTGCTGGTAAAGAACACCAAGTGTTACATCCCTCACATTGAGACTACATGTTTGAATGCAATGTTAGTTGCAAATAACTGCTTTCATGAGATTATGACATTGAGAATGCAATGGTCGTTCTTTTATCGTAACTGTAATGTTAATGAACTCTTTATTTTGCAAGTGAATTTATTGTTCACGTGAAGTTGAATGAGATCATGAGATTAAATTTAAATGCATATTATTAAGCCGTTGAAAATGATCTAACCATAATCCTTGTTAGTGGATGCAGGATTGTCGATGCCACGAGAGAAAGGGAAATATCATCAAGGAGAGGACGTGGTTAACAATGGATCAATTTTATCATCAAATCTTGAGTCAGTGTAAGACAATTGGGCCGACATCACGACCTTGGCCATAAGTGATTAAATATAATTATTGCTAAATAAGCCAATTTAAAATATTTATTAATAATCTCCTCTTGAATTTGAAAAGAGTTAACTCATGGAATACATCTTAGGAGATATCAATGGATATAAAATATTAAATTTACAATAATAAAGCCATCGCTCTAAATAAATAAAGATATAGTAATGCTTAAAGCCAATGGTGGAATAATGAAGAAAATATTAACCATAATTTTTGACGCCCATGGATCTAAAACTATTAAAGATCTAAAACTATTAAACATTAGCAAGGTCTTAAGCAAAAGGAAAGGAATTCGAAATAGAGCCGTCGGTGGTTTTGAAGGCGGAAGTCTTACCGCCACCATTCCATCGTAATGAAACGGCCAAGGTGGAAGGCAAGTAGACGTGGGGGGATTCATGGTGCTTCGGTTTGGAATGGGAGGTCTCTCTATTTTTCAGGGCTCGTCTTCTTGGGAATCCCTAATGGCATACATTGGGAATTTGAGTCATTTCTTCCTGAACGATTGATAACTGGACTTTGTTTTATTTATTTATATTTTTTTACAACTTACAAACTATATTGAGCTCTTGGCTTATGTCTCCTATTTTTCACTTATAGAATTCGGGCTGTAAATTTAATACAATCCTTGTTAGTTTATCTGAGAAGCATTGAATCCACCTCTGAGTCTCATGTAAAACCCAATGTTAGTGTCACTCTTGTACCATGAATTCCTTGTCAGTTCTTTCCCTAGATTTTCCTGAGAGCTTTTTCCCTTAAATCAAATTCTTGGAAGCAGCTGGCTTGGTTTGCTTAATCAGGCAAGTAAAATTCGTGGTTGAGTTCGGGTTTCTTGCATCAATGTCTGGAGAAACTAGTGCGGGGTCTCGCCAGAATCTGCAATTACCATTCAGGCATGTGATTACGTTGAACTGTTAACTTGCATTCAATAAAAATTGTTCTGGGTTATCTATTTGAAATTATGAATATTAAAGAGTTTAGACCAGTCGCAAGAATAGAATAAGTTATGCTCTTTTCTTTTAAAAGAACTCCAATACATAAAAGATTAATAAAGTTTCATCTTCGAAATCTTTTGTCTCTTCTTTTATGGTAACTCGAGGGTTAGTCTAATTTCTATCAAACTATTCTTTCCTTGTTGCCTCATACACTTCATTGTACTCTGTTCTTGTTTTATCTGAGATGTAACCTACATTCCTTTCATCTTAACCTAATCCTGAATATTGTTTTGAAATTCATTTAGCTCATCCCTGCCAGAATTTGTGGCCATACATTGATTGAAATTTGTACCTGGGTTCTATTGAATCTTTTGGTTATTTAAAAAAAAAAACCATAATTTGATTAGTGAAGTCGAATTCTTTTCCCTGAAGTCGTTCATGTGCTCAACCTTGTATCGTCTTGAAATCTAGGAAATTGTATATTAATGAGAGCCTTGAATCTTTTATGATGTTTTAAATCTCCTTTGTCAATTGTATAAACTTTATGGTTAAGCCTAAACCTGAACCAAAAGAAATTGATATCCAAACCTGTCATAGTAATTTGAACTTTGAACCAAAAATATGAAGTTAAAATGTTGAGACCTGAAGACCCTTTTAATCGAATATGTCTCTTAATATGTTTGAGCACATTGAAAGCAACATTCATAAAAGAAGAGATTTAATGTGAAACTAAGCCATTGCTTTGTTAATCTGTTGAAACCTTCTTGAAGGGAAAACTTCATCTCTTTCTCTTAAAATGCTAAGTAATTCAAACGGACTTTAAGAAGTGAATTGACCTTGAGTCAGGATTCTCTTAATATGTCTGATATTAGCTGTTGAACCTTGATTAGAGGAAAGATTTGAATTCAAGACTTAGTAATACAAAACATGGAATCCATACTATTAAATAAGACTCCGTAATCTCTCCTCATAAAATTGAGAATAGAAGATTATTATTACTCAGATGAGATAAGTTATGAGATGTAATCCTCTCCTTCTAAAAGGATAACAGCATAATCCTTAAACAAGAAGTGAATCCCAACCGAGTTCTGGTAATGTTAAACCTTAAGGTTAAGTCTTAATCTTGAACTAAGAGAAGAACGATAACTGAACTGGATATGGTAGGATTAAAACTTGATCAGAGAATTATCATGTCGAGCAAGGGTGAGAGTGCTGACGGCACAGGAGTGCCAGAGATGTCAGTACAGAAGTGCGAGAGACATCGGCACAGGAGTGCCAGTAATATTAAAATCCTTGGCCAAGGTATGATGCCAATTAGGCATTGGTCAGCTATTATGAACCAGATATACTTCTGGTCATAATGATCCTTCTGGTTAGGGGGTACCTACAGAGGAGGGATCGACTAGCGGTATAGGTTCATGACACTAGGCTCAGAGGCATGATGATAATTTGATCCATGTTGATTACCCTCGTGAAGGGCTGGGTTCTTCAGTTGAAGAAACTCGGGGGACCAGTTGGTCTTGGTTGGGCGGTAAAGCCCTTGATATTTCTCTTTCCTCAAGTAATGATGGTTAGCATTTCAGCATAATGTTGATTGCATAATGGATTAATTCCTTCTACTAATTCAGGTACAAATAAATGTTCATTTGAGTACTTTATTGCTACATTTACTGTTATGTAATTAATGTACTGTTCAAAGCTAGTTGAATGGAAAAGATGGACAGTTATTTTCTCTACTTCGATATGAATGAAAATTAGTTAATGATGCCCTAGCAGTTACTCTTCAAATCATTATTTTATGCTAGATGAAACCCTAGAATAGCAACTGTTATATTTGTTTCGTAGCTGCAAAAATTGTTCATTACTTTTGGAGCAAGAAAAGTAGTTATTATCTCTCTGTAATTTACTGATATATGTTTACAATTAAAAGTTTTCCTTTCAGCTGAAATGGAAATTATATGTTAGTTAATGAATGGTATGATGTAACGGCATCAAAATCAACTTTTTGTTCCGTCTAACTGCAAAAGAAAACCCTAGTTTGACAGTTATTTAGTTATGATCTTCCGTGAAACGGTTGGAGGAAACAGTTAGATGTTTCGCTTCAGCTGAAACTAAAAACTCAGAAGTTAGTTGGAGTTTCATCTGTTTTAGTGGTACTCGATTTGGAAACCCTAGCTGATAACAAGGAAGTTGGACTTTAGGTGAAAGTTAGTTGATAGTTGAATTTTCAAACTGTAGACCGGATAGGTTGTTACACCAAGTGTGCAGACTGGTTAAAGCACTCTATGGCCTAAAACAAGCTCCTTGGGCTTGGTACATCAAGATCGACAAGTACCTCACAAATCATGGCTTTCAGAGGAGTCCATCTGATTCTAATCTGTATGTCAAACACTTTGGTAGTGATATTCTTATTCTTGTTGTCTATGTTGATGACCTAATCATTACTGGCAGCTCGACACATTTGATCGATGAGATCAAACATCATTTGTGCAGCTCATTTGACATGACAGATTTAGGACTTCTGCATTATTGTTTAGGTGTTGAGGTTTGGCAAACAAAGAGCAGTATCTTCATCTCTTAGTCCAAATATGCTCGAAGTCTATTGGATAAGTTCCGAATGCAGGATTGCAAACCTGCCTCCACACCTATGGAAAAAGGGCTGAAGTTGTCAGCTAAATCAAATTCACCTATAGTGGATGAATCCTTGTTCAAGCAATTAGTGGGCAGCCTCATCTATCTCACTGCTACTAGACCCGACCTTAGTTTTGCAATGAGCTACATTTCACGCTTCATGATAGCCCCAAGGCTGATCATTGGGTAGCAGTGAAGCGTGTGCTGCGTTATGTAAAGGGCACTTTTGATTATGGACTTCTTTACACTAGGAGTCACAATCCTAGACTCATTGGTTACATAGAATCAGATTGAGCAGGTTCGGTTGATGACAGAAAATCAACATCTGGGTATGTTTTCAGTTTGGGATCTTGTGCAGTCACTTAGATTAGTCACATAATACTCTAACTATTCTATAGTTTAAGAATGGAATCTAACTACTAGCTTTTAGCTGAAATGTAACTAACTTGTTTTCATGCTAGGGTTTCCTTTGCAATTTGAATGGAAAAGAAAAACAATTTTAAATAATTACATCATATTCAATTTCTCAATTAACTTATAAAAATTTCAGCTTTAGCTGAAAGGAAACAATTAACTAATTTCATATAATGGAAAGTACAAAAGAACAATAACTAACTATTCTTTGCTTTCGTAAAGTAAGAGCAATAAATACAGCTATGAAATAAACATGCTAAATATTTCAGTAATTTAAAGAGAGAGAAAGTGTACAAGAAAATACAACTTTGATGATTTCTTGCTAGAATGCTGCACAAAACTCTTTTGTATCCAAGGAAAAAAGAAATATCATCAAGGGCTTTTCCACCCATTTGAAGACCTATTGGTCTTTCGTGTTTCTTCAACTGAAGAAACCCGTCCCTTCACGAGGGTAATCAACAAGGATCAAAATTATCATTATGCCTCTGAGCCTGATGTCAAGGACCTATACCACCTGATCGATTTTTCACTATGGGTATCTCCCAACTAGAAATATCATTAGGACCAGGGGTATATTTGTTTCTTGATAGCTGACAAATGCTTAATCTAGCATTGTACCTTGGCCAAGGATTTTATCATTACTGGCACTCCTATGCCTTCAACACTCTCACCCTTGCTCGACATTTAATATTCTTATTCCATTAATTTATTATTTTCAAGATTCATCTTACAACATATGCTCTCATTCAAAAGTAGTTCATTTCAGATTTACAGAGATGAAAAAGAGATTTAGAGGCGCAGACCGAAATTTCATTTCACAGTAATCATGAGCATTATATTCTGTCTTGCAGGCTAAAGGAAGCAACACTTAAACTAACTCTGCTAAGAGTTATTCTCAGTTCAGATTTGTTTCTACGACTGGCCTAAATGTTTTGGCATGATCCAATCAAATTTGAATTCCAAGAAATGAGTAGGTTTCAGAAATTTAAGGAAAAGAGAATATGTGTATGTCTCATCTCAGATAAATTAAAAACAAATTATAGAGAGAGAGAGAGAAGAGTTTCAACTCAGGCATGGAGGTAATTGAGCATAGAACAATTTCAACGTCAGCTTGATTAGCATTTGTTTTTCTTTAAAATAAGAAAAAGCAAAGAGTTTTGAAGCAAGTTTGTTTATTAAACATTTCATTTAATGAAAGATTCTTCTACGAAATGAATTCTACTAAAGCTTTCAGCTGGTCAAGAAATTCTTTGATATTACATACAATTCATGATAAATATTCGATCAAATCATTTCTATCGAAGCTAGGTTTAACAAATTTGCAAATCACATTTACGTGCCTGTTTGAGAAATACAAAAACTTGATGAAATTCCACGCTGGATTCTCCAAACGAATGGTACAAAAGACTTTGAATCCAACCACATTTTTCACCTATGCCTGACAATGAAAGACCAAGGTTGCCGCTGCCAAAATTCGTCTTTAAGAAAAGAAGAACAGAGAGAGAGAACAATGGAAAAGCCCGACAAGATATGTGTGGAACAAGTATGATGCCAAAACCAGATGAAATGCGTCTCAGGAAAGAGTGAGTAAGATTCACAATGGAGGCCAATGGCGAATATAGAAAAATTGAGCCAGAGTAAAGGAAGTGAGAAGAGTGAATGAAAATGAGAGCCCTCAATAATAAGGAGAATCCTCTATGAAACGTCCATTCAAGATTTCTAGAGCCCATGGTTGCATGGCTACTCTCTTGGTCATTTCTCCTTGAGGCATGATGGAAAGATGGCGGGGAACTACTGCCTTCCAAACCACCGACGACTCCCATCTTCTATTCAATTAATTTTTGACTTTAAGCCTTACTTATGTTTTTATATTTAGATTGATGGCATTAGAATTATAGTTATTATTGTTAATTTAATATTTTATAACCATTGCAAACTCCTAAGATATATTTCGAGAATTGGTTCGCTCAATTTCAAAAGGTGATTATTGATAAATAATTTAAATTGACTTGCTTAACAATAATTGAATTAAATTACTTATGGCCAAGGCTACGACTTTGAAGCAATTGTCTCTCACTGACTCATGGTTTTATGATAAAATTGATCCTTTGTTAACCACGACCTCTCCCTGATGATATTTCTCTTTCCCTTCGAGTGTTGACGATCCTGCAACCACTTGACAAAAAGACTAGGGTTAGACCATTCTCGACATATATATATATATATATATACATGTTTAAATATAATCTCATCATCACATAATTTTTCGCATATAAAAGAAAATCATTCACATTTACAGTTACAACATATAAAACAATTATTTTATCCTCAATTTCACATTCACATGAAAAGCAGTTACTTGCAACTAACATAACGACCATAATTCCATTGTCATAAACATGTTTAAGTTAGAGGGAATGTAACTGTTGCGTGTGTTTTGTGACCACACCAACACATAATAAAGTTTCCCAACGGTCGCTCTATCCTCTCTTGAACAAAGTCTCCTACATGCTAAGATTGCGAGAAAGATCATGCATTTAACTCCAAGGTTCCTTCATGCAATGGATAGTTTCAGTTGGCTTGATGTGATTTGCTGGTAATCTCAAGGAGGACTTACATAATTGTTTAGCTAAAGATCGAAGCGAAAGGGGTTTCGTGATTCAAAGGATTTGTCAATTGAGCACAGGTTTCCTAAACTAACCGGAAAATACTGAATTTGAATGGTTGTAGGGATTAGAAGTGCTATGTTCTACTCTATGCGCGGGATGTGGAATCAATTCTTACAAACTTCAACCAAGCTCTGCTTTGCCTCACCTGAGACAACTTCCACAGAATTGGTGCAATCTTCAACGGGAGTAACTAATAGTATTTAGATCACAATTCAATATGAGGACACCATCACAACGACGCATGTCAACATATAAACCATAATTGAAGTTAAGTCCGCAATGTTCCAGTTGACCACGCAAGGCGAACACACCATCAGTGAGCCCGCTAGTGGTATGGATAAGCGAAGCTTGCTCAAATTAAAACCACATTCCACAACTATCATCTATTTGCATGAAATGAAATCTACTTTACTCTAAGCTATTTTAAGATTTTGTTGTGAATTAGAAGGATGAAGAAGCATCACTAGCTACTCACAACAAAAGATGAAACCACCATCAATGATAACTCTTTTTATTATGAGAGTGTTCACAACAACTTCTTACAAAGCTTTCAATGGAGAACTTTCCTTCCTTTTCAATCTATGCTGTCAATCAATGCTATTGCTAAGTTGTCTCCCTATTCTAATCTAATCTAATAATTTACAAATGAGGGGAGATGCCCCTTTTATAGATGGCCAAATCCAGTGGACGACTCAGATTCAATTACAATGAAGGGTCAGATTGAGCCACATAAACCCTAACCCTAAAAACCACCACCAAGAAGAGTGGGGTAATAAATGAGCAATTAATGTCCACCATCCTTCTAGAAGATTCTCGTCCAGAGATGCGTTCCCACTATTATGCTCCTTGATTGCAAACTCTATGAATTTGGCCAACATAGCTTCAATCGACATGGCAGGCATGTTCTCAATCTGAAACTTCAAGACTGCAACCTCTTTCTCTTGCTTGATGATGATTTTCCTCCTTGATGCCATTGCATTTTAGGTTGGGTGAAGTAGGTTGGAAAACACTGTCTGGGTCAATGCCGGAGAAGGATTTCATACTTGAGAAGAATTCCTCCACTTTGTCCTTCAATCCATCTTGCAGTCATTCTTTAACTTTGAAGTGCTTGAGGGTGATCTTTAACGCCTGGGCTTTCATTATTTCTCCATCCTGATCTTGAAGGATTTTCTCATCCCCGACTCAATCACTTCTTGTTTGCTACCTGTCTCCCTAAGTTAGGTGCATATTAGGTCTTTGTCGAGAAATTCCAACACTTAGCCATTTCTTCCAACATCTCTCTTCATGGTTTGGGCGCAAATGAGACATCATGGAGGAGTTTGAAACATGTAACTTTTCTCCTTCCAAGGTTGTAATGTTGTCCTGGAGTATTTGCTCCATCGCCTCAAGTCATCATGCAAAACAAATAAAGAGGAGAGCATCAAAACATTTTATAAATTCTCTTTACTTACCTGATATCCATGTTTTGATTTCCAAGGCCTGGTTGATCTTTGGATCGCTTTTTTCTAGCAAACCTTGCTTTCTTCATAACTTCTTGACCATGGGCACTTTAACATTTGTGTGCTAGGGCGCATCTGGATGTCTGTATTTGGAGTATCTCTACCAATGCCTTAGAAATATTTAAGCATCCTGTTCACCTTGGGCATATATGACCCCTTGTGTCTTATGCTTCATCTTCGACGCCTTGGAGTTTTTCATGTAACTTCATTCATCTTGTGCCTTGTTCCTTAGGTGCATTCAAGGTCTTGACTGCTAAGTGTATTTCCACCTTGTGTGCTTGGTGTTTCACCTCATCCTTTCTAGAGCGCATTCATCACCCTGTGTTATGGAATTCGTGCCTTAGAAACACCCTTCAAGTATTCCCCCTTGGGCGCATATAGGGATTCTGACTTCACATTTCATGCCTTAGAAATTTTTTCAAGCTCTCACACTACCTTGGGCATATTTACCATCTTGACTTAGAAAAATTCTACCCATCTTTTCCCCCTTGGGCACATTTTGAAGGGTCTTCTTCCATTTTCTGCCTTAGAAATTTTTTCATATATCTCCTATACTTAGGGCACATTTTGCCCCTAGTTCTTCCATGTTTATGCCTTAGAAATTTTTTCTCAAGCCACCATGTTGTTCTGGGGTGCATACTGAGGGGTCTGCTTCCATTTTCAAACACTTAGAAACTTTTCTAATCTTCATTCCTTGCTTGGGCACATTTGGGAGGTGGTCAAGCAAGTTCCATTGCCTTAGAAAATTTCTTGCATCTTATTCCTTCCTTGGGCACATTTCAAGGGGGGAGCTTCAAGTTTTGCATGCCTTAGAAAATTTCTATGCCTCCTTCTTAGATGAGCGCATTTGAGGGGGGCTCCTTCCATTTCATCACTTAGAAATTTCTTTTCTCCAACTTGCCTCATGAGATGGGCACATTTAGGGGGTGGTACTTCCATTATCGATGCCTTGGAAAATTTTCCTGCCCCCTATCTAGCTTGGGCGCATTTACAAGGTGATGCTTCCACTTCATGCCTTAGAATTTTTTTTAAACACCTCCTTACATGATGGGCGCATTTGAGGGGTCCATCTTCCATTTTGTGTGCCTTAGGATTTTTTTCAAGCACCCCGTTGCATCTTGGGCACACTTGGAGGGGTGTACTGCCAATTTCATGACTTAGAAGAAATTCTTAAACCTTGGTGACTTGGGCGCATATGGATGGTGGAGCCTCCATTTCCAAAGACTTAGAAAATTTTTCAACTCATCCTCATGGAGCTTGGGCGCATTTGGGGTTTCCTACTTCCGTTTTTGATTGCCTTGGAGAAATCTCTAGCTTCCTTCACAAGATGGCGCATTTCAGTGTTGGAGGTTCCATTTTAAACACTTAGAAATATTTTCACCTCAACCCACTTTATCTTGGGTGCATCCCAAGGGGTCTGCTTCCAGTTTTATGACTGTCATGTAACTTGTACTAGAGGGCGCATTTTGGAGGGTCTACTGCCAGTTCTCAAGACTTAGAATTTTTTTTCCAACTGGCTTCATGAGATGGGCGCATTTTAGGGGTGCTACTGCCAGTTCGCAAGACATAGAAATTTTTTCCAACTGGCTTCATGAGATGGGTGCATTTTAGGGGTGCTACTGCCAGTTCTCAAGACTTAGAAACTTTCTTGCCTCTAGCTACCTTGGGCGCATTTACTAGGTCAAGCTTCCACCTTTCTAGCCTTGGACATATCTAAACACTTAGCCAATTCTTAGCCTACTCGCCCTCGTTTACTATTTTTAGTAACTGCTTGCTTCTCGGACTTCTGCAACTCTTCTTGTCTTGGAATATGTTCCATGTGATACTCATGACCTATTTGACTCGTTCACACTTGTCATCCGCGCTAACTTGCTATTTTTAGCCCTGTTCTAGAGGTGACTTACTTTAAATAGTAAGTACTCGGATTGCGCTCAAATTTCACTAGTGGATTGCTTGAAGGATGCTGATTGCGATGGGATACATCCATTTCCAGAGATTCTCGAGTTTTACCCCCTATTTTAGGCACCGAAGCTGGAAACCCTAATTTGACTTGCATGTGCCTTAGATGACCTCCATTTGACTTCGTTTCTACTTTGGAATGCTCTGTTCGTGAAATTGAAGTGCTGGGGAGCTGCTCGAGTGAACCTGCTAAAAATAGTAAATGCCTGAAAAAGTGACCAACCACTTGCCGGACATGTTTTCATGTCATACTGCCCGAGAAATCTCAAAAAACCCAGAAAATTGGTCTGCATGCGAGCACTAGCCAAAAATAGTAAGCCCTTGAAAAATGATCAACTTGGCTCGCATGTCACATCGTTGTGAAGCTCTCGAAAAACCCATAAAAAATATCTTTACATGCATCGAAAAATCCTACATGCAAACCCTTAAAATGGCTCCTGGAGTCGGAATTGCTGAAAGTTATAATCTTGGCTTGCATGTTATACCATCGCGAAGGTCTTGAAAAACCTAGAAAGATTATCTGGACATGCATTGAAAAATCCAACATGCAAAACCTAAAAATTGCTTCTGAAGGGAGTACTTGCTAAAAAGAGAAAGTTGTTAGAATTCAGCGAAAATTTGATGGGAATCTAATGGAAACCGTTTGATTGAAGTGCCAAGCTCAGATTTCAATTCGCTCACTCAATCAACCTCAAACTAGCCTGAAGATTCAAAACCTTAATTTCACCGACTTAGCCAAAATTTCGATTTGTGCTCAAAGACAGGCACATCCTCGTAAAGACAGACGGAACCGAGAGAGACAGCAGCAAAACGACCCAAAAACCAAGCCAAAAGACCTGAAGAAGACAAAAATTAGGGGGTCCCCATTTTGAATGGGATGATGTGTGAAAAGGTCACAACAGTAACATACTCCTCCCCTTAAGAATCATCGTCCCCGATGATTATTTATTTGTAAATCCAAGTCTAAAATCATAATTATATATAGAGTCTTAATTGTTTTGAAACAAACATGGGAACTTCTGAAGGATATCATAATCCTCCCAAGTGGCATTTTCCTCAGAGTACTGGTCCCACTAGACCTTACATTGTACCACCTCACAGTTACGTAAGCGCAGCTGACGTACCTCATGTTGATGTTTTATGACAGCGTCGGTCTTATCCTTCCAGCCGGTCTCCTTGTTACAAGAATGATAAATTAAATATAGCTAAGGCTATTTAATTTATAGCGATTGGACAAACTCAAAAGACATGTCACTTATATTAAATAATGATTAATTGTTAATGAGGCTCGATTTGTGAAGTGGCACGATTTACTAAAGGAGCCGACCTCTTGTGTAAGAGGCGCGATTATTTGTTCAAGGCCGACTTGTTTTCATTGAAGGGTCACGTCCCTCCACCCCATCTTGTATATATACACCTTCATTGTATCTCACTTGGCATCGATTCATTCTCATTTGTTCTTGCATTCACTTCATCCACACTTGGTGCGAATTTATTCAAGGCAGATCGAAATTACTCAAGGTCAAGTTCTGCATTATTGGAGGCTAAGATTTATCAGCATATTACACCATATTGTTTCTGTGTGTGCATCAGTTTGTGATGCTTATTATTGACCTTCCAATCGGCTCATTGTAAAGGAGATATTCTTTGTTATATTCAATATATAAGTGATATATTGTTGCTGGGTTTTTCTCCCTCAAGAGGAGGGTTTTCCCAGGGTATCTGCTGTGTTCTTGTTTTGAATTTGAATTAAATTTCTGTGTCATTAATCTGATCATAAAACTAACATGGTATCAGAGCGGGTGTGAAGAAGATCGTGATTAGATTTCTTATAACAGCGATACTCTTTATTCTCTTTCTCTGTTGTCTATCACTATTTATTAGTCAAGATGGTGAATGGTCTTAAGATTGAGGATAGATTCGAGGGAGCTTCAAATTATACATCATGGAGGTTCAAAATCATGCTCACCTTGGAAGAGAATGATTTGGCTGAGTTTGTGGAGACCAAAGTTCTTGAGCCTACGGAGGAGGAAGAAAAGGTTCAGTGGAGGAAGAAAGACATCAAGGCAAAGAAGATGTTAGTTGATTCCGTTAAGGACCACATTGTTTTGATTGTCTCCAAGTTGAAGACAACAAGAGATATGTTCAAAACCTTGGAGGAGATGTAGAAAATCAACAACACCAGCCGGGCACTTGCACTGAAGCAACAACTTCATCATGTGAAGATGGCGAAAGGAGAAACAGTGATTGCTTACTTCATGAGGATTTCAGAATTAAGAGATCAGCTCTCTACAATTGGACATGTGATTGATGACAAAGATTTGACCATGCTTGCTCTTAATGGTCTTCCTTCATCATGGGAGTCCTACATTCAAGGAATCAATGCAAGATCAAAACTTCCTAAGTTTGATCGTTTGAGGGCAGACTGCATTCAAGAGGAGTCAAGGTTGGTGGCTAGAGGCGTTGGTCAAAGTTCAAATAATGAAGACATTCATGTTCTCGCCTCTCAATCTTCGAAGAAGAAAGGAAAAGATGGAAAGAAAGGATTCTTCAAGAGGAATCGAGATAAAGGAAATGATGGTGCTCCTGCATTTAAGAAGAAGAGGGACTTATCCAAAGTCCAATGCCTTAGATGTGATAAGTATGGTCACTTTGCTAAGCATTGTCCAACGAGGCCTAAGCAACAGGCCACCATTGCAGATATTGATGATGCCTCTCCTCAGAAGGACTCATGTGAATATTTGTTCTATTCGGCATTATCAAGCAATGTACCTACCGACACCAACACTTGGCTGATTGACAGTGGTGCCTCTCAACACATCACTGGATTTAGGGAGCATCTATCAAGCTTGGTGGAGAGAGATTCTACTGAACAAGGCATTATTGGAGATGATGCTAGCTACTCGGTGAAAGGGATTGGGACCTCTACTCTCCACTTGGATTCCGGCATTACTCTACAGTTGAATGATGTTCTTTATGTTCTAGGCATCAAGCGTAATCTTGTTTCCATTTCAGCCTTGGAAGATAAAGGGTACCAAGTTGCTTTCTCTAAAGGCAAGGTTCTTGTGTGGACGAAGAATTCCAACTTCAAGACTGCTCAGGTGATTGGTGTTAGACATGAGAGCCTCTATAGGCTATGCACTTGTCCACTTCAGGCATTAGTACATGATTCTTCAAGCTTGTGTGGTCTTTGGCATCAAAGATTGGCTCACCTTCACTTCCGAGCTCTACTTGTCATGGAGAAGATGGTCACGGGCCTTCCAAAGTTCAACTAGGAGCATGAAGGTACTTGCAGAGGTTGTGCACTGGGTAAGAATACTAAAGGTCCATTTCATATTAAAGAAAGTAGATCCAAATGTATTCTAGATCTCATTCATTTTGATTTATGTGGTCCAATGTCTGTTGCTTCTTCGAGTGGTTTCTTGTATTACATTCTTTTTATTGATGACTACTCTAGAAAGACTTGGATTTATTTCTTGAAAACTAAAGAATCTGAGGAGGTATTAGAAAGGTTCAAGGAGTTCAAAGCTCGGGTAGAAAACCTTTCCAGGAAGAGAATCAAAGTCCTGAGATTTGATAATGGAGGAGAGTACACTTCTGGCAGCTTTCGGAATTTTTGTATTGAAGTAGGGATTAAGAGGGAGTTTTGTGTCCCTTACAATCCTCAACAGAATGGCGTTGCTAAGAGGAAGAACAAATCGATCGTGGAAGCGACAAAAGCCATGATTCATAACCAGGATTTGCAAACCTTCCTGTGGGCAGAAGCATCTAGGACAGCAGTCTATGTTCATAATAGAAGTCCTCACCAAATCCTAGAGAACATGACTCCTGAAGAAGCCTTTAATGGGAAAAAGCTAGAGGTGAGTCATATGAGGATCTTTGGATGTCCAGTGTATGTTCATATTCCAAAGGAAAAGAGAACAAAGTTGGAGCCTTCTAGAAAGAAGGGAATATTTGTGGGCTACAGTGAGACATCAAAAGCCTATAGAATCTACATTCCAGGTCAGAAGTTGATCGAGATCATTAGGGATGTCACATTCGAGGAAGATGTTGCATTCAGGAGATCCAAGGGTACTCATATGGAGATTGATAATGAAGAGTCTCCTCAGGATATGGAAGTTGACCATACTCTTGAGATTCAGAGGGAGACTTTAGAACCAAAGGAAGATAATGATCTAGTTGAGCCCTTGGAACCTACTGATGGGCCTATTGATGTTGTGATTGGGAGAAAAAGACCTCTTTGGGCTAGGCAAATGATGTAGGAGGCAGAAAGGTTTGCAACTTCAAGAGGAACCTTCAAATAAGGTAAGAGACCTCATAAGTTCTCCAGTTATGTTGCTTTGATGAGCCAGTTTTTTGAGTCCGAACCTTCCAGTGTTGAGGAAGCTTCTAGTCAACAGGTTTGGAGAGATGTTATGATAGAGGAGTATCAGTCAATTCTCAAGAATGATGTTTGGGACATCGTTCCTAGACTCGAAGGAAAATCTGTGGTATCTTCAAAATGGCTCTTCAAAATCAAGCATGCAGTTGATGGGAGCATTGAGAAGTACAAGGAAAGATTCGTGGCTAGAGGGTTTTCACAAAAAGAGGGAGTTGACTATGAAGAAACATTTGCTCCTGTTGCTCGCTACACTTTTGTCAGAACCATTATTGCCATTGCTACATCTAGAGGATGGAAGATTCATCAGATGGATGTGAAGACAACTTTTTTGAATGGTGTGATTGAGGAAGAAGTCTATATTGAGCAACTTGATGGATTCGAGGTACATGGGAAGGAGTCTCATGTTTGCAGGCTGAAGAAGCCCTTGTATGATCTTAAGCAGGCTCCTCATGCATGGTACGAAAGGATTGATCGTTACCTGTTAAGCTTGGGCTTCTCCAAGAATGATGCTGACTCAAATCTGTATTTCAAGGTAATTGATGGTGAAGCATTGATTTTGGTTTTGTATGTTGATGATTTGATTCTTACTAGAGAAGAGCACCTCATTATCAAATGCACGAAGGAGTTGGCTTTTGAGTTTGAAATGAAGGACCTTGGGCTCATGCATTACTTCCTTGGCTTAGAAGTTTGGCAGAAGCCAGATGAGATGATTCTAAGTCAAGGGAAGTATACTATTGATATACTTAAGAGGTTTGGTATGATGAATTGCAAATCCATGTCTACACCTATGGAGACCAACCTACATAAGTTGAAGGAGGCTGCAGCTAGTTTAGACCTGGTGGATCCCACAATGTATAGGCAGTTGATTGGATCCTTGATGTATCTTAACACTAGACTAGATATCTGCTATGCAGTGAGTGCACTTAGTCAGTTCATGTGTGAATCGAGGAAGATACATCTTGTTGCAGCAAAACATATCCTGAGATACTTGCGTGGCATAGTTGGATATGGGTTGAAATATTCTTCAGATGTGGATTTGAAGTTGCATGGTTATACTGATTTTGATTGGGAAGGGTGTGTCACTAATCGGAAGAGCACCTCTGGATGTTGCTTCAGTTTGGGATCTGCTATGATATCCTGGTGTAGCAGGAAGCAGTCATCTGTAGCATTGAGTACAACAGAGGTAGAGTACATTGCAGCTTGTGTGGCAGCTCAGGAAGCAGTGTGGCTTCGTAAGCTCTTTGCAGGATTGTTTGGACAATCAATGGAGCCTACTATCATTCATTGTGATAACCAGAGTTGTGTGAAGCTTTCTGTCAATCTTGTGTTTCATGACAGAACCAAGCATGTTAAGATCAAATACCATTATATCAGAGATATGGTATTGAGGAAAGCTATATAGTTGAGGTATATTAGCACTGATGAGCAGACGACGAACATTCTCACCAAGCCTCTCTCTAGGATAAAGTTTGTGTACTTTCGAGATAAGCTTGGTATGGTGGAGAATCCAACCCTAGTTGAGAAGGAGTCTCAGTATCAGTGATCCTCTATAATGCATTTCTCTTTGAGAGACATTTGAGGTGCAAGCCCTTGTTAATGCATTTCTCTTTTGAGATTTGAGGTGGAAGCCCTTGTTTCCACCCTCTGGGAGAGCCATGGTGGATGTCATGTGTGTGACTCCATGACATCATCACAAGAGAGAGTCCATGATGATTTTTTTCTTGTACTTGTGTTCCACCCTCTGGGAGAGCCATGGTGAACGTCATGTTGAGGTGACAACATCACGTAAGTGATGAATACTTGTACATACCATACATGGTTGTAGCCATTATGGTTGATATCATGATGAGGTGATATTTGATACCACGATGAGGTGATATTCTTCTTTTCCACATATGGTTGTAGCCATAGTGGTAGACATCACGATGAGGTGATATGTCTTGTGCAGTTGGAAGTATACTCCCTAGTTGAGAGGGAGTGTTGATGTTTTATGACAACGTCGATCTTATCCTTCCAGTCGATCTCCTTGTTACAAGAATGATAAATTAAATATAGCGAAGGCTATTTAATTTATAGCGATTGGACAAACTCAAAAGACACGTCACTTATATTAAATAATGATTAATTGTTAATGAGGCTCAATTTGTGAAGTGGCGCGATTTACTAAAGGAGCCGACCTCTTGTGTAAGAGGCGTGATTATTTGTTCAAGGCCGACTTGTGTTCATTGAAGGGTCACGTCCCTCCACCCCATCTTGTATATATACACCTTCATTGTATATCACTTGGCATCGATTCATTCTCATTTGTTCTTGCATTCACTTCATCCACACTTGATGCAAATTTATTCAAGGCAAATCAAAATTACTTAAGGTCAAGTTCTACATTATTGGAGGTTGAGATCTATCAGCATATTACACCATATTGTTTCTGTGTGTGCATCAGTTTGTGATGCTTATTATTGGCCTTCCAATTGGCTCATTGTAAAGGAGACATTCTTTGTTATATTCAATATATAAGTGATATATTGTTGCTGGGTTTTTCTCCCTCAAGGGGAGGGTTTTCCCAGGGTATCTGCTGTGTTCTTGTGTTGAATTTGAATTAAAATTGTGTCATTAATCTGATCATAAAACTAACACCTGAAGCACTCGAAGTAAAACGAACCCCTAGACAGTTTGTGGTGGGAGAGAAAGTTCTCTTGTGAGTAAAACTGTTTGGGGGTTCGTTTTGCATCAACGTAGCTCTTTTGTCGATCATTAGCTTCCTTCAGCCTTTGTCTGATTAAATTTACCTGTTCTTCCATTTCCTGAAGCATTTTAGGTCCTAAAATGATCTTGTCCTCCATCCTATTCCAACTAATAGGAGTTTTGCATTTTTTGCCATATACTGCTTCAAAAGGTGCCATTTTAATAGCTGATTGATACGAGTTGTTATAAGCAAATTCTACTGAGGGTAAGTATTATGGCCACTTGTATTGCTGATCCATACAGTACATTCTAAGCAGGTCTTCTAAAATTTGATTTACCCTTTCCATTTGATCATTTGTTTCAGGATGATAGGCTGTACTAATATTTAACTGAGTCCCCAAAGCAGAAAATAAATTTTGCCAAAACTTGGATGTCATTCTGGCATCTTTGTTCGAAATGATCTTTTTCGGTACTCCATGAAGACGAAATATTTCTTGTACAAACTTCCGTGCAATTACAGATGCCCCATCTATCCAATTTCCCGGTATAAAATGTGCCACTTTAGTGAGTCTATCCACTACTACCAATATAGCATTATGCTTGTTCCTTGTCATTGGTAGACTTTGTAGAAAACCCATACTAATGATTTTCCATTTCCAGTCTGGTACACTGCGGGGTTGTAGTAATCTTGTCGGGTGCTGATGCTCTACTTTGACCCTTTGACATTCGAAACATCCTGCAACAAATCTGGCTGCATCCTCTTTCATCCCCTTCCAAAAATATAATGGTTTAACGTTGGCTAACATCTTGGCTACCCTTGGATGACATGAGTAAGGTGCGATGTGTACTTCTTTCCATATCGTTCTCCTTAACTCTGATGAATTTGGAATATACATCTTGCCCTTGAATCTCAAAAGTCTGTCTGCTTCAATCTGAAAACCCTCATATTTAGGTTCCTGTGGGTTTGCCCGAAGAGCTTCACGAACTTGCAAGTAGAAGTCATCCTCTTTTAATTTCTATAGCACCTGAGTTCTAAAATTTGTGTTGATTGACACCATAGAAGTTATATGTTTCCACCGACTCAATGCGTGGGCTACTATGTTCTCCTTGCCCTTAATGTTACTGACCTCAAAATCATAATAAGAGATTAACTCCATCCACCTCCTTTGGCGAGCATTTAAATTGGGTTGTGTGAATATATACTTCAAACCTTGATGATCTAACTTAAATTCAAAAGTCTTTCCTAGCAAATAGTGTCACCACATTTGTAGGGCATGTACAATAGCTGCTAACTCCAGATCATGTAGTGCATAATTCTGCTCATACTGCTTCAGTTTTTGAGATTCATAAGCCACTACTTTTCCATCTTGCATTAGCACTCCACCTAATCCATCTCCAGACACATCTCCAGACGCATCCATTATAACTACAAAATGGCCATTAGGGTCTGGTACAATCAGAATTGGTGTAGTCGTTAATTTTTCCTTCAATGTATCAAACGTTTCTTGACATTTCTCAGTCCATTCAAATCTCTTTCCTTTTCTTTGAAGAGAGGTAATGGGGTGGTCAATTCTAGAGAAATCTTTGACAAACCTTCGATAATACCTAGCCAATCCCATGAAACTTCTAACCTCATGTACATTTTTCGGTACTGGCCATTCCACTATAGCTTTTATCTTAGCGGGATCCACTGCAATTCCCTTAGCTGATATTATGTGTCCGAAGTATTGTACCTCTTTCTGAAAGAAGGTGCATTTTGATAATTTTCCATAAAGCTTATGCTCCCTCAACCATTGAACGACTACTAAAAGATGCTAAAGATGCTCTTCATTTTTGGAGTAGATGAGAATGTCATCAAGGAAAACCAATACAAACTTGTCCAAACAATCTTGGAAAATACTGTTCATTAGGTTCATGAACGCAGTTGGGGCATCGGCGAATCCAAAAGGCAGAACTGTAAACTCAGTGTCCATATCTAGTTCTGAAAGCCGTTTTATGAATGTCTTCTTCTTTCAATCTGAGTTGATGATATCCTGATCTTAAATCTATCTTAGAGAACATTGCTGCTCCTTTCATTTGATCAAAAAGATCATCTATTCGAGGTAAGGGGTATTTATTTATGATGGTAATCTTATTCAACATTTGATAGTCTATACACAGACGAAGAGTCCCATCCTTCTTTTTAACAAATATCACTGGTGAACCCCAAGGTGAGATGCTAGGTTGAATCAAACCCTTATCCAGTAATTCCTGTAGTTGTGCCTTTAGCTCCATTAGTTCTACGGTGGTCATACGGTATGATGTCTTAGAAACAGGCTCGACCCTTGGAACTAAGTCTATGGAGAAATCAAACACCCTTCTAGGTGGTAACCCAGGTAGTTCCTTTGGAAACGCATCTTAGTATTCTCGAAGATAGGGGTATTTTTTAGCGAAAGTTTCGTCCTTAGAATCAATTTCCATTTCCCCTTCCCTACTCTGGGTGTGCATTAGCATATCATCAAAATATGTGCTTTCTTTGTATTCTCTAACTTCCATTTTAACTGCAAACATTTGGCATCCTTTGCTTTTATTTCTTTTTAGCTGCATGGCTGAAATTTGTCGTACCTTAACTTCTCGTTGTACCCCTTCTATTAACATTGAGTTCCCTAGGTCATCTACACACTCTACTGTCTTAGCATAACAATCAACCTTAGCCCTATGTTCTCTTAACCAATTCATTCCAATGATCACATCATAGGAACCCAGAGGTGCCACGTAAAGGTTAACCTTTGTGGCGAAGCCTGGAAGTTCTACCCTAACTTCAAACAAACATTGCTCTACCTGAGCTCTCGTCTGATTAGCATATTCAACTGTCCATGATTTAGCCATGAACCCGGTTCTTTTAGGAAATCTACCTAATAACTCAGGGGATATAAAACATTCAGTGGCTCTAGTGTCTATTAAAATAGTTATTGGGTTCCCATTAAGCATACTTGGAGTTTCTATAGGAGTGACCTGGTATTCAACTTGCATGTTGTCAACTGCTGCATGGATTCTTTGTTGGAAGGTTGTCTGCTGCCCCTGCTGATTCTTAGTAGGGCACTGATTGGCATAATGTTCTCCTCCACAATTGAAGCATCCCCCAGGTGTTCCCTTCTTTTCTGGACGTTTGCTTGTATTTGTTTCATCCTTCTTGTTATTATTATTACCCCTTTTATCTTTCTTGTAATCAAATTGATTATTCTTGTAGCCCTTCTTCTTGAAATTCTGGTGTGACTGATCACACTTGCCTTTGTTACGTTTTCTATCCTCGAAAGAATCATCCTTTTTTAACCTTTGTTCTTGCCGTACAGCTTTTTCATAAGCCTCATCCATAGTCTAGGGTGCCAAAACATCCACTGGACCCCCTATACGATTGTTCAGTCCCATTATGAACTTCCGAACATGGAAGTTTTCATCCTGTCGATACTGAGGAACATATTTTAGTAATCGGGTATACTTCTCCCAATACTCATGGACAGATAAAGGTCCCTGCCTGAGATTTTCAAAATTGTACAACTTTTGATCGTAATATAACTGCGGAAACCATCTCTGACAGAATATTCTCACAAATTGATCCCATGTCACTTTGGCTACTGCCAAACCCATTTTAGCCCTTTTGTTTTCCCACCATGTAGCAACTTCTCCTGCCAACTGGTAGGCTGCCCATGCTGCTTTGGAATTATCTGAGTAATCCTTTAACTCAAAATATTTCTCCATTTCCATTAACCATGCCTCCGTGGCATTTCCTGAAGCGGAGCCCTCAAACTTAGGGGGTTTTATCTTTTTCATATCCTTAGCAAGTTCATCAGCCAATCTACTTCTCTTGTTTCCCAAACTCAATGTTTTAGAATTATCCTCATGTTGTTCGCTCTGGTTTTCAGACCTTTCATCTCTTGTTTCAGATTGTCCTTCTACCTTTCTCTCAAGGTTGGCTATTCAGGCTTGGGTTTCATTCATTAGGTTTAATAGCTGATCCAATTTAGCCATAGGATTATTATCCCGATCTCCTCTGAACCCATTTTCGGAATTTTCCATTCCAATGAAGTTCCTAGAGATATTAATGGTTCTAGTTAGTTTTGATTTTTATTGTTATTCAGTAGTTTACATAACATAAGTTAAGGAGTTTTCTTTTGCAACTAACAATCAAATATTCTCAAACTCAAGTCAAATTAAATTTCAAGCAAAATAGCTCACAAAATTTGATTATGATTCAATTTTGAATTGTTTACAAAAGGACTATCACTCCCTGTGATAGGTTCATTAAAAGTTACAAAATTTCTATCACTACCTGTGATAGATTCAATACATAGATGATACAAAATTTCTATCACTACCTGTGATAGATTTATTACATGAATAATACAAAATTTCAGTCACTACCTGTGATAGATTTATTACAAAAGATTACAATATGACTATCACTTCCCGTGATTGGTTCATTTTCAAATATTCAGGAATCATTTTCGCTGTCAATAATAGGTTCCTCCTGATCACTAAACTCTGAAAACGGAATGAGTCTATATCTAGGAGTTGGAGCTCGATCTCTTCCAGATGTTTTTGGTTCAGTCTTGAGATTTGAGAGGTTCTTAGTGTTGGTTTTGTTTATCTCAGCAAGTATGGTGGACTTCACAATTTCCTTCCTAGAGGCTGTCCATTTTCTTCTTTCCTTCCGAAGTCTCTTTAGAGCTTCACCCATCATTTCCAAATCTGAAGGGAAAGAGTAGCTTGAGTAATCATATTGAAGCCTAATCTTCCACAATCAGACGGAAACAGGGTCTCAGATCTTCTTCCAGGGTGTTTTCCATATCATCATCTTGGAAAAACTCTGATTGTTCCAGTTTTCTAAGTTTGCATGATGACCCCAAGGTTTAGTGTCGAACCTGGTAGCTCTGATACCATATGTAATACTCTAACTATTCTATAGTTTAAGAATGGAATTTAACTACTAGCTTTCAGCTGAAATGTAACTAACTTGTTTTCATGCTAGGGTTTCCTTTGCAATTTGAATGGAAAAGAAAAACAATTTTAAATAATTACATCATATTCAATTTCTCAACTAACTTATAAAAATTTCAGTTTCAGCTGAAAGGAAACAACTAACTGATTTCATATAATGGAAAGTACAAAAGAACAATAACTAACTATTCTTTGCTTTTGTAAAGTAAGAGCAATAAATAGAGCTATGAAATAAACATGCTAAATATTTCAATAATTTAAAGAGAGAGAAAGAGTACAAGAAAATACAGCTTTGATGATTTCCTGTTGGAATGCTGCACAAAACTCTTTTGTATCCAAGGAAAAAAGAAATATCATCAAGGGCTTTTCCGCCCATCCGAAGACCTACTAGTCTCCCGTGTCTCTTCAACTGAAGAAACCCGTCCCTTCACGAGGGTAATCAACAAGGATCAAAATTATTATCATGCCTCTGAGCTTGGTGTCAAGGACCTATACCACTTGATTGATCCTTCACTATGGGTAACTCCTAATTAGAAAGATCAGTCTGACCAAGGGTATATCTGATACTTGATAGTTGACAAATGCTTAATCTAGCATTGTACCTTGGCCAAGGATTTTATCATTATTGGTACTCCTGTGCCATCAACACTCTCACCCTTGCTCAACATTTAATATTCTTATTCCATTAATTTATTATTTTCAAGATTCATCTTACAACATACACTCTCATTTAGAAGTAGTTCATTTCAGATTTACAAAGATGAAAAAGAGATTTAGGGGCTCAAACTGAAATTTCATTTCATAGTAATCATGAGCATTATATTCTATCTTGCAAGCTAAAGGAAGCATCACTTAAACTGACTCTGCTAAGAGTTACTCTCAGTTCAAATTTGTTTCTACAATTGGCCTAAATGTTTTGGCATGATCCAATCAAATTTGAATTCCAAGAAATGAGTAGGTTTTAGAAGTTTAAGGAAAAGAGAATATGTGTATGACTCATCTCAGATAAATTAAAAACGTATTATAGAGAGAGAGAAGAGTTTCGACTCAAGCATGGAGGTAACTGAGCATAGAACAATTTCGACGTCAATTTGATTAGCATTCGTTTTTCTTTAAAAGAAGAAAAGGCAAAGAGTTTCAAAGCAAGTTTGTTTATTAAACATTTCATTTAATGAAAGATTCTTCTAAGAAATGAATTCTACTAAAGCTTTCAGCTGGTCGAGAGATTCTTTGATATTACATACAATTCATGACAAATATCCGATCAAATCATTTCTATCGAAGCTAGGCTTAACAAATTTGCAAATCACATTTACGTGCCTATTTGAGAAATACAAAAACTTGATGAAACTCCACACTGGATTCTCCAAACAAATGGTACAAAGGACTTTGACTCCAACCACGTTTTTCACCTATGCCCGACAATGAAAGACCAAGGTTGTCGCCGCTAGAATTCATCTTTAAGAAAAGAAGAATAGAGAGAGAGAACAATGGAAAATCCCAACAAGATATGTGTGGAACAAGTATGATGCCAAAACCAGATGAAATGCATCTCAGGAAAGAGTGAGTAAGATTCACACTGAAGGCCAATGGCGAATGCAGAAAATCAAGCTAGAGTAAAGGAAGTGAGAAGAGTGAATGAAAATGAGAGCCCTCGATATTAAGGAGAATCTTTTGTGAACCTCCATTCAAGATTTCTAGAGCCTGCTGCTGCATGGCTACTCTCTTGGCCGTTTCTCCCAGAGGCACAATGGAAAGATGGTGGGGAACTACTGCCTTCCAAACCACTCATGACTCCCATCTTCTATTCAATTAATTTTTGACTTTAAGCCTTATGTTTTTATATTTAGATTGATGGCATTAGAATTATAGTTATTATTGTTAATTTAATATTTTATAACCATTGCAAACTCCTAAGATATATTCCGAGAATTGGTTTGCTCAATTTCAAAAGGTGATTATTGATAAATAATTTAAATTGACTTGTTTAACAATAATTGAATTAAATTACTTATGGCCAAGGCTATGACTTCGAAGCAACTGTCTCTCACTAACTCATGGTTTGATGATAAAATCGATCCTTTGTTAACCACGACCTCTTCCTGATGATATTTCCCTTTCCCTTTAAGTGTTGATGATCCTACAACCACTTGACAAAAAGACTAGGGTTAGACCATTCTCGACATATATATATATATATATATATATATATACATGTTTAAATATAATCTCATCAACACATACATTTTCGCATATAAAAGAAAATCATTCACATTTATCGTTACAACATATAAAACAATTATTTTATCCTCAATTTCACATTCACATGAAAAGCAGTTACTTGCAACTAACATAATGACCATAATTCCATTGTCATAAACATGTTTAAGTTAGAGGGAATGTAACACCTAAAAAGCAGTAGGCAATGGCTCTTTCCTCGATAGAAGCAGAGTATCGAGGAATAGTTAAGGCAACTTGTGAGGCAGTTTGGCTTCGCACGATGCTTGTGGATATGCAAATATCTCAAGCAAGTTTGACTCCCTTGTTCTGTGATAATTAGGGAGTTCTCAAACTTGCCAAAAATCCACTCTTCCATGAAAGAACCAAGCATGTGGAAACTCATTTTCACTTCATTCGGAAGCTTGTTGAAGACGGATCACGTCAGTTGTTGTATGTTCCAACAGAGGAGTAGACAGTAGATATTCTCACCAAGTCTTTGAGCCTTGAAGAGTTTGTCAGATATAGAGGGCAGCTTGGTGTTGTTGACAAATTGATCATTAAGGGCGGGTATTAGAATAATTAAAATTATATCTCTTTAATGGTCAATATTGTACATATTAGATAGCTTCTATTTTTTTACTTCTGCTCACGATTGTTTCGTAATAGAAACATTGTCTCTTGTAATTGCTATATGTACATTTCATTCTTTGAATAAAATCGTGCAATTACCTCGAAATCTTCCTGTTTCAATATCATCTAGGAATATTAGCACAAAATCATATAAGCAATCTTTTAATACGTTGTTCATTAAGTTCATGAAAGTTGCAAAAGCATTGGTTAACCTGAATGGCACTACAGTGAATTTGTAGTGGCCATAACGAGTCCTAAAAGTTGTATTGGAGATGTCTTCCTCTTTAATCCTCAATTGATGATATTTGGATCTTAGATCAATCTTGGAGAACATTGTAGCCCCTCTCATTTGATCAAAGTTCGTCAATTCTCGAAAGGGGGTACTTATTCTTGAGTCACCTTGTTCAACATCCTATAATCAATGCACAAGTGCAAAGTTCCATCCTTCTTTACAAAAATGACTAGTGCACCCCATGGTTACACACTAGGTCTCATAAACCCTTTTTTCAACAACTCCTACAATTGGGGTCTTCAATTTATACAACTCGGTAGTGGTCATCTTGTAGGGAGCCTTGAACTGAGGTTCAGTTCCAAGTAGCAGCTCAATAGAAAAATCAAATTCCCTTTTTGGTGGCAACTTTGTTTATTCCTTTGGAAACACATCCTGAAACTCTCTAAGGATAGGGTAGTTACTAGTTTCATCATATCAAGATCACTAATGTCAACGACATAAATGGAACATCCCTTCCTTTGGGCCTTCTTTAGTTGCATAGCTGAAATTTGTGTAAGTTCCAAAGGTCTTCGAAAGCCATGAATCTCAACATGGTTTGCAAAGTCATCCAAACATCATACATTCTTATCTTCCCAATTTACTATAGACTTGTGTTCAGTCAACCAATTGATTCCCAAAATCACATCATATGTTCCCAAGGAAGCTACATAAAGGTTGACCTAAATTTGAAAACAAGGAAGTTCTAACTCACTGCAAGAAGACAAGAATCTACCCTCTTTTTTTCCGAATTCCCATGTTGAACCTGTTAGAGTTATCATGCATTAGCTAATAATTGATTATCTTTAATTGATTATTAGTCTAATTTATTCTCATGCACTTAAGTTAAACTTAGGATTGCTTTATTAGTTGAGCTAATATTAGATCATTATGTCTCATCTCATTTGATGTTGCCACTTGTCATGATCTGATCCCTTTCTCATTTAGGGTTTTGCTCTTATAAGCACTCAACTCTCATTGTAATTATCTCGAGCTTTCATATCTTCTTGAGAGTCTCTTGCTTCTGTAGCTTTTTCTTGTTAAGGAATATTGCATATATTGTTTGCAGAGCTCTTGCATAGAAGGTGTATTTGTTTGTTGTTTGATCTTATGGCTCGTGGTTTTGTGCTTGTTTCACAATTCTAACATGGTATTAGAGCGTGGATTCAACAAACCCCTTCTCGATTTATGAGATTTTATTTCTTCAACGAGGGTTATAGGCTTCAGATTTGAATCCCTTTGTTTTTTTGCAAATTTTGGAAGTGGGCATTTTCTAGTGCATTTTTGAGTGAAAAGGACCTCGTTGTTGGATTCAGAGTTGTCGAGAAAGTCAGAATCACCTTTTGTTTCGTTTGATTTGGGTTCCTAACGCCAAACCTACAAGGGTTTGAAGTGGTTGTTTTGTTTCTAGATCTGGAGGGTAGCTGCAATTTTGGTGCATTTTGAGCTAAAACAGATGTCACCATTGCGCTCAGAAGGCCCGAAAACCTTAAGATTGCTTGTCAAATCACCAAAACCCATGTCAAGAGTTTTTGAGGCAAAAAAAATTTCCTAGAAAGGCCGTACAACTTCCCAGTGCGGATTGAGGTAAAAATAAAAGCAATTTTTTTTTTAAAAAATCAAATAAAAAAATTGAAGAGCCTTTTTAAAAAGGTAGGGCAACAGGTTTTTTTGGTAAAGTTTTTAAAAAAACTTTTATTAAAAAATTTTGTTTGCCCCATGGGGTGTAGTACCCGAAGGGGTATTGTCGCCAGCCATAATGGCATGTCAGCAGCCCCTTGGGCCCCATCTCCACTGTGGGGGAGTATGGGTTCGTACCGCCCTTACCATTGTGTGGCAGGTGTGGTCCCACCTCGGGCCCTGCCCACAATTTTTTTTAATTCAATTTTTTAAAAACAGTTTTTTTAATAAAAAATATGGGTTTTTTTTATATGTTGTTTTTAATATATATAAAGTTTTTTTAGTCCTTTTTTTTACTTTGAAGATAAATATAAAGGCACATCATTTTTTTGCAATTATTTTTTTTTGCAAAATAATTCCATATGTACCTGGTTGGAGGAGTTTGTTACCTACGCTCTAAAGTTGGCGGGATTCTAAATCCAGTGGCATTTTTTGCTACATTTGGCGGAGTTTTTTTTTTGCCAAGCTCAGCCCCTCTTCATTGAGCTTTTCAATTTTGCATCCAATATTCCAAAGGCCATGTCTCGGCCATACGGTAGGCTTTTTTAGTGCAATTTTTTTTTATATGGGGTAAAATTTCGAGCTCTTCGTGGTGGTGCAGGTGGTTTCCTATTTTGGCTTTTGGTTTTTTCTAGAATTCAGTTTTCTCAGTGCTGTTGCTGTTCAATTCTCGTTTTGGAGACTTCAACGGGCCATATCTTTTGCATCTAGACACATTTTTGGGTGCCGTTTTTTTTTAAAGTGCATTTTTTTTGTGTATTTCATCATAGTGTTACTAGTTTCCTCTTTTTCTGTAAGAGAATTGTATTTTCAGCATGTAGTCCTTTTTTGGATATTATGGGCTCCCATTGTATGCACTTATTATTATGCAAACTCATTGAAATAAAAGTGCCTCTGTATTTCACGTGATTATTAGGATCTTGCACACCACTTTCTGCCTTATTGTACTCGCACTATGCTATAAAGTGCCATGGGGGGTTTGATGTTTTGCCTTTGTCTGCCATCATACCTTTGTCAAGTGAGTGTCCCTTCCATGACATCAACCTCATGCGAGTGTGCCTTTTGTTTGCACACCCTTTATATGTGTTAGTACTTTCATGTATGCACGTTTAGATGTTCCTAATTCTTCTTCATGCACTTCTTTCTGGCATTTAGTTTCAGTGTACTTGTCACGCCTCTCCCTTGTCAGCATTATGGGGGGGTTTCTACTATTGATGCTAATGCTTAGTTGGTTTCACGTTGGAGTGAGCTATGTATACAATATTTGTTCTTATGTACTTTCAGATGCAGCATACATCAGTGGCTAGTTACTTGCATTTCGGTGAGATGGATCACTTACCATATTGACACTCTTACATTCCTATTTTCCGAGGCAACCTTCCATGTTCACATGATTAGTTCTTCAGACTATTTGGTACCTGTATTGTCAACTTGCATCTTACATGTTGAGTAGTGTCATTGGGGTCACTTGTGCAGATTCATGTACCATTAGTATCTTTGACTTTCAGATGTTTTCCTTTGTTTTCCATCTGATTCGAGTAGTGTCGTTGGGGGCACTCATGCAGTATAGTCTCCTTGGATCTTGACATTTGTATCTTTGATTTCTAGATGTTTTGCCTTCGTTTGTCGTCTGATTCGAGTAGTGTCATTGGGGCACTCATACAAATTCTTGTCTTATTGATCTTGATCATCATTTGTTTCATTAGAGGTTCTTGTTTTGGCATTACAACAATCATTCTTCGACAGCGTTTGCAGCTTCTTCATGCTACAGTGGTGTTTTTTTGTTCATCCTTTGTTCCTATCTTTTGGGACAACATTGTCTTGTTTGGAGGCTTCTTTAGTCCTTCACTTGGCTTTCATCTCTATTTGGAGTGGAGTTTTTCCCATGAGGTTTTCTCTATTTCTCCACATTATAGAGATCTTTGTACATGGGTACCTTACATGGCCTTGTTTCCCAGAATCCATCATGCATTCTTTTTTAGGGTTTATAGCTACTCCCTAAGTTCACCTTAAGGGGGGGTGTTAGAGTTATCATGCATTAGCTAATAATTAATTAATCTTTAATTGATTATTAGTCTAATTTATTCCCATACACTAAAGCTAAACTTCTAATTGTTTTATTAGTTAAGCTCATATTAGATCATTATGTCTCATCTCATTTGATGTTGACACTTGCCATGATCTGACCCCTTTCTCATTTAGGGTTTTGCTCTTATAAGCACTCAACCCTCATTGTAATTATCTCGAGCTTTCATATCTTCTTGAGAGTCTCTTGCTTCAGTAGCTTTTTCTTATTGAGGAATATTGCATATATTGTGTGCAAATCTCTTGCGCAAAAGGTGTATTTGTTTGTTGTTTGATCCTGTGGCTCGTGGTTTTGTGCTTGTTTCACAATTCTAACAAAACCATCCATGAATTAGCTATGTGTCTTGGTCTAATTGGTAACTTGGAAATTATTTTAGGATCTACAAAGCATTTAGTTGCTCCAGTATCAATTAATATAGAAGTCGGTTGTCCATAGAGCTTATTGGAAAACTAGATTGGCGATGCTTGGAAATCTGCTTGCCTATTATCCACAGTTGCATGGATCTAGTGTTGAGGTGCCCCTTGTTGATTCCTTTCCCTTCGTCCGCTCGAACGTTGATGGTAGACATTGGCATAGTGCTCTCTTCTGCATACATAACATCCGTCATGAGGTGCTCTTGGTCCTTCAGGCCTATCCCTCTTATTATTATTGTTGTTGTTGTAGTTAGCCCTTTTATTCCCTCCATTGCAATCCCCTTCTACTTTATCTTGGAAATTGTTGCCTCGCTTCATGTTTTGGATCTGTCAATTGTTGCATCCCTGTTGATTATTATTCTGAAATTTATTGTTTCCAAAACCTAATCTAGCATCTTGGTTCTTGGGGTAATTAGCCACCTGCTGAAGTTTTTGCTCTTGTTTGATGGCCTTCTTGAAGACTTCATCCATAGTCAAAGGGTTTGGATGTTCACATTTGCTCCAATCTGAGGCTTCAATCCCAAGATGAACTTCTACATGCGAAATCGTTCATCCAACTGATACTGTAGTACATACTTAAGCAAATGGGTGAACTTCTCCCAACATTGAGTCACCATCAAGCTACCTTGAGTTAAGTTTTGGAATTTAGTCATATTGTCAAAGAAGAGTTTAGGTAATTACCTCTTCCTAAAAAGTGCAAGAAAAGTTTCCCAAGTGGTCTCTCTAGGCAACAACTTCTCAGCTTTCTCATTGTCCCACCAAGTAGCTGCTTCACCAATGAGTTGATATACAACCCACATAGCCTTGGTCTCATTAGATAGATTTCAAAACTCAAAGTATTCTCCATCTTAATGATCTAGGCTTCCACTTTGTCTTCGATGGTTTTGCCATCAAATTTGGGCGGAGCAACCTTCTTGAGGTCCTTACCCAATTCCTCCGCAATACTTCCACAGTTATTTCCTTGGACTTTATTCCCTCGGTCTTGTTCCTCTCGATTTCCTCTAACCTGCTACTCTAAGTTATCCATCTTGTTTCTCGTTTCAGTCAAAAGGTTGAGGATTTGGTCCAACCTATCATTTTGCTCATTACTCGGTCCACTATGATCATTGTTCCTAGTTTGCACCATGATTACTAATCAAAAATCCTGAAAACACAAAGTTGCAACTTAGCGTTGTAGACAAAAGGCCCTAGTGTTAAACCTAGCACTTTGATACCAAATGTAAGGTTTGAAACCCTAAACAATCTCGCACAAATAAACAATAACTTAATATCTCATAAACATGGAATTTAAATGAAACTATTTCATTAGATAAATAAATGTCATATCGCATCCTCATATGTGTAGTGCATAATCTAGGTGAAAGCTCATAATATATGTTATACAAAAGTACAAATTAGGCTCTCATGCCATGTAGTCAACTAATTATACAATCTGAAGTACATAGACAAATAATGATATAAGAATGATATGAGAACATGATCAATATAGTCTTTGACTGCCACCAACCCTTAGTCATCCGCAAGTCTGAGAGACGAGAACATGGCTCAGGCGTTTTTCCACCCAACCACAAAGCTTATGCTTCCTCAAAATTCTTCCTACTCGAAGAATACCTGATCCTGCACGAAATACCTTGCAACTTGGAAACAATAAGTAGGAGGGAACCTTGGTGCAACCTGATATATCTACATGCAATGTCCTACTATCAAGATATGGCAGAGAAACATATCAATAAAATTTGCTAGGTATCATTCATCTATTTCCAATGTTCCATGGGGGTGCGTCCCCCCCCAATCCCCACGTTTTTGGGACGGGGACGTCTTCGGGACATGGGGATGGGTCGGGGACATCCCCTCGTCGTACCTCCACCGCCACTAGAACGTGGGGGATGGATGGAAGTCTCCAAGATGTCTCAAGGACGCCTAGAAGTCTCCAAGACGTCTCGAGGATGCCCAAAAGTCTCCCAGCCTGGGATGTGCAAAAGGTTTTTTTTTTTAAATTTCTTTTTAATGCTTGGAAATTCGTGCCTTGGGTCGAACCCTAAAGGCAAGTGGGACCCCTCCATTGCTTCTAACCTCTACAAAACACTCTCAAATCCTCTATTTTTCTCACATTTGGTTTTTCATGTTTTGCAACAAATAGGTGAAGAGGAGAGAAAACAGTGAGGAGTGAGTGATTAGAGGCCTCCCTTCACTACATTTTGACATTTTGTACTTATTTTGCTATCAATATATCATGCTACTCATTGTAATCATCTTTATGATATTTTTGATATAATCGAAATCTCCAATTTGACATTTTCATTTGTCAAATTTTGTTTAGTATTCAAGTATTTAAAATTTTAGTATTTGCAGTTTTACTATTTTACTAATTTGCCAAAGTTTCATTTGAAATGTAATTCTTATACATCTTTTTATAACTAGTTTTTCAAGTACTATATGTATATCAGCGCTGCCCCCCTGCTGTTGTCCCCCCACTGCCGTCCCCCTGCCATCCCCTTGCCGTCCCCAAACTTAGGCCCTTGGTCCCCCCATTCCCGTCAGGAAACCCTGTGGAACAGTGTCTATTTTAATGAAAACATGGCTTTGGCCAAAGCACTAGAATATGCCAAAAGATCTTGAAAAGAGGATAGACCTTCTTTGTTGGTCCATATTCGGCACCCTATCTCGGATAGTAAACACAGTTCACAATAGAATAACATGCATAACCAAATTTCATAAAAATAAATACTTCTTTTCCTTTCATGCAAATGATTATATCTCTATTATCGGGTTCTTCTATTTTGCCCCTCATACCCTTGTGGGTATGGTTCTGGTCTTGGTTCTTTGCTGGTCTTTCTTTCGGTTCTCTCCTTCCTGGGCACCCCGGGTTCCTTGGGAAGGACTCTGGGCAAACTTTGGCCAAACCTAGCGGAATCTAGGGGGACCTAAGGGTTGCCCAAAAAAAAAAACAAAAAATGTAAATTTTTAAAACATTTTTTATGTAAGTTAACAAGAAACAGGTCGGTAATAATTGCAATAACAGGAAATGCTAGCTTTTTGGAGACATTGGGTATGGTTTGTTGTTAGTTATATATGCATATATATGTATTTATGTTATATGTGCATGTATATATATATATATATATATACATAATACTTACATACAACAATAGGTAGGTAATTGGTGCAGTAACAGGAAATGCCAGCTTTTTGGAGACATTGGGTATGGTTTGCTATTAAATGTATATGCATATGTATGTATAAGTGTATGTATATATGTATATGTATGTATTTAAGTATGTATATATACATACATGGTACATACATACGTACTAAATTTCCACGGGGACGCGTACCCCCCCCTTTTTTTGCCGTCCCCCCGTCCCGGACGTTTCGGGGACTTGGAGACGCTAGGGAGACATCCCTCCGCCATCCCTCCATTGCTGCCGGGACGTGAGAAACGTCTCGGAGACGCAGGGGATGCTTGGGAGTCTCTGAGACATCCTAGGGACATCCAAGCGTCCCTCGAGCGTTTCAGAGACGCCCATGCGTCCCCCATGCTGGGACATGTTTTAAAGTGCTTTTTTTTAAAATTTATTTTATTTTTATTGGTCTTTGTGCCTGGGGCTGAACCCTAAAGGCTTGTGGGACCCATCTCAAAGCCTCTAAATGAAATAAAAGTCTCTAATTGCTCATTTTTTTACTCACATATGCATTTGATGTTTTGCAGCAGCTAGGTGAAGAAGAGGAAAACCAGTGAGAAGAGTGAGTGAAAGAGTGAATTTGAGGTGCTGCAAGTGCAAGAGGGGTGAGAAGGAGAAAGAAGAAGAAGAGGAAGAGCATTCTACACCAATTTTGAAGGATTTTTCAAGCACAAGGTAGGGTTTTATGACTGTTTTTCTTAATTTTTTCAAAAAATTTTTTTGTTTTGTTTTCCAAGTTTTTAGATTCATTTTGAAAATGTAGTTTGATGTTTGAAATGGGCATTGAAATGAAAATCAAAACATGAATATGCATTTGCAGCCATGTCTATGAAATTATGATTAAAAAATTAATCATAATTTCATATACATGGCTGCAAATGCATATTCATATTTTGAATTTTCATTTCAAGGCTCATTTTTTTTTTTTCATCTTTCCATCAAGATTCATCATGAAATTTTAAATTTTATTTTCAAATTTGTTAAACTAGGCTGAAACTAGGCACTTATAGAATTTATTTGTTTATTGCAGTGTCACAATGAGCTCTCATGACATCAACATGAGTGAGGATGAGGTTCATTCACATAGTGATAGTGATCCTGAATATGCACTTGAGGCTGAGGGGGATGACCATGGGACTGAGCATGAAGCCCAAACTAGTTCCATGGCAAGTGAAGCAAGTAATTTACAGTGCTCTTTTGTAGTATTGGCAAAGTATGCTAAGGGTCCTTTTAATCCCAAATCCCCTCTCAAACAATTTGCAACAAAAGATCTAAGTAGGCAAGGGGCAACATCTGGTGGCACAAGGAGGTGGAAGTGCAACTTTTGTAGTGAGGGGTGGTATGGGAGCATCACTAGAGTCAATGCACACCTTCTTTTCATTAGAGGAAAAGGTGTGGGGATATGTGAATTTTTGGCAAAACCAAAAAACATAAAATTCAAAGTTGAAATAAATAAGTTATGGGGTGTTCCTGATGATACTCTAGCTGCACCTATGCCTACTACTTTGGTTCATAGGACACAGCTTCAGCATAGCCAGCAACAGATATCCAGCCATACTCTGTAGACAAGAGTAGGAGGGGCACCAGGTTCTTCTCCTAGTGCCTATGCAGGAGAGGGGAGGGGGAAACGAAAATTGCAAAGTCAAACTCAAAGTAACCACCCCATTGCAGATTTGTTTAATGTGCAGCTCAAGGATGAGATAGATGATGCCATTGGCAAGTTCTTCTTTGCCAATGGCATTCCGTTTCATGTTGCCTGATCTCCTTATTATAAGGATATGATATCGATGGTGGCAAAGGGAGGGCCATCATATGTGCCACTAGGTGAGACGAAATTGAGGACCACGATCTTGGATAAGAACTATTCCAAGATCAATTTGTTGATGGAGAAGATGGAGTGTTGGGTTAAGACAGGATGCAGCATAGTCATGGATGGGTGGACGGACATTAGCCATCGTCCACTCATTAACATCATGGTTACATGTACTGAGGGCCCATATTTTCTTAAGGCAGTTGATTGTTCAGGGCATCGCAAAGATGCTGATTTTTAGTTTGAGGTTCTCAGGGATGCTATTGAGGAGGTTGGGCCACAAAATGTGGTCCAAGTTGTGATAGATGTTGCACATGTGTGCAAAGCTGCAGGGAGACTTGTTGAGCCTACTTATAGGCATATTTGGTGGACCCCATGTTGTGTGCATGCCATGAACAATGCACTCAAGGACATGAGAAAGATTGATTGAATTAGAGCAGTGGTTAATGATGCGAGAGATGTGCAGATGTTTATCTGCAACCACCACACATCACATGCACTCTTCAGGACCTTCGCTAAGAAGGAGTTCTTGAAACCTACTGATACGAGATATGCTTCCTATGTTATTCTCTTAGACAAAATGATTGAGTTGCAAGAGGCATTGCAACTCATGGTCATGATAGCAGAATGGAGTAGGTGGGCCGAGTCTAAGACAGAGCAAGGGAGGAGGGTGAAGGATACAGTGAAGAGCGATGTGTTCTGGGCTGATGCAAAATATATTGTTGCCATCATTAAACCAATTTTCCAGGTTATTAGGTATGGGGATGCGGATGCACCTAACCTTGGAGAGGTGTATGAGTGCATCGATTCTATGCTTGATTAGATGAGGGTTGTTGTGCGAGAGAGGGACCCCACATTAGCATTCTACCACGAGCACATTCAGCCAATCATTCATAGGAGATGGGAGAAGCTCAACACTCCCTTGCACATGGCAGCCTATGCACTTAATCCTAAGTGGTACTTGACGAGGCCTGGTAGAGTGACACCGATACAGGATGCAGAGGTGAAGGCAGGGTTCTTCAGGTGCATTGAGAGGATGTATGATGATGTAGATGCCAGTGTGATTCGCACTGAGTGGACCAAATTTGCCACTCTCAGGGGTTATTCAGATGTAGCCAAGATGGATATGTGAACTATGACACAGGAGGACCCAATTTTGTGGTGGACTTGCCATGGATTGGGATCTTTGACTACCACTCTAGCCATCTGATTGTTATCTCAGGTTTCTAGTTCTTCAGCTACTAAGAGGAACTTGTCTACATATAGCTTCATCCACTCTCTTAAGAGGAACATACTCACCTCTAGTAGAGCAGAGAAGCTTGTGGTTGTACATAGTGCTTTGCGTCTCATTGACCGCAAATCATTTTTGTAAAAAGAGAGTCCAGCAGCACGGTTGGATGTAGAGCCAGAGGACCCAGAACAAATTGATGAGGATGCTCCAGTTTCAACTTCAGATGCAGGGCTGGTTGGTGTTAGTTTGGCTGAGCTTGATCGCAAGGATTCCAATAGTTCGAGTGATGAGGAGTTTGGGGATGATTAGAGGCCTCCCTTCACTACATTTTTGCATTTTGACATTTTGTACTTATTTTGATTATGATATCAATGTACTCATGCTACTTATTGTAATCATTTTTATCATTATGATAATATATTATGATGTGACATGTCATATTTTCGATATTCATATAATAGAAATCTCAAATTCGACAATTTCATTTGTCAAATTTTAATATTTTAATTTTATAATTATTTGATTACTAATAGTATTCAAGTATTTAAAGTGGTAGTATTTGCAATTTTACTAATTTGCCAAAGTTTAATTTGAAATGTTATTCTGAAACATCTTTTTATAACTAGTTATTCAAGTACCATATGTATATTAGCACCACCCCCCTGTTGCCGTCCCCTTGCCGTCCCCCCGTCCCCGAGACGCGTCCCCTTCAGGAAACTCCGTGGAACATTGATACATACATATATATACCTGTACCCAAGGAAAAAAAATTGCTGTATCATTGTACCGGTACCCGAACCAGTAACTTAGGATTATATGAACATCTATCATTATTTCATCTTTTCATGCATTAATGACGGTAAAATATATAATTGACATGCAATTCACTTTTTACATGCAACTTGGCTATTGACATGTAATTTAATTATTGACATGCAACTAGTTATAAACATGCAAATTTGATCTTTCATGCAATAATTGAAGTACATGCATTACTATTCTCAATGTCATGCAATATTTAATGTAATACTATTTAATTTTCGAAAACATAATAACCATAAACATATTCATTAGTTAAATCATAATGCACAAATGATGTATTTAGAGAACACAATGAAATCATAATCATACAATGCAGGATGGATGCAACTATGTGTGTGTGTGCATCGGGTTTCCATCATGCTAATTATTACCAAGCGGCTAGGATACTTCTCGCCTTGACATGTTCTTGCACTCATTCGCACTCAGATTACGTCAATAGGTTAGTTCATAAAACTATAGCCGAAGCACATGCACATAACATCTCATCTCCTTTTCAATTTCAATTTCTTACATTTAAAAATAACATCTAATTTAAAACACATTTATCCATAATCAATCAATCATAAGATAATCAACCAATAGTCTCAACCAGTTCCGTTTATTTATTAATTAAGTTTATGCAAGCAAAACGAGATGTGACAAGATTCTACCTCATCTAAAGAGACCAAGGCAAGTTGTGCAACAAAAGCATCTAAGTTGGCACACTTTGGAGTTACATTCCAATTCCTCATCGCCCCCTTGTTGTAATTGGATTTCTTACATGATGAGATGCAAGTTAGAATGCACATAGACCAAATCCTCTGCTTTTTTACAGCCAATGTTTGCACTTAACTAAGTGGATAAAGAAGTATGTACTCTGATTTTACTCGGTCGAAGAACTTGCAACCTATTGAAATAGTATACAAAAATTGTAATTTTCTCCTATAACACTCAACAAACATGGTAGAATCCTTTGTCAATCCTTCACCTTTGTAAAGATAACCAGCAAGCTTTAGGAATGAAATGTAGCAGCTTGTAGGCAAAGTATGTGTTTTGGTCCTTTGTATTTGTCAAATGAATGTTGTTTGAATCACTTTATGGCAAAATAAGTCGTATTGAGTACTTTAGCTTAGATGAGGTTCTAAAAATGTGCTTTTTTGTTATAAAAAATGCTTTAATCACTCAATTTTTGAGTTGTGCCTGTGGGTTTGAGTTGGGTATGTTTGGGTATGGCCTCAGGTTCGTCTAGGGTCTGGCATCAACACCCTGGTTGAGCCTGGGGTTGTCCTAATCTTATATCAGAGCCTGAACCTGACCTGCCCAATTCAGCAAGTAAATCAGACAAACCCAGTAACATAGATGTCTGCTACTTCATTGCTGCTTATAATCATAATATCATTTGCCTAAGTACATAACATAATAATGCTACTTCTTAGTAATATGTTTGAAAATATAATGCCCAACATATTGAGTCTATGACCAACCATTTCATGTTCTGCATTGTAAGTGAATACTAAAATGATTGATCTTCCACTATTTGGAAGACTGATGGCCTCTACGCTTCCAGTGCCAAAACATACTAGGAATCCTAACAGTACATGGTACATATAAAAAATCTAGATGCTATATCCTCAAATTGCACAAATATCCTTACACCACTCATTCGCAGTTCAGAAATTGTTTCCAAAACTGAATCTGTTTGGAAACATATTGGAAATGCCAAGAAAATCTTTGTGGCAATGCTTTCCAAATAGGAACACATTCCGAAACATTTTCTACTGCTTTTGATGTGTTTTCAGCTTGGTAGCGTATTTCAGTTGAAATGTGCACAGTTTATTGGGATTTTTTTTGCACCATTTGAATTTCTTTTAGTAAAGAATTTTGACACTCCCTATCATGTCAAAACAAATTTTATTTTATGTTGTCCTACTACCGTAATGATTTTATGATCCATGCATAGAGGAAATGTTAGTGTTGTCAAAGTGAAGGGCTAGTCAGGCCACCTGTAACGTATTTGTATATAGTTTCACCCTAACTAATACATATTCTGGAGTGGTAAATGATGTTGTCCTCATTCATAGAGAATTGTACTTGTACGAAGTGATGGCATTATACTAGTGTGTCAAATCAATTGGTGTTTAAAGTCTGGAGTGTTGTTTATTGCAAGAATACACAAACACATAGATACAATTAATTTTTTTTTTATATCCTTGTTCTTTGAATTAGTCATTTTCATTGTCAAGTCCCCATTTCTGGAGTGTTTGAAGGTCTGCATTTCCAAAAGCCTGTGTTCTACATAGATGCATCCCCACTGCTCTGTCCTGCTTGTTTCTCTGCCCCTGTCCCTCGGCTATTTTCCTAATTAATATTCTTTCTGAGATTTGGGGGCTACTTCCAAGTGTTCCTTTCTGCATTCCTTTGTTTCACCCCCAAAAGAGGACTTGGTAGAACATACCCAGTAAAACTTCGATTTCATAAATTATACCCATTTCCAAGTTTTGTGTAGCTTAAATCTATCTACATTTTACAGGGCACAGGCAATGCCTGTATCAGTTCGGGAAAATTAGATCCATTTCCAAATATATTGTAATCATCATATTGTTTGCTTTTTCTCATTAGTAATATTTTCAGTGAAGTATCTCAATTTCTATGGATTAATGTTGCGCTATAACAGTCTAGCTTCTTTCTCGACCACTTTAATAACTTCATTGCCTTACGTACTGAGGAATGATTACTTTGATGCTTTCCCATGTTGTAACACTTATGTAAAACAAACAGGGCAGTTGCTCTGGATGAAAAACAGTTCATAGTACTTGAATAAACTTCATTTCCATGGACTCATATCTTTTTCAGGTAATATCCATTTATTGAAAAAAGATAAGCCTGTTTCAGCAGCTACATCAAGTTCTCAATGCAACATAGATACGAAATTGGATTTAAGGTGTTCTTCATTTCAAACTGGTACAACCATATTCTTTGCAGGCAATTTTATAAACAACAGTTATGTTTATGTTAAAGTGCTACGAAACAATATAACAAATTTGGCAGATTTTAGGAAGGCACACAATTATGGAAAGGTTTTTCATAGAAAAAGAAAGAAATTGCAAGATCTTTGTGCAAGGGCCTTGTCAATCGAGAAAGAGGATTTAATTTTATATGGGTAAGATTCATATAGATGCTCAAACCAGTAGCATAGAGTTTGTATTATTCTGTTTTTTTTACATATCTTCAAGATTTGACACCAAATTAGAAAGATTTTATGCAGGTCCAAATCTGTATCGATTCTCCTCCAAAGACTAAAAGTTCCAAACAATAGCAGTATTAGTACCGAATCCCAGAAGAAGGATCTTGAATGCTCTGTATGTAAAGTTTAATACTATTTTGTTTCAGTTGGTTCTGGCAATGATATCGTTATATCTAATCAGTCTTTTGCACTTAAATTGGCATAATAGAGAAAGGAACAAAAGAAAATAGTTCTTGAATATTTGTTCTAATGACACTAATTGTCTCGTAGAAAGACATATTGGTTGGCATTGAGAAAAATCCTATACAATCAAATTTCCATCCAGAAACATGTATCTCTCTGGACTTCAAGTATGATTTTGAGAAAGCTTGTGCTCAATTTGACATTTTGAGTAACGCAGATGGACTTGGACATACACAGGGTAATAAGATTTTGAAGATGAAGACTTCAAATTTTCAGCATGAAGAATATTTGCCATTAATTTCTTCATGGGAGGCAGATAAAGTTCATCACTATGATTATGATTGTTATCAAAATGGTCTTCACGGGTTAGCAGATGTGGATTTGAGAACATATTTGTTATGCACTGAGGAGCAGTTGGCTCAGGAGGCTGGGATTGATCATGGAAACATTCTTGATACTAAATTTTGGCATTTTCCTCCTTCAGCGTTTAGCAGAATGTGTTCCAATGCTTATAATCATAAACAGAGCTTAGAAGACTTTCCTCATTTCACAGACATCCTACAACCTGATAGGCATTATGTTTTTGACTCATTGCCTGTGACAAGGGATGAGCCAGGCTTAATACAGTGGTATGACATAAATTGTAAATCCCAGAATTTTTCCTCTATGAAAAGTATCAATATGCAATTGGTGGATCATATAGACAGGTTTATATGTCATGGGCAAGGTTTCTCTCCTGAAACTGAGATGATATTATGGGCTTTGCCTGAAAACAATCTTTGTTTCAGTCCACTGCTGGCCCATGAAGACAAGCATAAGCATTATGAAAAAGAATCAATCCCAGGAAACAGCGTGGTCTTGTGGGGTTCATCTTATAAGGATGTTCCAAGGTGTGACAAGATTGAAGATTTTTCTTTCCAAGATACATATCAGAATTTCAGTTTGGCTCCCTTTGGATGGCATAATGACCAAGGCAATGCTGGTCCAGATTTAGGGTTCAGCTTTCCAAGCAAACAACTACAGCATGGAACTGACAGTTGGGAACTGAAAGAATCTTCCTCATATTTTCTGTCTAGCGAAATAAATCTCTTAGAAGTGCAGCACAAGTTGCTTGACACAGATGGTATGCTCTTGATTGAAGAAGTGCGGGATCCAGGAGTATCCAATCTAATCAATTTTCCATATAGGATCAGGGAAAGTACAGATTCTCCCATGGAACTTCACCTTGAACTGGAAAATGATGTAAATATTCCGAACATTTGTGTCACCAAGGGGGAAGAATGGGATTGTTTGGAAGTGCCTATTTACCCTTTAGATTGTGGTTATGATTCTTATGGAGAAGAACAGGGTCTTAAATTTTAATCCTTGCACTAATTTTTCTTTTCAAAGTGTATGAAAGACAGGTGAGGAAAAGCCTATCAAATCTAGTAGCCCAAATGGCACAAATTGTTTGGTTGTTGACTATAATCTAGGTCGTTTATCTGATGAAACATGTAATATTGAAGGACAAGCATTCAGGTTTAATAGTTTTCTATTTGGGAATTGATTTTAGTTGAATTCTAATATGCTAACAATATATTTCAGGATCCCTATTGATTTTCAGGATTACCTTATTAATAGCTAGAGAAGTAGAAAAGCTGTTAATAGAAGGAATTGTGTAGAGGAGTACTTATTGTTAATAGACGGGTGCCCAATAATACACATGCTTGAAATTGTTTCTGATTTCCTGGAAAACAGATACATAGGAATGTTTTACATGTATTTGGGAGAAAAAAATGGGCTAAACTTTCAGACTTTACATTCACATTTAAAGAGGTTATTTCACCTTTCCATTTGACAGTGAAAATTCTGAAATTCAATGTGTAGTAAATCCTCCTAATCATTCTAGATTTGCTAATGGATTGGCTGCTGGCTTCACTGCATCTTTCTGTTTTTTCTTTTCACACTTCTGTAGGAAACTTGTTATCATGAAATTACATTGTGTACTGCCTCACAGATATATTGAAGCAAATAATTAACAAGCAAATATGTTTATGTGCACACTATTATGATTACTATGATTTTTTTATGTCACCTCATTCAGCTCTACATGGGGTAGACCACAATGCCCATTTCTTGACTTGCATGTTTCTCTTGTTACCATTTTGTGTGTATGTTCTAACCCCTTCATCTCCTAGGCATCCACCTAAGACCACCAAGGTTTCTAGGTGTGATGCGCAAAAAACCTGTTAAGCTAGTGTATGTTGTTGAAGATGTGGAGTTCCCCTTCCTAGCATGCCTCTCTTCCCAAGTCCACTTCTCTCTCTACTTCCATCCAATCATGCCCATTGCCAATTCTCCACTATTTGTCGGAGTTGCAGAGTTCCCCTTCATGGTATACCCTCTCCTCTAACTTTGTCAGAGTATTTGGCTTCCCTCTACAACCATGCCTTGCGACCATCCCTTGCTTTCACTTCTCTCCCTGTTGGCATTTCAATTCACACCTCTGGAATGTGGATTAGAAACGAACAACTATGCACAGATAAACTGCTCTTCGAATTAGGAGGGGAAGCAACATCTTTGCTGATGTTGCTTAAAAGAAAGTAAACTAAACTAATTTCCCAATCTTTTTGGCAATTTCAACTTGATTTTCTGACCCCAGTTTGATTTTGATTTTTGGGTGCTCGATGGATCCTGTGGGCTGATTGAATGATCCATCGCAAAGCTTGAGTGAATCTAATGAAGTTGTCATGGAGGCTACTTTGGGTAAAAACATCATCTTGACCTTCAAAATCATGGGCGCCCTTGGCTTGCTTTGGCGCCCAACATTGCCAGTGTTAGCCATTTTTGACGTTCTTCCATTTCTTCATGTTTTCTGATCTTCTAATGAATTTGTGATTCTGGGAGCTAGACTAACCTAATGAACTGACTGTCAAATTCACCAGACAGCTTGATGAATTCTAAGGGGGGTCTTTTGGGAGCTTCATCTCCTAAAAAGTTGATTTAGGGCTTCAAATCCTTGGGCTCCCTTGGCTAGCGGAGGCACCCATGATTGCTAGAGTTAGATTATTTTCACTGTGTTTTCAACCTTCTTTTGACATTTTCAATTTCACTCATGTTTACCCCTTCGATCAGTCTATGATATCTAGTGACTGTCAACTCCGATGAGCTTGTCGATGAATGTGTTGGAAAGTTGGTTCAATTCTAAAGAAAACATTCTAGAGGCTCCAACTACAAATTCATCCATTTGATGATTGAAAAGCTTGGGAGCCTATCTCCTCCTAGGGCACCCAAGATCTCCAACCTTAGCCATTTGTGGCTCTTTCTCAGCCTTCAAACTTGAAACCTCATATTGTGTCCATTTGATTTGAATTTTCCGACAATTAACGATTTTGATAATCAGGCCTAGATATCCACTGCGAAGCTGGCAGGAATTTGAAGAGATTGACTGATCTGGCAAACCCTAATTGCTAGATTTGAGCCTCCAAAACCTTAGGCACCTATCTCCTCTTAGGGCGCCCAAAATTTCTAGACTTAAAATATTTTCTGATAATTTTATGATTTGCATTTTGCTACTTTGTCAAGCTCTCCATTCAATTTCGAATTCTGGCTGACTAAATGATCAGATGGTTGTGTTGATGGATTCATCGCGGAGCCTACTGGATTCTGTGCAACATTGTCTAGGATGAGCAAAACCTAATTCCATCATTTGACCTCTTGAAAGACTAGGCACCTTTCTCCTCCTAGGGCGCCCATGCTTGGTAGTGTTAGTTTTTATTTTGCAAATTTCAACTTTTTTCCTCATTCCACGTGCTTGCCATTGCTTCAACTATTGGAGATGAAATTTTTTTCTAAGGCACAAAACTCTAGGCACCTTTACTAGGTAGGGGCGCTTGAACTTTCCAGAGTAAGCCAAAATTTTGCAATTTTCATGATTCTTCAACTTCCATTCTCCATTCTTTGTTCCTCAATCATCTTCTGTAGTTTCTTGATCTGTGCAGTGCTTGAGACTTTGAATTTGACACCTGGCAGTTGAGTGACCTCCATTAATGACCTTGGAGCTCTTGAAAAAGCAGAATAGACCCACTAGGGAAAAATTGATCTTTTGACGATTTCCACTAGACTAGCCTGATGAGGAAGTATTTTAAGCCAATCAAAATCATTTTGAACCTTGGAAGTCAAACTTTCTATTTTTAGATTTTTTTCTAAAATCTAGGGCTGAAAAATTAAGATCTAGGTTTTATAGACAAGGTCTCTCTAAGCATACCCAGATCCTCAGATTTTGAAAATTTTGAGTTTTTGACCATCATGCAAAACACACAAATCCAAATTTTGACCTTTTTTACAATTTTGACAAGACTTTTAACCATTTTTTCAAAATGCCTAAGTGTAGCAAAATTTTTAATTTGGGGTACAACATTTGGCTCTGTCTGGGGACCATGTTGGATACTTACAACATAGGAGAACCAAGGAATCTTTGGATTTTAAGCCTAGACTAGTGCCTTATCCATTGGGTATCGGAGTTAGCAACACTTCCTAATCACCTATTGCAAGACTTTCCCTAAGTCACCTATGATAGGACTTCCTAGAATCACCTAATAGTTGGACTTCCCTAAAAATCACCTAAAATAAGATGCCTAATCACCTAAAACACGATGAAACTGTTACGGAAAGGGGAAACACAACATAACAAACACATCATGGAAAGGAGAAACACATCACAAAAATAGAAAGGAAAATTATTCAATCCCCAAAGGATGTCATTTATGCCTAAAAGGCTTTACTTCTCTTCTCATGGGTATCACAGGAGACAAATATTCTAGGATGAAAATTCTCAAATCTTCATACATCCAGGTAGAGGCACCCTGACAACAGTTAGAATATGGCACAAAGAAGGGAGTGAAGACCATTGAGGCATCAGTTTTGTTGTTCATCTTCGGGATGTCTTTGTTGTCAAACTCTTCAAACCCAATCAATCACATTCCACACCCGATTTCTATAATGCCATAGATGATCCTTTCTGAACTGGAAATATCCTTTAATTGGCTCATCGATCAACTTTGAATCCCCTTTAACACATAGGAGTTCAATTCCCACGTCTTTGACATTTTTCAGGCCTAATAGAAACACCTCTTTTTCAGCTTCGGTGAATTCCAATTGCAACAATCCTTTAGGGAGATGATCATTTTCCCTGCTCTTGAACTTGTTGTTGAACAATGCCCTTCGAATCGTATTTTCCACAACTTTGTATCCTTTGTCGGTCTCTTTTCTAGACGAGCAATTTTCTAGTCTTTAGTTTCTATCTCTGACAACATCACATAATTACTGAGACTCATTCCTTGATATAGAATTTGAGTTGGGGGGTTTGGGATTTTCACCACCATGAATTGAGATTTGGGCTCAGGTTCTATCTTGATTTTGGCCTCCTTCACAGGAATGGTTGCAGACAACCAATCTAACTACATTGCACCACCAAGATCTCTATAAAAGCTTCAGCTCAACAACATCCCGTAGTTGGCTAGAATGTCAGCCACTAGGATATTCATCACTAACTTTTTTTCCGAACAAGCTATCAACCTTGAGCGTCCTTCAATTATCCGACCAATGATACCAACTTAGACTCAAGTGAATAACATTCATTCTGAGTTTCTGTGCATGAGAGTCCCAATGCATTCATCACTTGTAGAGGCATGACGTTGTCTGAGGCTACTGAATCAACTATCCAATTGCTCAATTTGGGCTTTTCTTCTGTGGAACAGATGATTTGAGCAATGTAGGTTGAATTGAAGCTTCTTTCTTTACACGTATTATTCTATCCAACTGTGAAATCTTAACCTTGGTCTTCATCATGGAGTTTACAATGTCAAAATTGGCTGTAGATGGGTCTTGAGAAACCGCTTCTTTAACTTGTTCTTTAGCTCTCCGCCTCTCTTCTTCCTTTTGCACTTGCAAGTGCAAATCACTTGTAAACACAGGCAACGAGTGTCTTTTGTGATTTGCTGCAAGAGAGTAGTGGCGTAGGTATTCTTTTTCTTCAATAACGGGTTCACTTTGAAAGTATCTTGGAGCAGAGTCGTCATCGAAGTTGTCCATTTGTGGTAAGACAACATTCGAACTTCGTGTTGGGACAAAACTGGAACTGGGTGCAACCTCAGTATATCCCATAATCTGGTTCATTCTTAAGTTCTTAGGACATGTAGTACTGGTATGTGCGTCGTTATCATGGAAAGAACAAAATATTGCATTTTGTGTAGCTTCAACTGTTGGTCTTGGTGGAGGTGTTGGCAACCGCGGCCTGTAATTATTAAAAGGCTGAAAATTATTCCTCTTTGGCTGGTACAATTGCTGAGGTTGATACTGTTGTTGAGGTTGATATTGTGGTGGTGGTAGTGCAAGCATTTCATTGGCTACCTTCTGTAGCAATGGATTTGCAAAACTCTGAACTAAAGGCCTGATTGAATCCTTCTTCATCTTGTCGGAGGTGATCGTATTATCTTCCAACTCAATGGCATGTTCTTACACATTGGTCAATTCCGTTTCTTTTGTCATCTTCAGGAAGAAGGCTTTCTCTGATGGAAGAGCATTTATGAAACAACTCATCAGAATCTCTAGTGATGGATTAAGTGTAGAAGAAAGTCATGTAATAAGACGATTAAATCTTGCCACAAACTCCCTCATAGGTTCGTTGTGTTCCATCTTTGAATTTGCAAGTTGGGCAAACAACCAAAGACTATCTTCAGCAGGCTTGAATCTCGCCAATAATTTCTTGCTCATAGTTGCCCAACTTGTGATAATGCCCGGCTCCAGTTGATAGCATTTCCCACAAGAGTCTCCACAAAAAGACGCACAACGATGTCTTCATGTGCCACGTGCAAGATGGCGTAGGTTGTTGAGAAGGCAAAAAGATGATCATTAGGATCTTGAGTTCCATCACTGTAAAACCATGGAAAGTGCTTCCTTGACCCTTTAGGCAACTCTTGATTTACCCACAAAGCCAAGGGTCCAATGATATTACCCCAAGGTAACGAGGTTGGACGTCTCAGATTCCTTCCAACATTATTGTTGTTTTCACCCATTGCTTCTAGTTGGATCACACAATAGGGTGCCAGATGCTCATTCCCATGTCATAAAGCATAAGCTTTCTTGAAGTTTTATGCCTCGTGCCCCACAGTGGGCGCCAGAAAACTATTGGCGTTTCAATTCACACCTATGGAATGCGGATTAGAAACGGACAACTATGCACAGATAAGCTGCTCTTCGAATTAGGAGGGGAAGCTCCCTCTTTGTTGATGTTACTTAAAAGAAAGTAAACTAAACTAATTTGCCAATCATTTTGGCAATTTCAATTTTTTCTTGATTTTTTGACCCCAGTTTGATTTTGATTTCCGGGTGCTCGGTGAATCCTGTGGGTTGACCGAATGATCCATCGTGGAGTCTGAGTGAATCTGACGAAGTTGTCCTAGAGGCTACTTTGGGTAAAAAACATCATCTTGACCTTCAAAATCATGGGCGCCCCTGGCTTGCTTGGGCGCCCAACATTACCAATGTTAGCCATTTTTGACATTCTTCCATTTCTTCATGTTTTCTGATCATTTGATGAATTCGCGATTCCGAGAGCTAGACTGACTTGATGAACTAACTATCAGATTCACCGAACAACTTGATGAATTATGAGGGGGGTCTTTTGGGAGCTTCATCTCCTAAAAAGTTGATTTAGGGCTTCAAATCCTTGGGCGCCCCTAGCTAGCTGGGGCGCCCATGATTGCTAGAGTTAGATTATTTTCACTATGTTTTCAACCTTCTTTTGACATTTTCAATTTCGCTCATGTTTAACCCTTTGATCAGTCTGTGATATTTGGTGACCGTCAACTCCAATGAGCTTGTCGATGAATGTGTTGGAAAGCTAGTTCAATTCTGAAGAAAACATTCTAGAGGCTGCAACTACAAATTCATCCATTTGATGACCAAAAAGCTTGGGCACCTATCTCCTCCTAGGGCGCCCAAGATCTCCAACCTTAGCCATTTTTGGCTCTTTTTCAGCCTTCAAACTTGAAACCTCATATTGTGTCCTCCATTTGATTTGAATTTGTCAGCAGCTGACAAGTTTGATGATCAGGCTTAGATATCCACTATGAAGCTGGCAGGATTCTGAAGAGATTGACTGATCTGGGAAACCCTAATTGTTGGATTTGAGCCTCCAAAACCTTAGGCGCCTATCTCCTCTTAGGGCGCCCTGAATTTCCAGATAGAATATTTTCTGATAATTTTATGATTTGGATTCTGCTATTTTGTCAAGCCCTCTCTGTTCAATCTTGAATTTCGGCTAACTGAATGATCAGATGGTTGTGCTAATGGATTCACCGTGGAGCCTGCAAGATTCTGAGCAACATAGTCTAGGATGAGCAAACCCTAATTCCATCATTTGATCGCTTGAAAGACTGGGCGCCTTTCTCCTCCTGGGGTGCCCATGCTTGGTTGTGATAGTTTTTATTTTGCAAATTTCAACTTTTTTCCTCATCCCACTTGCTTGCCTTTGCTTCAACTGTTGGAGATGAATTTTTTTTCTAAGGCACAAAACTCTAAGCACCTTTATTAGGTAGGGGTGCTTGAACTTTCCAAAGTTAGCCAAAATTTTGCAATTTTCATGATTCTTCAACTTCCATTCTCCATTCTTCGTTCCTCGATCATCTTCTGCAGTTTCTTGATCTGTGCAGTGCTTGAGACTTTGAATTTGACACCTGGCAGTTGAGCGACCTCCATTAATGACCTTGGAGCTCCTGAAAAAATATAATAGACCCACTAGGGAAAAACTGATCTTTTGACGATTCCGACTGGACCAGCCTAATGAGGAAGTATTTTAAGCCAGTCAAAATCAGTTTGAACCTTGAAAGTCAAACTTTCTATTTTTAGAAAAAATTTCCAACATCTATTTAAGAAACCTAGAAAAACCCAAAAAAGTCTATTTTAAGAAACTTTCTATTTTTAGAAAATTTCCTAAAATTTAGTGCTGAAAAATTGAGATCTGGGTTTTGTAGACAAGGTCACTCTGAGCAGACCCAGATCCTCAGATTTTGAAAATTTTGAGTTTTTGACCCTCATGCAAGACATGCAAATCCCAATTTTGGCCTTTTTTGATAATTTTGACAAGACTTTTAACCATTTCTTCAAAATGCCCAAGTGTAGCAAAAATTTTAATTTGGGGTAGAACACTCCCCATTGGTGTTTTGCATGTAGTGATCCCTTGTTTCCAATACCTAATCCTCCACACACCCCAATTGGGATGTCAAGCTCCTTTCCTCTAGCATACTTCACCCTCAAACTCCAATTTTCGATTGAAGTACAAACAATGATTCAACCCCGATGTTCAAACCTTGACACCCTTGCCATTTTCCATTAACCATCTCTACCTACCACTCTACACATCAAGTGTGTCATTAATGTGGAGTGTTGATGCAACTCCCCATGAGATTCCACCTGACATTGACATTCAACCCAGTCTTTTGAAACTGAACCATGTGAATTTCTAGTAATATATGCCATGAGAATGCTAATTGATTTCCATTAATATGGTAGATAGGGTTTCAAACCTAAAGGGGCTCCTACCCATACTTCTCAAGGATAGTTGCAAGTCATAGGGGATGGTTGTCCACACCTTCCAAGCTTGTTTTTGCACAAGAGGACATCATTTATTACTTGATGCAAAGGGAACCCTTGCTCAATAAGTAAGGGAAGCCATTTTTACGAACTAGGCTTAGGATGGAGACCATGGTGCAATTTTCAATGCTCTTCTTGGGTCTTAAGATTGCAAAGAGGGGATTAAGAGATCATAATGAAAAGCCCACAAACAAACCTTAACTGTAAATCGTAGGGAGAACTTGTTCAAGTGTCTAGATCTGGGGATGAAAAACCCATAGGTTTGTGGAGATCAAAGGATGAAACCCTTGTATATTCTGTGTCGAAGGATGAAATCCCTTCAACTAAAGGAGTTGTCTCACCCAAAGGTTGCATTCAAGTTGTAATGGTGGTGGCTCTTCAATGGCATCGAGTTGGTTCGATTTGCTAGTTGTGCTGGGAGTAAGCCACTGTATTTTTGGTTGTATTATGATTGTGCAACATATATTTAGATTATTAGGACATATTTTTGTACCTTTTGTTATGATTGTTGCTATAGTTGTGTTTTGTAAAAGGATTTCAATTGTATTTAATGTAAATGAAAGGTTTTGCAATTTTATCTTATTTGTGAACCTGATTTGTAAATTTGGGTATTTCTATTAATATACAATTAGGATTAAATCTAGTTTGACTAGTTTCTATGTAATATATTTAAGCTAGAAATTTAAATAGCCCAAATATATATTGCATTGATATTTGTTAGGGGCATTAAAGTGGTATTAGCGATGTTTTCTTCGTGAATTTGGTTGACTACATGTTGAACTCTATGTATTCTAGTGACAAAGCAAGTAGGTATTATTTGAGAGAAACAAAAAAGCAAAAACACCCTTTAAGAATTCCAAAGGGTGAAACCCCTTCGACAAGGGTTTCCCTAGAATAAAGTAGTATGGTAGAAAAGGGAAAGAACAAAAGCCCTAAGGTTAGGGTAAAAACAATTTGATATGGTATTGGATATGTTGGTACAAATACTTCACAAAATGGACAATAACATGAAGGTGCCTAGATGACAAAATTGTGAAGGAAGCACTTTAGGAGTTAAAAATCATAATGCCACACCTAGCAACACTTAGAAGACTATCTTGGTTTCACCAACTAGGCCTTTTAAGCCTACGTTCCTCCTTAGGGAAGGAAAGGTGCATGAAAAGGTTCCTAAGGCTGAAGTTCAAATCCCAATTATAGATGACATTACAACTTGTTATGCAGGGTACCAAGTCCTACCAAACGAGATTCAAGTTAACAACTTTATAAACTTGAAGAATTCAATAGCCTTAGGCTTGAACCAAGGCTATCAATTGTTTCGAGAGATATGTATCATGTTTTGGGAAAGTTGGCAATCTTCATCTTCAATGAATCCAACAAATGCACTATAGGAGTTTATGGTGAACTCAATATTCCAAGATCACTTGCAAGACAAAATAACTTCAACAAGAGAGAAATGACAAAATATCATGCTATGATTATGTATGTAGGATTGCTAGATTGAATTGTTGGATTGTACATACGATGCCTTGCTTATATAGGTAAGGTGTGATGAATTACCAATATTAAATGATTGTGTCATAATTAAATGACATAAGCCAACATTAAATGGCCTAAGACACAAGCATTAAATGCAAAAAGATAGATCTAATGACAACTAACACTAACTAGAAATATTCCCTCCTAGGACCTAAGTGGACTTAACATGTAAATAGGACCTAGATAGGTAAAACACCTATTTACACCAACATGCACAATCGGTGCATGGCTATAAAATTTGGACACATACTTGTCTCTTAGACCCATGACTAATGATGAGGCCATGAAGTTTACTACATTGTATCTTGAGGGTATTGCACATTAATGGCGGTACCACGAACTAGTCATGCAAGGCCTTAGCTCCATCAACTCATATAATGATTTTTGTAGATTACTAATTGAAAGGTTTGACAACAAGGGTTTTAAGATGCACTTCAAGGAGCGAACTCTACTCAAACAATTTGGCCTGGTGGAGAAATACGTGATAGAATTCCAAAAAGTAGTTGTGATGCTGCCTCATGTTTTGGAGAAATGGTTAATGGTGTATTTAATTAAAGGATTTATTGAATCTCCTAGGGGCTTGGTTATAGCCTTTTAAATTGCCTTCTCTCCAAGAGGCAATCAAGAGGGCCTTAACCTTTGAAATGGTTATGCAAAGGAGTAGATCCCAGATAAGGCCTTCCCTCCAAAGAAAATTATCCACAAGAATATTCAACAACCCAAAGGCTACCCTTCAAAGCAAGAATTGGACGAAAGAAATGAATTGAGAAGAAATAGACTATGCTTCCCTTGCAAGGAACCTTGATTGCATGGTCATAGATGCCTTGGAAAGGGGCAAGTGCACTAAATTGAGGTAGTCTTTGAAGATGAGTCAAGAGCTAAAGAACCTAAGCCACGAGGCGAAGAAGATGAATTGGAACTGGAGGTTGAAGAAAAAGACAAAACAAAGGATCAAGATAAAATTATAGGAAGCATTCTTGCAAAGATTTTGGGTACACCAAGATACGATCTATTCAAAGTTCAACGAATTTTGAAGGGATGAAGAGCCATTGTGTTCATTGAGACTAGTGCTACTCATAATTTTATAGATGAGGGACTAGTGGCAAGATGGGGTCTAAAAACATAAGACTTTTAGGGCTTTAATGTGATGGTCACTGATGGCTTCTCCATTCAATACATACAAAAAATTTCCTAGTTGAACCTTATCGTGGGGGAGTATGATATGAAGTATGATTTCTATGATGTCTGTATTGGAGACATGGATATGGTTTTGGGAGTTCAATGGTTGCATTCATTGGGGAAATCATATAGAATTTTCAGACCATGGAATTAAAGTTTCAATCCAAAGGAAAAGAGGTGGTACTTTAAGGAATGACAAATGGAACACCAAGGATTGTATCAACAAAAAGGATGGAAATATTTTTTAGTCGTAGACAAGTAAATTGGGTGGTGCAATGTTTGGTGTCAATGCCAAGCTCTTTCCAAAGAAAAGAAGCATACTAATGGATGTGTAAACGGTCCTAAACAAGCACTATAAGTTTTTCAACATCCCTTCTGTGAGGCTATTTGATAGAGGTTTCAAGTGTGTTATTGAGTTAGAGGAAGGCTCTAGAGGAGATTGAAAGGGCAATCAAGGAATTGTTGGAGATAGGACACATCCAACCCAACATAAGCCCTTTTGCTTCCTATGTAGTCCTTGTGAGGAAGAAGGATGACACAATGATAATATGCATTGACTCTAGAGCATTTGAAGAAGAAGACTAAAAAAATCGGTACCTAATTCCTAGGATCGATGAGTTGATAGACGAACTCCATGTGACAAACTATTTCTCAAAGATAGACCCCAAATCAAGCTACTGTCAAATTTGTATTCGAGAGGAGGATTTCCATAAGACGACTTTTTGGTGCCACTATGGGCACTATGAATCTTTGGTCATGCCATTCGACTTGACAAATTCTCTTGTAACATTCTAGTCTTGCATGAAACCAAATGTTCATCAAACAATTGAGGAAATTTGTTCTTGTTTTCTTCAATGACACTCTCATCTACAAGAAGACATGGGAAGAACATTTAAGGTACATAGATGAGGTGTTCGGAATTCTAGAAATTTTCCTAAAGAATCTAAATGTGAATCTCCTATGATAGAAATTTTAGATATAAGACACATCATCAATGGAAAGAGAGTAAATATAGACCTAGAGAAGATAAACCTATTGTTGATTGGCCTTCCCCCAACACTCTAACATAGTTGTGGGGATTCCTTGGAATTTGCAGTTACTATAGAATATTTATCAAAGGGTTATCTTTATTAGTTGCCCCTTTAGTAGATTTAACAAAGAAATGAGACTTCATGTGGATAGGAGCAACGCAAAAAGCTTTTGATAGGTTAAAAGAGTTAATGATCTTGTATCCTATGTTAACTCATCTTGATTTTCCCCTTCCCTTTGTTTTGGAATGCGATGCTTTTGCAAATGGAATTGGAGCCTTGCTCATACAAAATAAGCACCCATTGCCTTTGAGAATCAAAAACTTAAGGAGGTGGAAATACAATTCTCAATTTATGATAAAGAGATGTTGGTCATCATGCACACATTGAAAAAGTTTAGGCAATACCTGGTTGGTGGAAAAAATTTGGTCAAGACTGAAGGGCACACAATCTATTGAGAGGGGGGATACTAGTAGATCAAAACAACTCTAGAAACCTTCACAACAATTATATAGATTTTCAACATGAAGAGCACTAAACCATACAAGCTAGTAATTAAAGCACAACATAAGATAACACATAACACCAAGTTTACGTGGAAATCCAAGATGGAAAAAACCACGGTGAGAAATTCTCACAAGCAAGAATATAATAAGTGAATTTTACAATGTAGGCACTAACCTACCGAAGACACCAATCTCCAAATGAATATTTAGGCACCAACCTACTAGAGACAACAATCCCCACTGGAAAAAGACACCAATCCTTTGCTGGAACAATACAATAGGTAGAACACCAATCCTACCAAAATACAAAAATAATGGCGGATTTGAAATATAACTCTGACATGCACAAGAGACACATCAAACACTCTCTCAAACTGAGAATGACCCTTTGATATTGGCGCTCCCTCTTTTCTTCACACTTCTGTCACATACCTTCCATCCATTACACTTGCATATGACACACTTGAACATTCCACTCTATTGTGACTCCTTACAATGCATCTGAACATTTGAAATATATACATGACATTACATTAACATTATTCTATGTCAGCTAGAGATCCACACAAACCCGGATGACATAAGGTGGACCTAAATTCAAATTACGTGAAACATGTAATACAATGGTCCAAACTTTCTGCCAAAAGAACTTGACGCTTTGCACCACCACAAGAACCTTAAATAGGTCATATCCTTAATCCACACACATGATTTGAATTTTGCATGCTAGTAGCTATTACCGCACATGCCTTAAACTTTGAATAGCTTGAACGATCTTTTGATACTTCAAACTTCTTGCACACTGAGCCGCACCACTAGAAACTCAAGAAACTGATAGAACTAGTGTAGTCATACTCTCCTTCCAAAATGCAGAGCAACACTGCATTTCTAAAAGAAATGCCAACCATATTAATCAATCTCTCTGCCCAAAAGATATCCTTCCAGACCGCCACACTCATGCTGACTGCATACCTAACATGGTATAATAAATACATTAACTATTTGAAGGAAATCACACCGCAACAAAACTTGCTTCATGATACTTGAATAGATTAGACAGCCTACACATTGATAAACAACATGCTTCTGGAACTTTAAGTCGGATGAAAATTTTTAGTACTCCTACAATCTTCTTCATCTTTGACAACCTTCTCATCTAGAAGCCTTGACACCCTTTGATAACCACTGTCAGCAACAGAGACCTGCTGAAATCAGTTTGACATCAATGACAACCTAGGCTCAACAAAGACAAATCACAATAGCTTGAAATATTTTCTCCACCAAAAGGATTTGAATGAGTGACAGTAGAAGTGGGTGAGAAAACTTTAAGCATTTGATTTTGATATTGAGTATGTTAAGGGAAAAAGAAATATTTTCGTTGATGCTTTATCTAGGAGACCAACTTTGAGCTCAATGTTTGACATCTCCACAAAGTGAAAAACTAATATCATAATAAAATACTAAAAAATGTTTGTCATTGTGGGAAGTTGGTAGATGACATGTTCTCAGTATCCAACAAACTCATCCTCTACAAGGACATAATTTATTTTGTACTTGAATCCAAGATGAAATAAATAATTTTGAGGGTATCCCATGGCTCACCCTTGGCAAGTCACCAATTGTATTTCAAAACCTATAAGTAGTCAGAGAGATTCACTTGGAAAGGAATCAAAGGTGACATCTTCTGTCAAGTTAGCGAAAGTGTCATTTGCTAGCAAAATAAAATAGGGTAGTCTTTTCCAACAAGACTATTACAACCCCACCAATCCCAAATTAGAAATGGGAGTGTCTTGATGGAATTCATCAAAGGACTTCTAAATTTGAAGGAAAGGACTACATATATGTGGTTTTGGAAAAATTCACCAACTTTACACACTTCTTTTCCATTTCCTCAAATTATAAGGTGTCACGAGTTACATATTTATTCTTCAAGGAAGTATTTAGGCTTCATGGATTGCCTAAGAGCATTGGTAGTGATAAAGCTAGTAAGTTCATGAGTCTATTTTGGCAATATTTATTTCATTTGGTAGGAATCAAACTCACACCCAACATTAGTTTTCACCACTAAATAGACAGACAAACTGAACTAATATATAAATGGGTAGAAGGCTATTTGAGGAACTATAGGGTGGGCCATTAAAAGGCGTGAATTAAATGTCTTCATTTGGGGGGGCAATGCCATAGTGCTACTCATCACATGTCCATTGGGTTGACTCCCTTCATGGCATTATATGAGTATGAAGCTAGAATTTTTGTTGACCTTGTTTTGTTTGATAGCATGGTCCTAAGAGCGAGTGATCTTATCTAGCAAAGCTAAGACATTTTCAAGTTTCTAAAAAGTAATCTCCAACATGTGCAAAATCAACAGATGTATGTTGGTCAATAGTGGGTGGAGGGAACATTTAAAGTAGGAGAACCAATGTTTGTGCAACTGTAACCTTACAAGTAGTCATCCTTAAAGACAAGTGGATCAAAAAAATTTAAGCCTCATTTTTATAGGCCTTAAAAGATCTTGAAGTGGGTGGGTGAGGTAGCTTATGAGTTAGACTTGTTGAAGAAAAGTAAGATTCATAACATGTTCCATGTGTCTTGTTTGAAGAGGGCATTGAGAAAACATATTGAACCTTCCTCATAGGTACCTTCATTGGATGATGAAGGCAAACTCATTTTGATCCCTAAGGAAATTATGGAGACCAAAATAAGCAAGTTGAGAGGTTGGAGCATAACAAAGTACTTGATCAGATGTAATAATCTCCTCATTGAATCTATGCAATGTTGGAAGGCCCACAAATTACAGAACATCCAAGCTTTTAATTGCTTAAGGGACAAGAAAATTCAAGTGAGGCAGACTTGTCATTTCCCCTCATTCGACTCTTCATGGGGTGGATCACAATGCCCATTTTTTACTCACTTTCTCATAATCCTATTTTGTGCATATGTTCTAACCTTCATCTCCCAAGTGTTTTCCTAAGACCCCTAAGGTCTCTAAGAGTAAAGTCACAAAAAATATCCTAAGTTGATGTAAGTTTTTTGAGTTGCAAAGTTCGCCTTCTTGGCATGCCTCTCTTCCCAAGTCTACTTTCTCTACTTTTATCAAGGCTTAAAACTTCTCCATCCAATCATTCCCTTTACTAGTTCCCTGTCTCTCTGTTGGATTTGTAGAGTTCCCCTTCCTAACATGCCCTCACCTCTTTTAGAGTATTGATCTCCCCCTATGACCATGCCTCCTAGCCATCTTTTGCTTTCATGTTTTTCCCCACCAAAGTACTAGAGTTTCACATGCAACCATCCATCGCTACCAATCATTAATCCTCCACACACCTTGATCAGGTCGTTAGGTTTCTTCCCTCCGACATACCCCACCCTCGAGCTTCAATTTTTTTATTGAAGGCATAATGATGAGTCAACCCTAACATGAACAAACCTTGACACACTCACTACTTTCCATTATTCGTCTCCACCTACCACCTTGCACTTTAGGATCACCATTAATGCACAAAATGACTACACAACTCCCCATGGGATTCCACTTGGCTTTGACATTTGAGCGAGTCCTTTTGAAGTCAAACCATGGGGAATTCCAACATAGCACACCATGAGAATACCAACAAATACCATTAATGTTGTAGTTAGGGTTTCAAACCTAAAGGGCCTCCTCACCATACTTGTTGAGGACAATTGTAGGTTACAAGGGACTCTCCTCCACACCTTCTAAGCTTGTTTTCACGCATGAGGACATCATTTTTGGCTTGAGGCAAAGAGAACTAGTGTTCAACAAGTACATGAAGCCATTTCCACGTAGCAAGCCTAGGATGAAGACCATGGTGAAATTTTTTATGTTCTTTCTAGATGTCTTAATATTGCAAAGAGGGGATTGAGAGATTGTCACAAAAAATCCACAAACAAACCCTAACTAGAAATCACAATTAGCACTTGTTTAGGTGTCCATATTTGAAGATGAAAATCGATGGGTTTGTGGAGATTGAAGGAGAAAACCCCTATAGATCTTGCATTAGAGGATGGAAACCCTTTTGCTGAAGGAGCAAACTCACCTAGAAATCATATTCGAGCTTTAATGGTGGTGGCTCTTTAGTGGCATCAAGTTGGTTCGATTGCAGTTTTCCTTAGGAGTAAGTCGTTGCATTTCGAGTTGTATTATGGTTGTGTAGTTGATATTTAGATCATTAGAGCATATTATCATACTTTTTGTTGTGATTGCTACCATAGCTAAATGTGGGAGGCCGTTGTTAGGTGTAGCCAGTCGACTATGAAAAAGTGGCTTTCTGATGCAAAAAATGATTCTCTACATATCACTTTACTTCTCAATGTATGAAGAAGAGATCCTAAGAGCACAATAATATGGATTCTATGGGTAAGCCCACTTGGTGGATTAGGGTTGAGCCTCGACACTATGTGATTCCTTCCAGTTCATGATGGGTTTGGATACATATCAAGGTCCCCAAGAAGATTCACCAAAGCATGTGGCCCCTCCTATCCTGGATACATTGGATCTAGATCTAGCTGGTGGGGATGATCCTTTTGTCAAACTCAAGGTGGGTGACTTTGATGATCCTTTTTTCAATCTCAAGGTGGGTGACTTTGTTGCTCCTTCTCCTACAATTCCAAAAACTCCTAAAGCATCCCCAGGAGCCCCAAACATCCTTGTAGGCTACGAGCATTAGAAGTTCACAAGCTAATAAATACTAGAAAAAATTAAGATAAAAAGCCAACTATATAAAAAAGTAAGCACCAAATGATTTTAAGATCATCATCAAAATTGAAGAATACAGATGGAGTGGGAAAAACTCTACCACTCACCCTCCCCCCTTCCCCCTTGTTTGTGGGTTAGCATATTCTTGAAAATTTTGTATCTAATTGAAAGCATTTTGGTGGCAATAAGCTGGAAGGAGCAGCATATTTGTTCTATTGTACCATTGTTTTCTAGGGCATGCACTTCATCTTTTGGTTCTCTTTCTCAAATTATATATGGGGTGTGGTTCCCTTATGCCTAACTTACTGATCGATTTTTTTTGGAAAAGACATTACACATTTTAAGCCTAATCATAATTCAATGAAATATATGTTTAGGAGGATGAATGCAATGATTTTTGATGGAGACAAGAGTTACACTAAACACACAAATTGCAAACAATTCGATAGCTAATGTATTTATGTTGGAAAAATGTGTCTCAACCTTGCAATTATATAAAAGTTATTGTTGATAGGATATATATATATATATATATATATATTTCCTAGTTACACCGATAGGTGTAATATACAATTGCGACAAGGGGAAGAGTGAGATGTGTGTAAAGAATTTTTAATTAACATTTTTAGGAAACTCCTAAAATGGCCGACATACATTAAATAAATGATACATTGTAAATCTAGAATGTTAATTACTAGGTTTTAGATCTAATGGTGGATTTTTTTTGGCATGTCTTGCCCTAGAAAGTAACCCTATTATATGAGGGAGTTGTGCTACGATTGTAGACGGTGATGTATTCTGAGAGTCTGTTATTAGTCGTGTTGTCTCTGGATCTCTGGTGGTGATACTCCTGTGAGAAGTTTGCTATACAAGTATATTGTAATCTTTGTGATTTTTGAATAATATATTGAGTGGCTTTTAGAGTGTGGGGTTTTCCCCACGTAAATCACTATGTTATGGTATGTGTAATATTTATGTTTATTTTTGTTTAAGTTTTTGTAATTTTTAAAGATTTGTAAACTTTTGCATTATCTCCTCTCAAGATTAGTGTAGGAAGTTGTTCCGCTACCTTAGCTTCCTTACAAGTGGTATCAGAGCCTGATCACTTTGGTTTCAGTTCTGGGTTGTTGGGTTTTTTAAACTAATCCAGATTTGAGTGGGAGCTTGTGCAAAGATATTTTGTGATCTTCTTGTGGGAATTTTTAGATGGCAAGTTCATCAAGGAGAATAGAGGTGGATAAATTTTCTGGAAATAATTTTGAAATGTGGAAGCTAAAGATGGAGGATCTGCTGATAGATCGAGATCTATGGGATGTTGTTGATGAGAATATTTCAAGGCTTGCATATCTGGTGCAGGAGCACCTAGGCTGACCTCCATTTTGGTTTGCACAATTTTGGCTTGTACCTGATCTTGGCCAAATCAGGATTTCAGTGTGTTTGTTTTGATCTTAGTAGATCTTGCATTTGTGTGTGTGATGAGTTAATCATCAGGATTAATATCATCTTAGTTATTATTTTGATAAATGTAGTTGCATTTAGCTTTAGACAGCTTATGTTTGAAAGTAGGGTGTAAAATGTGTTTTAAACACATAGTCATTGTTTAAAAGATGCTAATGGTCGGTTAAGGGAGTTTTTGATTCGAGTTTAAGGAGATTAAGGTCCTCTGATTAAGGTTAGAGGCAGAGTTGAAAAATTGCACGAGGAACTTGTTTGGTTGCATGCATGTTACTTGGCATTGGGAATCCCTTGAAATCAGGGAAATGCTCGATCCACTGCCCTTGAACTGTGGAAAAGGAATCTAAATGGATGTAATGGCTCGTAGGCAGTAAGTTTTTTGTTTTTGTAATCAAATTTTGGTGTGGAGAATACAAGACAGTGAGCAGATTTTCAGAAATTTCTGTGTTACCCGCGTGCTTAGAGCAACAGTGATCAAAAAGGCTTTGTTTATACAGATTTCTCACGGCTCTTGGGTTCTTTGAATAGTTTGGAGTGTATTTCATCTTGTAGATAAAAGGTTATGAGTATATTCAGTGTTTTGTGTTCATAGTTTGGAGTTGTAGACTGCTTTTCTGAAATTCCACTGTGTTTTGCAACAGAGCTGTCATGGGCGTTGAATGCTCAGATTTAGCGTTGTATTCATGTTATTAGAATAGAATTGTTCCACTTTTCATTGTGTATTTAAGTTGAGTAGTGTAGAGTTATTGATTTGAAACCTTAGATTAGAATTTAGAGGGTTTGAGAATTCAGTTTTGAGCAGTCGGTCAATAAATGGCTCCCCCATGAAATCTGCCCGTGGAATTTTCCTGAGTTTGATGGAAATGACAAGGGAGCCATGCCTTTGTAAATATTTAATAATAGGAAGCTTTGAGAGCCAAGAAAGGAATTATAACACCAAACCCTAGGCAAGTTTCAGTTACCCGGTTAGAAGTTTGGGAGAGAAAAGTTGAGAACTCGGGCAGGGGCAGAAGGTACAGTACGGTACTTGTATGGTTTCATGAAGGTTTTGGTCATATTTTGACATGTTAAAGAGAATGGAGCCTTGAACAATCCAGTAGTGTGGAGAAACAGCAAGAAATTCCTAAAACCCTAGCTATTAGGCCTATTAGCCAAATCCTCCTTGAATGTAGGAATTACCTGTACGGAAAAGACAGGGCTCAGAGACCTAGTGCAAGATTTAAAGGACCAAAAAGGGTACTTGGATGTGACTTTTGTTTGATAGGTTGTTTGAAAAGATGGAGAGAAAAAGTCAGAAAACTGACTGGTAAAGGCTAGTAGGGTTTTAGGCCTCATCAAGGCAATTTCAAGAAACGGGTAGATTGAAGGTTGGACACCAAGCAAGATGGATCCATTTGGATATGGAAAGCATGAAATCAATGTCTTTAGCTCCCCTGCAAGCAGTTCAAGTGAGTTGACAAAGATGGCACTTAGAACCTTCTAAGTCCAAGCAAGATTGATCAAGTTGCAAGAAGGTGTTTGTCTACCCAAGGTAAAGCACAAGGTAGGAACTCTTGTAGAAGAGCTGGAGCAGAGTTTGGTAAATCTCCAAGCTCAAGAGGAACCCATTGGAGTCAGGTTCCAAGAAGGAGACAGAGAGAAAGGTCTTCTTGGAGTTGTGCAAGCAACCTTGGGTATCTCCATACACCATATTGGTATCAGAGCAAGTTAGATTCAAGGCTTGTGATTAATGAGCCAATCCACTGAGTCAGTAGGAGAGAATACACCAGAGGAAGAAGCCATGGTGACAAATGCAAAGCTAGCAAAGAAGGTAGAAGAGCAAGAGGAAGATAACTGGTTGCTCAGAGAAAGGATATCTCAGATGGAGAGACTCCTAGATGAAGTCCAAGAGACAGCAGATACTGTGAAGGACAAGATAAAGCAGAAGGAAGAGCAGGAAGCCAAGGAAAAAGAAGAGGATTTGGAGGAGGAAGCTCCAAAGCCTGATCCTGTTCTTGCAGAGGAACCATTCTTGAAGGCATTGCAGGCCTTGAGTGGTAAAGCATTGGATGGTGTGCCACCTTTCAGTGGACAAATGGACCCTGATTCAGTTGTAGACTGGATTGAGAGCATTGAGAATCACTTTGAGTGTGATGGCATAATAGAAGCCCAAAAGGTAAAGGTGGCCAAGTCAAGGTTGAGAGGAGCAACTCTCACTTGGTGGAAGTTTGTACAATCAGAAAGAGAGAAAGAAGGTAAAGGTCCCATAGTTTCATGGAGAGGGATGGTAACTAAGATAAGGCGGACCTACCTTCCTGATGATTATGAAGTTCAGTTGCATAGAAGAAGACACAATCTGAGGCAAAAATACATGGATGTTCAAACATATACAGAAGAGTTTCAAAAATTGTGCCTTAGATCAAAAGTGGTTGAAGATGAGAGCATTAGGTTAGCAAGGTACCTAAATGGACTCAAATGGTCTATTCAAGAAGATATGAGTTTAGTAAACTTCAAAACAGTCTGCCAATGCTATCAAATGGCTTTGAAGATAGAAGAGAAAGGAAAAAAGAAGCAGGAACAAAACCCCAAAAGCAGAGGTAAAGGGAAAGATAGCAGAGGACAAAGAGGAAGTTACAGTGGAAGAAGTTCAGAACCAAGAGCCCAAGGAGAAGTCAGATTTTCTGAACAGCAAGAAGGAAGCTCTAGTAGAGGTGGTAAAGGAAGAGGTTTTAGCTCCAGAGGAAGAAGTGGTGGACAAGGAAGAGGCAGCTACTTCACCAACATGAAATGCTATCATTGCAACCAATTGGGACACCCGACTTATAGATGTCCTGAGAAAGGTAGCACTTCTCATGGAGGAGATAAGAGAACCAATTTGATTCAAGATGAGACAGTTGCAGCAAATAAACAACTTGAGGTACCCTTGAACTCAGAGGAAGGTGAGAACCTCATGATGAGGAGGACTTTGATCAAAGAACCAGTCAAAGAGGAGCCAAGCCAAAGAAGGTCCTTGTTTAGGATAAAATGCAAGATGATGGGGAAGGTGTGTAAGGTCATAATAGACTCAGGTTCAACTGACAATATTGTGTCAGAGGAGGCAGTCAGCAAACTGAAATTGACAAGGATACCTCACAATAATCCTTACAAGGTCACATGGCTCAATAAGGGTCAGCATGTCTTGGTGAATGAACAAGCATGGGTGGAGTTCTCAATTGGCAAGTACAAAGACAAAGTATTGTGTGATGTATTACCTATGGATGCATGACACTTGCTCCTAGGTAGGCCTTGGCAATTTGACCGTCAAGCTGTGCATGATGGAGCTAAGAATTCATATACCTTCAAGAAGGACAATGTAACCTACAAGATTCAATCTTTGTTAGAAGATACTGAGGTGCAGATAGCAGGTTCTAAGCTGCTCATAGCTGGTGAAAAAGAGTTCTTAAAGGCCTTGGAAGGAGGAGAAGGAGTTGGCTATGCAGTGATGATAAAGCCAAGAGAAGTAAGCAAAGAGAAGGCAGCTGAAAAGCAAGAGATACCCAAGGAGATACAAGACTTGTTGCAGACCTATGAAAGCATTGTACGTAGTGGTCAACCAGCAACCTTACCTCCTAAAAGAGCCATAATTCATAGGATAGACTTGATACCAGGAGCCACCCTTCCAAACAAAGCAGCCTACAAGATGACACCTCAGCAAAATGAGGAAATAGCTAGGCAGATTCAAGAACTACTTGACCAAGGTCTTATTAGGAAAAGCATTAGTCCTTGTGCAGTACCCACTGTCTTAGCACCTAAGAAAGGAGGAGAATGGAGGCTTTGTACTGATTCCAGAGCAATCAACAAGATAACCATCAGGTATAGGTTCCCTATCCCTAGGATTGAAGATCTCATGGATTGTCTAGGTGAAGCTAGGTACTATACCAAGATAGATTTAAAGAGTGGTTACCACCAAATTAGAATACATGAGGGTGATGAGTGGAAAACAGCCTTCAAAACCAATGAGGGTCTTTATGAGTGGCTAGTAATGCCATTTGGATTATCTAATGCCCCCTCTACATTCATGAGACTCATGAATGAAATTCTCCAGGACTACATTGGCAAGTTTGTAGTAGTGTATCTTGATGATATGCTAATCTATAGCAGAACAAAAGAAGAGCACCTCCAACATATTGAGTTGATTTTCAAGAAGCTGCAGGAGGAGAAGCTGATGATCAATCTCGAAAAGAGTGAGTTCATCAAAATAGAGCTGGTGTACCTTGGATTTGTGCTATCACATGGCAACTTGAAGATGGACAACAGCAAGGTAGAAGCCATTCTCAATTGGCCTACTCCAAAGACAACAACAGAGGTAAGAAGCTTCCATGGTCTTGCTCAGTATTATAGGAAATTCATCAAACAGTTTAGTGCAATTTGTGCTCCTATGTTGGATACCATTAAAGGAGGAATGAAAACTAAGTTTGTGTGGAATGAGCAAGCTAACAAGAGTTTTGAGTTTTTGAAGGAAAAGATAGCTACCCAACCTATTTTGGTGTTGCCAAGCTTTGAGAAGCTATTCACCATTGAATGTGATGCAAGTAATGTAGCTATTGGAGCAGTTCTCAGCCAAGAGGGAAGACTGGTGGCTTTTCATTCAGAGAAGTTAAGTGAAGCCAAGAAGAAGTATTCTTCTTATGACCTTGAAATGTATGCATTGGTCCAAGCTCTAAGGAAGTGGAGGCACTATTTGATTCCCAAGGAATTCATTGTGTATTCAGACAATCAAGCACTCAATTTCCTGAATTCACAAGAGAAGTTGAGTCACAGGCACATGAAATGGGTGGAGTACTTGCAAGCTTACACCTTCAATATCAAACACAAGAAAGGAGCTCTCAACAAAGTGGCTGATGCATTGAGCAGGAGAGTTCTCACAATCCAAGAAATTCAGTTGAAGAGCATGGGAATAGATCACTTCAAAGATCTATATGCAGATGATGAAGACTTTGCTGATATTTATAAGGTATGTCTTGAGTATAAGAATCATTTCCATAGCAAATATGTTGAATATACCTTGCAAAGTGACTTATTGTTTAAAGGGAATCAGCTTTGTGTTCCTGGAGGTTCAATTAGGGAGAACTTAATACAAGAAAAGCATAATGGTGCATTGAGTGGTCATTTTGGGATCACTAAAACTCAGGAACTGGTTCAAAGGTTTTATTTTTGGCCTAAGATGAACCTAGATGTTAGGAAATATGTAGAGAGTTGTGTGGTGTGTCAAAAGGCCAAAGGAACTTCCTCAAATGCAGGCCTATACCAGCCACTGCCTATCCCTTCTAGGCCATGGGAATGCTTGAGCATGGACTTTGTAGTTGGTTTACCCAAGACAAAGCAAGGTATGGATAGTGTTTATGTTGTTGTTGATAGATTCAACAAAATGGCTCACTTTGTACCCTGCAAAACAACCAATGATGCCAGTCAAATAGCCTCTCTTTTCTTTAAGGAGATAGTCAGGATTCATGGTTTACCAATCAGCATTGTATCAGACAGAGACACCAAGTTTATGAGTCATTTTTGGAAGACTCTTTGGCAAAGGATGGGCACCAATTTGTCCTTTGGATCTGCATACCATCCCCAAACTGATGGTCAGACCGAAGTTGTGAATAGGACACTTGGAAACCTCTTGAGATGCTTGACCAAGGAGTATGGTCAACAATGGGATCAAATTATTGGGCAGGCTGAATATGCCTATAATGATACAGTGAATAGATCAACAGGGAAGAGTCCCTTTGAAATTGTTTATGGTTTACATCCCAGAGGTGTTTATGAGCTGAGGGAATTGAAGGATGGAGTCAAGGGAAGTGGCTATGCAGATGACTTTTCTTGTGCAATGCAGGAAATTCATGAGACAGTCAGAAAAACCTTGACAGAGAATACCATGAAACATAAAACCAAAGTGGTTGAGCATAGGAGAGAGGTTCAGTTTAATGTTGGTGACCTAGTGATGGTGCATTTGAACAAGGCTAGATTGCAGAAGGGAGTTCCTCACAAGCTGCAAATGAAAAGGATAGGTCCCTGTCCTATCTTGGAGAAGTATGGTAGTAATGCATTCAAGATGCAATTTCCAGATGACAGTGGACTGTCCCCTGTTTTCAATGTTGCAAACCTTGTACATTACAGAGGACCACCAATAAACAAAGATCAGACCTTCCATGAAGTTAGTCAAGATGTAGAAGAACTCAAACTGCCCTCCACTGCAGTCAAGCAAGCTAATAAGGTATTGGACACTAGAGTTTACAAGAGAACCAGGACCAAGGAATATAAAGAACACCTCATCCAAAGACATGGACAACCTGAGGTAGATGCAATATGGATCAAGGAGGCAGAGTTCAAGAAGTTGGGCATTGATTCCAACTTGCTCAATCCAAGGATGGATTGAAGTTTTCTATTTTGGGGAGGATGGTGCAGGAGCACCTAGGCTGACCTCCATTTTGGTTTGCACAATTTTGGCTTGTACCTAATATTGGCCAAATCAGGATTTCAGTGTGTTTGTTTTGATCTTAGTAGATCTTGCATTTGTGTGTGTGATGAGTTAATCATCAGGATTAATATCATCTTAGTTATTATTTTGATAAATGTAGTTGCATTTAGCTTTAGACAGCTTATGTTTGAAAGTAGGGTGTAAAATGTGTTTTAAACACATAGTCATTGTTTAAAAGATGCTAATGGTCGGTTAAGGGAGTTGTTGATTCGAGTTTAAGGAGATTAAGGTCCTATGATTAAGGTTAGAGGCAGAGTTGAAAGATTGCATGAGGAACTTGTTTGGTTGCATGCATGTTACTTGGCATTGGGAATCCCTTGAAATCAGGGAAATGCTCGATCCACTACCCTTGAACTGTGGAAAAGGCATCTAAATGGATGTAATGGCTCGTAGGCAGTAAGTTTTTTGTTTTTGTAATCAAATTTTGGTGTGGAGAATACAAGACAGTGAGCAGATTTTCAAAAAAAATTGTGTTACCCACGTGCTTAGAGAAACAGTGATCAAAAAGGCTTTGTTTATACAGATTTCTCACGGTTCTTGGGTTCTTTGAATAGTTTGGAGTGTATTTCATCTTGTAGATAAAAGGGTATGAGTAGATTCAGTGTTTTGTGTTCATAGTTTGGAGTTGTAGAGTGCTTTTTTGAAATTCCACTGTGTTTTGCAACAGAGCTGTCATAGGCGTTGAATGCTCAGATTTAGCATTGTATTCATGTTATTAGAATAGAATTGTTCCACTTTTCATTGTGTATTTAAGTTGAGTAGTGTAGAGTTATTGGTTTGAAACCTTAGATTAGAATTTAGAGGGTTTGAGAATTCAGTTTTGAGCAGTCGGTCAATAAATGGCTCCCCCATGAAATCTGCCTGTGGAATTTTCCTGAGTTTGATGGAAATGACAGGGGAGCCATGCCTTTGTAAATATTTAATAATAGGAAGCTTTGAGAGCCAAGAAAGGAATTATAACACCAAACCCTAGGCGAGTTTCAGTTACCCGGTTAGGAGTTTGGGAGAGAAAAGTTGAGAACTCGGGCAGGGGCAGAAGGTACAGTACGGTACTTGTACAGTTTCATGAAGGTTTTGGTCATATTTTGACATGTTAAAGAGAATGGAGCCTTGAACAATCCAGTAGTGTGGAGAAACAGCAAGAAATTCCTAAAACCCTAGCTATTAGGCCTATTAGCCAAATCCTCCTTGAATGTAGGAATTACCTGTACGGCAAAGACAGGGCTCAGAGACCTAGTGCAAGATTTAAAGGACCAAAAAGGGTACTTGGATGTGACTTTTGTTTGATAGGTTGTTTGAAAAGATAGAGAGAAAAAGTCAGAAAACTGACTGGTAAAGGCTAGTAGGGTTTTAGGCCTCATCAAGGCAATTTCAAGAAAACAGGTATATTGAAGGTTGGACACCAAGCAAGATGGATCCATTTGGATATGGAAAGCATGAAATCAATGTCTTTATCTCCCCTACAAGCAGTTCAAGCGAGTTGACAAAGATGGCACTTAGAACCTTCTAAGTCCAAGCAAGATTGATCAAGTTGCAAGAAGGTGTTTGTCTACCCAAGGTAAAGCACAAGGTAGGAACTCTTTTAGAAGAGTTGGAGCAGAGTTTGGTAAATCTCCAAGCTCAAGAGGAACCCATTGGAGTCAGGTTCCAAGAAGGAGACAGAGAGAAAGGTCTTCTTGGAGTTGTGCAAGCAACCTTGGGTATCTCCATACACCAATATCCTACTCAAGTTGCTCAATATGATGTTATGAACCGTAAAGCCAAAGGTCTAATCAAATTGTGCTTGGCAGACTCTATTTTAATTAATGTTCATGAAGATACCTTTGCACAAAAACTATGGAAGAAGCTTGGTGAGATGTATCAAACCAAATCTTTAGTGAATAAGCTTGGTGATATCTTTTTTAAAAAAAAATTAAAGTAAATCATGAATCTTTTAACATCTCATTTAATAACTAGTTTTAAACATAAAACAACATTTTCAGAAAGTAATGTTTGTGTCGTACAACATAATTTTTTTTCTATAAAGGATAAAATTCTAATTTTTGAAATATAGATTCTTAACATCAATATCTAGGGAAATGATATTTTTCCATAATTTTTTGTTACATATGTATTTCTTAATTAATTTCCCAAGTCACTGTAACTATAATTTGAACATACATGTGTTTCGTACAACCTATCTTGTTGTGTATATATCAAAATCCATTGTTACTATTTTTTGGGTGAAACAAGGACATAAATACCTAGGGAAAGGGTATTTTTTCATTTTTTTTACAATGGTTTACTATTTTTCCACCTCTACAAAATGAAGAGCTTAGTGTTCGAAGAAAAACTTATATTCAATAAAAATTAAAAATTAAATACATGATAAAATGAAAACATATCAAAACTATAGTTGTTAGAAAGCTCTTTTTTAGGGGCTACAAGCTTGTAAAACATAATTTCTAAATGGTGTTATTTAATCCCTCAAAAGGTAAAGAAAAAGTGGTTTTTTGCCAACATTTTGATAGGTGCAAAGGAGACTCCATTGTGGGTATGATTTAATACTAGAGGGGTTATATCCAAGGGGGTTTGATTAAAGGGGGTCTTATTTATCCCACTTCAATTAAAAACCTTTAGATGGAACCTCTTAAGGTTTAAATCGTTAGTTTTAAAAAAAAAAGTGATTTTAGGAAAAAATCAGTATGTCCCAAAAAAATGACACACTTTTGTGGCAGCACCCCATGGGATTCTCTTGTTATGGCTATTGGGAGTGCTTATATAATTTAGAAGACTGAAGATGTGGTGGGTTCTTTTCTTTCTAAACAAATGAGGAGAAAGGTATCCATCACTCCCAAGGAGGCCCTGAATGTTTGTGGAAGACCTATGGAAAAAAGCAAGAAGAATGAGAAGCGTGACAAATTCAAGTCCAAGGGGAGATCTAAATCTCCTAGAAAGTCCAAAGTTATTTGCTGGAATTGGGGTAAGCCTAGAAATATTCGTAAGGAATGCAAACAAGAAAGGAAGAAAAAGAATAAATTTGATTATGATTCTAATTCTGAGAAGGAAGATGGTGACACATTCATTGCAGCTTTGGGAACTCGTTTAGGTAATGATGAATGGTTAATTGAATCAGGTGCATCTTTCCATATGACTTTTAATAAATATTTTTTTTTTAATATGAAGAACTTGATGGAGGTAAGGTGTACTTGGGTGATGATTCTCATTAAGACATTGTTAGCTGTGGTAAAGTTAAAATCAAGTTTCCTGATGGTAGAATAAAAATGATTAATGGTGTATTGCATATCCCTAGATTAGCACGAAATTTGTTATCTATGAACAAACTAATAGATGTGAGTGTGCAGGTAGTATTTTTTGATGCAGGATGCAAGATGGTCAAAGGTGCTATGGTGATTGCTAGAGGTGTCAGATATGGAAATTTGTATAAGTTGGATGCATGCACTATTGAGTGCAATAGTACTTCTATGAAAAACAGGTTTGTGGAAGAAGTGAGGGTTTCACCTTCAGTAGATGGTCATAGCTTTTGGGTACACAAGGGCGCTCTTTCTTCTAAGACAAATTTACCTGCAGAGAAAACTATGTTATGGAACTAGAGACTTGGCCACATTGGAGAAAAGGGTCTAAGGACCTTGAAAAATAAAAACCTTGTTGAAGTTTTATCTGATTGTAATCTTGAATTTTATTTTTGTGAGCATTGCATTTATGAAAAACATAACCGCGTTTATTTTTGCTCGAGTTCTCATAAATCTTTTGGTTTATTGGATCTTATTCATTCTGATGTGTTTGGTCCTGTAGATGTTCCTTCAATTGGTAAATCTACATATTATGTTTCATTTATTGATGATTATAGTAGAAGGACATGGGTATATTTTCTAAAGAGTGAATATGAAGTTTTTAGTTGATTTAAATAATTTAAATCAATGGTTGAGTTACATACTAGAAAGAGAATAAAATGTTTGAGGACAGATAATGGCAGTGAATTTGTCTCTAATGATTTTGATTGATTCTGTAAAGATTGTGGTATTCATAGAAAGAAGAAAACTTAGTATTCTCCACAACATAATGGAGTTGCAGAAAGAATGAATAGGACACTAATGGAGAAGGCTAGGATTATGTTAAGTGGTGCTAGCCTAGAACAAAGGTTTTGGGATGAAGTTGTTTCCATTGCCTATTACCAGATTAATAGGTCTCCTACATCATCTCTTGTTGATAAGATGCCTATAGAGGCATGGTCGAGTCGCAAGCCTTCATTAAGACATCTTAGAGTTTTTGGTTGTGAGGTATATGCACATGTGCCAAAGGAGAAGCGAACAAATTTGAAGAACAAGGCTATGAAATGCATCTTCATCAGATATAGTTATGGTGTGAAAGGATACAAGCTTTGGGATCATGTTGCACAAAAGGTAATATATAGTAGAAGTGTTATTTTTATAGAAACTAAGCCTTCTTTTATTTCATTGCAGCCAGAACAAAGTAAATAGGAAGATGTGATTCAATTTCCTTCTACACTTGAGAAATTTGAATCAAGGCCCATCGATAGACAAGAAGTTGAGGAGAGCTCATCTAGCTTTGAATCTTCAGAAGAGGAGGAAGAACCTCCAACTCAACTTGTTTATAGGTAGATAAGGCATCGACAACCACCTAAAAGGTATACACCTAATGATTGGAGATGTATTTTTGCCTTGAATACTAACATGGATGAACCCAAATTTGTAAGAGGCATTACGTATGAATAATGTAGAATCCTGGAAGATTGCTATGGATGAAGAAATGGCATCTTTGAAAAAGAATGATACATGGGATCTTGTACCATTTTCTGAAGGATGAAAACCTATTAGTTGCAAATGGGTGTTCAAGAAAAAGATTGGTTTAGATGGAGGTATTGAGAAGTACAAAGAAAGGTTGGTTGTGAAAGGTTACTCTCAAGTTGAGTTGTTGATTATGGTGAGATATTATCTCCTGTTGCAAAAATGAAATCCATTAGATTTTTGCTTGTTATTTCTACTGCTTATGATTTAGAGGTTGAACAAATGGATGTGAAATTTTTTTTCCTTCATGGTGACTTGGAGGAGGATATTTATATGACACAACCAGAGTACTACATGGTGAAAGGTAAAATTAAACTGGTTTACAAATTGAAGAAATATTTGCATGGTTTAAAACAAAGTCCTAGAATGTGGTACCAGAAATTTGATACAAATGTGTTGAGTTTGGGATTTGAGTGTTCTAAATCATATCATTTTGTTTATTATAAAGCTGATGGTGATCATTTTCTATTTATTGCATTATATGTTGATGATGTTATTTATTGTCAAAGGGAAAGGTGTGATTTTAGAACTGAAATCTCAACTTGATGCTAAATTTGAAATGAAAGACCTTGGTGCAACTAGACACATTCTTGGGATGAAAATTAAAAGAGATAGAGTGAACAAAAATTTATGGCTTGGTGAAAGTAATTATGTCAAGTCAATTTTATAGAAATTTAACATGTAGGATTATAGACCATTGTGTGTTCCCCTTTCTGTTGGAACAAAGTTATCTATTTCAGATTGTCCAACATCTCCATAAAAAATGGAAGACATGAGCAGAGTTCCTTACCAGAGTGTTATTGGAAGTTTGATGTATGCTATGGTTTGTACTAGTCTAGACATTTCCCAAGCAGTGGGAGTTCTTTCTAGATATATGTCTAATCCTGGTAGAGTTCATTGGGATGCAGTTAGAAGAGTCTTCAAATATTTGCTCAATACCTCAGAGTATTCCTTGTGTTATCATAGTAATTTTACTAAAGACAATATTTTCCTTTATATTCATGGTTATGTGGATTCACACGGGGTAGGTGATGTTGATAGCAAAAGATCCACCAATGCTTATGTGTTTACTTTATTTGGTGGTGCAATCACTTGGATGAGTAAGCGACAAGTTGTGGTTGCTCTGTCCACTACTGAAGTAGAGTATATGGCAGCTACTCATGGTTGTAATGAAGCCATTTGGCTTAAGAGACTGTGCTCAGATATTGGAATAAAACAAGGTACAATGACAATTTATTGCAACAGTTAGAGTGTGATATGTCTAGCAAAGAACCTGACATTTCATGTCAGAACCAAGCACATTGATGTACAGTATCATTTTTTTTTAGATTGTTGGATGTTGTAGTTGGGTTGCTGGTATGTGGTTTTCATTGATGTCAACACTATTGGCATTAATGTCCTTAAGGTTGTATATGTCGAGGATATTGAGAAAATTGTAATAAAATAAGTTGCAGGTTGTCAGTGATGCAGTGAAGTTTAGTATGTTGGTGAGCTTAGTATGTTGATGATAAGAGGTTGTGGACTAAAAGGTTTGTTGTCGAGTATATCTAGTATATCCACGTCAAGTTTTAGAGATCCATGTGAAGATTTGATTGACTTATGAGCATTTGTGTTCTAACAGTTATTTTGTTGCTTCAGTTTGTGTTCCTAAATTAAGATGATGCGATTCTAGTAATTTGAGTTGTTGTAGATGCTTCTTTGGTGATTCATGATGCTCATGGATGTTTCTAGATCGTGCTCTATCTGTTGCACATCCGCATTGATCATGGTGCTCTCACAATTGGTGATTTTCTCTTGCATGTTCATGTTTTTCATGTTCATGGCCGACAAGGTAATTGTAGCATGTTGTGGATCCTCGAGGAATAATTTTTGAAGGTGGTTCATGTTTGATGATTTTATTTTGAGTCTTCACTATGTTGTGGCCGACCTTGGTTGATTCGCATTGATAATCTTTTATGTTTTGGGCCGACAAATTGTACATTTTATTATTTTGTTGAAGTCGATATGTAGCGATGTAATCTCTTGTTGCGGATATATATAAGCAATTGTTTATTCCATTTGATGGTATGAGATGCACGAATAATGTCCTAATCATTCGAAGGTAGAAGCAAAGTGTGAAGAAGTGTTCATGTGCTTAACCGGAACTGTAATCAGGCATTAGCAGATGCTATTTTCTCAGTTCAAAATCCTACGGATGTAATCCAAATGTTTTTGTAAGACAGTGTGTCTTCCTTTGGGAAGTAAGCCTTTTTGTATTTGAGCAGTGTGCTCTAGGCAGTGTGCTTGAATGCGTGTGCATTCCCCACATTATTTTCTTATACTTTTAACAGGGTATATTCTTGTGGACTAACCTCCACCATTGTTTTTCCCCTAACAGGGTTTCCATGTAAAAATCTTGATGTTATGTGTGCTTCTGATGTGTTGATGATTTATGCTTTAATGTTATTTTATTAGACCTAAGAATAAGTAAGTTTAAATTTCTATGACAATTGATTCACCCCCTCCCCCCCTCTTAGTTTTCTGCCATTGTGTTGCCAACAAAGATTTGGTCGAAGATGGCAAGGTGAAGTTGGTTAAGGTAGAGACTTTGATGAATGTTGTTGATTCTTTAACTAAGCCTGTGAGCATAGAGAAATTAAGATGGTGTTTAGATACTATGGGCCTTTCGGCCCCTAGCAATTAAGATACAATGTTTACTCCCTCTCATTGTTCTTGCAAGGTGTTTGACAAGTGGGATATTTTTTGGAAAAATGTGTCTCAGCCTTACAATTATATAAAGGTTATTGTTGATAGGATATATATATATATATCCTAGTTACACCAATAGGTGTAATATACAATGGCAGCAAGGGGAGGAGTGGGATGCGTGTAAAGAATTTTCTTTTTAGGAAACTCCTAACATGTTTGACATACATTAAATAAATGATACATAGTAAATCTAGACCGTTAATTACTAGGTTTTAGATCTAATGGCAGATATTTTTTTGGCCTATCTTACCCTAGAAAGTAACCCTATTTTATGAGGGAATTGTACTATGATTATAGACAGTGATGTATTCTAAGAGTCTATTAGCACTCATGTTGTCTCTGGATCTCTGTTGGTGACACTCCTATGAGAAGCTTGCTTTGCAAGTATATTGTAATCTTTGTGATTTTTGAATAATATATTTAGTGGTTTTTGGAGTGTGGGGTTTTTCCCCCAAAAGGGTTTTCCCCACGTAAATCACTGTGTTGTGGTATGCATAATATTTATTTTTATTTCTATTTAAGTTTCTATAACTGTTAAAGATCTGTAAAGTTTTACATTATTCTCCTCTCAAGATTAGTGTAGGAAGTTGTTCCACTACCTTAGCTTCCTTACAATTCCTAGGTAACACAACATTTCTCCATGAATTCTCAAGTGTCACTTTTCTAACATCCCTTGTACTCTATTCATAATACAAGATGCATAATTTATTTCCAATTCGAAGATTTACATTCAATCCATCTAACAATCACCATAGGTCTAGTCATCATAATAAGAGTTGTCTTCTTCCTTTGAACAAGACCATTCTCTTGAAGGCTATAAGATGCAATTCTCTAAAGATAGTATCAAACCTAGTGCAACTTTCAAAAATTATTTTATTAGCATGCTTAGTACCATTATTTGTGTCTAGATAGTGTGGCTACATTAATATTCACAACCATGAAAACATTACATTTTTCCATGAATTTTCATGTAAAAAGTATGCCTAAGTATGCCAAAAATATCTTCAATGAAAGGAAAATGTCATGCACCCTGATCACAGCTTGCACAAGAACATAAGGCAATTGTTGACCAAAGTAACTAAGGGAAATTAAATGTAATGATTCCCTTGAAATGTTAAACTAATGGCAACAATCATTACTAATTCCATAATATGCAAAGAAAACTAAGAAAAATAAATAAATAAATAAAAACATGCAATTAATAATTAAAAAGGTTTAAGGGGGCAACACTTAGATTATGAAGGGACATGTGTCCCTTACCAAGGTAAGGATGTAATGAAAATATGTAGCTTTTCCCCCACCATTGAAGATATTAAAGGGGGAACAATTCATTTGTGACAACATCAATTGAGATCAATGGAATGTGATTTGGAAAAAAGAGAATAAGAAAGTGGAATATGAGATATCTATTAAAATAAATATTGTTTGTAGCAAGAATATTATTAGGAAGTAATATGTAGAATATAAATAAAGAAATAACTATATATAAATGTCAATTGATCAATCAATTGGAGATCAAGCAAGCAATATATTGGAAAAGAGGAATTAAAATTGGAAACTCATTGGAGTAAATATTATTTACTAGCAAGAGGATTATTGCATGTCCTTAATTTATTTGAATTGTATATATATGAATATGAAATATGTGTGTGTGAGTGTGTGTGTGTGTGTGTGTGTGATTAAATGCAATAATGATGCTTGCAACAATTATTAATCCTTATGAATAAATATAGTTCTTCCTTTATTATAAATATAGATAATAGATTCATATAATAATCTATTTTGAATTTAGAGAAGTGATTGTAAAATAGGAAGGTCAATCAATTTTTCAAGTTCACGAGAGGTGAAGGCCCAACAGACTCACTATCAAGTACGCCACCCCCGAGGGAGTGCTCATGGGCCAAGAGGAAAATGTGTGCTCTTGGGCTTGGTGGAAAGGAGGTAGTCTTCACACTCTTATCAAGCACGCCACCTCAAGATGCAATGCTTGTGAGTTGGGAGGCGAATGACTGCTCTTGGGCTTGATCAAGGAGGATGGAGCACATGTAAGGTGGACTGACGGATGGAAGGGAAACCCACCTTCCATGCTGTAGTAGTACAAGGGTGACCAACCTTGAGACTATAGTTTACAACCATTTCAACAAATTCCTAATGAGATTATTATGGGTAATCCACATAGGAATGGTTATTTCCTTAATTATATTTTGATGTGACTAATGTCCATGGATATCATGATGTTTACTAATGATTAGTAATATGTATATTTTCATGTCTTATGATCTAATATCAATTTCTAGTGACTAATTTTGTGTGCAAGACCTAAACCAGAATTGATATCTTATAAAGGATATTTCAATTGGTAATTTTACAATCTTAAATGCATTAAACTTATTATTTTGGATTCTGATTGTGCTTTTAGGGAAAAATCTAGGAATGTCGCAAGTAGGGGACATTATAGAAAAAACTGCAATTCATACAAGTTAGTCATGGACTATATTTAATTAACCAATAACTACAAATTTATGTAACTCAAGTTACATATTCTAGCATTTTACAACCAGCTCTTGTGAATAACAAGTAACCAAGGTATGCAAACTTATGTACAAATGGGTGAAAAAATTCAAATATATTTTTTCAAGTAACTTAATCCATCCAAAAACAACCACATTGAAATTCTCAATGATTTCCTTTATAGAAAGTTTCATGCTAAATTTATACCATCATGATTTTGTATACTTATAAAAACCAAGCCGAAAAAAGGCTTACTCATGAAGTTGTTCCTTAAGAAATCATAATTTTATTTTGGATCTAGCTATGGTGATCATGGTGATGATCTTTTTAGGATGGTCTTTATTTGACCTTCAACTAAGTTCAATGATTACAGGCTCTAATTTTAATAGGCTACACAATTGTTGGAATCTTAGATTTATGGGCTTAATAAAATGAACTAAAAACACCCAATGGTGTGTCTAGGAAGTCATTGATACACTTGAGGCATTAGAGAAAGATCAAGGTGTCATTTTTGTTGCTTAGGTGTGTTCTAACATTTCACCATCATATAGAGTTCCCATATCTATGAAATAATTAAATACTTCATCAAGTTTAAAATATTATTGTAAATAAAAGAAACTATTCTGACAACTTCATCTATGTTAACAAGTGATTGAGTAATTTAACATTATCAATTATATTATGGGGCTAAATTAGAATCTCAAAGATAAATTGGTGGAAGAATTTGAGATATTGGTCCTTTTAAAATCCAAACCGTCCTTATCTAGCCATAACTAGTGCTATGAGTATGGGTTACCTCCTTAAGATAGAATTATCTAGTTCAATTGCTTTGATTTTTGCTAGATTTGATCAAGATTGTGTAATCCTAAATCTACCTAAGAACAATAAAGCAATAAGATGACAATAAATTCAATACAAACAATGAGAATAACAACATTATAATGTTTGGGAGGTTTCATGTTAGACTTATGAATCTTCCCCTCTAGTTTTGGGAGGTTTCATTATGAAGCCATAAGCAACTCTATTGGTTGCTTCTTGAAGGTTGATTATTGCACTTCCTACATGATTCACTCTAGTTTTTCTTACATTCTGGTGGAAATTGACATCTCCAAGCCTCCTCATTGAGATGTGGTTTTGATGGTTAGGTAAAGGCCTTGGACTCAACCTCTTGATTGTGAGGGTCTCCCCTTCAGATGCAGATAATGCTTCTCCATTGGTCACTTGGCTCCAGGATGTTATCTCATCAGGACTTGCAATTTCCTTTTTCCAAGGTAATGATAAAGGGATATTTTTTTATACCCATTAGTTACTTAGATAGATTAACCCTTAATAAATTTGGAACTTTATGTAAGTTTGTTTTCACAAACACTTGTGATAAGCCCCTCCTAAACTAATAGATTGAATGAAACTTTATAAGTTGAGTGTGTGTACATGAACAACCCACCAAATTGCTCAAATTTGACACCCTTATTAAGTAGTGTGTGTGATCGTCTTAATTCATTGCAATTGTGACTTTATTATGTTTTCTAGAGTTTTACAATGTTCAATGAGGACCAAAAAATTGAAAATGCACTCAAATTATAGTAAAAGAGAAAATAACTTATATCACTTCGTAATTCTTAGAAAATATCTATTTTCAAAAAATGAGACTCAAATTTGAGATTGGTTGTGAGATTTATAAGGATTTGAAGCTCCAAAAAATACGATTGAACACCAAAATTTGAGAGAAAACTAATTTTCTAAAATATTTGAGTGTCCAAAATTGAAAATTGCATTAGAGACTAGGACCCCTAGTTCAATGGCAAGTGGGTGTTACTCAAATGGTGGATATATGACATCACTCAAGGGTTTTTGCTATTGGGTAGTGCATTGAGGAAGTCTCATGTGTGTCTAGTTGGTGGAGTGGTAGTGGTGGTACATTGGTTGTTTGGTGATGAAGCTCTGGTAGAGGGTGGAGTGGAGAATTATTGTGGAGGTGCCAATGTTCAATATTCCAACAATTGCATTATGTCATCAGTTAAGAGGAGACTACTGGTAGAATTTCGACGATTAGTGGTAGGTGGTGAGCCTTGACCCTACTACCTATTTTATATGGTAGATTTATAAGGTATGGGGTACCCTATGCCCAAAGCATAAGTGCTTTGAAAAAAAATCAAATGTTTTATTTTATAATTTTTAAAATTAAAAAAGATAAAAAAAAATTAGACATGTGTATGACTTGGCCTCAAGTTTCTTGCATGGGGCTAACTTTTTTTGCCTTAATCTACCCTTCCTTGATTTTGACCAATATATAATCAATTGATGGGATTTTGGTTGTTCTAGATGCATTATTTTGCACAAAAGTGCTCTAAAATAGTTGTTACTTGCAAAATTTTCTAATCAAACCCTATAAGAAAAAAAAAATTACTTGACTTCATGGTGTTTGGTTTGGATGAAATAAAAGCCTAACCTAACTAATTTGACCATTTTGAATGTAACAGAAAAACTCATTTCTTCTTAAGAGGCCTCCTAAATTAGTGATTTGAAAAAAAAAACATCTACCTAAGAATAATAAAGTAGTAAAATGATAATAAATTCAATACAAACAATGATAATATAAATATTATAATATTTATATTCATGAAAGAGATTTGCGTAAATAAAAAGAAAAAAGAAAAAATATATAACCCCTTAATTTCCAAATCTAATGAATATGGAAAAAAAATAGAAAACTAAAAACAAAGAATTAACATTCAAAATTTCAAATCTAAAAGAACAAAGAAAAATAAAATCCTATTAAAATACATGAATATATATGAACCCATTATCTTCTTTTAATTAAATGATAAAAAGTAAAGTACTAAATAAATTTAATATAATAAATATAATTGCAGTATTAACCCCTTTCATAATGTAAAAGATGGTGAAATGAAGTAAAATATACCATAATGATTTGACTTGAGGTTAGAAGGCATTTATTATTGCTCTAAAGATAACATAATTGTTTAAGGGTTTTAGCCACAAATTTCCTTTCACTCAAAGCAAGTGATTCCATGTACACAATTGCTTTATTGGTTTTAATGTTTTTTAATTAGATTACTTTCTTTTACATTAAATTTCTACTTTTAGTTTGTCTCATATTTATTAAATTAAGCTTCTAAATGCCATCATGCATTGCACTTGGTTGATCTTTGTACTAAGGGATTGCATTTGTCTCTTAGAGTGTGTGAACCTTGTTAGAGAGTCATTTGGTTTTGGATGTTAGCTCTATTTAGTCTTATCTATAGACTCTAGGTAAAAAATTGAAACTTTAAATATTTATTAATTGAAATAAAAATGAAATATATTGTAATCATTTTTTTTTAAATTCATCGGTATTAGATTTTCATAAAGAATGATTATATCAAAGATGATAAATGAAAAATAAATTGATGAGAAAAAATTTAATTGTGTTTGTATTTTTTAATCATTAAATCAAAATGTATATGTATTGTATTTTAAAGGTGTCTTTGCTTATTATTTTTAATATTATGTTTATGCACAAGTGCATGGTCTCTCTCACAATTTTCTTAATTTGAGAGGGATCTCTTTAGTTTTGGTTGTTCACTCTTTTTTGTCATCATCTTGAAATTAGATTAAAGTTTGTAATCTATTGTGCAATAATAGCACAAAAGGTAAATAATAGAAAATTGAACCCTTAAACAACTAAAGAAATTTATTTATGTGCAAATTGTTGGTGCTCCAAGCTACAACTTACAATTCAAGAAGACTCACATAAAGAGTAACTTAGGGGAATGAAGTCATATTGGACATTTAAATCAAAGAAATGATCAAATCGTAGATGGTTTAGGCTAACTAAAAAGATTGGGAAACTCTTTCTTCACTTTAATTCACACTAGACTTAGGAGGGTATCTTAGAGATCCTACGTGACAATTAAAGAGAAATGAAAAAACAAGGTAACACAACTTAGTTACATCCTACGTACAAGGATAATCTAATTATTTGTCAGTAACTACCTTTGTGCTAACTAACTATTCTTGCAAACCAGTGATCTCTAACAATAAATTAAATAACTCAATTAAACATGACTAGACTACATAAGTTTCCCAAAAACTATTTAACTCAATTGTAACCTCCTAATGACTCATGTGACCTAATAGAGCACCATATATTACTAGAATAACTTATCAAATGAACAAAGATTTTCAATATTTAATGTGTGATGAGCTTATTTCAAGACTAGTGCCTTCCATTGGGTGACACAATCAAGATCAACATAATATGCATAAATAAAGAGTGCATTTCATGTTATAGACTAAAAAATGTCTAAGAATTTCACTAGACTGCAAGTCCATCTCATACAACATTCAATGAACGAAAACATTAGGTAAAGACAAAATACTTTAGGTTATGTAAATGATCCAAAGTACTTATCATTTATATTTAGAGAAGCACATTTACATTTAGTATTTAAGAGTCCTATCACTAATTGACACTAGATACAAATAAAGAATATACAAGAGAACAACAAATGTGACCCTAGGAATGCTAAAAGAATCAATTCTTAGAAATACAATAGTAACTATGAAAAATTTGTCCCTAGCGATTACTTTCCTGTACAAACCTTCACAATAAATTACAAACATGAATCAACATAAATTTATTTCTTAACCTACACCTATTGACATTAAAGAGTATACAGAAATTCCCATATGCATGATTCAGTCAAAAGACCCCCCCCCCTTTAACTCAAAAATTGCATCACAATTTATAACCAAATAAACATGGCATACCTTGTTGGAAAAATCAACACCTATCTTCCCATTCAATAAGTAATCAAATCATATCAAGATCAAACTAGATCAAGTAGGACCACTAATAATTGAAATGATCACTAGTTGTTGAACAAACAACCATTGAAAACAATCTTTAGAGAAAACAATTTGAAAATAACACAATGTAAAAGGAAATATAGATAGACAATCAAATTGGATTAGAAATTATCTGTAACAAACCTAAGAAGTGATAAAAACATATGCCTAGTTAACAAAATGTTTCTAAAGATACGAGAAACTAAAAAAGGTTCGAACATAAGCACTCAAACATAAATTTGAATATACAGATAAAAAGATGCCTCATATTAGACAAGGAAAAATTAAATAATGTCAACTTCATCTACAAAGACAACAAAGACACCCTAGGCAAGCAATGTACTCATACACTTTTTTCATGTGACAAAACAATATTGAACTCAAACAAATCATATGAAAAATTCACATAATAAATCATGTTGATCCTCACGATTTTTTAGATAAATTAATGAAAATTCTAAAAAAAATCCTTCCCAAAAGAAAAGAAATCCTAGAACAATATACTACCAAATACATAAAACTAAAAAAAAATGTATAAAAAGAATCCACTAATACTTCACACATCCCTTTTACATATACCCTATTCAAACTAACACCCTAAAAGACTACCCGACATCACTTTTTCTATTTTAAATGTGACCTTGAGATGTATGTTTTTTGAACTTTCTACTTTATACCATCTTCCATTGGGGAAGGTAAGAGACTCCCCATCATCCACTTCCATCTAACTATTGACTAACTTTCAAGTGAGATCTTTTGAAGATAGTTCTTCATGTACTAAAGTGTCTTACAACTCAGCACATTCTTCTAAAATTCTTGCAAGAAATCTTCCCTTGTTGTATAATCTCTACATGATTATTTACTCTTTCTTCAAATCTTTCACCTAACTTCTGAAATTTAGATATTGAAATGTGGCTCCCATAGAACTTGTCCACATTCTTCCAAAGTATATTATTTGGGGTTGGATTCAAAGAGCATCCAACAAGTTGATGTTAAGGATAATCTTCTTTCCTTTCCACCAAGAAATCATGGTTTCAAAAATAAAGTTATAGAATTCCAAAACCAAAATACTTTCTCTAATACCTTATTTTGATCGTCTAAAAAATAAAAATAAAAACACACAAATCCTTTGGCATAGGGGTAAATTACCATAAAAGCTACCTGAAATGGGCATCAAAGTTTGTTCAATCCAAATGTTAAGCACTAGAAGAGAATGCCCCATAAAACTAAATATTCCTATGAGCCCAATTTCACTATAATGTTCCAACTCCTCTTGCACCCACTCCACTAGCTCTAGCATCAAATTTAATTCTATTGTAACTTCCTAATCAACTCATTTAAATAAGCAAGGGGCCATACATTACTAGAACAACTTATAAGATGAACATACATTTTCAAGATGTAATGGGTGATCGGATACCTTCATGATGCATGCCTTATCTATTGTGTGATAGATTCAAGATTAGTAGAATATACAAAAATAGAGTAAATTCCATCCAGTGAACTAAAATATGTTTAAAAATCTAATTAATATAGTTGCAAGTTCATCTCAAACAACATTTTATCAAATAAAACATTATGTAAAGATCAAATACTTTAGGTTCTATAAATGATTCAAAATCCACCTTATCCATTTGAAACTCACTATTTGACTCTAGATACTAATAAAAATACGAAAAAGAATAATTAGAAAATTTGTTCTTATAAAACAGTTTCTTACAAACAAACCTTCACAATAAATTGCACACATGAATCAACATACTTATCTTATCCCATGTCCCCATGTAACTGTGTAAGTGTGTTTTCTACTTAAATTTAATATAGTTGGAGTGTTCCCATGCAAAAAATAATTATAGGAAAATAAGTTGTGAAAAAAAAGAGGGGCTAGAAATAAGTAGCGATTGCATATTGTCAAAAATGCCACGTGGCTCCACAAATTTCTTTCCCTCTTTTTAATATTTGCTTTCAATTTTTTTCCCAATTTTTTACAGCACAAATTATTAATAATATTATAAATACAAATTTAAGATGACTGCTTAAAATAAGCAAAAAAGATAAATATTCATGAAGCCACCAGCTTCACAAATAATTCCTAAATAAGTTGAGAAGTGAATTTTTGTCAAGAAGATGCACACTTGTCTTCCCATCCAACTATTAATCAAATTATATTAAAATCAGACCAAATCAACTTATAAAATCAAATCAAGACAGTCCACGACTAATCGAAATGATCATAATTTGATTGAACAAGTTGGCTTGATTTCGGCCAATAATGTGGCTAGTTCCTTGTAGAATGATGCTCCTAGTTGCTACATTGTTCCTACTATGGACTGCTTCTCCTGGTCACCCTTTTGGTGTTAAAGTTGTTGTTGTGGGGCTAGGTCTCCAGTCCTATGCATCCATTGTAGGTACTATAAATGTATGCCCTTAGAGGGATAAACTACATTCCATCCTCTATGCATAATCTTCTTTTGTGGTTGTTTGTGGTCTTGGATTCTTGGAATCAAAATTAGGACAAGTTTGAGCTATTCTCTTATGTCAAGGGATTCTTCATTGTGTTTTTTGAATCTCTAAAGGATAGGGATTTGATGCTTGATGGTGAGTTATGGATGTGGGGAGAGCACTATATCTTGATCAAGTCTTGGTCTACTTCCTTCAACCCCCTTTATGAATCTCTCAATGTTAGATCTTTATAGATTTTTCTTTTGAATCTTGCTCTCCAATACTAGAAAGATTCCTACCATGAGGCCAATGGAAACTCTATTGGTCATTTCTTGAAGGTTGATTATATCACTTCCTATATTTCACTCCACATTTGCTCATATTTTGGTGGACATTGATATCTCTAAGCCTCTTTATGGGTATGTGGTTTTTATGGTGGGGGATAGGTCTTGGACTCAACTACTTGACTATGATGGTCTTGCTTTCAAATGCAAGTGATTCTTTACCATTGATCACATGGTTGTTGATTTTCATTCTCTCAATGTAAGGGAATGCCAACATTGTGGAAAATTCCCATAAAGATCACTTGAATATTCATGTCTTTGAATCTTTAGTTGATGGTTCTTCTCAAGATAATGAGTCTTCTCAAAATGTTGGATTTTGTGAGATTAGTGTAACTCTTGTGAGTCCCACTCATGTTGCTCCATCATCTCCTATTGGTGAGTCCTAACCACCTTCAACTTTGGTTACTTAGCCTACTATTCCATTAGCTTTGGATCTACTTCAACCTACTCATGAGGTGGTTTTTCAATGATTGACTACTCTACCTCAACATTTCTTTGTTCCTACTACACACATAGATGGGCTCTCTATGGAGGAACCCCCCTTGCTTCCTTTAGTTCTAAGGACTTGGAAGATAATACTTCCTAGACAATCATTCAAAGGTGGAAGAAAGATTTTCTCAAATATGTCTTTGAATCTCATACTAGATTTAAGGTGTGAAATTAATAAGGTTGGGTTTGGCATTATCTAGGTTGGATCCTAGGGAACCCTATCATTTTTTACTTTTTGGTTGTTGTGCTTGACAACTTGATCATAGTTGTGTCTCACTTTGATTTGATTTGTTGGGTTGATTTGTTTGTCTCATATCTTATGGTGCTTATTTTGTTTGTCTATTGGTTGCTTCATTGTACAAGGATATGGTCCCTTTCAAAACCCACAATTATCAATATCAAAACAACCAAGAAATAATGCTCAAAAAAATAGTTTGAAAATAACATGCAACTTAAGATAACAAATTCTAGCCAAAGATATCCTAAACTCAAAATGATTTATAGGCACTCAAACAATTTGCATAACTTTGAAAACCTAAATTAAAAAATGCTTCATATTATATTAAAGAAGAATAATCGTTTTCATATTTGTCTATAGAAGCAATTGAAACATCCTAAGTAAATAAATGTCACATGCACCTTTTTCTTGGAATCAAATTTGAGCTCCTTAGAGGGAAAACACCATGAAGACTTAGACATATTGAAAATAATATAAGCCAAGGAGAGAATGCTACCTTGAAAATGTTAGAAGAAAGCTACATGGGAATCAACAACTAAGAATAACTTTGAAATCACCAAGGCTAAATAGATATATCACCTTAGTTTAAAAATAGACTTAAAGACACTATCATCTTGGATCAACTTTCTTGCTAGGTTTTCAATACAAAGTTGAAGATGGCACCAAAGCCCTCTAAGAAAATATCAAAATTTAAAACATGATTAAACTAGATATAAATCACTTTGGATCTATTCCTTCCTTCCTCTAAGAAAACAACCAACTAGAGAGTGCCACATATTATCATTGGAGAGAAGCCAAGTGTATACTAATGCCTACCACATCAGTAAAGATTCACTAATGCCTACCACATCAGTAAATAATCTTTAGAATAAACCTTAAAATGTGAACTCAAAATGATAATTGACTAGAGAGAAAATCACCTTTTGAAAACTATTCGTACATGAAATTCCTTGATAAACTAGATTGATCTCTTTTTATATTTTTTCTTTACCACCATACTAGGATATCTAAAACCAACTAGATTTTTCCACCTAGCTATTGAGTGGCAACTTGGGCCCATCACATATTTGGATGCAAACTAATTAAATTACTTGGTCTTGAAATTCAAATAAAGGAATATAGTCTCATTGGGTTTGAAATACTTTATAGACCATAATGAAAAGTAAATTCTCTAGGATGAAGTTTGGGACAAAAACTCCATTAAACTAAGATAAAAACATTTTTTTTATTTGAGACATCCAAGAACAATCATGGAGAAAGGAGAAAATTCAAATGAACCTGAAATATGAACTAGATGAAAACTTATTGTAGAGAACACCACATGACAACCAAAAACCAACTTCAAAGAATACCAAAATACATGATGCAAACATCATTTGGAGAAAACCAAGATGTTAGGACATTTTCCACCTTGCTTTGTTAGAAACATCAAGTTTGAACCAATCTAAGGTGTTCCATGTGACACAATGTAGATAAAATTTTTAAATATCAATGACCATCATCACTCTTGAGAACACAATAATCCTTACTAGATGACCTTAGTTTAAAACTCAAACCCAAAAATTGGGCAAATATTTTAGAGAGCATAGGCTTTCTCAAGAAAAAAGTTTTAAAAGCATCAAAATTCTTCATCTTGTTGCAACTATGTATTTTGAATTCTTCACTAAGCCCACCATCTAAAGCAAAACTAGCAAAAAGATGACACAAAGTGAATCCTACACATTTTTTCTCCATACTAGACTAGAAAGTTTACTGTGGTAGTAAATGAGTGAGTTGTGTAGTGATAACATATGACACAATGTATTGAAAGTTGATATGGATGTGAAACATTTATCCATTAGATTACATAAAACACTTATGATTCATATATAGAAGGGGAAACCTCCAGAATTCATCACAATGACCTATGAATCAAAAAATATAAATAATTGATTCACCAAAGATTTCAAGTCCACAAATGATAAAATTGGAAAGAAAAGAGGGTTGATGGATGTGTCACTTGGCATAACTGTACCATCCTCAAAGAATCCAAAAAACATGGAGTAGATGCATGGTGATTATCTAGCATACTTCAAGAATAAAATATAGCCACCAAAATATGAACACATGGGAACTACAAACAAAATTTAGATAACATAGAGATTTAGCTAGGGGGGGAAACCTAATTTGAGGAGGGTTGAGTTAAGAAGTAAAGACTTTTCGAGTCCAAAATGTTTTGGAAACTAAATTGCATAGGAGTGAGGATAATTTGTAACTGAAACAAGTATGAAACCTTATCAAATTCATTGATTATCTCAAGAGAATTTATGTAAATCTAGTGAAGTCTGGTTAAACCCAATGATGTAGAGAAATGTCAATGAAAATATCTCACCCCAAGCAACACACAAATCTAATAAATGGAAAATAAACCCATGGACTAAGGATAAAACATTAAAAACATTAAGGTAGGGGCATAAAATAAGCAAAAGGATGTAGTATAACTAGTTCAATAGATTGTAATAGGGAAAAAAGCATAATTTAGGAAAAGATAACAAACTTTGGGAAAAAAGGAAGAATCAAGACAACAGACTTAGGTAAACAAGATCCCAAAGAAACACAATATTTTCAAGGAAAATTAGAACCAAGTATATTCACAAAAATACTTGAAAACCAAATATTTTTAGATATTCGATAAGGGCAGAAACCATACCAAAACAATATGAATGAAACATATTGTAAATGTCATTATTGAGATCTACCATCATTATAATAATTACTCATGAAGTATAAATAATCTAAAAATCATAAATAAAAGGATGATGAGGAGAGTGAATCCAATTATATTCATGATTTTTAATCATTACATCAAAACATTTATGCATAAAAATTTCTAACCTTCTTCGCTTGAAACTTCTCATATAAATATCAAATTAATATCATTAGTTGTGGTAATAAAGTTACATATATAGTGTGACATACACCTCCTATCCTAGTGTAGCATTGTGTTGTTCCCTGGGTTTTCCCCTAAATTGTGAACTATTAAAACCCTATTCTGCATTCTGTTACTTTAGAAATTAGCATTGGCAGTCCCATGTCTTAAGCTGGACTGCTGGAATTACATAAGGTATTGTTGTCTGATGTGTGGGGGTACCCCATATGAGAAGTCTAGAATTAGGTGTGCCTTGGGCTTTCAGTCCCTAAAATAAATTTATGTATATTTATTATTGTGAAATTTGGACCTTTCATAAATGGGTCTTAGATGCGATTGGATATTTTTGGCTTGACTTTCCCTAGAAGGCAACCCTATTTTATGAGAGCATTGTATTATGACTAAGTATTGTGATGTATTCTGATAGCAGTCGTGTTGACTTTGGATCTTTGGTTGGTGATACTCCTATGAGAAGTTTGCTCTACAAGTATATTATAATCTTTTTTATTTTTGAATAATATATTGGGAAGCTTTTGGAGTATTGGGTTTTTCTCCCGAAAGGGTTTTCCCCATGTAAATCACTGTGTTGTGGTATGCATGATATTTATGTTTGTTTCTATTTAATTTTTTTTAACTATTGAAAAGATCTGTAAAGTTTTGCACTATCCTCCTCTCAAGATTAGTGTAGGAATTTGTTCCACTACCTTAGCTTCCTTACAAGTGGTATCAGAGCCTAATCACCTTTGGTTTCAGTTGTGGGTTGTTGGGTTTTTTGAACTAATCCAAATTTGAGTGGGAGCTTGTGCAAAAGATACTTTGTGATCTTGTTGCAAGAATTTTCAAATGGCAAGTTCATCAGGGAGAATAGAGGTGGATAAATTTTCTGGAAATAATTTTGAGATGTGGAAGCTGAAGATGGAGGATTTGTTGATAGATTGAGATCTGTGGGATGTTGTTGATGAGAAAGTTTCAAGACATGCAGATCCAACTTTGGCTACTCAATATGATGTTATGGACCGTAAAGCCAAGGGTCTAATCAAATTATTCTTGGCAAACTTTATTTTAATCAATATCCATGAAGAGACCTCTACATAGAAACTATGGAAGAAACTTGGTGAGATGTATCAAGCCAAATTGATGCAAAGAAAAAAACTACTCTTGATTCACTTGACAACTTTCATAAATTGATTAATTTCAAACAATGATTAAATGCATTCTAGATCACATTGGAAACATAGCCATGGTAGCCTAGTGTGCATTCAACAAGGGAAAACTAGAATGATGCATAAGTTCCTTGATATTTCAGTCTTCTTACAACATGTTATATTGATTCCCAACCAATCATGTTCAAAAAAAGTATAGATCTTATCAAACCCTCAAGTCACTAGGGTTTAAAGGTTGTTTACATACAAATGAGAGCACACTACCATTGATTCCTCACACATGAAAATTTTTAAAGACTTGAGCCCAAAATGGTTTTTATATATCCTTAAAATAGAAATTTCTACCAGTTTTCATGACTTTTTGACAATGGAAAACAAATATATGAATTTTTTGTGTTTCTAGAAACCATAGTTAGGGTACAGGGTTGTCATCACCAAAAATGCAATAACTTTCAAAAATATTAATGAAATGACTCCCAAAAAAAACCAAAAGTTTTTTATTTCATCCCCATGCCTCCCTTGACCATATCAAGTTGTACAATCTATACAAAACACAATGAAAATCAGTCAAACCAAAAGCATTAGAAATATAACAACATTCTCCAACTTTTCCAATAACTTTCAAGGTCGTACTATATAGTACAAGTCTGTACATTCCAATTTACAATCTGTTTCATCATGAAAAACACAAGAAAATCCTTCCAAATGTTCATATTTTCATTCAAACTCTTCTACAACCTTGGTGCTCGATTTTACATGTCATATTTATCAAATTAAACCCCCCCTCCCACAACCATCCAAACTGACACCTAACTCCCATTAACCAACTTTGCAAATTTGCATTAACAACATTGACAAGTTCTTTGCAACTTTTGACAACTTTTGCAAACTTTTGCATTTTTTGACAACTTTGCACCTAATCATCCAAAACGAATCCAATATGACCCCAAATGGTCTTAAATGGTCCAAATTGACCTATTGACCCAAAACACATCAAAACAACCCAAAATTCAAAGTTTTGTAAAATGACCTAAAATGGATCAAAACATGCCCCTGCATCACAAATCTTTAGTGAACAAGATTTTCTCGAGGAAGAAATTGTATTCCTTGAGAATGGAAGAGGTTGGATGAATTATAGACCACCTAGAATCATTCAATATGTTGGTGGCAAGCAATTGGCATAAGTTGGTGTCAAAATGGATGAGGAGGAGAAATGTTAGATCTTACTTTGTTCTTTGCCTGATTCATGGGATTCTCTTGTTATGGCTATTGGGAGTACTTCTATTATATTAAAGACTGAAGATGTGGTGGGTTCTTTGCATTCTGAAGAGATGAGGAGAAAGGTATCCATCAGTGCCAAGGAGGGCCTAAATATCCCTGGAAGACCTAAGGAAAAAGGCAAGAATAATAAGAAACGTGATAAATCTAAGTCCAAGGGGAGATCCAAATCTCCTGGAAAATCCAAAGTTATTTGTTAAAACTGTGGTAAGCTTAGACACATTTTGATGAAGGCCAAACCACCTGAAACCCACACAAAATATGCAAGAAAGAAAAATAACCCACTTTCAATTATTTTCAGAAAATCAAATTAAAGATTCAAAACTTACATGATACAACCTCATGGGCTTGATTCATTACAACAAAATCA